>JAOXXN010000446.1:101967367-101999920 GCA_026770055.1 Myrmophylax atrothorax | reverse complement strand
AAGGATGGTAAAGGTTGGGAAGTCAGGCAAACTCTGAACTCAGTAAAGTAAAGGAAATTACAGTAATCTGCCTGAAATATAGCCCTGTAGTGTTAGCTGGGAGTTCATGATCAGCATGCTCCCAGCTTTCAGCTAAGCCATGTACTTCATCTAGAGCTATGAGGAATGGGAGCAGTGCTGGCTTTTAAGAGGAAAAAAGTACTGGTAGGACTTACTCTCAAGGCTGAAAAATGTGAAAGAAATTCTTAGAATCCTTTAAACAAAGTTATAATCATGATAACACCATTCATCATAGCAATCTCCCTTCCCCCTCTCCCCCTTTCCCCCTCACCCGCATCAAGCCAGCCCCTTTAAACACAACTCTTCCTGCTGTATAAAGTCATTCAATGAAAGATTTGATTACTGCTGTCTGTACTATTTTTGCAGGGTGCTACCATAATAGAAATCAACACAGAGAAATCAGTAGTAATCACACATGTTTCATACTGGTTCCCATGTGGAAAACATTTCAAAGGTGTCAGTGCCTGGAAAACCTGATGGTTTCATTGAATACCAGAATGAAACTCCAAGGCAAACCCTGAGGAGAGATTAACACTTGGAAGTATAAAATTCAGGTAGTAATGAGAAGCCAGGTGTTCACTGTCAAGGATTCCAAGTTTCCCTAATTACAGGCAAGTATCTGACTTTAACTGCCTCTCTCAGGTGAGCCAGTAATCCTTTGTTGACAAAGATTTATAAGAGAAAAAAATAACAATAGGAAAAGAAAAAAAAAATATGCCTCTGTTTGCTGCTATGGAGAAAATATTATACAATTGGCCCTATTTCTAACTAAATTAAGATAAGAGAGGGAGTTGGAAGTCATGTTGCACCCACAGTGATCATTCTGCAAATTGCAATATGGATCTAGAATTTCGTGTTAATTACATTTTATTTGAAAAGTGCTGCACTACACAGTATTTTCCACAGCAGTGGAGGCTTGATTCTGCTCTCAATTATGTAGGTGTAAAGTGAAGTATCTCCAGTGAAGCTAATGAAGTTAGAGTAGTTTAACACTGAAACGAGGAAGATTACAATAAGGCCCTAGAGCCTGCAATATTGCTACTGCAGTTAATGATCATTACTGCAGAATGCCGTAGTCTGGTAATTATTTTGTTCGTGCAGGTAGAAAGATACACAAAACTGGCACTGATCATGTCTGTAAGAGAAATAGTCCAAAATCCTCCAGCCTAATACTATCTCTCCAATTTGTATTTCATATCCCTTTTTGTGTGCATTGTGGTTTTGTGCAGAGAGGAGTGTATTCAGATTTTGAGGAGGCTGATTTAAAAGGCTGCATGGAAGCCAAATATCAAAGTGTCAAAACTGCACCTTCTGTTTCATTAATCTTTTAGGCTGCTTTAACGTCTATTGCCATTATGTGGAGAGCCCATTACTTTTGATTCTTTTGGAGTGTCTTCATAAAGACTTTAAAATAGAACAACTTAGTCAGTGCTAGTTTCAACCACTGCCCAAGTCTTGGTTTACCGATCACAGTGCTAAGTTCCAGCCAGGCTTTCCTGAGCACCATGTGGGTATGTGTTTAGGGCCATAAAGTGGACACAAGTTCTTGCTTCTGGAATGTTGAGTGGAGCAGACTGCAGTGTGACTTTGTGCTGGCAGTCCAGGACAACAGTGGGGATCTTGGATTCATCTCTCACTGGGCTGTTGTTGACACAGAAGCTGCATCTAACCTGGGTTAGCAGCTTATGTTCGAGCATTGGTATGTGATTGTCCAAACATAAACTTCCAGTAAGGTCCCTGTAATGGATTTAACCAGCACATTATCTCAGCTGGAATGGATGGGAACAGAACATGTAAAACAAGAATTATCCCTAAAAAGCAGGCAGGATATGTCCATCCTGTTTAGGTCTTCACCATGTATGAATGCAGTCTGGGCTATGCCACTTGGCTTCAGAGCCTAAAGAAAAATCTCTAGTCTAAAAAAGATCTCTAGTTTGCTCATTTTTGCATAGCTGTAGCATAACATAGATGCAGCTGGAGCAGAGATAAGTCATTACCAATCCATTTTACTTTTTCCTTTTGAAGCCCTGTAGAGCCAAGCTCAGGTACCGCTCTGGTAGCACTGGTGTAACCCAGTGGCTGCTGTAGCAGAGCTAAGCTGTTGAGGGGCTGAACTGAATGCTTTATGGCACAAGGCTATTCCACATGGACAGGTCTGTATGCTCTGTTCCTGGTGATAGCATCCAGCTGGCTCATTGTCTGAGCAACTCTGAGCCAGCAACCCAAATTTTCTACCTAGAGACGCCCTGGGCCCAGGGGAGCAAGGGTGCAAAAGAGCTGTAGGCAACTGGATGACAGCATTGATGTGATTTGAAGGTCTCAGAACATTGGCTTCGGCCTGTTCCTGGGACTGACTAGGTACAAGGTCAGTGTAGCCTTGGAGTAAATGATATCAAGGAAAAAAGCTGGATTAAGATACCTAGCATTTTAAATCATACTTTGGCATATCCACTGCCAACGTCTTTGTTAGTATAGCTATCTGGTTTATATATATAGATACGTTTATATATATTTATGTATATATTTATGTATTTTTATATATATTTATATGTACATATATATACACACACACATATACATACATACATCTATACACATACATACACATACATTCACTTATATATATATGTCATATATTCATATATTTTTTAAAAAAGAGCTATCTTTTGTGACTGTATCTCCAAAACTCCCATGCTAGCCTGTTTTCTCCAGCCAGGTAATACAAGCTGAACACCAATGTTTATAATGGATTTTGTGCATATGACAACATATCAGTGACAACAGGAGAACAGATAACTTCAAAAGATATTATTAAAAGATTACTATAGTCAGATAAACTGTTTTCAGCAATACTGCTGTCCATGTGTATATTTCATAATAACTGTAACATCTGCTACATTTGGAAAGGGAGTTTTCAGAGGCATAAGGAGTGAAAAGGTCCCCAGCTTAATTCAGCTGGGAGAAGGAAGGTTGTTTTTATGTGTCTTTCAGGCTCCTGAAGATTGCCTACCATTGTACATTACATGGGGGATGGCAAGTCCAGAAATTATTCTGTAGCTGTACTTTGACAGGCGCTCTTCTGCCATTCTGTGTTTGAAGGTGTTGAAATGCTGCTGACTTGTTTGTCACAATATTACTCCTAATGCCTTATAAAAATTACTGTATGTTGTCTACTCTTTCTTCTTTCTCAAGTGACAGTGCATTAGAGGGAAAGTGTGGAAGGAGGTGGACTTGCCTTTGCAAACCACTTTGGGAGGAGGCAGGCAGAGACCGGGACAGTTTTGTACTGTAAAGCTTCCTCCTTTTCCTTTTCCTTTTTTCCTTTTCCTTTTTTTCCTTTTCCTTTTCCTTTTCCTTTTCCTTTTCCTTTTCCTTTTCCTTTTCCTTTTCCTTTCTCTATATGGAATTGTACTACACTTCTCCCCAAGCAGAAAGACAGCACAAAATCTTCATGAGGCAAAGGGTTGTAAATTTCTTCTCATTAGTACTCATCAAGTACCTGAGCAACTGATTACTGAGAGACTCCTCCTGAAAAAGAAGCCAGCTTTATCCATGGAATGAAACGCAGCTTTGTCCTCAGGAAGGACATCACAGTTCAGCTGAGAAGCACAAGCTGGAAAAGGCATACTGCACATGTTCATCATGTAATCTATCTCCTAGGATGCACAACTTGAAAAGAGTTCGTATGTCACTGCAATATGTCCCCTTGTTTATCTTCCAGACAGACTTCATGCATCATGTTGATAAATTGGACAATGCACAGGGCCAGTTCCCTCCTACTGAGGTGAGTGGGAGCTGCATGGTGCCTGATACCAAAGCTAGGGAATTATTTTATCATAGCTGAGTGCATGCCAGGCTTGTTTTATTTTCCTTGACAGATCTCTTGGCGAGTTATGGAGCTGAGGGATGACTGAGTTTCCATAGAAGAAGAAAGGATGATAGCGCCACTTGCTCAGCAGCACCCCAGGTAGCACACAGACATGGGTGGGTGGCATTGTGCAATTTGGGGAGCAGCCCAACTGCAGGTGCAAGAGGCTTCAGGTTCAGGAAAAACAAAATACCCCTTTTTCTGCTGGAGGTATTGTCCAGGGTTTATCCTTTTTAGCATTTGTCCTGGACGGTTGCTTAAGTCATGGCTGTAACATAAACATTTACTAATAATGATTCAGGAGCTATATTACTCTGTGTAAAAGAAAACAAAACCAAATAAAGCTAATCTCTAGCAATACTACTTGCAGTTTTCTATGGGGCCTGGTATGTATCTTCCAGCCATAAAATATTTAAATCTTACTACTTTCCAGTGCTGAAGGAACTGAACACTGAGGCTTCAATCCTCAGATGGATAATATCTTTGGGGGTCTGGGTCCAAATATTTAAGATCATATTTTACTAAAATGGCTTTTAATTTTATTTTTTGTTTGAATACTCAAACACACAATTTCAAAACCTGTTCATTGCTAATGCAGTGAACAGCACTCATACACCTGGACTCTGCTGCACTTGTTCCCCACATCTGTTGAGTGAATAAAAAGTGACCATTTTCTTTCCCTGGAATCCAAAGCTTAACAGCAAGCAGTGTGTCCAAGCAGCTGCTGACCAGCGCACTTCTCTTTGTGTAGCCCATCTGCAGCACTATGCTGTATCCATGTCTGTCACCTCTCAGGGGCTCACAGAGAGAAGGCCTCATGTGCAGTTTCCTGATGGATTTCGTCCCCCAGCACTTGATGATTTCCCCAGGAGCATTCCTCTGCCCTAATGCAGGCACAATATTGCCTTGTGTGTTATACGAATGATTTGCTTCTTCACTGATGGATATTGTACTGTAATGGATAGACCTAATCAAATGTAGTGAATGCTGCTGATCAATGGGGTCTGCAAGACCGTCCAGGATAGCATCCCAATTTTGTGTTTGGGAATGTGAGGGAGAGTAAGTATGAATGGGTATGGGTTGTGGGGGGTGGAGGGGTGTGCGGCTATGTCTTTTTTGCCACTGACAGTGTTCTGGTACCACAGACGTAGCTCTAGCTCAAAAAACACTTTTCTAGTGTCTGGCTAACAGACATAATTTTGCTTCAGTTTTGTCGGAAAACTAGGAGTTAACCCAAATGCTGTCAGTATCATCATAAATACAGCTTGGAGAAGGAGGCAGCTAAGTCACTAATTCCTTCTGAATTCAGCCCTGTGAAGCAGAGAGAAAAGAGTGTGTGGCCAAGAAGAAAAACACTGTGTATGTCAAAACACACAAGAAAAAAATTAGCTTGAGAATTGAAAATACTGAACATAAAGAGAAAAAACACAAGAGAATAGAAGCAAAGATAATAAAAAATAAACCGACACAGCCAGACTCAGAAGCTCTCTCTCATCAGAGATGACTTAACCAACATGTGTTGTGTCACTGGAAAGGTATGTAGGCAGGTGTGACTCAGGATCAGTCCAAATGCAGCCTGTTGTTCTATCTGAGGTAAACATTAAAACATGGAAGTGAATAACTCTATATTGTACCTGAATTAGTAATTGCAAGGGATTGATTCCAACATGCCATAGGGATTTAGCCATGGAAATCCCATTGACCTTCAGTAGTGCTTGTGCACCTACATTCTTCAGGTGCTTTAGAAAATATGTGTGTATGTACTTGGCTCAAGGGAAAAGTCCACTGCTATTATTATAATTTGACTATGATTTTGAGATCCTGTAATGTACTCAGTTTTATACAAATTTGCACAGCAGTGTTTGTCAGGTCAGGGTTTTGCCATCAAAGTTGAAACTTCAAATTGGTGTGAATTACATCGTACCTTGAATTATGACTTTTTACATTTACATGAGAGTGTCCTTTCTGAGACATAGTTGGGTTTTGTGCTGTTTACAAACTGCTCTAGAAAGCTGAGCTGAGAATATTTGCAGTTAGTTCAGTATGTCAAGCAGAGGAATAGAATTTAGCTCTATTCTTAAACCATGATTATTTATGTAGCAGGCATGTTGGCCAACTAAAAGAATGAAAACTGACTGGCATGAAAATAACCAGTCTGCTCATACATAAATCTTGCTGCAGTGGTCCCCAGCAGGAGCTTGAAAATGACTGTTTAAATTGTGAAATGAAGGGTGCATACTAATGCATGCCAGAGCTGACCATTTGTGGGGCTACTTAATGCTACAAATCCCATGTGATGGTGAGGCTGTGACAGAAAGGGCAGAAATCTCAAAAATCACAGAATGCCTAAGGTGGAAGGGATGACAGTGGGTCATACTCAATCTCCCTGCTCAAGCAGGGTCATCCTAGGGCAGGCTGCCCAGAATGGAGTCCAGACTGTTCTTGAATATCTTCATTGAGGGAGAATCCACAACCTCTCTGGGCAATCTCTTCCAGTGCTTGGTCACTCACATGTTAAAGAAGTTCTTCCTCATATTCAGGCACAACTTCCTGTGCATCAGATTCTCGCCTTTGCCTCTTGTTTTATTGCCTGGCACCACTGAGAAGAGCCTGGCTCTGTCCTCTTGATATCCTCCCTTCAGATGCTAACAGACATTGATGAGGTCCTCTCTCAGTCATTGCTTCTCAAGTCTGAACAGGCTTTCCTTGTAAGAGAGTCTCTTAATTGAATTTGTAGCCCTCCGCTGGACCTGATTCAGGAGCTCCATGTCTCTCCTGTACTGAGAAGTCCAAAACTAGAAACAGAACTCAAGTTGTGGTCTCACTAGGGGTGACTAAAGGGGAAGAATCACCACCCTTGGCTTGCTGGCAGTGCTCTTCCTAATGCACCCCTGAAGAAAGAAAGAACTCAGGCACAGGAGTGTGTGTGTCCATGCTCTGGGAGCACATGGCTGGTGGTACTGAGTGTGGGCTGGTGCATCAAGTTACCAGTTTAACCTTAAAAGGTGGAATAAATATAAGACATGTAGCTCTATGGATTACGCATACTCAAGGATAAATTAAGGGAAGATTACATTTAAAACAAATTACAGTTGGGAAATGAGGTAATCAGATCTGTAAATGCATCAGTATCGCAACAGCCACAGGCCTTATTCTGATGCCTGCAGGTGTATCCATTGGCACATGTACTGTGAGACCTATTATTTGACCACAAATTATGATTTTCTAAAGGGTGCCTACATCGTTTATCTATTAGCATGGACTGAGATTGCTGGATGAGACAGATGACCAATAATTAGTTTTAGCCTTTTTTCCTTAAGAAATGAGTATTTGTTGTTATTTTGTGCTGTCGACTCTTCTCTCTAATGACTTTAAATCTGTTGGACAATCTAATCTAAGCTTGACATGGGGAAGGCAGGAATAGTGTATGTCCTCAGAACCTTGCTAAGTTGGTTCAACCAGCATATTAGGCATCAGAGAATCATTCATTCAAAGTGAAGCAGGTTCAGTTAATACTGCATTTCACAGTCGGTTTGGGTTTGTCACTTCTAGTGCTCCTCATATGCAGTTCCAGCAGCAGGCATACACCAGATAAGGAGTTTTCACAGTGCCATGGATTTTCTTTTGGCAACTGCTACTCTTATCAATCAAGTACCTTGCAAATACAAAGTAAGCTTTACACTGATAAAGGGAAAGATAAGTGTTATTATCTATATGCTATGGAAGAGGATCTAAATATACAGTACCACCAATTCCGTCTGCTTCTGTTTGTATAAAATGGGACATGACTAGATTTTTCTAATGTGACAAGCACTTGCCATTCTTAGACAGAGCTGAGAAAAGTCAGCACCACTGACGGGACCATCCATCCTGTGACCATGGGGATGCAAGTCTTGCAGTACTGCTCTTTTGCACTGTTTTGTTGTATGAGCCTATCTCTGCTAGAACATGTGCTGCTGTGAGTGACTTGCCTCCCTCCTTGTAAACTAGTTGTTGCTACATAATAAAGTGGACTCAGCTGAGGCTGGAAACTGAAGAAATTGGAAATATCTTACTGCATTTTCAACACAGAGTGTAAATTGTGGAAAGCTGAGAATCTTGGAACTGAGAGCATGAAGAGCATCTTACTCCACTTAATAGCAAGTTACAATGGGAACCAGTTTGCTGTCAGTATCTGACACTGTTTCTTGCTTTTCCTTGCATCTGCCTTTCTCAAACATGAATTCCTGAAGCCCTGCAAACACCTCATCTTCTGAGATCCATATCACAATGCCAAGGGAGGCAGATGGAATAAAACAAAGCTTTTTCCTGTGACACCTAAGTTTCTCTTCCTCTCTCTTTTTTTTTTTCCCTTTACCCTATGAAAAAGAATCTTTGTGGTGAATATTTCTCAAACCACTCTAATGGGCCTATCCAAGGGAAAAGGGGAAAAGTAATACAACAGACAAAGCATGAAAACTTTTGCAAAGATGAAACCAAGAGTGTATTTATTATACTAGAATGCAGTGGGATGAACAAAAGGATCACTCTGAAACAACTTGCTTGTATGGAGATGATGTCAGAAGTTATTAATTTGTGGAAGTTTATATGGGATTAGAATACTATTTGTCATATTTTGGCTACTTCTATTAAACCTCAGCTCAAAATTGTCAAGATTTATGAAGTATTTTCTAATTAATCTAATTTACTTATATGTGCCATACTACCATCTATAAAATCTACTAAAAGATATAAAACATATAAAGTCTTAGTCTAAATAGCAGTTGGAAGCTGCAGTACAAAACTGATCTGTCCTGTTCCTTACACAAGAAGCCTTCTGGTACCTGGTTCTCTTCATTGCTTATGTATCATTCTCTCACATATAGACTCAAACCAGCAACTTCATGTAAAATATAACTCTATCCAAAGTGGGAGAAAAGGAGACAGAAGACTGCAAAGGTTTTGCTAATATCATGATGAAATTGAAACTCTTCTTACAAAGCTGATACTAAGCTATTTTGGGTTTTAGAACACATAACATTATGCAGTCAAAGTGAAGGCACCTTATCCCATATTGCACTGCTCTTGATAGAAATAAAATTCAAGTGTAATATTTTACTTAATTTCATAAAATTAATCCAAGAGCAAAACTGTGTATTCTTGTGTGGCAACGTAACTTTGTATTCATGGCTGCTTTTTTTTCCCCCTTAACGCAGAAAAATAATGTGGGTTGATGCAGTGTCCTAACACAATAGGGGCTAATGAATAGAGCTTGCTGCACTCAAGAGACTGCAGTTCAATTACTAGTGGTGCCAATCAAGTCAGAAATATTAACCATGGTAACAGCAGTTTTGAGTTACATGGAATGAGGCAGTGACTTCTTGGGGAAGATCACCTCTTGTGAGGGAAGTGGATGCTCACAGCAAGAGTGGCAGAAGGTCAGAGACTGCTTCTTTGTGGCAAAGGAAAGGCTCAGTTTATGCTATGGAGAGCTTTCTGCTGTTTGTGTACCTTTTCATTGCAAGTGCACCTGAGAGCTCATAACCTGTAAGTGGGACTAACTATGTGATCCATACTACATTGCATAACCTATAGAACTGGATTTCCTATGTATAAGTGTACAACATATTAGTTAATCATGAAGACATATTTCAATGCAGATTAGGTCCTAAGCAGGAGTAAAATGCTGCTGAAGTCAGTGTGACTGGGCTGAATTATGCCAATTGATTCTGTAGTCTTTTATGAGGATTTACTTAATATAGTGTATTTGTTCTGCTGGCTGATGATCACAGTGAGGATCCCTTGATGTGATACAACGACAGTGTTATGTATTAGTGGCATGAACAGGAAGCAGCTGGCATCCTGTTCAGAAAACAATCTCAGTTTTTATTGCAGAGAACAGTATTGGAAAACAGCATGTGTGTGTGATGGGTGCAATCCTTAAAAACATGTGAGTTTGGATACTGTCCCTTTTAATTGATCGGTCACTTCTCAACTAAATCTAGATTTGTCTCTTTTCACAGTAAGTTGTTCTACTGTTTGTCCTTTGGAATACAGAAAAAACTGGATAGAACCCCAAAATGGCTATTTTGCACCTGCCTGCTGCCTCTCCGTCTCTTCCAGCTGGTGAGGATGCTCAGTTGTGAAGAGCTTTTCCCCTTCTCTTATTAATGAAGAGATGGCACATCTTTTTGGTCAGCATCACTGAAACTTTCCTATTGTTTGTCTTGCACGCCATTAAAAAAGCCAGCTGTTGGGGTGTTTACTGTGTTGTTGGAGCTTAGCTCCATTGTTAACTCAAACTTCTGTAAAATTTAGGATGGGTTTCTTGAGAACTGAAGAGTAATAGCAGCCTATAAGTGAATTTGAATGGGTCTCCAAAGCTGGTGAAAAAATTGTGTATTTAATACCTTTTCTGAAGATTTTGGAACATGCAGTAACTATCATAATGTGTCTGTAGGGAAAACAGGTGTAGTGGTGGGACAGGGCAACTGGATCATAGGCGTTCCCCTTATGTAGTTCAGACATCTGAAATGTAGTCATCCCAGTTCAGTCTCACCAGCACAGGCCCCTCTTACAGTCAAACACTCTGCAATCTGGAGGAATGTTTCACCTCAACTGTCATAAAACCTGTCCCAGGTTAAGAGGAGGAAATGTTTCCAGAAATGGACCTCAGGGACATGTTTGGGCTCTAAAGCCAGGTGACATGAAGTGGCTTGATAAGTGTGTCCTGACAAGGTAGAAAAATTAGCAGCAAATGAAGTGAGGACTGGCAAAGCTGTCTAATAACTGAGCCTCTGTGTTCTGGCTCTAACTACAGCCATGCCACCCTAACGCTCGATCTTCTCATCTCAGAAGCTAAACAGGGTCAGCCCCAGTTAGTACTTGGTTGGGAGACCTCTTGGCAATACTGGGAGCTGTAGGTTCTAGTCCTGAGGACTTCACTGTCATCGTCCAAGCTCGCTTGGCCGTGGCAGATGAACCTTAGGAGTAAAGGGTGGGGCCAGTTCTGCGCACGCTGGGCCTCACCTAAAAAATCCTCTGCGCAGGCTGGAAGGGCCCACCCACGTGGGTAGAGCCCTTCCCAAAATCTTAATTCATGAAGCCGAGCCATGATGATGAGCAGACTGGTGTTCTGGCTGCAAAGAGGTTGAATTTTAATTTCACATTTAAAATATTGTCTATTTGACCTGAGACAGGGTCACTTTCCATCATTATCTCCTTTTTACCCATCTTCCTCCTCCCATGCTTTGCCTGTCTTGAATACTGATCATTTATTTGGTGTGGGAGACAGTCCCCCTCTTCTGATAAAGACTGAATCCTGGTGGCTTACTCATAGTAGAAAATGTGAGCCATCTGGTTAAGATATCCTGGTAAAAATGCTTCTAAGTCATACTGTTTCAATTGCATAAATGACTTTATCACTGGAAGAAGATGAGAAGCCACTTTCATGTTTCTTAGAACAGTGTCCTATCCACTGGGCTAAACTGTGATTTACTCATTGGATTGATGAATAACCAATTAATGTGAGATACCACCAGAAAGAGATTGAGGAGGGTAGTGCTTAGGTTGATTGACAGTCTGTTGTTACGATATTTGCTGGAAAAATGCAAGATTTTAACATACTGTTCAGGTCATGTTATGACTGGTTCCCAACAGTACCTGAGGCCAAGGTAGTCTACAGGCTCAGTAGCCATCAGGCTATTGGGCCATTGTCTTGTCAACCCAAGGAGTGTTCAAATAACAGTAGAGAATGGCTGAATAGTCTGAGTGCCTAGTTCAATGTCTAGGGCATTCTCTTTGGAGAAAAGTGGTTTGGGTTAAAATTGTGTTTAGTGAAGGACATAACGAATCCAGTCTCATATGTCTGGGCAAAACTGTAATTACTGGAAGAGTGTAAGTTACCAGACTGATAGATAGCAGCATTGTCAGCACCTATTCATTGCACTTGTTCAGTACAAATCCAGAAATAATTTCACGATTACCGAAATTACACTTTTTTGGCAAACATTGTGTATTATTTCACCTGATCTTGATTTTTCATGTGATCAGTCCACAACACCTATCAAGTTACTAGCAATGGCTGCTTTAGTAAACAATTTATGAAAACATAGGAAACAAAAATTTGGAAGCTGTGTACCCTAAATTGCATCCTTGGCTCTGCTGCCTTCAGTGGAACATGCTGAATTACTTAAGATCTTCATTCCTTTACTTTCCATTTTTATCCTCTTCTAATGAATATTTATCAATTAATCTCAGCCATTTTGGCAGACCCATAATTGCAATATTCCCCATGATAAAAATTTTTACTCTGTAAATCAAAAGGCACTATCTCCATTTTTCAAATGCTTTACCTCCAAAAAATGCAGTTAAAATAACTATTTTTTTAAACCCTTCCTCCTTACCTGAGTGGAATTGTAGGAAAGGAGATCTGTACAATCTTCACTCTCATACTTTCCTGATTCACCTGGCTGCTCTTGGAAATTTAAAGGAGAAGAGTTCAACATGGCAGAGAAAAATTACAAACTAAGTTTTATGCAATGTTTTAGGATAAATGAAATTCCATTTTTATTACCCCTCCCTATTGCCTCTCCTTATCTCTTGCCTGACATATGAAGAAAAGTGCTCTCTTACTAGCAAAGTACTAGAGAGTAATTTGGGGTAGAATATGGATTTAATAACAGGGTAAATTTTATTTCTGACCATATAGTTAAAGTTAGTTGAATGATATTCAGGCCGTATCTACTATCAACAGTATATCCTTTACTACTAATAATATTACACTCTCTATATGGAAAGAAAGTACCTCCATAACAACCAAATAATTCCACCAGGCCAAGCAACCAAATAAAAATCAAGGACCTGGAGTCTGAAGTAAGCCTCATAAATTGTTCTTCATGTTTGTTTTTGTTTTTTTTTGTTTGTGATTTTTTTTCTTATTCAGAAAGGTTAGGACAACAGTTTCCCTTCAGAAAATGTTTGCCATCAAACAAGATGTTATTTCCTTTCTGAAACCACAATTCATGATTCCCAATATGGTTTCACTGGGCCTTTTAAATGATTGCAGGTTACAAGATTTTAACAATGCACATCCTTGTAAAAGATATTTTAACTTCAATATGAGGTTTGCCTCTGTCTTTTGTCTGAGGAGTCACTTGCAATAGTCATGCTACAAAGACCGCAATATGCTGTGCTTGGCTGAAACATGCAGGATGTTGCCATGTATGGAGCTAAGTTATTCTTTTAACAGGTGAAAGTAAATTCTGTGGAATACACAAAACAGAACATGAGTTTCACAGAGATGATACATCATAAGCTTAGAGGCTTGTGAGCCTGGCCCTCAGCTGGCATAAAAATGAAAGAATTACTGTCTTGAAATCAGCATAAAGAGCTGAAGTGAACATGAGGCAGAGGCAGATTAGAAGAGTGTGAAAATGGGAATTGCCTTACTGCTGTGACAGTAATTTACCTGCACTGCAGGTATTTTTGGAAAAGAGGATGTCAGCACCCCATGTGACTGAAGTTGCACATCTCTACGAGAGTAGAGCACAGTGTCTACTTGAGGCAGGAGAAGGACAAACTATGGGCTGCCTTTATCTTACTACATGGCTTTCAGTTGAAATGCTTTCTGCTCCAGAAGAAGCTCCTTATTTTAGAAGACTTAGTGTTTTCTTGTGTCTATCTGACAGTTGTGGAGATGACATAATCTTTTACATCCAGACTACTGCAGAGGAACTGGGAACAGGAGAGGTGATGCTGTAGCCCAGAGGAGGAAAACAGTATAGCAGACAAAGAACAGCCAATACATACTAGGAATTTGAAGAAGATACCAAATGATTCCATTACCATAGTAATCATATACATTAATACAAGTTTCAACACCATAGCCTTTCCTATTTAATAGGTAAGAATGGAATATAAAAGGCAGTGAACTGGATAATGGAGAGTAGATCTCAATGCAAAGAGTAAATGCACTCAACTCAGAGATCCGTGTGCATGAAAATCTTCCTCAAATAGAATGTAACCTCCTTAACAAGGAGAAGATTTCTCAGTGCAATTATCCTGCTGAGCATAAAGAGTTAGTCAGGCTGTTATTTTGTTATGTGCTTGACTAGTTGCTGATCTTTCCAAAGTGACAGAACCACAATCTAGGCCTTAGAAAAACTCAAGAAGAGGGGTTTGAAAATTTCTGGAGGTGTGTAAATATTAAAGAGTTGTAAATGGCAGGGGAATGATTCCATTTTTAGAAAATAAATGTGATTGCCATTATTATAGTTTGTACAAAAGTCATGGACTTTCTTCACAATTTGTGCAGATGTGTTCAATTTCAGTCGTTTGCACTGTCAGTTTTACTGATACATGGTACATCATTTTCTTTAAGATGCCTAAGTGGTGGTGATTAGTGGTGTGTGAAGAATGGACAAGGAAACTTTACTTTAAAAGGGAGAATTCTGTATGTGTTCTATATGTGAAAGTAAAACATAGAATCTCCATTGTAAATTATATGTTCCAACAGTTCCTGCTTCATGTTATGTTGAAGCACCACAGCCCAAACAATCTTCAACATGTGCGATGGCTGTAAGATGTTAAAGTAGAAGCAGAGAACCACATGTCAGAGTGTCAACATCCTTAACATCCAGTCAGTTAATCTCTAGCAGCCTCTGGTACAAGCTAGATTACTCTGGAAGTACATGTACAGTCTTTCTCTTTTAGCAGGAAGTTAATGTAAATACGAGCTTTCTGATGTAAAAACAGAAAACAGGGACTGTACTTCAAAAGCACTAGCACTAATGTTGGAATGCTTCAGCTTATTTGGGTTACTGAGTTTAAAATGATGGCTGTTGAAATGTTTAACTCTGCCATCTCTTAGTGACTCTGCAAGGGAAGAGTAAACTACAATATAGTTTTCATATCCTTCAAGGTGCAAGGACCTGAATGTGAAGAGCAGCTAATCACTGATCTGCTCAGACTAGAATATCAGAAAGTTAGATCATTAGCTTCTCAGTCAGTTCAACGGAGCTGGTCTAGGGATGTAAATGGCTGCTAGATACATGTGCCTCATTTCCATTCTGAAAGGTCCCCTATGTTAACAAGTACTATGGGAACAACTATAGCTTGTCGATGATTTTGGTGGTTATGTAGGTTAACATTGATATATTTCTACATTATGCTTATGAAACTGCAAGAGCGACCCATAATATGGATAAATAGACAAGCCAGGCTTTGACAGGCTATGACAGTAATGATGGGTGGGTGAGTTCCATCAAAAATTCTGAAGGTTCATACAGGGCATGTATTCCTTTCCTTGCCTTGCTTCACCTTGCTTTACTTTCCTTCCCACACAGAAATCAAGCAACTTAACAGAGGATAAAATCACAACATCTAGACTGGAATCACAAAGTCAGAGTAAAAGATGTATCTGTAAGCATAAGGCCAGACTAAGATTTATTCAATGAAACAAGGCAGGCCCAGAAGTTGAGAGGAGGTGACAAGAGGCAAACCTTTACCAGGGTGTTTCAATGTCTAAGAAGTAAACATAGAACATCCCAGGACATATAAACAGCCAGGTTGGTGCTCCCTTACCACAGAAAAATCTAACATTGGTTCTTCGTAGATGAAGTTGGTGATAAATTAAGCAATAGGACCTACTGTTATCTGGATGACAGCTTTCTCTGACATAGCTGATTCCAGGATACAGATGATGAAGAACAAATTCACTAGTTCTGTGTACAGTGTATTAGTAGAATTGTACTCACCAATGACTTGTAGTCAGTCAACGAAGTCGAAGGAGGTGGTCTGCAGATGAAATATTGAACTGTGTTAAGAATTACTATTGCCTTCAAGTAGAAATTAGATTATAAAAGTGCAGAGTAATTTTGATTAAATCGAAGGACAAGAAGGATCCACTGGCCCCAAGTGTTTGGGAACCAGCTGCTGAAAGAAATACTGCAGACCACACCTAGAAAATGAATGAGACAGCAAAAGAATTTGTGCTTGTTAGGATTAAAAAACTTGTGAATGACCAACAAATTAAAAGGAGGGAAGACTTTATCAGGATTTCTGGCTGTGAAAGTAAGAGAAAGAGAGTTAGAAATATGGACAATGAGGACAAAATCCACTGTTTCAGGGTCTGGATACTGCTAATAATACTATGTCATCTTGGAAAAATTATGTCACTTTTGGAATCTAGACAATTAGTCAGCTTTTCTGGCACTGTGATATTATTTCAGTCACATTACTTTTTGGGAATGAGCTAGATTTATGGTACCAGCATCCATTTTCTAGGACAACTAACAGAATACTCATATGCCACTTCATTTTCTCCTTTTCTTTCTCAGAAGTGTCAAGATTTCCCTAAGTGCTTTAGACAGAGGCCACTATGAGGCTCCACTGTAATAGTAGACATGTGTGGAATTAGATAGTACCAGAAAACACTCATAGTTGGGGTTCACACTTGAGACCAAAAACATCCACCTGGAAGAAAGAGGTGACTCTGGAACCTGCCCCAAACTTTTTTGTTATATATATATTTTTTAATAAAGATAGATGATAGAAATCATTTTGGTGAGCAGTTCCTTCAAGAACTTTATTAATTTTTTTTTTTTTGTTCTTGTAACCATGAAGAAAGGGATTGGGTGTCCCTTTACTCCAGCCTTTTTAAAATATTAGATTTTCTAATAGTAACAAAAAAAAATACGTTCACAGATTGTGATAAGCCAAGTTTAGGTTTAATATGAGTTCCTGTTTGTCATTAGAGACAATAAAAAGGTATGTAGAATTATAAAAACTACCATGTACAGCACTTTACCCTGGCTTCATGAAAAACATGTTTGCTGTGCTAAACACTGAATTATACTGACAGTGGAGCTGAGATGCCTTGCAATCAGGCATTATTTGATCAAGCAATTCTTGTTGTACTGTACATAGATAGAGAGTTTCTTTAAATACAATAAATAAAAGTAAAATCTTACACAAGGCAGCACAGCTTAGTAATTGCTGTTTTGGAGCTCACGTCGCTGCAGTTATTTAGCTCAGCATTTCATCTCCAGCTGCAGCACAATTTTTGCCAAATATAGATAAATGAAGTTAAAGTTATTGGCAACGACTAGTTCTGTATCTCTGCTTGGAGTTCATAGATTTCATAGGAAAGGCCTTCATTTATTTTTGTAGCAAGCAATTGTTTTGAACTTCAAACTTCACCTTCCAGTACAATGCAGTGTTTTCAGTTCTACATTATCAGGCAGAGACTGGTAAACAGAGAGAATGAGCAGGTTCCCTGTTTGAGAAATACACCACATAAAATATGAGGGAGGAACAAGTTCAGAAACCAAACCTCACTCAGCATATTTTAGGAGTTTAATGTAATCTTGATATTGAATTTGCAGACAGGGCCTTTCAGCATGGGATGTCTAACTCTATAGTGTGCTAATTTCATTACTTTCTGTGGTGTATGAGATGACCTGATAGCATGCTCTGCTGCAGACCCTCACTACAAAGTCACTACAAACTATGTACAGATGACTTTCTGGTTTCTTTAGACTTTCCATAGAGAACAATTCCTTCCACTTGAATTTAATAAATGAGACAATAAAAAAACCTACACATGATAAAGACATGATATTGAACATATTCTAAATCACTATAGAAGCTTTTATTATTAAACAAATACATAACTTGTAAAATTTAGAAATATTTTTTTATTTCCTTAGATTTGTTCAATTCTATTTTCTCCTCACTCTTGTGAAAACATTAGATTGTCACTCTTACAGCTATCTTGTGTTTATCTGTAAACAAGTAAGGGGGTCAGGAAATGCTGGTGTTTCCCTCTGACCCACCTGGCTGCTTTTCCTTTGATCTATGATCCCTTCTGTTAAAAGGCAACCAGAAATGTCCTACTCTCCAGAAAGCAAACTCATGGAGCTCTTATTTTGAACAAATATGTATAACAAAACACATCTCAAGTACTGCTGTGAAAAAGCACTTCCTTCTTTATGTACAAACACTGGTCTGGAGTTTCCATAGAGTCCCCACATTAAAAGCATGTGCAATTATTTTGTCATATGCTGCTTTTACCCTGCTAACTTCACTTGTGACCATAGCTTGAGATGTAGTAAACTCTAAAATTACATTAGGAAGATACCTTAAATTTGTCAGTGATATTTCAAAGGAAAAACATAATTTCAAAATAAGCAGAGCAAGTGATTTATTATTTTTTTTGTCTGTGAAATTTGCCTGATTCATTCAGAGTGACTGGTTTCAGTCAAACAGGCTTCTCCTTTTTCTGATTTCCCACCATCTTTACTAAGACTGTGAGTTTCACTTCACAGATCCCATGTCACCCTATTTTCCAAATAAAACTTGGGAGGTCCAGTGAAGTTATAGACCTTTTTTGGTAAAAAAACCAAAACAAACAAAAAATCAAAAACCAAACAAAAACTCCCCACAAAAACCTTCAAACTGTTTCATAAAATAATTGCTGCTGATAACACAGCAGCAAATGAAAACAAAATATTTTTATTTACCTCCATACTGTGGACAAGACCTAACACGGAATGATTTTCAATAGATGTTAGGGAATGATCCACTTTTCAGATTGCACTGATTTTGATAATACTTTAGGAAACTTCAGCTCTTTTGAAATTCATGAGGGTCTCACAATGCAGGGTGTATAACTTCTTCCTATGCTATATACTTTCGATAGTATTTTATAATGCATTTTTTAAATGAAACAGCTGAAGCATATTACAAGTAATGTGAATTAAGAATGATGGGGTTTTTCATATAAGAAATGCTAGTGAAAACAATATTTTTCACTTTTGAAAATATTTCTATTACAGAAATAATACTTTCAAAGAACATCTTTTTCCTTGAAGGCTCCCTTATGGAAAAAAGTACCATTTCCCATGAAGAAAAAGAAAATTATTTCTGCTTCAATGAATAGCTATAACACAGCAGTAAATTTTCAACATAAGATTCAGGATTATCTTAATTAGAACTACTATTTAAGCCTCATGATCTCCCTGTAATGACTGAATATTATGTATTTTCCAAAGGAGTGGACAAAGTAGTTACTAGTTCTTTAAATTTATAAGATGAATTGGTGCAGTCACAACAGAACTGTAGGTTTTACATCCCCATCTCCTGTTCACGGTACTAAAACAGCTGAAAACAGTACTTTGCAATATGGAGGGAAACTGGAGCTCTTATCCTGTATGATTCTCCTTTCTCATGAGAGCAACAAGCAATAGCAAATAATAGTTTTGATGTTCCAACCAGTTTCTGTAGGTTTGCTATTCCTGTTATAAGTATTGATGAAACTTCTTACCAATGGACTCAAAGATATTTTGTTTCTGTACATTTTATACCAGTATAGCTCCAGCTAATGCAGCTATCTGTAATTTATACCAATAAATGAGGTAGATATGGCTCTGGCTCTGTACTAAAGAGGAGATATTTCTTAAGGCTGGGTGAGTGTCTCTGGTCCCTACTGTCTCTCATGGGTTGAACTTGACTGCCTCAGATAACTGCACTTTCTCATGGCAACTCATACATGTCATTGCCCATGTGGTCCACGATGTATTTTGTGATATCTGAGTCTAGCTGGCTTTGCTGAGGAGTGCATCAGTCCATGCTCTCTACATCTCTGTGGAAACTCATGTATGGCCAGGCCTGGTTTGGTGACTTACGGTAAGAAGGCAAAGTTTCACAGTCAGATGTAACCATTTCTCATCCTGGTTATTTTCCTCATAATTAATCAACCTGACTAGAAGGCTGATCTGGTCTCATCAGCTATGTAGCTAGAAAGCAGAGAGGAAAACCAGAACCTTTTTGATATGGAGGCTGCATTCCTCCGGCATGTCCCTCCCGGAGAGCAGTTTACCACAGGGTCTCTTGTTTGTACATACAGGGCTGCCCTCCCGCTTTGAGCTACATAACAATAGCATGATGTGAAAAAATAAAGTGAAAAACACCCAGGAATGTTCTTCTCCAAAGCACATGTGCAGATACAGATGCACATGAATGAGCTTGTTTGCACACTGAGGCAAATGCAGGCATCTGCACATACACAAGCTCATGCCCTGTCACATTTGGCTCAATAGCCAGCGTGGTTAAATAATGTCCACAGCAGAAAGTCTTATGGTGCTGACACTTCCTCTGGCTGTAAAATGTTTACTGTTCCTTTAAAACTGTGAATAAAAAAAAGGTCAGTCTGTATTCTGAACAAGGAGTAAAAAAAAAAAAAAAACCCAGCCCTTTTTTTATTAGAAAACACTTGAAACTTATCATGTGCAGCAGATGGGAGTAGAAAATGCAGCTTGAAGACAGTTATATAAATATATCCTTGATGTCTGTTTTGCTTTTCAATTTGCAGTGAAAAGTACAAAGGTAGAGTAGAGCGCCAGTCAGGGCTGCACTGTGTCTCTTGATATCCATTCCAGATGTTGGCTAGACTTTGTGGAGCCAGGCTTATGGCACTGAGGCTGGAGCTAGTTGTCTTTTCCTCCAGGTGTGATGCTTCATGCTGATCCCCCCACATGCTAGCCTGTCTTATCCAAACACACTAAGCTCTGTGACAGGCATCTACCACCTTTCTGACCAAAATTCACCTCCCTTCCCCCCCACCTCCATGCTTTCCACCCAGCCCAACTTTTTTCAGCTTGACGGGCTCTGCAGACAAGCCCACTTGTCCCTGCCTATCATTCTGTCACTTCAAAAGCAAGTCCCCCTAAAAAAATGAGCTCTGACGTGGTTCTTAAATAATGCTAGTCAGTTAGTGGCTGCTTTGAATATTCCTCTTTGTGTTTTGAGAGTGTCTGGAGGTACTATTTGACACCGAGTATGTCTGCCAAGCCTCTAATGGTAGTTCTCTGTTTGTGCATGCTTGTAAAGGATTTTACACTGTAATATTTTAACTCCCTGATTAAACATTGCTAAGCACAGAAGTATATCATAAATCTCGCAGGCGCCAACTCCATTTATCTGAATGTTAGTTACTGTCTACGGTGGGTAAACAAATTACAGCACAGTTTATTACAATATATGGGGCCACGATGTAGCTCTATTAATATCTTGTACCCCCTGGAAATATATTGTTGGCTCACAGTCTGAATTTTTTCTCCTGAACAATTAAAAACAAATTCTGAATGGAGGGTGGGAGGGTATGTGTGAGAGGGAGGGGGAAGCATCAGGCACTTTCAAGGGGAAACTTGCTGGGAGTAACAATAATGAGCTGCAATATCAAATTACTACTATCCTGGGTTTGAGGTCAGTACATATTGAGTTAGTTGTGAGATATTGAAGTAGAAACTTTACTAGTTTGGAATGCAATATTGCTGCTAAATCTGCCAGAAAAACATCTAGAAAAAGTTTGAGTTGGAGAGGGCAGAAACGAAGGAGAATGTTAACAAGCAAGAGCACCAGAGTCTCTTCCTTTTCCAGCTACATGCAGCATGTTTGCAGAGATCTTTCTCATTTACACTAGTGGGTTTGATGTGCACAGAATCTCCACTTGTAGATAGGACGTGAGCACTAGAGAGGTAGGAATATTTTCGAAGCCGTCTACAAAAATAATCACTTCTAATTTTTTTTCACTTTTCCTAGCTCACAAAAATAATTGCGGTTATGTGAATGTATTGCGATCAATGGAAGCTCTGTCTTCTTAAAGTGTAGAATGACTGATTAAAGTAAAGTAGGAAATTAAAGCTTTAGCAATTCTATTGGGAGGCTTTTGGGACAACTAGTTTAATGCCATTTAAGATAGCTTGTGATGTGTTTCAGCATAAAGTAGGAACAAAGAAAAAAGCGGTATAAGTTTTAATAAAATTCATGGCAACTCTTAGAAGTAATTTAACTATTAAAAAAGCCAGGATCAAGATCAAAATAGTACATGTAAACCCCTTATTATTTTGATGTTATAAAAACATCGCTGCTACTTATTCTGGGACATGGAGTTGTGGCTGGCAGGCTGACTATTAGTGGAGCTATCAAGCTGGAGATTACTTGAAGTGGTGTAGTCATCATGGTGAAATAAAATAAAGTAAGCAATGGTTCCTCCCCTAATTCTGCACTGATGCCTGCAGGGGGTCTGGCACTGCAACCTCTGATACAAGCTGACAACCCTAATCATGTTCAGTGGGAGCAGGCACCCCTAGCTGCTATTTCCATTTCAGGAAACCACAAAACACCAACATTTCACAGACTGGAAAACAGGAGCAGGGCAGGATAATGTTCTGATGTTCTTAGCTGGGCTCCAAGTGGCCAATAACACTAACACCATCCTTCATAAAAGCAACTGAGGTTTGGTAAAAATAGAAATAAAAATATTTTTAAAGTTTTTGCATATTGTCAATACTGTAAATCATCACATAAGATTGTATAGCAACTGATGAAAATATGTCTGTAACTGATAAAATTAGAACCATGGACTTTCACCTAAGCACTTTGTCTTCCTGTCAAGATATAAGTAAGAATAAATTAATTGCTAGCTTTTTTCTACTAAAGCCAATGTATTTAGGCCAGGACTGAACACAGTTAGGAGATTCATAAGGAAATGCAAGCACTATATTTATGTCAGTTTGTAAAGGTCTCGTTTATATGCACACTTGTTGCTCGATTCAACAATGTGTTTGGCATTCTGGCCTGATCCACCAAAGCATTTAATCACATGTGCAGGCATGTAGGCAGTTTCTTTCACATCAGTTAAACTATTTATGTGCTTCACATTAAGTATGTTGAAGGGCCAAGCCTGCAATGGAATTATTGAAAAGTAAAAAGGCATGCAGGAAAAGCAGTGCAGTTGGCACAGGTACTGTGGGGCCTGTACCACCTCACCACTGCAAAGAGGGCCCGAAGGTGCTGAGCCCTACTTGCCCATGCTCTAATTGACTCCATGCAAGTGAGGAGCTCCAAGTATCTCTCACAAGATGTTTAGGACACATCTCTTGATAACTGGAGTGGAAGGTTCAAGTAGAGTATGTCCTGACTTGTAAAAGAAAAGGAACATTTTAAGAATAAAATCTAATTCTTTACCCTGAAATATTTTGGGGTAATGAAACCAAGACTTCAGTAAGTGCTCTGATCCTGGAAGGACTCACCCTGTATGATCCTGCGAAGTAGAGGAGTGTTTGTCAGAGTGATGCCAAATAAACCAAAGTGTAATTTCCTGTGGTTGAGTATTTGCACCTCAACTGGAACTGATTAGGAAGGCTGTATCTAATAACTGGAAAAAGACAGGCAGGAGGGGTCACCAGCTTGCAGAAGTTCTTTGGAAAAGTCAGTTAACTGATGAGGGGACCCTATGGGGACATCAAAAGATTTTTTGTCAAAATTTGAGATCTGGGAGAGTAGGATGGGAAAGAGGGGAGGAGGAATGAACCTTTAAAACTGAACAAGGTAAAACAGAACAGCTAAGTTTAAGAAAAAGCTTGGGGCAGTAGAGTAAGAGGAGAGTGTGTATGCAGGCTTCCCCCTGGAAGAATGAGTTGATAACCAGAAGGTAGAGTAGCTGGCATGTTGATGTCTTCAAGAAGCTCCCCATTGCAGGCTATGAAGAGTCACTGAAGGGCTTACATCTTACCTGGTCCTGGAGAGAGGAAGGAAAAAGTCACGGTAAAGACTGAGGTGAGCATGGAAAGACAATCAAGGTCTGCAGTCCATCTTAAAATAAGAGATTAAAAGGAACTATGGGAACCAAGCGGAAAGACCTGGTACTTGGGATGCTGTGTTGATGTATATGGTGGGGCATATAAGTGTGAAGGATGTAGACAAAAATAATGGCTTTGTGATGAGAACACAATAGCTGCCTGGGAAAGACAATGAGAAGCTCCCAGTCAGGATGGCTTCATCCTGTGCTATCTCATAAAGAAATTTTGGAGGAAATGAAGAAAGGGAATGACAAATGGTAGTCCTGCCAGACTGATCAGTCGTGACATGGATCATTTCCACCCCATTTTCAAAGATGTCAAAGTGAGTCTTTTAAGAGTCTGATCCATCTGGTGAATTTCGAGTTTGGGTGTCATTCATGGTATAGAAAGCTGATCTCTTGATTTTGTATTTCCAGACTCAATGATAAGAGACAGGTTTATCAACACTCAAAGAGGTTTGAATGACTTCATGGACCATCAATGGATCTGCTACTCTTTACACAGTATTGAATGGCATAATCTTGGACTGGTGAGAATGATGAGGGTTATCAAAAGGGACTGTGATGTTTATTAGTACTATAATATTAAACTCTGTTTTGCTATATACTAGATTTTTGTGAATATTCACCAAGCATATTAACTGACAAAAATATTTTGATGCACATTGTGTAATTATAATTCCAAAAGTCACTGTCAAATTAACAACTGTTTGTATTTGCAATGAAATCACTATTATTAAATCAGGGAACAAAACCCGGTAATATCGGATTTAATGCTCAAACCCGATTTATATGACTTTTGAGTTTTCAAGTGCCATGAGACTTTCTGGCATTTGTCACAACAAAATCACATTGGAAATAGTCTGTATCTGACTCAAATCTATGTTGGTTTTTGCTGAGTCAGCAAGGGAATTTTGGATCAAGCTTTTGAGCACATGCACAATTTCTAAGTTACATTCATTAATCTTTTCATTGTTACTTTCCCAGAGGTTTTCTGGAGCAATGCTGAGTTTTAAGATGAGGAGAATCAAATGAAGTAATAGGCAAAAGTTACTTCAAATGTAGTGGCCTGCATGGTAGAAAACATGGAAATGCTCAGGAGATAAGGAAGTTCAATGAGCCCATGGTCTGAGCCACAGATGTAGTGACTAGTTAAAATCCTGAGCAGAAAATCAATCAAGCAGTGCTAACCACAAAGTTATAACATCTGGTTTATGAAGGTATTATCTACATGGCACTGGAAGCTGGAATGATGTAATAGACAAAATACATTGTTTTCCTAGCAATTACACTTTCTCTAACTGCTCTTTAAAGACACTGTGCTAGGTGGACCTTTGTTTTGATTTCTGTGCTGTTGTTCTCAAGGTCTGTCTCGAGAACTCCCTGTCACATAGATCTCTTCAGAGCATTTGGTGACAAACATTTTTGTGGGCAATCCCCACAGCTCATGGAACTCAACACAAGCTTAAAAAAGTTAGATTAATTTGTACAGATTAACTGATTGTTGGGGATACTTCCTTTATTTGAGAGTTTATTTGGTGTCTTTGTGCTGAATTTTTTACGACGAATTTCTTTCATGAGTTTTATTGCTTAAGCTCCACCTCTGTTTTCTAGGGGCTGTATTTTCTGTCTTTGTGTGTTTGTAGTCTTTCCTACTGGATATAATTAAAATTTTTTATTTATTTTTTATTTCAGGATTTTAAATTCTGTGTCATGTAAGTTCCACTCACGCTGAATGCTGAAAGATACACGTGTTGACTGCATTATGCAGCTCTTCCATAGTTCCAAGTCAGTCTCCAGAGAAGAACTATGGCCTTTCAGCATGAAGATACAGGGCACCACAAGCATATTGGGGAAAAAGACCTCAGCCAGCACTGGTGGAGAAAGGCACAAAATGCTGTTCCACTGGTGCTATAGTGAGAGATGTTCCCAGTGCCTGCAACTAGACCAAAGGAGGGAAAATGCCTGCACATTTGATCCAGCTGGTCATGTTTTCACATGGCCATGAAATGGGAAAAGTTGCACTAGATGATTTTCCTGCTGCACTGGAGAACTCCACAGACTGTTTGGGTTCCTGATGGATGCTTTAGAGAAGGTCAAAAAGGCCCCTGTCTCCATGTATTGCACCTTGGCATGATTCACAAGAGCAGACAAAATTCAGGCCTGTGTGAAGACTGACTGCTGTGAAAAGGAGAGCGCGTGACAGAAATACTCTTGTGACTTATAACAAGGGTAGCCAGTGTGCTAAGAAAGGAACACATAGCTGCAGGCTAGATGAATTAATTTTTCTGGGACTGCATATGTCACAGCCTTGATAAAGCTCAGTTTTCTTTGTACATTCCAAGCTGCTGTGTTTGGGTAAAATTACAAGATATCTAAATGTTTTAAGCTTTCTTATGATTTAGCCTCAGTAAGATTTAGCCTCTCTTCCTGGAAGACTTCTTTGATATGTTTTTTATCTACTATTGTTTCAGAAAAGCAAGACTCCTACAGCCCATTGCCTCCTCCCCTACTTTATGCATATCTTTTCCCCGAACTCCACATTATGGTCAACATAAGCTTACAGTTTCTTTTCTCAAAGATATGGAATAGCTGAGGTGAACAAATGTGTAACAAAAATTTTCCCATCTTCCTTCACCTAGCATCAGAAGCACACATCTGTGGACAAATCATTTCCATATTCAGCCTCCTGCTTCAGTTTCCTTTTTACCTTGGATGGTTTCTGTTCTTGGGTCTGAGTTTTCTCAGTTGTCCATGACATTTCTCCAGTTTCAGGTCTGAACCACTGAGTTTTCCTCAGTCCTGTCTGCTCCCTCTTTCTTTCTTCTGAAGTAATCTCAGAGAAAACAACTTCTTTAATTCCCTTTCTATACCTCAGGTGGTTTTTAGATAAGGTGTATCAGATGATCTGTTTCTTGGTAACTAATCTGTAGTTCAATTACTATCTTTCCTGGGAATCAGAGTTGAAATAACCATTTGCTCTGGATAGCTGCCATCTTTTATACAAGTGTGCTCCATTTAAATGGAGGATCATCAAAGTTTAATGGCTTAGTATTTTTAGCCATGAGCCAGGTGCAAGCAACTTTTCTGTCACCTACTGCGGGTTTTATGTCAATATGGAAGCAAAGGATCAGAAGGAGCTGAGTGTGCCACATTCCTGCTGGAACTTACATCCTGACAGATGCCCATAAGATTCCAGTGTCAAGAAGAAATCATAGTAGAGAAATTCCCCAAACTGTCTCAATCTGAAATGCTGTTTCACCATATGTCTTGTTATAATTAGCACTGGTAGGATGCATATATTCCAGATCTGAGTTGATAAAATATATTCATTTTGATAGGATGATTTTATAGAAATCTAAAATATTTTCTGCCTGAGTGTGGAATGCAATGAGTGTGGAAAGCAACAGTCTCTGCCAGCGATCTCAAGTCACTCTCTTTGAAATGCAAGCACAGCCACAGAAAATGGTGCCTAACTTCACTAAGTGCAGTGATCTCCTGTGGCTCCACCATATCCCCATCCCTGCCACCAGTCTACAGGACTGTGTTTAGTTCAGTGTCCATCAGACAAGAACTGGTCTGGTTCCCTTCTACTGTTAGTATGAGAGATCTTGTCTGTTACAGAACTGATTATTACTTGTTTCACAGGCACACGCCTGTTCTTTATTTATCAGTGATATGAACCCTACATATCAATCTATAATTATTTTTGGGTGAGAAAGGAACAGCTCCCAAATTAAATTATGAATTACCTAACCATTATATATGCCTTACACTTGAATGTGTGCAAAACATAGATGCAAGCTGGATGGGCAGTCCATGGACTCTGAAGGATTGGAATTCACAGCTTTTTAACATACAAGGTTTGGAAGGAATGACCTTCAGAAATTCTAGTTCAGCAAGTCCAAATCCTAAAAAAAAATTTAATCTAGGATTGTAGTGAAACCATGTTGAGTGAAGAGACCAGAAAATTGTTATCACTGTCGTTCGTATGTAAGAAGTGCCTTTGGCTGCGATGTGAAAGGAATTAGAACATAAATTCTTGACAACTTTAACACATGCTACCTGAACACCCATCTGCTTAGTTTAAGAACAAAATAGAGATTCATTAATGTAGTATTGAATAAATTAAACATGCTGCTATATGTGTTGAAATGTGTTACAATATTTAGCACAGCTTCCTTTCTTTCTTTTTTTCAAACTGTATCTTAAAAAGCCTGCTGTATTTTTCATATGAAAACCAAACAGCAAATTGGATCTGCATCTAACAAAAGAATTCATGTTTTGAAGTTACAGAGTGGTGGCTGACCACTCAGGCACATGGGCTGACTAGGAATGTTGCTTAGAAACACCACGTTATCAAAGAGAACCCAACATCAGGTTGGAGTGTTTCCCAGACAGCCGGTTCATGGTGATAATTTGCAATGGAAAATTCTAATATCTGTTCCAACAATTCTTTATTTTCTAGATCTTCTTACTTTTCCCTCTTCAGATTATTTGTCATTATACTTAACAATTTTCTCCCAAACTCTGATTTGTAATATAGCATAGAAGTATGTGAACTTGGTAAGTGCTTCAGCAAGTATTAAGAAAACATTGTTCAGCAGAGTAAAATGTATGGAAAATCCAAAATGAAGGAACTTGGTGTAAATTAACATTTTTGACATGACTTAGCTACATTTAATGTATTATTTCTTCTGCATACCTTAATAGTAATGACTTATCATGGACTTTTTGTTCTAAAGATCATAAAAGAATTTACAAATTTTGTACAACTACAGAAACTATCTATCCAAACCTTGCAATCATTTCCTGGGGAGAACAAGAGGGTGATTTTATATTTTCAAACAGAGGTCATCCAAGCAATGCTACTAAAGAACTGCATTTGTCATGTCCTGTGCAAACAGGAAGATTGAACAGATTCCACTCCTATTCAAAGGCAATTTCATATTGCAACAGTCTGCTGTCTTCTCTTTTGGTCCATTCCAGGCCCCACAGCATCTGTTACTCCAACCGCCATAGCTGAAGTTAGAAGGAAATGGGTCACACTGAGACATATGGAGAAAAGTAGTTTCCACACAAGTTGGGTCCTAGACTATTTAAGTTTTATGCATATTTAAAACTTGAATATATTTGGAGTTGTGTATATGTATATATTGAATCCTATGTCTTATCGAAGACTTTGACCCATTCCCCCTGGAAGAATGGCTCCTAATCCATAGCTGAGGCCCTGTGTTGAGTCAGGGGGAGGAGTGCCATCTATTGAGGCTCCCTTGTGAGTGTGCACCTAATCTTCCAGGGGTTTTTCCGAGGTCCTCAGGGGAAGTGCCCAACCAGAGTAACAGCAACTTCTCTTTTTCTTAAGAAGAAATATTTTAATCTTTTTATTAAGCATCCACTGTAAGCTGTTAGATTGCTAGATATCTCCAGAAGCCTTTCTTACTGCCAAACCCAAGTCTTTTTTAGGTCTTTACCTTTTTCTTTTTTTTTTAATTCAAAGGGAAACATACAAAGTACTGCCCCATGAGTTTTAAAGGTGGTTTCCTGATTAAAACAAGTGGCAAGTCTCAGAGACTTTTTTATTGTCTCCTATTTTAAAATAGGACAGTTCTTTTCTTTGAAGCCACCATTGAACATATGTGGACAGACCTCAGCTCACTTCTAACCCTTCATTTGCATTTCAAGTTTGTTCTGAGGAATAAAATAGAAGTTTAGTTTAAGTTTTATAGACAAACAGGCATATAGAGAAAGTAAGAGTGTGTCCTTGGGGAGTGTAAAAGACTGTAGGTCCCGTGTACAGCACATTGTGTTTTCAAGGCCATATAGGCCTCTTCTGCCACTTTCAGTGTAGTAAGTGCAAATTCAACTGTTCAGGTTACTTGCAATATAACCGTCCACTGCCAGAGATATCCTTCACGTGGGAAGGTGAAAATGAGTTGTGAAAACAGAACACAGAAAACATAGATGACAACAGAATGTGAGTGAAAGAGATGCCATAGAAAAAATAGAAAAATGCAGATCCACATTTAAGATTTCTGGATACTCTGGGCTACTAAAATGAAGTTGGTACAGTCTATACCCTAGATTAAGGTTCATTAATTTTCCCAAATGTAGTAAGGGGAGGTGAGTTACCTGAAGAAGAACAATCAAAATGTCTTATGTCCAGACATCTTTCCATACTGCTCACACTTTGTTTCCGTTGTCCAAGTCCTAAGTCCCATGGCCACAGAGGTAAATTAATGTCTTGTAGATCTTTTATTATTCCTATTGCCCACATAGGTCTTATAGCTCACTATGGGTACCACAGCATGAGCAGTCACTGCCCTGAGACCACATCCTGTCCTTGTGGTGCTCAGCTGTAGGGTGAAGAGTAAAACTGGCATCATACAGGCATTACTGGCTGGCAGTCAGGCTGAATCTGCTCCCATAAATGTCACAGAAAGAGTTAGAAATTGCAATAGTGATGATGATTTTTCTTTTCTCAAAGAAAAGAAAACAACTCAATGGTATCTGAGTGGAGGATTTCATGGTGTAATACTATAAGCTTACATTCCCAACTGGACTCTGGTGCCAATAGGGTCGAAGTAGCAAAGTTCAGGATAGCTTCACAATTGCCTGTACTGCAGCAACATCACTGCTGTGTGGGTCTGCAATTAGCAAGTATGCCAGTTAACGTGCTGGTTCTGTTTTGCTTCTCCCAGATGAAGTATGGATCTCTTCATAGTGCTGTGGTGCACCGAAGAAAATTTCAGCTTAGAGCAACATTAGTTCAGGCAACTTTGTCCTGGCTGGATGGCACGATGTAACTATGGTCTTACTAAAGAGAGGTTCTCCAGTCAGGAAAGAAAAACTATCACTTGCACTTTATACTACCATCTATCCAGCTCAGGTTCTGGCTCTTACCACTTGCCTCAAGGCATCTTCAGCTAATCATTGAATTAAAAAATTTAAGTTAAAACAAAACAAAATCCAAACATTTAAAATAGTGCACAAATGCAATGGGGATAATTGGAATCTATGTGCACAAAGATGCCAAATAAAGAGACAAAATTTCAAAATGATGACAGCCTTGCTCACAAGAAATAGTGTGGGTGGCTCAGTCCTGAGCATGGGAATGCAGTGGCTGAGGATGCAACAGCTACAGTCCTGCACTTAGCATGGCTCTGGCCCCATCCGCTGGCCTTAAATAGCTGCCTGCTGCTGCTGCAGATTGATTTATCTCTGATGATGGTTAGCATTACTGTCAAGGTGAAGTAGGGTTTAGGCATTTCCATTTTTTAAAAGGGTGATCTTAATTATTTTTAATGTTTTTTAGCACATTGTGACATATGCATAACTTTGGAGAAGCAAAAGAACCCATTTTACAATCATCATCATCATAGTATTTTTAGAAACCCTGATTTCCTCTAAGGTTACTCTACACTTATATATGCATACACATGGAAATAATTATGCATATGTAGGATATGAAGACACACCTACACATACACATAAGTGCATTTTTTGACTTTTTTTTAATTAAGATTTTCCATTTGTCTCAGCAAGGGAGGTTAAGGACATAGAGCCTATCTAGTCTTTGTGCTCACCAATGTTGCCTTTTCTTTTACAACTTAAATTGTTTATTCTACATATGCCCAAGTTTTGGCACATCTCAAGTATTTATGTCCATAAGGTCACATTCAAATTTAAACATGTATTGTGTAAAAGCTCCTTGCAGGAAAAAAAATGTTCAAGGAATAGCTAAGATATTTCAATATTTGGGGTGTGAGATATTAAAAAAATGTGTGTTTTTTATTTGGGATATAAGTTTATTCCTGACAATATTTGCCATCCTGTGAACTTTGTGCTGAGTACAATTCTACCATTTTTTCCTATTCATAGAATACATAAAAGTGCAACTACTTCTTTGCTCAGAAGCAGGCCAAATTTCACTTAAACTAGATATGGGTTTTTTTCCAAGGAAATCAGAATATTTTTCCTGCAAGAGACTAAGTTAAGCAATAAGGGCACATTTTCAAATAAACGAGTGAAAAATACCATCTTCCCTTTAAAAGGCTATGCATTGGTAGATTTCTTACTAATGCAAAAAAAATCTTTCTAGTACTTCCAATTCTGTTTCAAAAATTTCTGCTTCTCTTTTGAGCTTGATTCTGAATCATTGAAAGAACACATTATTGCAATAATAATTACTTTTGAGAAAATTTGCAAACAATTTAAGATGTGCAATAGATTATATGGATTAGCATCAGTGGTCAAGTATTTAAAGTGCTTCTCCCAATTCTGATTTTATGACATCAATAGGAGGGGATTGGTGGAATAGAAGTGGTTCTTGCAGGAAATCACTAGGTGGTGTCATTATATATGGTCTACTGTTATTTTTCTGTGTTTGAGCAAATGTTCAGTCTTGGGAAGAAATATATAAGACATGATCCATTAGAGGAAATGATAGAAGTGAAGCAGGCATTTGCTTTATGTTGCTCTGATATCTTAAAGTTTTCAGATAAAGTTGCTTGCTGCCAAACAGGCTTTGGTAAGAACTCTGAAAGTAGAGATGTATAGTGCCTGTATTCAATCCAAAGTCTACTCTTTCAGTGTTCGTGCATGTATGGAAGGGAATATGTAAACTATAATATTCCAAGACTATCCCTGACTTTTTAATTCACTAGGAAGATGACCTATAAACCCCTAGGACACTAGTGCTTAGAAAAGGGAAACATGGTCTTAAGAATAGCTGGAGCCATTGTTCCAGTTCAGGCACTGTTTTGTACACTTGCTGGAACCACAGATCAAAGATTGCAAAAATGACCCAGAACTGAGTGGTTGGGCAGACTGAGAGTGATGATGCTTAGGGACATGGTTTAGTGGTGTGGACTTGTCAGTGTTAGGTTTTCAGATGGACTTGATGAACTTAAAAAGGTTTTTTCCAGCATAAATTATTTTGATTCTGTGAAAATTTGATCCTAGTTGTCTTCCTGAAGATAAATATTCCTTTGCTTTCCAATGT
>JAOXXN010000446.1:101950147-101963066 GCA_026770055.1 Myrmophylax atrothorax | reverse complement strand
AGCCAGAAATGGATGAAACCTGTAATTTTGATGAATGTCTGTTCAAGTTAATATCTCATATTTTCATTGTCTTCTTTGCCCTTTCTCTGCATTTCTTTCCTCTTTCTTATTCATGATTTATACTTTTCCTCTCCTGTCAAACAGAAGAATTACACAGATTTTTTTAGGGAGGAATTTTAGCTTTACTCAACTGTGCAGCAGGCACTGTATTTTTACATATGCAACATAAGATTGCATTACAATAAAAATCCATAGCATTAATTCTCACTAGGGCTATAATTTGGCATGAATATAAACTTTTTACTTGGAATTCTGGTATCTGTGGTGAAGTGAGAACTGAGGATCTCTGTTGCATGCTGCCATTTGCTGTGGTCCTGATGTGGGAAATGCTGGCTTACTCACCTGGCCAGCTGCAGGGGCAGGGGAGGGCCGTTTTCGCGTGTACTTTTCTATTTCTCTTGCAGAGATTCTTACCTAAAAGAAAATTCTTTACTCAGGTTCCAATTGTGGTTAGCAAATTTGTGAAGAGGAGTAAGAAAACTCCTTTTGTTTCTTCCAGGTCTGTTAAAGATTTTTTTCTGAGAAGCACTGCAAACAATTGTGTTATTTTGGACTTTTGTAAATGCCCCTTAACAGCTTCAAGAGTTTTGCTGTCTTTCCTCATCTAGCTATAAGATTTCTATTAAAAAATTTCTTGAACTAGAACTCCCAATAAAAACTGGATTAATTTCATCTCAGCTGGAATTATATTTCCAGCACAGAAGTAATCTTGATTTTTGTAACTCCACAGTTCTTCTGGCTGTGGGAGCTGAGCTGTAAAGGTGAACTGGCAGAGTCTGAATCAATCTGTTGAAATTGTGCTGAGTTTTGTAAAAGGATTTTGAATTAAGTAAAAAGACATATATGGATAATTTAATGAATCAGTCTGAAGAATAGCTTCTGCAAATTACTCCACTCCTTTCCTCTTTCCATTTAAGTGGTATGTTGTGGTATGTAAGTAATTATATTTTTGGATAGCAGTCAGGTGCCCACATTTAGTCCTCCAAAGAGACCATCCAATGAAAATAAATATAAAAATTACCACTATATTTTATTCAGTCAGGTGTACCTCACAGGTCAATCATGAGATATGCAGCTCGTGTAAATCAACTAATCTGCAACCTGTGCTGGCTTTGGACAGGGTCAGAATGGGCTTTTCTGATCTGTATTCCCCTGGAGCCCTGGAGATCAGCATTCAGAGACACCTGTGTGGGTCTGCTTGGAGCTGGATGAGGTCCAGGTCTGGAAAGGCTTACATATTTAGGTTTAATACTACCTTTCCCACAGCTGATAGCAGAAGTGATTTAGATAAATAGAAGACTCTGACACCCGTGGAGCTGGGGAGCCCCGTGAGGCACCGAAATAGCATATTTCCTAAGTGAAGCTCCAGTAGTGAGAAGTGGGAAATGCTGCTTTCTGTGATGTAATGCATAACAACTGCAAGTCATTATCCATTTACAGTATTTCTCTGTACAGTATTGTGATTTCACAGTATATGCTAGAAGGTTAAGGTTAGGAAAATAATAACATTTAAATAAATTTGATTTGATCTGGACAAATTTAGAGGCAAATCTTATGATTAAAAGATAAAGGAGTTTGAAAGCTTATCTTTAATAGTTTTATTTGAATTAGAATCCCCTAAGATTTTGTGCAGAGGTGTTTATAGACATTAAATATGATTGATGGGTGACGTTCGACAGATTCCAAAAGGAGAGTGTACTAGCTTCTGTGAGCTCTTTTGAACAAAAATATGAATTCTAGCACTAGAGAATGGAAGGATTTCCACAGTGTGGGCATTGTGCTTTTGATTCCTGCTTATCCAAGCAGAGCACTTCATGCTGTTTCTAAGACCTTTGCCTTAAAATTTCCATGGCAAGTCTCTCACTGTTTTTACAAACAGTAAAATGGCAGATTCCAGGTCTGGCCTGTGACTAAGGATGTCTTTGTTTCCCAGAATAAACTGACCAAAAAAATCCTCTATGAACTAGTATACATGAAGCCTCTTTTTCTCCCTTTCCTAGCAAATTAAACAGCTTCAGATTACTAAACCAGTTACTAGAACTCAGTTATCCATGCTGTCAAATCGTTAGGCTGGTCACAGGCTTGGTGCCTGCCTGAGCAAATTAGCGTTCTCCCAGATAATTTCCAGACAGGAATATCCACTCCAGGAGAGTTGACTCGACCCAGAAAGCATTTTAGATGCAACCACCTTGCTTTGGAGGTTAAGAGATCCAAGTACAGACACTGACCGTTCCAAGTTTGTTGTCCTCAGTGCTAGGCAAAGGTCCTGGGCGTGTTTGATTTTGCAGAGATGTCATTTGAGCTAATGTGAAAAACTCACCTCCTGTGTTGAAGCTGTACTTGGATGCAGCCTGACATGCCTGAGAGATCACATCTCCTGATATGCAGTCTACACTATGGCTTTAACTTCAAAGTAAAAGCATGACCAACAGCTTTACTGCACATAGACTGTGAATGAGAGGTGCCTGAAGTAACATTGAACCTAAATGATAAATCTACCTTCCTTGGTATCCCAAACTGTAAGGCTATGTAGCAGTGTTTATACTGGATTGAACTGACGTTAAGTCCTTTTTTCAGTGGCACTTCCATTTTTTTTTCACTCCGTGTTGTCGTAGATATGTCTATATTCATATATATTCATGTATTCTGTATTCATTCTATACTAATGGTATATAGATATGTCTCTATTCATTCTTTAACCATTCCTCAAGTCACTTGTTAAAATACTGTTTCTGCACTTTCTGGTCAAGGACTTACCTAGCACACATTGGTTCAACAGGAAGGCTTCAGTGACTTTCTGGAGTACAATTGAAAAAGACTTTATGCCTATTAAATGAAAGACACCATATACAAGAACCCATGGTTGTATTCCCCCTGTTGTGATTTTTTAAAAATCAACTTTAACCTATAACTGATTACAAGTAAAAGCTTAATGAGTCTGGCATACTGACTGATCGCTTTGAAGAACGATATTTAGTTCCCATTTGTGTGATGCTGACAGGACATCCTCAAATAAAAACCTGCCTACAGAAACATGCCCACTTTGGGCAGAGGGTAAAAAAGCCAGTGGAGCTGGATTTGGATCTGAATGTTTTGCTTGTTCTACCCCATACAATGTGCAAATTAAAACTTAAAGTCCAAATGCCTCCATATTTTGTCAGAGTATAAAGTTGGTCCTGAACTATGTTGTTCAAACCTGTCTCCAGTTCAGAACACAGTTTATTCATGGAATGTTGTGTATGAAATCACTCTTGGAATATGAAACAAAAATCAGAGGAAAATTATATTATTTTAAATACAAACTCGTTGAGAAATAAATTGGTCCTGACCTTTCTCTATTAAGGAGCTCAAACTTGATTAATTCTTGTCCTGGATGTTCACTTACCTCTAGCAATTACATGCCACTATTGCAGTGATTATTTTATAAAAGCTAATAAACACTATCTGGAGTTAATATTTGCTCCTGTGGAAAGTTTGCCAAGAGCTTAGAAGAAGTTTACAGAAGATTTTGCCCATTAGGTTTGTGTACAACATTTGATTTGCCAAAATCCTTTTAGCATCATTAATCACAAAAATGCAATGTAAAAACAGTTGTACCTAATAAAGCTGTAATCTGATACAAAAATAGGCAAACCCTCAGGAATTTAACACAATAGGCCAAACATTGTCCATTCCAAATGAGTTCCAGTAATGCCACTATTGATTTGGCTTTGAATAGCCTTCTGCTGTTTTAAAACAAATATATATAGATAAAATAAGATTTTATTTTCTATAGATGCATCTGTTACTAATCAAATCTTCCACAAAGGATGGTGGCTGATGCAGTCCAGGAAAGCTATTTTGACCAGCTTGCCACAATTTCTTCCTTGTCCACTAAGCTTACAGCTTGCTCTGTCCTGATGTCATTGGGGTCCTATCTGTCCCTGACTCATGACTTGTTCCTTTGTAGGGTTTACTAGGGACTGAGTCTGTCTGGCCATGGGGAAAAGGAAACATCTCTATCCTCATTTCTGCCTATGATATTGATCAACTGTTGTAGGGGACTGACTGTTGTCATGCTGTGGCAGTGCCAGAACAAGGAGCTGGGGCGGTGGAGAGAGGGAACAGGGTTACACAGGAGCAGATGTGTTGCCTCCCTGCAGTGTGATCCTTGCCCCCAAGAACCTGGACCTTCAAATGTCAGAGAGGAAGTGACATTTTAGCCAACTCCCTTGCCTCCCACTCTACTCACCTATTCTGTGGTCATCTCAGATTAACTGAATATTGCCTGAAGTGTTCAATTATAACTATGTACCCTACTTTTCAGTTTTATGTGGACTTGACTATTTAGACCAAGCACAATTAGTCTGGCAAAGAGTTAAACTCTTCAGTAAAAAGTTGTATAGACATTTACAAAAAGTAAATAAAACATCAATTCAGTTGCAGAATATATGCATAATAATACCTGTTCTTATTTACTTAAACCCCCTCATCTTAAACTGTATCTCAACAGACCACTGTTCACTTTGTGATCTGAATGCTGGGCTTTTTCAGGATCTAGATTTAAAGGTAGGACAGATGCCTGATGGGCTTCCCTTTTGTGTTCATCCTTCCCTTTCAATATGACAGTCTTTCTGCTCCTTTTTTCCTCCCTCTCTCTTACTTTTTAAATTGTTTCCTTAGGTAAAGAGCAACATATTTTGATAGCTCACTTTTTTATTTTTCCTTAGCCAATGGCAACATAATTTTGACAGCTCAGAAACCAAATTTGATTTTAAGAGTTATTTTGACTTGGTTGTCTTTCATTCTCAGATTCTGACTCTCCCTGCTTTGCACCTTCTTCAAGTGTGTTTCTGAAGCCTTATTTAGCTCATTTTTTTCTGGTGAAGATAGTTTAAAGACTGTCTTCACAACATTCCATGAATTAGATCTGATAAAAATTATTATTTTTGCAATAATGCTGTTATTCCCAAAGTTCAGACATTGGAGACCACACGCAGCACGTTAATAATGTGGATGAGGGGCTGTTAACAAAATGCATTGTCCAAGCTAATTCCTTCCATGCCTTTTTTTCATGTCATAAGGATTTTCTGTAATTTCAAAAGACATGGTACACTGGATCCCTTTCCTTCTGATACTGGCAAGAAGAAATTGGGATCAATGCTACATTGCCGGGTTCTTGCATAAAGAACAAAGTGAAAACCTCTTGTTTGGCTGAGGACTGATAAAGGCAGATACAACTCTCATCCTTTTTCTTTTTTCTGCAGTCACAGTTAAAGATACTCATTCTGGGGAGTTTTATGGCTCTTCTCTCCTGATAAACATGAGAAACTTGATGCATAGGAAAATGGGACTTGATGATAGCTTGACACTTTCACACCTTGAGAATCAGACTCGAATCTGTCAGAGGCGCATGCTATGAATATGCTGATGAAACATATCCCACACAGAACACATCACAACACTAGTTAAGACGCTTTATATTTGTCTACTACAAGTTATTCTTTCATCCAGCCTGCACTGAATTGCATCAAAGTGTTCTATAATAAGATTCTGACCACATCATGAGGACAACATGGAACAGATGATTTGACACGTGAGAATATGACAACACCTAAAATCTCCTGCCATGTTGCTGGCCCTGAAACAGCACTTACAGTATTGACATTGTTTCCTATACACTCTACCAGCATTTCAGGCTTAATAGTGGCAGGTCTTCATTTACAGCATTGTGGTTATCATCAAATCTTCAGCCTACTTGATGTGCACCCAGTTATCTGTATTGCTTGTTCAGCTGGAAAGGCTATCCAGTAGTCACCAGTAATTGATGCTCACCAGCAGTTATGTAAATTCAGCTGTCAGACACAATCAAAAAGAATTGACTGAAAGCCACTTCATTATAACCCCCACATTTCTAGTATTTAATGTTTCTATGTGGAATTGGATTTTGGTCTGGAACAGTGCAGTAATGTGAGTTGATAGCAAGCTGGTAGTGAGCCAGAAAATGAGTGCTTAACCCAGAACCAGCACCTCTGGGAGCAGATACTTCAAGAATCAGATGTTCTGCTTTTGCATTGCTTCCAACTTCATACTAGGGGAGGGAGAGAGATGATGGAAACCATCAATAAAATAAATCTTAATTTCTCCTTTATCATTTGTTTTTCCACACTTTATCCAGTTGGGTATTTCAAACAAAACCTGTGACCGTGTTCTTAGCTTCACAAGCTGCACACTAAAAAGTTAATGAAATGTAGCTCTAGTTTTAAAATCATCAGTTCATTTGGGATCTGTCTGACAGGGACAATGGTGCTAGGAAGCTACAACTGGAACAAACCTGGAACAGACAGTAATGATGCTTTCTGTTTTCTATGTGTGAGACTTGAGATTTCAGGCCTGCCAAATTTCACGCATTCCCACATCTTAACAGTCACACACTGAGCCAAGCTTTAAGGATTGATCCTGTTGGTCATCAGGAGATTGCATGGTTCTTGCCCAATCTTATCTGAGATATGTTCTCTATCATATTTTTAATAGCATCAATCCCTTAAGGCGTTATTTTCTCTAAGATTTTACTGTCTACACTGTGGGCAACATTTTGCATCCTCACTGAGATGTATTTCATTCCCCCTCATAATTTAAACCAGAAACTGTTTGATAATGAAAAAACAGGCTTGCTTTTAGTGCATGAAAACATAATAGAGAAACAGCATTCTTGTTTTACATAATACATTTCTTTATTTGAGTCCCTTGCTCTGTGCAGTTCTGCAGATGAAGAAATTTTCCCTGTTTAGTATTTCCATTGTTGTGGCACCTAAGAGTGACGGTTCTTGACTCCATTATGCTTCACTACACTTAGAGAATAGGAAGACGTCTTTCTCCAAGAGCTTGCAATTGAAATACAAGGCAAGAGGCAATGGGTGGATACAGATTGAGAAGGCTGGAGAAATGAGAATAACATGCTGATTGGTGAAAGAAGGGAATGTCACAACTTATCCAGTGCTTAGCTGCCATTTAGACTTAGGTTTCAAGGAATTTAATGAAGTCATTTTTTGATGTTTACTGGTAGGGACTTTCAAGGTAAATAGAAGTATAAATCAAGCATCATAACACTTTTACAATTCCACCATTAAGTTTAAGACTGTCTAATATGATTGTCAGAACTACTTAATGCTTTCTGAAATCCATGGTCTAGCAATGAGGTGGTGCAGTTGAGGCAGAGGTGGTAGAGTTGGTACAGTTGAATGAAAGAGCATATTTACATTGTCCACTTGTATTTCTGCCTCCAGAGGAAATCTGTATAGTCAACAGATAAAGGAGAGGTCCTACAGCAAACCAAAGCACCCATGTGGAATGTGCAAAACCAACCTGAAGTAGAGATCATTAACAACCCTTGTAAGAACTCATATTAAAGGGTATTGCAAATGCAGAAATCTTCCACATACTTCTCTTTCAAATCCTTCTAGGAATATCTCACCAGAATATTTATGAGCTTTGCAAGGGTATAAAAATAAAGCCACTTCTAAACCAAATATGACTATTTAGTTTACCTGAACTATATTAAAGTGATGCCACATAATTTTAGCAAAAATTTTAGCAAAGATGTTATTCTACTCACATCACTTCCATTTGTAGCTATTTTTTAGGTTATATCTAGGGGCCTGCTTTCTGCTGTGTTCTTTCAGACATCTATTTTGGCTGATTTAAATGTGAAGACAGCAAAAAACCCCACCATAGAAATTCCTACAAACAAAACCTTTTTTTGAAAAATGAGGTGTCATGTATAGTTTAATTTAATCTTTGTGTGGTTTTCTTTGGCATGTTGCTCACACTTGCATTTCATATGGTGTATCACAGCAGTTCAGTTTACAAACCCACTTGTTGCTCTACAAATGGTTATAAAAATTCTAAGAAAATGCTGCAAAAGAGCAAGTTTGCAATCTTGAGAGAAGTGACAAATATGTTCTTCAGAAGAGATAAGGCTAGATTTCTGGAGCACATACACTGTGAAAAGACCTTAGACATTAATTTTGGTAAATAATAGGTTGTCCTTTTTTCCTTCTGCCAATACTTGCTCATTTCACTTCTCTGTCTTTTGGTCCACCAATGTAAATGTCAGGTCACAGTTCATGCATAAGGAAGATGTCACACATCTGAAATTCATATATATGCTGTCAGCTCCTTTTTTCACCAAGAGTTAGGTAATTCTGTTGCAGTGGAGACATGAAGGCTTGTTTTCATGATGGCTTTCAAGCCATACCCCCTGAAATATATGGCCTTTTGTATATGAAGAAGGCAGTTTACACAGTTTTGTAGCAAAGACCATATTTTCTTACATTTAGGAACAAAGACATGTCAGGCTTTATTGAGCACATCACTAACTATATAACTAGCATTAAACACTCTATTTGCAACTGTTGCTGTGTATTTTGTGTGTGATTATCACCCCTAGATCTGCATCCTATAAAAAGATATTTCTGTTTGCTTAATTATAAAGCTCTTTATGAACAGGCTCATCTGTAAATAGCTTGGTGCAGCTGAAATAGAAATATAATTATAATGAAGGCAGATGTTTCTGAGATACTTCTCATGAAACTTGTTCTGAATACACAAAGGAGAAAGGCTTTTCTGACTGGTGGAGTGTAGGCCAAATGTGGCCTAATCATCCAAATATGTGGGGGGGGTGTCACTTTGAGGAAAAATCGTAATACTACTACTAATAACAACAATAATAATAACAACACCAATAATACAAATAACATTTCTAAATGCATATACAACTGCTCCTTCTCTTGGTAAACATCTTTCTTCCTGAACCCTGACCAGGCACATAAATAACTCCTGTAGTTTATCTCCATGGACTACTTGGCAGAAAATGCTGGACTTTTACTCTGCAATACTTTGTTAAAGACTGGAGCCACAAAGTTTAGGGTCATTTTTATACAAATATAGAACTTCTGCCTGTCCCGTTGTCTCTGAATTGTTTAAATCCTGTCAGTGAAATAATGAGACCATTGTGTTAATTATCATTTTGATATCCAAGGACTTATAAAGCCACTGAATCCTATTTCCAATGGAAATGCTCTTTCCAAATCTTTAGAAAATTCACCTTTCAGTCAAAGCACAGGATTCCTTTCCCTTCCCTGGCTTCCATCACTAACAGTAAATGCTGGTTCTGTAGCAGCTGGCTGATAGCTGTTGATCCAAGCCTGCAGTCTTCACTTCAGTGGAGCTGCCATCCTGATCAGCTCTCATTTGTCCCATCTTTAGTGACTCACCAGCAGAGCCAGTCACTGTCCCAGCCATCTTATGATAAGGATGCCCAGATAGATACAGCCATCTGGCAGGCTTGTGAATTGGAAACAGCCAGTTTAGTCCGGGTTAAACTGCTAAAAACTAAGCTGTGCTGTGGAATAGCACCCTCCAGCCCAGGACAGTCTTGTTTCACTCACAGCATGTACATGGAAGAGTCAGTGGTCAGTGATGCTGGTCTATCTGTCTTCGTCTTCCTCATCTCAGTCTGCATGAGCAAACTATGAAGTTTGGAACTGGGCTCCCTTAAATAGGGAGAGTGTGAAGCAGAATGAACTGTTAAGATGTTTTGAACTGAACCAGAAGCACTGCTGTTAGCTTTGTTGCGAATATTTCTCAAACATAAACTTAGTCCTCTTACTAAAGTTTGCAGAAATGGAATAGAGGTATTTGTACCACAGGACATCAGGGATTTGGTTTAAAAGGAACACAGTGATCGTGTATCAGATTTTGGATGTGACTTGGGTAGCCTGTAGTACTTTGTTTTACTACCCCACATTGGTGGCAAACTTAAGGTAGCCTTGCCTGGATGCACAGAATTGGAGACTGCATCTCTTTCCCAGGCAGTATGTCTTTCAGCATAACAGAACTGAATCCAGGTCAGAGTGATTCCTTTTCAGATGTAAAGAACTGTACTTCTTGTGCAGTCTGTGCTCTTGCTTGTGCAGAACAACTTCCCTGTGTCAACATCAACTATACCTACTACACCATGACCTGGCTGCTGTGGAGGGGCTTTGGAAGAAGCTCTCATAAATAGTGTATATCAAGCATGTTTCAGTTTGAGAACACATCATAGTTCTTATTTCTAAAGGTGGATCCCAGGTTGTTTCTGTGCAAAACACACACTGGGCAGAGAATTTCTTGTCTGGTTGGATAATTTGGCTCTGTATTTATGATATTCTTAACAGAGAAACAACAAAATACCTGGTCTTTTGGTGTAAGTGCATCACTTCTATTAACAATAACAGAGATTACGTATGTACCGAAGATGAGAATGTAGTGCTCAGTCTGTACGTACTTGTGCCTGAGGCCAAGCCTTGGGGCCTAACAAATCAGCCTGGCTTTCTGGTCTCTTCTGACCCCAAGGGACTCAATATTACTAGTCTTCACATATTTGATAGAAAAAGACAGTAATGAAAGGTGTTGCACTTATCCAGAGAAGAAACATTCAGCAGTAACTTAAATATAGGAACTGAGATTAAAATTGGTGCCACAGAAACACATTCTATTAATGAAATGAACAATTGTTTTCAGTTTTATGCAGAACAAATGCACCAATAAAGATGGCAAGGAATATTTGCCCATCAGGAATCATACATACTGTGAAAGAAAGAAAATTACCTACTTGTTTCTCTTAAAAATGGGAAACTGAGGCATGCTATGATTTACTTGAGATTCTCTTTTTGTCTTATAACACACACAAAGGGGAATGGGTGGTTTCTTAACTTTTGACTCCTGTGTAAATATTAATTTCTCTACATGTGCTCTAAATTTTTGAAATGCACTTCTCAGATTCCCATATATATAAAAATGCCATCCACAGGACTGCTGCTAATAGAATCTGTTGTCTGTGGCAGATGTTTAACCCACCAGCTGTGAGGAGTACCTATAGCATCTCTTTGTGCCTCCACCATCACCTTTGTGCCTGCTCTTCATTGTCCTTGTCACTTTTTCTTCTGAGAAAAACTTCTACTGGAAATTGTATCCTTCTACAATGAAGATGTTAAAAGCTACCCTGCCTAGTAACTAAAAGAAATAATATAATCACTAGACCTTGACAGAATAAAGGAATATGTCAAGATTAAAATATCTGAAAGTTTCTTTCCCTGAAGGAGAAATGTTAGCCGTTTTTCAGATTTCCCCATAGATGCCTCTCAAAATCAACACTCAGGAATTCCTGCCTTTATTAGCCTGATCAAATTCTTTTGTACTTTGCTACAAATTCAGCAGTATAGGACAGCAACCTAATTTGACAGTTTTGAAGGAACCCTAAGTGTGTCTGTCTTCTTAAAATGTTATATTTTCATTTTTGTTTTCCAGTTTCCTGTTTTGCTTTCTTACCTTTGCCATACTAATGACTGAAGAGAAATGGAAAAATTTCAGAAGTAACTGTCATGAAATTAACAGCCTGGTTTTGCAAATGTGTGAAATTAGGAGAGATTTTTTTAAAAACAGGGGATCTTTCTGAGATATGCTAATTCTTATTTGTTCCTAGGATGCACAAAGGGGTCTGAAGGCATAAAGAACGACATGGTCTCTGGATTATGTTATCATATTTAAAAGAAGACATAAATGGTCTGTTACCACTTAGAAGGACTGCTGTGCAACACCATTAGCAAATCTGTGCTTTCAAAAATGAAACAAGCAAGAATCGCTTCAAAACATTGAAAGGTTAAGTTGCTGTATTTCCCCTGTATTATAGGAAGTCAGTTTTTCAGAGTTATAAGTTCCTCACATCTAGGACTATTTAAAGGGATGACTATTTCAGGCATCAGTTTCTCCAGTTGACTCCGAGTAACCAAATCTGCAATCTCTATAAAGTCTAGAGGATGGCATAGACATGCTTGTAAGACTGTGGACTGATTAATTATTCCTTTATCTAAACAGATGTTCCTGATACTTGTAGCTGCTACTATGGGTTGTACATTGCAGTGAATTGTCACATAGTCAGCCGGGGACCAGCCATAGCTCATACTAGCCTTTACTTAGCCAGTGCATGTGGTTAAGGTTCATAAGATGGATGTGGAATGAGAGGAAACATGGTAGGACAGCTAGTAAAACTATCAAACTGTATGTGGGACAACAGGGAAGTTGTAGGTAGAGGTGGAATAGTCCCAGTACTGAAAACCTGAAGATGTTATCAACTGGTTGTTTACCTTGGGTGAGGATGACTTAGACTGATATCTAAGCACAGATCCTTTCTCCATATACTCAATATTATTTAAGTTAAAGGAGTGGTGATCTCAGTCATACATTTTGTCTTGCTTTGGTTTTTCCCCTCTCCTTTGAAATAAATAAGCGAGCATTTTAAGAAAAGATTGTAAGATGTGTAATGAGCTTTTTAGCAGTTCTGGAGAAAACTATTGATGTGAAATAGCATCAAACTGCGATTTGTGAACATTTTAAAGTATATTCAGCAGATACCAAAGTCATGTAAATAATGAGCTTGTTTCCCTAATCTATTTAGTATTTTTTAAAAAAACCAGTGATTTTTCTTTTTTTTAGTTGTAACAATCTGTATCCCAGTGTTAATCTCTGAGGACCTCTGGATTCTCTTTATGCCAGTGTTTCTGCACTTCAGTCTTATAATGTGAAGTGGACACAAGAAAGTTTTGAGTATGCTGTTAGAACGGGATAAAGAAGTTCACGTTTGCAGAATCACAGAATATTCTGAGTTGGGAGGGACCCAAAAGGATCACTTAGCTCAAGTTTTAAGTTTGAGGCCTATGTTTTAGGGTCAGCTTTGAAGTAAAATAACAGGAGCTTCAGCTTTCTGTGCAGTTTCCCTTCACTTGCCATATATAAAAGAAAATCCTGAAGGTATTGATTTCTTTATACTATGCACATTTTT
>JAOXXN010000446.1:101907478-101930819 GCA_026770055.1 Myrmophylax atrothorax | reverse complement strand
CACTGCCAGCCCCCTGCCCTCCCTCCCCCCAGCTGCCAAGGGTCCAGCCCCCTCCCCTTCTCCCTGACCCTCCACCATCCCAGTACTATCAGCTGGAGACAGGAAACAGGGGACCTCTGGCACACACAATGGGAGAGGAGGGGGAAGAAAATCCCTGGAACCTATAACATCCAGCATTATTAGTGTATCAGAGCTACACTTAAGCTCCACGGGATTCAGCTAAGAGCAGTACCTTTGTCTGATGCAGCAGGAGGCTGCATCAAATATGCAAGGGACAGAATAATCTCTTGGTACATGAGGAAGTATGCTCTAAAGCCTTTAAAAACTCTTTTGGTTTGAATTGTTTTCTCCTTTTCTCCTAATTGAAAGTGTGTGCTTGAACCCCTTGGACTTCAAAACTAGAAAGTGTTCTAATTGTTTTCTGAATGCTGCTGTTTACCTCAAGAAAGGGAATAAAATAAGCTTAGAAATTATATCATGGCACATTATGTAGTCAAAAGAGGTTGTTGTGACAAGAATTTTGTGTCATAATACTACTGAGGTACTTAAATTTCTGTAATGTGGGAGGCAGTTTTTGTGTGTTTGGGGATAAGAAGAATTACGTAATACTTCATTAATACTTACGTAAAACTCTATGATGGGATTTTGGTTTTATCACTCACAGCAAAATGAACCAGTCCCAAAGAGTAGGAACTGCCTTATGAAAACATTAATATGTTTTGGTGGGTTGATCTTGACTGGATGCCAGGTGTCCACCAAGCTGCTCTATTGCTTCCCTCCTCAGCAAGATGGGGATGGAGGCAAGAAAATAAGGCAAATAAACCTTGTGGGTCAAGATAAAGATAGCTTAATAAACCAAAAGCAAAAGCTATGCACAGAAGTGAAGAAAAACAAAAGATTTATTCTCTATGTCTAGCCAGTTCCCAAGAAGTAGGACTTCTTGCTTTTGAAGACAAATGTGGTAATAGTGATTGCTCCTCTCCCCTCCTTTCTTCCCAGACTTAACTTCAGTCATGATTTTCACTACCTGCTCCATGTCAGTGGTACAGAAAGATGGGGAATAGGTGCTGCAGTCACTTCATCACATTGTGTGATGACTGCTCCTTCCTTCTTAGTGAGGGGACTCCTCACTCTTCTGTTTCAGCATGAGGTCCCTCCCATGGGAGACAGTCCTCCACAAATTTCTCCTACATGAGTACTTCCCATGGGCTACAGTTCTACATGAACTGTTCCAGTATGGGTCCCTTCCACAGGGTGTAGTCCTTCAGGAACAGACTGCTCCACTGTGGATCCCCTGTGGGGTCACAAGCCCTGCCAGCATATCTACTGCAGTGTAGCCTTCTCTCTCCAAGAAGACACAGGTCTTGCCAGGAGACAACTCCTCCAGGGGGGCTTTCCACAGGGTCACAGCCTCCTTTGGGCAACACCCTACTCTGGCATGGGGTCCCCTATGGGCTGCAGGGGGGATCTCTGCTCCACTATGGACTTCTGTGTGTTGCAGAAGGACAGCCTGCTCACCATGGGCTACACCACGGGCTGCAAGGGAATCTCTGCTCCAGCACCTGGAGCACCTCCTCCCCCTCCTTCTGCACTGACCCTAGGATCTGCAGAGCTCTTTCCCTCACATAACCTCACTGCTCTCTCTGACTGCTGCTAACTGCATTATCCCTGAGGACGTGTCGCCACTGTTGCTGATAAGCTTGGCCTTGGCCAATGGCAGGTCAGTTTTGGAGCCGGCTAGTATTGGTTCCATTCATGGAATCATTAAGTTTGGAAAAGACACTTGAGATCGTTGATTCCAATCTCTGAACAATCACTACCTTGAGAATTAGACCACAGCATCAAGTGCCACATCCAGTTTTTCACTGAACACCTCCAGGGATGATGATTTCACCATCCCCATGGGCAGCCCCTTCCAATCCTTAACAAACCTTTCCAAAAATAAATTCTTCCTGAATTTCTTCCTGAAGTTCCTGTTGGACATGGGGGAACCTTTTGGCATCTTCCCACAAAAGCCACCCCTGTAGTCCTCTGCTACCAGGACCTTGTCACACAAACCTCATACAAAGATGTTCATGTATTAATGTGATGCCCAATTCTGAAGTCTGGTAGATGAGTTGCATAGCACACCTTCAGGGCTTTGTCATAGCAAGTACATTGAACTAAACACTCAGACTGCTGGTGACACGAAAGTAACACGTTATGTGGATTGGCACAGCCTGGCCCTTATAACACGTCTAAGAGTGAGTCATAGCTTGCTCTGAAAACTACAAACAAATATTTACAAGCGCAAGAGAATGTTTGTGTCTGATGTCCAAGACGGTCCTCCTAATATTAAGAGGAATTCTGTTCACAGAGAGAAATAACAGACAAATATCTACAATCACACCTTCATGAATAAACATTATCTCTTCGGTAGGTACTTGGAACTAATCTGCTTGAATGGGAACAAACACAATTTTGTTAAAGGGGAGGGGTGTGCTATATATTCTACTGTTTTTCAAATCGTTGGTAAAATGGGAAACTTCACTTAAGTTTCTGGGCTAAATTCTGTCATCATCACTAAGAGTAGTACAATCTTCTTCAGCGTGATGGAGCTGCATAAAGTTAATGAGTTGAAAAAATGCTTGCAAAGTATTTTGGTATTGGTGATGTGGCCAAAGTCAGAAATAATCCTACTTTACTCAGTTTGCAGAGCAGTTGGCAGGCCAGGCAATATTTGTTTTTCTTTTTTCAAAGATACTTTTTAATCTCATAAACTTCAAATAAAATTTTGAAAAGTGAGCACATGTTGGAGGCGGTGTTAATACATCTTTTGACTTTAATTGGAACAGAGTTTAGCTAATGCCAAGTATTTTTGAGATGCCTCAATACTACTTTTAAAACACCACTTTTGAAAACATATTTTTTTGCTGGGGAAAAAATGTTTTCAAGGCTGAGGGCCAAAAATTATCAAGCCTACAAAAGACCGGTATATTAGGTTTGAATTTTCCTTTCAAACACATTGGTTTGGAGACACTGACAAAACAAAGCTAGTTGGATGCTCTATAAAGGAAAAAAATTAATTCAGATTTTGTATCACAGCTCTTGGATTTTTTCCTGCATTAAAAGGGTGAAAATTGCTCCCTTTATGATACAAGAGATTAGTTTGCAAAAATATAATACCAGAAATTATTTGAGAATGTTTTTATCATACATCATATCATCACAATATTTCCATGAATTTCCATGATATTTCCATTTGGGTGTGTTAAGAAGGAACTAAAAAAATTACAGAAAGTAAAAGAAGAATAATTAAAAAGTCTATTTTAAAAAATTAATACATATATTACTATAATAGACAGGATATCATGTAGAACTAGCTGAAGGAATATGATTCAGTTCACAAAACTTAACTGTGATAAAGATCTCAAATCCTTGTGAAATACTGAGAAATGCTCATTTCCTAAGATAGTTTTATTATTGTTGAAAACACTGCCAGACTAGGGTAGAAAATAATTTGCTGCCAGCTGAAACCAAAGAGGGATGTATTTGGAATTGATCTTTTAACTCAATCATCTGTATTCATCTGGTCACTGCAGGTGGTGTTAATAGCATCACAGGTAACATGATTAACAATGGTGTTTGGCTCTGAGGGCTCTGTGGATGTAGAGCTATCAATCTATTCATTCCCATTGTCTTTTTCTGTCTGTTGTTTTTGCTAGTGGCAATGAAGCTGGTGAAAGGACTAGGGGACAAGTCTTATGAGGAGCAGTTGGAGGATCTGGGTTGTTTAGCCTGGAGAAAAGGAGTCTCAGGGGCACCTTACTGCCTTCTACCACTCCCTGAAAAGGGCTTGTAGTGAGGTAGGGATCAGTCTCTTGTCCCAGGTAAAATGTGACAGGATGAGAGCAAATGGCATGAGGTTCACCAGATATGGTTTAAATTGGGTATTAGGAAAATTTCTTTGCTGGAAAGCCACTAGAACAAAGTGCCTAGGGAAGTGGTGGAATCACCATCCGTGGAAGTGTGCGAAAAACCTGTGGATGTGGCTTTGGGTACATAGTTTGTGATGAACATGGCAGTGTTAGGTTAATGTTGTGATCCCAAGAGTATTTTCCAATCTATACAGTTTTATCATAGAATCATAGAATTCACTCCTCTTCTAGCAGAGAAATTGTGATTCCATGATTCCTAGTATTAGACGCTCTCAGGATCAAAACCACTTCTTCTACCTTTGAGTGAATGCAGAACTTTCTTTCTTACTCTTTCCACAACGTCACAAATAGCATTCATGTTCCTTTCTTTTGAAAGAACTATCTTTTGACTCTTTATTTTTCCTCCCCCTTGTCCTATTACAGAGAAACTCAGAGAAGTAAGAAACATGCTGTATTTTTTAGACACACACTGAATGGAGGCGTTAGAAGATCATATATATATATATATATATATGCAGGATGTCTCAAAATCTTGTCAGGGAGGTGAAAATATACTATATACTTTGCAATGTGTGAAGGTAAATTTTTCAAAAGATCCCATGGTCAGATTTTTTTGTGCTTGACTCTGAAAAATGGCCAACATTTCTGAAGTACTCATGGAACTCTCATTCTGAAGTACTCACGGCAACATCTGTGGGTAGAGTTTTTAAAAAAAGATTGGCACCTGGGATGCAATTAATGCCCCAAAGTCTGGCAACCTGTTTTGGCATTAAAAAGAAAACTGAGAAGTTTAGAAATCACTAAGGAACTAAACACTGAGGAACTGCTAGAAAGTATAGACTGTGTATTTTTAGTAGCAGTGAAAAGTTACCTTGATTGCCTTGCTACTTCTCAGGAAAGGTCTGGCTATAAAAGAAAATTGAGTTAAAATTATCCTACAGAAGTAGAGGTGGCATGAAATTACTAAAATTAAAAGCCTAAACCAGAAAATAGTAAGTAACATTTCATCAGGAGTAACCCCTTGGTGGTGGAGCTGCTCAGTTATAAGATGGGAACCTCTGTGATGTGTCTGAAGAGTGAGCTCAAGTAGTATGTCTACAGCTCTCAAGGGCTCTTGAAGAGCATTCAGGAGACACAGAGTCAGTGGACAGAGATTATACTCAGTCTTAGGTGTTCTGCTGAGGCAGCTGACCATCTTCAGACAAGTTATTCCATTAAAGACTTTGTCCTGATGTCCTAACCTCAGCTTCAAACCTGTGTATTTTTTCACATGAGCATCATGTATGGGCAGCATTGGGTTGAGGCACACAAGGGCAGAGGTTAGTGGGAGGGAGCTGCCATTGTTTAGCTTTCAGGAAAAGAGGATTAGAATAAAAATGTGACAAAGCTGAAAGCTTTGAAAAGAATAGCCATGAGCAGTCAGATTGCAAAACATTTAATGGTCTCATTTGATCAAAGTCAAAAGAATCCAAAATAGTTATGATGAATGGTGGGAGAGGGAAACAGTGACTTTCGAACTTGATGGTCACAAAATAGTAGACACGCTCATTTCTAGGCCACCATTGCAAATCTGGCTCAGCTAACAAGGGTAGAAAAGCAGAGCCATGTAAGAATTGTTTCTTCTCAGAAATTACATGAATGAGCCAGAGATCTTAATCATACTGCTCTGGGTAAATCCCTCTGTATTTAAACCTACCACCACAGTGGACAGCACATGGCCCTTGGCACCCACCCCATGCTCTAAGTGGGACACAGGGACAATATCACTATGGTAATTCCCAGAAGTAATAATATATTCTGGGTTTTTCCTCAGTCTGGCTAAAATGAAAAGAAACTTGAAGTCAAAGCACCCAAAAGGAATGAACTTCCCCAAAGACTTCAAATTACACTGTTACTCTCACAATTTTTACTGTGGATAAATTCATGAAATGGAGAGGGGGTCATGAAGATAGTGAATGTGGCCTAAATTTTGGCCTGCTACAGAAAGTGTGGAACCAGATGTGGAAGTTAATGTAGAAAAGGAACACTGAAGGAGTATAAACAGATGGCAAATAAAATAAGGCCTTTCTGTCTCATATTTATGAAGAAGTCACATGTAAGAAAATGAACTTCTAAGAACCCACTGTGAGCAATGAAATAGGAGAGTCTGGAAGAGTCTGAGACTGATCCTGTTAAATAAACTCCGGTGTCAAAGAGCATTGTGGGATGTATTGCCCAAGAACAATAAATCCTATCACAAAGATTTGTGCTGCCAAGATTTAGTATGTACGGTATGATGCCCACACTGCTGGATTAGCTCTAGCCTGCAAGCCAGCTGATAGTTCTGTGAAAAACAGGATTTTTTTTGGTCATCATATACACTGAAAATTCTCACCTTCCAGCAAAAACATTTGAAATTCATTATTTTTTGACCAACCCAATGCTTTACTGTGTACACTTTTGCCTTAGCATTCCTTTCCAATGGTAACCTTGACACTGGTAAAGGGTCCTGGTCCAGAGTCCAACAGTATTTTAAAAAGTATAAAAAAATTCATTAAATTCAATGATAATTCAAATCATGATGGAGAACTTCTTTCAACATTTACATGCATGTGGATGCTGCTGTAGGGACTGAAAATGTACTTTTGTAACTTGAAGGCTAAAATGAACCTTCATTTTCAGTTTCTCTGAAAACAAAAGAGACATTTACGTTGCATTTCTTTGCTCATATTGGACTCCTTTAACTGTATTCTGATGGAAGAAAAATACATCTGGTAGAAATTCTTTGTTGAAATAGTGTGTCAATTATTACAAAGTTATATTCACTCTAGAAATGAATTACTGTCTAACGTGTTCACTCAATGCCCTGGGTTGAAAAAGGTAGTAAATATGCTGTATGAAGAGTGATAATGAAAATAAAGAAAAAAAATCTGGACATAATTACCTAGTTCAATTTTGACTTTCTTCACAAACTAAATACAAAACGTCCCAATTTACATAATCCACAGATATTGCTGTGTTCGTACAAAATTGCAATAATTAAAAAAAAACATCTAAACCCTGCAAGAGATGTAAACCACAAGCCAGTAATATGGATCATATGTTACAGCAATGTTGACACTTGAACTCTTAATGGAATTTCACATTTGAAATTCTGTCATATTTATTCATTTTTTACTGATTGAACACAATGAGCCCTTCATTGTTTCTAGACTGTGTCCAGAAATGAATTAGCTGTCCAAGACTCTTAGATTCTTACAGAAAAAGATAGCATTTACACTTAAAATTTTCTGGGGCTTTTAAAAACAGCAGATGTGCAGGAAGAAGAGGAACTCAAAATGATCAAGAGGCGAAATATTTTATTTTCAAAAAGAGAAGGATGTTCTACCTCATAGAAGGCCATGCAAATATAGACAAGAACGAGGTGGACATGTTGAGTACAGAGGAAATTTCCTAGTTTGGAGAGAATTCTTGCAACAGCAAGTGAGAAACAATATTATGCATTTTCTCTCTCTTCCATGTGTAAAGACTCTTTTGACGACAGAAATTTGGCCTATTGGAGAACAATGAAGTTTCTTTCACAACTGTTCTTAATTCTTTTAAGGTAAGATGGATATATCAAATCTTAAGTGCAATGATCATTAGGTTGAATGCAATATTAACTTCAAGGTTTAGTCTAAAATGCCTTTGTAGTTGTTTGAGTCTCGTGACACCAAATACCCTAAAATCGGACCTTGCTTCAAAGAAAGTAGAGCTAAAATCCTAGTCAGTAGAGTTTTGTTACTGATGGAAATGGGCTTCAGCTGTTTCAGAGAAAAGACTTTGAGGATAATGGTCTGTATGGAAATGACTTCACAGAACTTCCTAACTCTTGAGTCTGATGTGTGTCAAACATGTGTTATCACTTGTGTTGTAAGGAGCTTCAAGGAAAGATCATGTCACACACAGAATCATAGAATGGTTGAGGTTGGAAGAAACTTCTGGCAATCATCTCATCACCGGGTTTCCTAGGACCATGTTCATATAGCTTTTGAATCTCTCCAAGGATGGGCATTCCACACATCTCTGGACAACCTGTTTCAGTGCAGTCATAAAAAGGTGTTTCTTTGTGTTCAGACAGCACCTCCTCTGCTTCAGTTTGTGTCTGTTTCCTCTTATCACTAGAACTGGAGTGTGGCTGAAAAACATGGAAGAGGTTTCTGAGCTGAGACCCCATGTGCAAAATAGGCAGGTAGAGCTGCAAATCAAGCCTTGGTGAGCATGGCTACAGAGTGTGGGGAGCCATATCCATGTTTGTGCAGGAGCTCTTGCTCATCCTATTTTAAAGCAATGGAGCCTGAACTGCTGTTAACGCACAGATAGAGACTCTGTGAATGCACACAGGACAGCAATGCCGTCATGGTTCTGTCAATGCACTGCTGTCCCTATATTCATGTGTTTTCAACTGAGCAATAGTCTGGGACGCACCAACATGGCCTTGACTGGTCAGCAACTTTGCAGGAAAAGAGCATTTCCTAAGAAAAAAACATTTCCTTCTTTCTCTTCCTATTCCTCCTTCTCCTATGCTATCGATAGGACAACATTCCTTTATCTGTTTCCAAAATTTAGTCCTGAGATGTTAAATAAATCTCTATTCTTCTTAATGCCCAGACATGCTCTCCACGGATTTTTGGCTCCTAATAAGCCTTCATAGTACTAGAACAGTTAGGGTCAAGAGCTGGGATTTGCTCCGAAGCAATGGATAGCAGTGGACCTATGCAACTCTACACTATAGACAGTGTAGATGAAGAACTGAGCATTTTGATCACTGTTCTGAAAGGCAAATTAATAAGTAAAAGATTTTAGAAAAGTAGTCAGATTTGGTCCAATGGGGCATTGATGTAGCAAAAACTTAAGAGTCTTTGCAAGGACCTAAATACTGAATTTACTAATAGCTGATAAACATTAGATATATAAGCAGGCTTTTGGGTTTTTTTTAATGAGAACTGGAAAGCTCTAAAAATTGATACTACTTGGCTTTTAATATTGAAATTTTACCCAGGGCAATTTGGCAATATAGGCATGAATGAGTTATAATTTCTCATAGTTTCTTTCTTTCATTATAATATAGATATTACGAATATTTCCTTTGACTAAGCAAGTAGTTTCAGAAGAAACTCTTTAATACATTAGTATGTCAAAATTACTCTTTTCTCAATGATAAGGCATGGTAAATGACACCATGACTCTGTAGAGAAAGCAGTCTTAATCTTTACAAAATATCAGAGGACAAAAATGCTGATCTTGCTTTGATGGTTAATATATATTGTAATTGCAGTTTATTTCTTGCTCCTCATATTCTTCAGGAAAAGCTCTTCATAAATACAACTTTTCACTTTAAAAATTTTGATTCGATTTTTCTTCTCTAATATTAGAAATGTTAATGTCTGAAGCAGATGTTTATATATGAATAGGTATATGCTAGTGGGACAACATGGAAATTTTTTATCTAGAGTCACAACAGTCTTCAACGTGTGTTTCTGAGTAAACTTCCTTCTGAACTCACTATGAACAAAAAGCAGTGCTTCAGTAAGTCTTACACTTGCTCTTTTCTTCAGCTATTTGGTTAACACTTTCTTCACATCCATGAAAAGTGCTGCTTGGATAGTCTGGTAGAACTAGGCACTTAGACTAGTTGTCCTCTGAATACAGACAAGAACAGACTTCAAAATCTATAGCAACTTGCCATTGTGTAACAAGTTCAAATCTGAGATGCTAGAAACCTTTCTAGAGATTATTCTTTCATCATGTTTCTTCTATCTTCCTCCTTTTTAAGAGTAACGGTAAATGTTATCAGTGAACTAATCTTTTGTTGACTCACATGATTTCATGGTTTAAAGCATAATATAAATAAATATAATGCAAATATACTGGACCCTTACATATAGCTTACAACTATATAAAAAATAATTTAATTGTATTTATTTTAAAATATATTGTGTAAAATACTGAACAGAGTATGATGATAAGTCTCTGAGACAGAATACTGAATATTTCTTTTAGAGATAAATGGCCAGTACCCTAAGCTATGTACCTCAGACCTCCAAACAGTCAGGCATTTTTGAGTGTTCTGCAATGTTTTATTAATCTTTTTTTCATTCTTCTAGTTTTTGCAAGCTTCTGCACTTTTGGTTTCTGTCTGAGACTAGAAAACTAAGTACCCAGATACCACAACAAAGGCAGTGCTCGAGATATTCAGGCTCAACTTAGAGCAGGAAATATGCAGATTCTTTAAGACTTCCAGTTAAAGTTTCAATCACAAGAGCATTCAGGTAAGCATCCAAGCTGACTGGTGCTCTTCTGAACTGAATCCAAATGTGAAAACTTTAGAATTTACCCACTTACAGCTAATGAAGAGATCTATTTATGGGACAATTCTGTATTGGTATCATGTAATGGTATGCTGGATTGCATATTGTGCATAGCACATTGTATCTTGATTTACAGAAAATATAGACTGCATCCTGAAACCATTTAAGTATATTTATGAGAATATTGGAAAAAGACTTGTCATATGTATACACAAACATCTATGAATAGATTGGGCCTTTAAAACACACTTCAACATTCAACATTTGTGGTATAACAAGATTATACTGTTTTGGATCATTACTGCATTTTTTTTTCCAAGAAAGAAACAAATAACTTTTTCAAAGAAAGGAAATGATCATAAACATTGGCTGTTTATCATGCTATGGTATTTGTCTTCCTTTTGGTATTTGCATAATTTCCTACAGAAGGAATGGTAAACATTGCAAAAAAGTACAGTACAATAAACATAAGCACCTTCTTTAAATACTTATCTGAAAATAACCTGCCTGGCTTAGCACTTTTTATGCAGCTCCAAGTCCCACTTAAATCAGTCTAACTCTTACTGTAGTTTGAGGATTTTGATTTTAAATAGTTAAAGTTTCTGTTCCAGGGAGTAGCTGAAATAAGGCGTATCTGGGCTAAACAGGTGTTTTTGCAAAAACATAGAAAAATATTATTTTTTAAACCAAGATAGTTTTCTTGACAGAAAAAGGATATCTGAAGGAGAAAGAGAGTAACCGGTGATTGTGTAACATGGCCTGAATCCAGAATTCACCAACTCACTGGGTTAGAACTTTAGAAGAGTTTTTCGATACATTTAGAGGACAGCACTTAACTAGCTGGAAAGATGTTTAAAGGCTGGAAAGAAGACCCTGATGATTGTAAGTGGTTAACTTCTATCTGTATGTATGGAAGGAGAAAAACTTATATGTCGAAACAGATCATTTTGTTTAAAATATTTTGCCTTTACCTTCACATCAAATTCAACTTCTAATGCTGAAATAGAAAATCTGCAATTGCCACATGAAATGTTGAATGGTAAAAAATTAATAAACACATGTAGGTTCTGTTAGCAGCATAGAAAAGAATTCATGCCTTTTTGATGTAAGAATGATGAATATAAAATTCATATAGCAGGGCTTCAAAATTGTCAGAATTTTAAAGCAATTCTGAGACACTGAGAAGTTACTCTAGATGATGGAGAAGACTAAGGATAAAAACAGTTCCCAATTGTGAAGTCTGTGTAGCTCATTTATTTACCCTGAAATCATGCCAGATATCTCAGAACAGGCTGTAAGTTAACTAGCTCAAGAAATTTTGGCTACTGTACTGCTAAACCTCACATATTGAAGAGATTAAGTTATAAAATGAAATAATTGATCCCTGAAGATGAGCGGGATCCTATGTGAGCATGCCTTGAAGGGCAAAGGAACCATTAAAAGCTTGATGACCTATATATAATTTCCTCAAAACATAAGAACAATCCACCCTGATGTAAAGTAGACCAGCTTGACTGAATGGAGAACTAAAACTGAATTCAAAAGCAGACATGGAGAGATGGAAAGTCAAAGCAGGGAAGGGCAACTAAGGAGGAATATAGCATCACCCAAGCACTTCAGGACAATTAGGAAAGTCAGACCCTGGATAAGTGAAAACAGGTGAAGAATGCAAAGGTCAATATTCATGGCTTCTATAGGACTTCATATCAGTGAAGGAAGCACCAGGGCAGATGGAGACCTGCTAATGAACAGTGCAGGAAAGCTCATGCAGGCAGAGAAATAAATGAGGTGCTCAGAGCCTTCATAGGAAAGCTCTTTCCTCAGGCCTCTTGAGTCTTCATGCCAAGAAACAAAATTTGTGGAGGGGAGAAACACATTGAAACTTCAAAGAGGATCACCTTAGGAACTACTTAGGTGAGCTGACCATACACAAATAGAAGCCCACAGGACCTCACAGGATGCATATGAACATTTTGAGGGAGTTTCAAGACTAATATCCCTTTGTGCTTGATAGCAGGGCTGGTATTCTTAATACAGATGGCATGTCTGTGGGCAGCACCAGGCTAGGAGAGTGAGACTAATAACTGAAGGACAAGACTGCCATGCAGATGGACCTCAGCAGGCTGGAAAAGCAGGAACATCATGAAGTTCAACAGAAGCAACCATTAAGTCCTGCATTTGGGCAAAAGTCTAATACTGTTCACCAGCTCTACAAAAAAAATTAGCAGAGAATCTTTGTGGACACCAGATTAAACCAGTTTGGTTCTGTATTCCTGCAAGGATGAAAACTGAATTCAGCCTGGTCTATATCAGCAATAACTTGGTAATCCATTACTTGCCTTGACATAAGCATATTGTGATTATTTGTTATTGTGAATGCATATTTCAAAACTTTGAGGATGCTGCTTGCTTCTCTGAAGATATATTTAGTTGTTGTATCAGATCACGTATTCACAAATAACAATCTGCATGTGGTTCAGAAAACAGATTAATTAAGGAGTTTCAATATGTTCTCATCAGTGATGATCCTGCTTCAGCTTGGCACTCTGATTAAATCTTAAAGTGCTTGATGAAGCATCTATTTGTGCTTCTGAAAAGTGATTTTCAGTTCTTTCCCTCTGTATGGACCAGCCTGTATCAGTGAAGGGACTTCTAGAGCCCTTCATATATATGCACTATACACTATTTGCTGGAAGAAACAGATTATGGTTTAAGACCTCTCCAAGGAAATCCACATTAATAAAATGATTGATAATTCTGTTTTCTTCCAAGTATCCCATGCTCACAAAGGAGAATCAAAGCTGAATGTTTTCAATACCTGAAGAGGCTTAATTTACAATCTGCTAAGGACAAAGTACTTATGAGGACTTTTGGTTTCTTTGCTTTGTTTGTGTCAAAAAGTTATCACATAAAGATGTATATTTATTTCTGTAAAACAAACAGAAAAGTAATCAAAACCACTCAAAAAATAGTGGCAGGTAATATTTTTGAGAAGGATTTCTTTCATGCAGAAATGTATACAAATTTTTGTGTACGATTTCAATACTAGCACAAAACTTAAAATGATAATGATTTATATGAAAGTACAACATGCAAGAAAATGGGCTACACTACCTAATGGAGTAACTGTGGCCTGGTTTTATTCCTCAAATCCTTTCAAAACTTTTGAGACACCAAGACCAGTGCTATTGAGTAAGGTACCTAACTACTGCTCTGCCTTTTTCTAAAGAAGGTTTAGTTATTGACAAAATGAAACAATGAAAACTTCTCTGCATGGGAAGCCATAGATACTAGCTTTTTAAAAAAACAGAGGGTTTTTAAAGTAGGAAAATAACTGAGCGTGTTGAAGCTACTGCAGGTATTCTCATGCTGCAATTAGGCACTAGTTTAAGCTTTTTGCTGTCTTTATCGTATTGAATGCTATTATTCAGCCATATATTCAAGGAAACTGAAAGCGGAGATGAAAAACTGTCCTTTACATTGATAAATATAAAAATTAACTAAGATTGCCTACTCCTGAACAGATGTTAATTGGCTGTTCTTTTCACAAGAGTTAAACTTGAGCAAATACTACCTTTCCAAATCCAGCTGAAAGGCGAAAGAAACAGAAATGTTATGACAGACGTAGAAAACTGCTGTCCAGGCTGGTATCCAGGCCACCTGAGACCAAACAAGAACAGCTGGAAGCCAGCAAAAATCATTACTGCCTCAGTAGAATCACAGTCATGTATTGCAGAAATAGAGAATGAATGGTACTGGAGGAAGCAGTGAGATGAACTTGAATTACTGAAGAAATCTCAGATAGCACTTAAAAGTGGAGAAAAAGTTGAAAACTTGACTTTTTTGTTTTGTTTTGTTTTGTTTTGTTTTTTTAAGGTGAGGCAAATATAAAGCGTGCTATATCCTTTTTAGAAGCATCATTCTAAATACCAGGAGCACTGAAATTACCAGTACAAATTGCTTCCAGCTGAGATTGCAGCCTATCCAGCCCTTTCATTTCTGAGTCATGACTATCCTAACAAGTTATGCAGTGAATTTAAATTACACCTTGATGGCAAAATATTATTATCTCAGAAATATATTGATCCTTAGATGAGTTATATCATAATCACAAAATGTTGCTACCTAAAATTTTGTAAATTGTCAGCATGGAATTGGAAGAGTTACATTTTAATACTGATGTTACCATACTACTGGTGCTACCAAGACTTTGATCATAGGAATGTGGGCTGAACATTTTTCTTAGTTCAACAAAGCAATTGTGCATTTAATGAAAGAAATTCCTCCATTTTTACTTTTAAAAATCCTGAAAGTGAAAATCTTTGGCCACTACTGCTATAGACCAAGGTCAGTTAGACTCTGCCTGACACCACAGAAACAGGATTAAATTCACTGAATGCTGGACATCAACCTTCGCATTTGAAGACTTACCCCAGACGTTCCTTCTAATGAAAGAAGAACGCAGGACAATTTGTCCACTGTGTTTAGTACATATTTTTTATTTGAGGGGAGTAATTTTGCAAGTATCTTTCTTTCTCTGCTAACTTGCTGTTTGTCTGTGTGTCTCTCTTGGTCACAGATTCAGTGATATTGACGTGTTATCATGTGATAAATCTGCTTCTACTGAGTTTAGACAAGCAGCTCTCATGCATATTGTACATTATAGATGCTTACATTTGGCAAGATTCATGCCACTACAGATGCTGAAATCTTAGTGAGAAATTCAGCTAATTTCATATAATTCACATAATTCAATTAAGAGTTACCCTCGGGCACCCAAGCCCATGTGTACTTCTTCCTCTGTTCAAAGACCTAAGCAGATGCATCTACATTTCTCTCTTTGTATAGTCTTTTTGATTTACCACATGAACATATTTTATTGTCTTGGAAGAAAATGATGACAGCAGAGAAATATATTGTCAGTCAAAGCCTCTTAATCTAAATGAAAGAGCTCTTGGTGCTGTAGTCAATGGATGTGGGATTGTGGGAATAAGGTCAATCCTTTTTCACTTTTGTATTCCTGCTGAAATTTCCATTGTATATCACTGAAAGTAAAAATGACACATTGCAAAGGCATTGGATTGTCCCATGAAATACAACAATCCACAGCATGTTAACGCAATTTTTTTCCCTTTTCATATTGCCCCAAACTGCAGGAAAAAACATTGTTTTCAAAAAATAATAATAACCATTCTCAGCAGTTTCTGAGTAACAGAGTCTCCTTACATTTCAGGCTTTTAATTCTGTTTTGTTTCTTCCACTGAAGAGATGGAAAATCCCCTAGATCAATTCAAACTCATTTTTCTAAAGCACTCACTTCCCAAGCAGAAACAAATTGCCTCCATCTTTCTGAGATTTAATTGCTTTCACTCTAGAAAAACACCCCTTCTGCACAGGGGAATGAAGAAAAAGAGAAATCCTAGATGCATCAGTAAAGAATGAGTGGGTTTGAGTTGTTTTTTTAATTCTCCTAAATTAAGTTAGAGTTACTTGTTAGTTAATAGATAGTAATTTGCACATCATGAAAAATTCAGCACTTTCCTTCTTAAAGTTAGGAGCTGGAATATCTGTTCACCTACAGAGTTCCAAAAGAAGGTACTTTTTCAGGGGAAAAAAAATTAGAAAAATAGTAAAAAGGGAAAAGGAGAGGAGAAAAAAGAGAAAGAGAGAAAAGCAGCCAGACTGAAAGCAAGAATGTGAGAAACTATGCCTGCATGACAGAAAGCAAGAAAGAGAGCAAGAAGGAAAGCAGGAAAGTAAGAAAGAAATTAGATCTAGGTTACAATATTTCTGCAGCAGTGGATCCAGCGCAAAATAATGGGCCAATCATGTGTAACATAAAGAAGCTCAAAGTAATAAGATTAGGTAAGGTCAGAGTCATGATTTTTTAACTTTTTTTTTTCAACTGAGATATTGTTCTTGAAAGTGATGCTGAGCTATAGTAGGCAGTGGTAAGAAAGGAAACATCTTGTTTACAAATGTCAGCCAGCAATTAGCATCATTTAAAGACTGGGACCTCAACTGCTGGTTTTTGTTAGCTTCAAAAACCCATCTCTTTCTTGTGGCCACTTTTTAAGAGGCAAAGTAGACAGCACGACTCTGAAACCAGTTCATAAATAGTTGATTTCATATTTTAAAATCTTGCCTATAACTGTCACCCCCCTCTCGTGGATCACAGATGGTGAAGAACTAATTTGTTACTGTTTGATAACGGCTTTTATGTATCAAAGTGCTTATTTACTACTCTGTGGGGGGAAATGACAGACTAAAAGCAATTATGTGTTTTTCTTTCAGTTTTTCTTTAACCACTATGCTCTTTAGCTTTTTTTTTTCCACTCCCGACATGTTTCCTATTTGAAATATAGCATTGTGAATCTCTTACATATGTTGGTTCTCATTTCACCCTCTTTCTGGGTTTTCAAGAATGCATCTGGCCAGGCAGATCAACTGTAATCTTTCATGATTGTTTATAATGGCCCAGTGATAAGTAATAACACTCAGGGGTGTCCCCCGGTAACAGCATATTACATTTCAGTATTAAAAATGCAAATTGGGACTTTGCTTTTGAAGATTGTCAGGAAAATGTTTCAAGAAGGTAGAATAGCTACCAGGATGCCTGTAAGTGAAATCAACCCCTCTCCCCCTACCATGTGGGGCCTCCTACCCACAGGTTTTCTGAAGGACCCCTTCATCCCCTCCTCCTTCCCCTCAAATAAATAAAGAAGTGAAGAGACTTTCCTCTGTACATGGTATTAAGTAACTGATGTTGAATCTCCGGCCCTGGAAAGTCATGGTCTCCCACATCTTTCTATTTTTTTTTCCTTACTGGTTATAAGGCAAAGTGCTCAGTTGGTGTTTCCACCAAAAATGATTTTGCTGTCAATTGTGCTTTCTGGTGTTGTGCTGCAGCAGAGCTCATGGTGCTGAGGGAATGGTTTCTGCACATGTCTTTATTTTGAATAAACAAAAAAGGTTCCAATTTGGTGATGACCAGGGGTGATTTGTTGGTGACTTTCCTTGAAGTATATCAGTGGACCTGCTTGTGTGACTAAAGCTTAGGGTCTGCATGAACACCATGGCAAATCTGATCTTTAATGTAGAATTTTTCCTACTGAATTAAGCGTTAAATTTAAAGGCAAATAAATTCTATTATAAATAAAAAACCTTCAATATAGCAATGTAATATTATAATTATTGTTGTAGGCTGAAAAAACCCCATTGTCTATTTATGCTGAAATGAATAGAATTTTTCCCACTGACTTAAATGAAAGAAGTAGTAAATCAGCATAGAAAAACCCATGGAAAGATTGTAAGGTTTTGTTTGTCTCATTATGTCCCTTAAATTACCTCCTGTCTCTCTTTGCCTGTTTCCCCCTCCTTTTCTTCTTCCATGTTATGGCCATACTGGCATTAGGAGGTGCCTGTAAATGTCAGTGGGACTGTTTGGGGAACAATAAACTGCTCAACATAAGGAAGGACAGAGCGATTTTGACAAATAAGAATATAAAGAGCATGCACTTCTATGCTCTCTGAAGCCTGCCTTTTAACCAGAAGACTACCAAGAAGAAAAATCAAGGAAATGCAGAAAAACAGAAAAGGACTATAAAAGGACAATGGAATTTAGAAAGCTAGTTTAAATCTAGCCTGTTTAAAGATAAAATATCATAAAATAGCCCTTCTTAGAGCCAAAATATAAAAGTGACACTTATTTCAATGCATTAATACCAGAAACCTTCAATAGAATCCATAAATCACTTCCACATGTTTTTGAATAAATCTCTGTCCTGTATTGTACAAATTGCTTTCTGAAGACACAGTTTGAATAAGGTCAGCAATCCTTCCCTCCTCTTGTTTGACTTTCTCAGGGTGAAATTCACCCCTGGCAGTTGTCAAGAACAAGACCTATGTCACTGAACTCCTGCCTAAGCCAATTGATTTCCAGTGAGAGCTATATTTAGGCTAATCAGGTCCACTGTGTCTGGATGTGGCAGTGAAATAGCTGAAGCATGCTCTATCAGGCCCCATTTGAAAATGCTGGCCCAAGTGTGCCTGTCATTCCTGCTGTATTTCAGACTCTCCATCATTTTGATAATTATACAGCTTGGAAACTTTTTTCTTTTTATAGTCTTTGAAACTATAATGAAATCTTCGGCGCTGCCAACCCAAACCATTCAAAAATCTTGAATTGGGCTTGAAATAATCATGAGATTGGCCTCAAAATCATGCAACTAAATGTACTTGGCTTCTTTTTATTTGCCTTCTGGTTTTGAGTGTTTAGGGTGCAATGGGGTCACATTTGCAGGGTTTCCTCTGCCTCTGTGTGGGCCCGAAATGCAACCTTTTTATAAGACAACTGAAATTCCTTGGGTGTTCACATGACTCCAGGTGCTGGGATTTAATGGGGGTGTGGGGGGGAAATCCACTGTGTTTGGGCTTGTGATAAAATTGGAAGTCTTGGCATTACAGAGCGTCTCACATTCAAAGTTTGTTTATAAGGGGAATATAATTCCATGGAGAGAGAGTACAGAGTTTCCTTCTGTTCTCTTCTCATTTGGGAGAAATTCCTCCCAAAGGGTGAACTTCACTTCTCAGAGCCAGCACAAGGCCTATTCAGCATCTGAAGTGATGCATAGACCTGGCTGTGGCTCTCTTTACTTAAATTTACTTCATGCTACATTGAGAAGTTGCAGAAATTATGGTAGCTGAGATAGTCTAATGTTCACAAGTTAAAAAGAAATACTTTCTAAAAATGCCCCTTATCAAGGATTTGGAAGCAAAGTTCAACAAGGTGGAGTACAAGACTAAGAGCCCATTTGAAAGAGAATGGAGGAGGCTTTTAAAACAGGGAGGGAGCTGCTGAGGGAAGCATATGAACTCCATACCCTTTGGTATAATTAAAGATAGGAATTGAGTCTTAGGACAGTTCATCTAGTAGTAGGCATTGTTGGAGCTGCAGGTAGGAGCAACACCTGGAAAAGTAAGCAAAGATGTAGGTGAGAAAAAGCATTTCTCCAAGTTCCCTTTTTTTACATTCATCATATGTGGGACATAAAGATTTGCACATAGGACCAAAATATTAAAGGTGGGACTCATTTTATCGGTTATAAATATCTAAACCCTAAGAAATTTAAAGTGGGATTCACCTTATCCATCACCTAGATGTGTGCTAGCTCCTTAGTAAGCACTGGAAATTAATCAGTACTTCTGGAGTCCAGTTCATCTCATCCTCAAACAGACATCTAGAGCAGATTGGATAAGCTGCATCATAAAAATGCCATCTTATTTTCATTGGTTATGTAGGAAACTCAGGTTAATGGATTTTAAGAGGATTAGTTCTTATGCAGCCTGCTGGCAGTGTAGAAGTCAAAAGTTAAATATTTTTCTATGTTTTCTTAAAACAAATCTTAGTCGACATTTTTGAGCTATTCAGGATATAACTGTAAATGTTCTTGGTGCAACAATATGTGTGTATGTGCTCATGCACAGGGTGTTTGGATAATTATTGCTTGTGTTAATGTCTAAATGGGGAGTTAGCAAGAGTAGGGAGTTTAGTGCTGTTCCTGGAGAAGATTGAATTGAACAGGACTAAACTGCATGAAGAAGAGATAAAGGTATGACTTTGAGCCATTTATACCTCATGATAAATGTCTAGATACTGCGCAGTGGTCATACTCTGAGATCCTTAAGTACAAACCAGTTCTAACATCCTAATGTCTTGGATGAATCTGTAGTGATTTAAAATAATTTGTCTGGTTTTGCTTTTCTTCTGTGACTAGTGACATCTTCAAGTAATGCACCATTAGTGTCTCTTAATCCAAGTTGTGTATGCCTTAAAAGCTGGCAGAATGCTTTCACTCAAAAGGTAGCACATTCAATTTAAGTACAGGATTTAGACTGTGCCAAGCCAAGTCCTCTTTGCCAGCAATTTGACATCCTGAACAAATAAGGTTTGAATTCCTGCTCTGAAACAGGAAAAGGATCATTTAGTCTATTTGAATATCATTTAGAGTAGGATAGCTTTATTTTTTTTTGATGCAGCAGTAGAGTCAAGTGTGCATTCTGACAGATTTATTGAATTGATGCTTGTACATTAAACATACAGCTTTAGACACAGTTTAAATATATATTCAATCTTTCTATGACATTTAAGTTATGAAAATAGCCTATGATAGGTAGACTATAAATGCAACATAAAATACATGATAGCCAAACATTCTCAGGACAGAGTTTTTCCAGTAAAACTAGAACAGAGATAATGAAAAAGGACAGGGGAAATCCCACATGAAGGAATAGATCAACAGAAAGATGCAGGTATTTATTTGCCAATTTTGGCATAGAAGTCAAACCTCATATTCTCAGCCCCTTCCTTCCTCCTTCCTTCTGTTTCAGCTATTGCCCAACTTTTGTGACACACTGTTTTAGTCAGTGAAATTTCGTGGGTGCACTCATTTCTGCTGCAGAGAGAATAAAATATTGACAGTGCCTGCTGCTCAAAATAACCTTAACCTGGGTATGCTTCTGTGGACAAATGGGACAGGAGAGAGATGGTCAAGTGAGAGGACACATTCTTGGACCTGGAAGAAGTGTCATTTTATTAGTGTGGCAGCCTGAGTAAATAAGCACCGCCCCTTAAACAGGGCAATCAGCTTTAAGTAGGGCACCCCACCAACTGTTTCTGGTGTGACAGTTGGCTTAGTTACAGCTGCCTTGGGTATCTCTGCCAGGAACTCCACCAGGAGGAGGTATGTGGATGCTCTTAGTAACCAACATCTGGCGAGAGACAAAATGGAGGAATTGGGGCATGAGTGCAGGGGACAGCACACGCTGAGCCAGGCTCCTCTAATGCTCTACACCTTGGAGTGCTGGCTATGGACTGACTGTTGTATTGCACTCTTTACATGGTGCTATAAACCTAAATGCCTGCTTACATGACTGGATGGTGAGGTGTCACCATTAAAAGAGTTGTCCAGCAATGTGGAGTGATGAGATAGGAATTCAGACAGACAGGAGAAAAATTTTTGATTATGTACATGTATCGAAGACTGTGTCCCATCTGTTATGCCTTGGTTCACTCAGCAAATTGAGGGGAAGATTGTTTAATTCACTCTGGATGGTGCACATGAGAAAAAAAAAATTCTCAGGAGGTTCAATAGCAAACCTTTGCTTGCAAACTTTAGAATATTAAGGCAGAATAAGCTACTTGGCAAAATTTAAAACAACATCCAGACAAAGAAAGGCACTTCACAAACTTTAACTTAGTAAACTTGAACTTAGCAAACTTTAACTTATGCAAACTCAGCAAGGCACTTACTGAGGCATTGACTGAAATTTTGTAGTATGGTTTACCATATATTTCAAAAAGAAAAAGGAGAAGAGAGAGAAATAAAGACAACCCATGGATCCGGCAATGAGGCTTGACTCTTGCAATTTAGATGTCCATTAATCAAAGTGATTGTTCCTGTCTTGATCTCTTGGGAATGGGAGAAGCCCATGAAACACAAAGTTCAACGGGTTTATGTGGGAGCATCCATGCACTTCACCTAGTAGGGGTGTTTTACACTGATCTAACACTGTGCATCACCTGCAGTCCCCTGGCGGAAGGCTTCAGGAGTGAGTTTGGGGGCCTTTGGGGGTCTTTCATGGTTTATGGCACCTTCTAAGACATGACAGCTGCCTCTCATGAGTGCAGTTGAGCCAGTTATCCCCCACCTGAAGGGATAAATACCTTCAGGCTACGTGTAAATGTCCCAATACCACCCTCAGAGGGGAGTTTTCATACCTGAGCCAGTAGTGTAAGGGAGAACATTGGCATGGTAAAAAGTGCTATCTGAGGATTTGATTCTTATTGCCCTCTTCCCTTATCTTACTCAAACCCCAGCTTCTTGCTAAACAAAAGTTGATTTGTTGTGGTCATCCTCTGGTGCTCAGCCCCTCTGCACCTGGGCTGATTGCTTGCACATAAGTCAGCAAAGCACTCATGGCTTTTGCAAATGGCTGATTGTTTGAGCCATTAACCATTAACATTTCAGTCTCTCACACTATCCTCTTCTTCCTACTATAAATTTAGACTTCAAGATGATTTACAGAAGTCCTGGTGTGGCATAGTAACATTTTCTAAACCTCATTTGGCAGACTTAAAACACTTTTCATTCATGGTCATGCTGTGCCATTGTTCAGAAAAAAATTACAGCATTTTCTGTTCGTGGCTGCTGCAGCACAACCTTTACAAAGAGTTTTAGGTTGTCAATGGTTTGTACAGAGCAGTTGTAAAAATAGTAATAATAACAGTAATAAGAAGACCACTAATAACATCCCCTTCTGTTTGAGTTCTGAGGCTCCTTGATTCATATCACTCCCTCACTGAGGCTGTGATTGCTGTGAGAGAACAGTCACCTGTGTCTAACTATGCATGAGTTGAGGTGAATGCAAGGTAAGGAAAGTCATTGTGGAAGACATTGAAAGACCTCACCAGGAAATGCTAATTTATTTTAAAGGGCTACAAATTCTATTGCTTTTGGATTTGGTTGAAGAAGCATTTGATTTTTTTAAATACTTTTGTTAATTAAGTTTATGTGTCTGATATTTATTTATTTAAAAATATGATCTTGCAAGAGAAATTGACAGTACACTTGGACACTGATTTCTTCTCTGTGGTGACCAGTGACAGAACCCAAAGAAATGGTCTGCAGTTGTGTCAGGGCATGTTTAGGTTGGACGGAGTTCAAGAAGTGTTTGGATGATACTCCTGGGCACATGGTGTGACTCTTGGGAACGGGTACAGTGGGTGCAGGGGTTGGAGCTGGTCTTGATGATCCTTGTGGGTCCCTTCTAACTTGGCATATTCTGTGACTCTGTAAAACTCATGTAAGTGTTCTCATATTTTATAATGAATCTATAGAAAATTTCCTTAATTTGTATTTAGCCTGAAAGCACCTAAGAATAAAATATTAACTAAAGTCACTAGATGTTTACTATCAAAGAAAACCTGAATTACCACACTTAGCTCAAACACTATGTAACCCCTATATTCAGTGTAATGAATATACCAAATTTATACTTTTTGCATTGTACTTACAATGTCCTTTCTTTAGTGAC
>JAOXXN010000446.1:101862775-101888158 GCA_026770055.1 Myrmophylax atrothorax | reverse complement strand
TTAATACGAAATTACAAAGCTGAGATATTATTTGAAAGCCAATAGCATACAAGGATGAGATGCCTCTCAGGTAATACATGCTATCTGAAAAGTCTTTATTTGTAAGCTAGTTCTTAGACTATGTCAGTGTTCAGCAGAGAGAGATAAGCCACTTCAGGACAAATGACCCTCTTCAACAGTTAAGCTTTTGACAGGACAAATTGCCTTCTAGAGGTGCCTACATCATCAGCTGAATATATAGGAAATTGAGAAAATCCACTCTTGTTTCAAACTTAACTTTCAGATACCTGCAAGTAAATAAATCTGTAGCTGGAGGCCTGTGTATTAAGAGTGATCATGGGCAGTGCCATGAGAAACACACAGACTAAAAAATAGTGTTCAGACTTTCAGAAAGAAAGCAGACTCATGCACATGTACAGACAGACTCATGTCTTAATTGGGCTCAGGCATGTATGTTATGCATGTTGCCAAATTTCACATCATTACATATGATTTGTAGTAAACCAGAAACACCTCAGACAGCAGCATTAGCAATGGAGGCTTACATTTGTTTTTGGGTGAGTAAAGAGATGCTCACCAAGGTTCATCACATGAAGTGCCAGACCTACTGTGACTTAGTAATTCTAAACACTGTGGAAGTTTAATAAAACAGGGAGTAAATTGGCTTATGCCATTGGAGCTGTGCTTTTGGCTACACGACTGAGCATTTGTTTTGGAAGCTGGAGACACTGGTTTTGGTCCCAGTGTTAATTAATTGTACCAGGCATTTGCACTGCAGTCCATCAAGGAAGGCGTAAGACAGTGTCTGGATGTGGATTATTTAAAAATTACTGGCTCACCCAAAGGGCTTTAGTGGTCAGGTAATGACCAGCTGGAGCAGTTAAGGCCTGTGGGTGAAGCCAATCATTCTGCATTTGCGAGGGACCTCCAAGTGACTCTGTACTGCTCAGACAATTTTGGACTGTAATTTTTTATTTTACTTTGTAATTTAATTTATTTTTTGAATGTTTTAAAAATCTAACCCTTAATGTCATTATAGTGCTGCTCTGCTCTGCCAGAACACTCTGTTCAGTGGCTGCAGTCTGCTCATCCTTGCTTTATCTTAATGGGAAATCATTTTGTTTGAAGCAATGCAAAAGCAAAGTGTTATGTGCAAATGATCTTAAAATTAAATGTTTCTCTCTGGAAGGAAGATGTCAGCTCTCCTTCCAAAAGATAAATTGAGAAAAATAGTTTTGAATGGTAAACCCGAAAAAGCCCATCTCTCAAAACAATTACTGGGTAACTATTTTGATTTGTGCAGCTATCACTGTCTTCTCTCATCCTGCTTTAGGACTTCATTGATTTTCTAGAGTAGGTAATGCACTCCACTCCTCGCACTGCACTTAGGATTACTGATGCTGCACAGCCTTTGCAGAGTGGAAGGTGCTCTGTAAGATGCACAGACTTCCCTGTGAGTACAAGGAGCAGGACCAGGGCTGTACTGAAGAAGAGCACATGATCTGCAGCATGGCATCCAGCTGTATTTGCAAGCCACTGATAGTGCTGACGTCAAGGCCGCTGCATTTCCCACTTTGAAAGTGGATTTAGCGGGCCTGTAGCTGGTGTTGTTCCTGCAGCCATGGCAAAGGGTAGAAATTAGAGTACTATGCAGTCATTTCAGTCCTTAGACTACTCTAATGACTACCCTACATATATGCTGCCTAGTATATTAGGTTTCAAAACTATTCCTCCTCCTTTGTTATGACTGTTGAATATATGATTGTCATTGGCATCCTGTTGAACAGAAGAGTTCTGGAGAGCACACTGTTGGTGACATCTATTTAAAAAAACCCCAAAACCAAAAAAGTACAAACTTAAGAAAGACAAAGTAGTTCGGCCGTGGGGTCTCAGTTGCCTTCCACGGAATGACAAAGAGCTAATGGAGAGGTGGTTGTCTCAGGCTGACTGCACAGTCCTCGCATCTTTTCAAACATAAATCCATCTCGTGAGAGCTTATCAGTCTCCACAGACTGCATAGGAAGCTACAGGGTCTTCCACTGATCAATTCCATTTTACAGGTGCTTAAGTCAGTGGAAGTAAGTCCAGGTGAAAGCTGAGCATGTCACTTGCTGTGACATTCACATTGATAAAAAGAGAAAATATCTACAGGGAATAAGGAAAAGATAAGAATCAAAAGACTTATAAGGAAGGAAGGAAAGAAAATGGTATGGAAACATGATATGAGAAGGGAATGACATAGGAGCTACAGATGGAGAGGCAAGTGTCTTAAAAGAGAATGTTTTTAAAAAGCCCTCTTACTGTTTTGATGCTAGTTTCCCATTTCTTCATAAAGTAGGGAATTCAGTGAACCAGAACTGAGGAACATTTCTTCTATTTCTTGATTCTCTCTTAAGTTTCAACTTCTACTAGCAGTAAGCAGCAAGTAGGTAACTGGTACTTTTTTCTGGCATATCTTTCCTCTAGAATAAATTCCCATATATTAAAAGATTTGTTTTGATTTTATATGCTTTAAAGATATTTTTCTATCAATACTGTTCACATTTTAATTACAATAATTAACATAGTTTTCCAATATTTTTTTGTGCCTTTGATTACATGCCTAAAAATTTTGCAGCTGTGTTTACCTATATCCTTTTTGTGTCAGGCTTCATCTGAAATGAGAATATCATTTTATATATAGCATTTTGCTGGCTTTGTGAACTGTTTTTCATAATACCCCAGTTTAGCTTCATATACATTCATACAAAGGAAAGTACTCAGCTCTCCCAATTTGAGTGGTTCTGGAACAGAAATCAGGATAGGAAGAAATTCCCAGTGTAAGTTGTGTAACTTTTCAAGAAATGGCAAAATATGTTTGCTGCTTGAACAACACAAAAATATGTATTACCAGAGAATGCTATGCAAAATAAAACAGTGGTAGAAAGGTACACCTTTGCCTATCATTATTCAACAGAGAAGGCAATATTAGAAAAAGACATTGATTTAAATATCAATTTTTTCCTTTGTCTCTAGTAATATATGCAAGGAATAATTGCTCGTCCATCATCCTTTTTCCAGGGGTATTATTTTATCTTCCAACTTCCATGTAGCTGACCTGTTTCTGAGAAAGGGCAAGGTGAATTATAATTAAGTTTTGTACAGCTGATGTGGACAAGAGATCTCTCACTCATTATTGAAGCATCAGGTACCATATGTGGTGGGTAGAGCAGCCAAACATTTGTGGTCCAGCAGCTGCTAACAAGAATTTCTGATGGATTAGGTTTAGGAGTCTCTTCATTGAGAGTTGGAAATGTCCACAGAGTTTCCAGAGTGGCTATTGGGATTCCCTTCCTGAATGGAAGAATCCAAAAGGACTATCTGCAAGCAATTGTTTCATCTAGATGGCTCTGCTGCCAGCTCCTGGAGGCAGTCAGCAGAAAGAGAAGAGCTGCTGTTGGGCTGGGGGATAATAAAATAATTCATGCAAGGACTTGAGAATTGCTCACTATGAAAAGATGAAAATGGAAAGCAAAGATAAGAGAAGAAGAAGAGGACAAAATCTGAAGAAGGCATAAAGAATGTCAGAAAGATTAAAGGATATTAACAATAAAAGCTGGGTGATCAGGATCTCTAGGTTATAAGGCCAACGTAAAGGAAGCTTCCACATTTCCTGCTACTATTTTGCAAGGAAAACAGTTTACCAGAACTGGATGTTTTAAGCATGCAGTATCTTAAACCTTCAGTTGTTACTGAAATACACAGATTTCATTGTCCACTCAACAGCCAAAGAATAAAATGAGGGATGGAGGCAAAGTATTTAAATGGCTTTATCTTTTCTGTAGCCTCTCTAATGTAGTGAGAGCTTTCTACTGAAAAACCCATGGGCTACAGATGAGAATCACCTTCCTCTGTATTTTGTCTATTGAGTCTGTGATTCTTCTTTCATAAACATGCCCAATAAATTATTTATAATGAGAAAATGAGACTGTGCATTCTGCTACATTTTTGTAATGCAATTCCACTGTATTTTCCAGGTAAATTACATTACCAGAGGCTGGCACTATGTAATAATATCAACATCAACCTCTAAGTAATCATGAAACTTAAAACCTGTAAGATTTTTTAATTTTTAAAAATTATTTTCTAATTATTTTTCTGTCGTATGATTCAACCTACCTGCCACAAATGTGAGGGATAGAGAGCTGCTGATTTCATATCAGACAAGATTTCCACTTAAACACTATCACTTCAAGAGTTATTTTTCAAGAGAAATGACAAATGTTTCAGTATTCATACTAAATTTATGAATTGCACGCATTCTCTTAACTTTTGAAAACAACTCAAATTGCTGCATATGTTTTGTGGACAGCCCCTTATTAACTAATCATTTTCTGTGACAACTCCTGTTTTTATTTCTTGGTCATGTAAGACAGGTTTCCCTGTAGACTTTGTACCTTAAATACTGATTTGGCAGTTTACTTTCTTAAGGCAAAAGGAATTAAATGCCTTCTTCAGACATCTTAAGTCAAGCTGATTTTAATATTAAAAACAATCAAGTTACTTCAGTCACAAAATACAATCAAAGCATTCAGAATATTGTAAGGTATCTCTCACATCACAACTCTAAATATAGCCTGAGTTAATTAATATTGTGCTATAATTATGAATGACTTTAATTTGCAGGATTTTTTTAATAGGCCTTGATTCTGGATCATAAATATTTGTTTTACTTCACAGAATGTTAGGGAGTGCTCAAACAGGAAGAAATCATTCCTACATCTTAGGTCTGTGTTTGCTGAATGGAGTCAAGTTAATTTGCTCCAGTGGGGGTTTCTGATGTCCTTTGTATTGGGCCAGACGCATTGCCTGCTCAAGGAGTAATCCAAGCCCTATTATTTAAGGTGTGGATGTTCTTTTTCAGGAGATCCTTATAGAATCATAGAATCATTTCTGTTGGAAAAGACCTCTAAGATCATCATGTCCAACCATTAATGTAACACTGTGAAGTCCATATAATCTTTGATTTTTTCTGAAATAATTTGGACTTCTAGCAAAAGACACAACATCATATCTAAGCTCAGATGAGCAGAGACCAGTAGAAATGGTGTAAGCTAATGAAGAACTGGTTGTAATGATAAAAATTTCCAAGAGTTTGGGGTTCTTCCATTTCTGGGCTCCAAAGGTTGAACGTGTAGGGTTTTTGTTGTTGTTGTTGTTGTTGTTGTTGTTTTTTAAGAGGTGTGTATGAGGAAGAACAGTCACTACAAGAGGTATAGACTTGATTATCAAGAGATACATGCCCCAGCCTCAGGCTCTCTTTCACTTTTATGAGATATTCAATGTCTGAAAGATCCTGAAAATTGAGTATTTTCTCAAAAGAACAGTTTCTTGATGGTTATTATTTATCTGAGTTGAAGAAATCAGGTCCAGTGGTCTGTGGAAACTGATGCTGCTTTGAGGGTGATTTTGGACCCCCAACATTAAAGAGAGAATCCCATACAACTCATGTCTGTTTCAACCAGAGTCAATGCTCTCTTTGGGTCAGAGAATTCAGGCAGCACTGACAGCTGATAGGTCTGAATGTTAAATGTCTCACATAAAACCCTTCAAGGCTTTTTCCCTCCTCAGGACCTGAACCATGATTATTTTTGTTTTTAATCTTGACTGCTTTATGTGATGCACCTCAGTAAAAATGAAGTAATCTAAAGGCTTCGCTGTAGAATAATATGCCTAAGTTTAAACAGCTGAAGTTGGAAAAGTGGACCTTGTACCTTCCTCTAGAAAGGGGGATGTTGTTCGGTTCTGTGTGTTTTAGCATTGTTTTCATTCACTACTCCTGAGAGACAGTTGTGTCAGACTTGTAAGAGCTTGATTCAAAGGATTTCTTAAGATATACTGCGCAATATTAAGCACATAGGCACAAACTGCCAATATTACATATTGATTGTTAAGTGTTAAATGGGTTAAAAGTTTTCACAAGTATTTTATAGCTATCGCCTTGCGAAGTCTACCTGGAATGAAGGATACTGGTGGCTTTTTCAGCTGCATCAAAGGTATTCAGAAGCTGCATTGTGTTGTCAGTGGCAACGCTAGAGCCTCAGTGTTTTCAGTAGGTTTGCCAGGGCAGGGCCAAGTGGCTCTTTTAAAGACATTGTTTCTACAGCAGGAGAAACCAAACACCACCTGGATCAGAAGGACTAAGAGGAGTGAAAAGCCTCAGAAGCCTTATTGTTACCAAGAAACTAAGCAGAGAGGGTTCCAAAAAAAGATGCAGGCAGCAAAACTGCTGTCATAATTTGGGATTTCATGTGATATCTGGTGCAATTGAAAACAGCTGTACAGCTTGAAACAGAATTTTTCACTGTTTTGGACCACAAAGCTACTGTGCAACCCTCAACATTTCTGGTGAACCAGGGAACATTTCTGCCGACCCTTGGGCATTCCTGTAGGCCACCACATTTCCTATTGGTCTACAGTTTTACTAAACAAAAAAAGCAAAATAATGACTGATTATTATGCTTCTCCAGACTTCTGCTGATCATTAGCACAACCTCATGGACTGCAGATGATACACAGAGCACAGCTTGGCAGCCATAGGGACAGAAATGAACCCATTGTCTGATAGAGAAACAGGGCTAGAAGTTTGCGGAGCTGGCATCTGTATCCAGGTTGTTGTTCTAACAGGTTGTGAGAAGTGATACATGTTCTTCTCATCTTCTGGTGACCTTATCAATCTGTTTCAGCAGCACACAGCAACATACAGCCAGTGGCAAATCAGATAATTACAATGCAGTCTGCATCCCTTTGTTAAGGCACTTTTCCCTCTCTTCTCATCTCATTCACATGCTGTCTTGATGCCTCAGTGCTGAATACAGGTGGGAGAATTTGATTCAGACAAATATTTGAATGCCTGTAAAATGTAAGTCTCCTTTTCAAGTGTTAAAAAGGGAGAAAACCATGAAGGGATAGAGGAAGACTGTGCTGAAGGGAGGGGTCATGGATAGCATCTACACCAAGCATAGTTACTTTCTTTTCTACAAGGAAGTGGAAGTTGAAAAGATTTTGTTCAGTGACTACTGCTGTTACAAGCCAAAAACCTTCCACAAAGAGCACTTCAGTCAGTCCCAAAGATCTTTGGCATTCTAGAGATCAGAGTCTTCTACCAATCTGTATAAGTAAAGAAACTCTCTTCAGACAGAGTTTAAATTTCTAAGCACCAGGCACTAGTGGCCAGGAGGTAGCCTATCTGCTTGATTTTGACTTTAAAAAACTGATAGAAGAAGCAAACTAGTGTTAAGAAGGATAAAGCATCTTAGAAGTGGTCAGGAGAAGGACATTCCAAGGTCTTCACCTTTTCCTAACAGCTAAGGGAATCACACAGAAATATCATGCACTAATGGTGTTCGATCCTGTTAACAAAAGCCAGACAGTGTCTCATAATATAACGAATAGCTCTGCTCCTGGCAAACCTAGAGGTTTATGGAGTTTATGTTTGGAACACTATGTAAATTCTCAGCAAAATTAAAAAATAGTATTCCCAATCAAGAGGCCAGCCACAGCATGGCAGAGGACCCCAAATTAGCAATGAATGTTGTAAAAGAAAGCAACGAGATTTGAGACAAAGTAAAAAAGATAAATGGGCCTTGACCTGGACTGGCTTCTGGGAACAGTCTCCATCCTTCCTAACAGAGGAGGTGGAAACCACAGCAGAGCTCTGAGTTGCTATTACACCTGAGTATGTGCAAGGTCAGAGGGCTTCCACCAGCCTCCAGTGTGGCCTGGTGATGCATTTGCTTTCAGCTACTGGGCTCACAGAAGCACAAAGGACAAAATTAGGACTCAGGCTAGTTTATTATTAAAGATGGACATGTCTGCAGAGTCCCTCTTGCCTGGCTATGTTTCCAGAGAGTCAACATTTGAAGCAGTCAGGCTCATTTTCAGTCAAAAAGTAAAGGTGGACGCATTTTTAAGATGCAGTCAACCTTGGCTATTTTAGACATTTACTCTAGCAATGAATTGCAGCCCAGAAATTCCTTTTGCTGGTGGACTATAGAAAAAAACAATAAACTCAGATTTTAGATGTTTAAGTTGGTCAGATAAATCCTGACCCTAAGGCAGAACTGTCCATCATGAGTTGCTGTATTTGTCATTTGAACTGTGTCGTGCATGTTGTATGGCCTTTTCATCATCCTTCTATGTGCTTCTTCTTGCCCTTAAAAATCACTCATCATGAAAATTTCTGGCCCACATTTTTAAGCTTTTCTTCTGTGTTGTTCTCTTACTTTCCCCCCCCCCTGAAATACTCATGTGTTTCCACCCATGACTACTTTTGTTTTGTTTAACAACACTGTCCCTATTCTCCCGCTTCTAAAGTAAATTGAACGATCTATATGCAGGGGTGAAAGGAGAAGGTTTCCTTTTGATCTAGCAATCATCTCCTCTAGTTTCTTCTCTTGTATCTGACTACTTGGGTCAGAGGCACATGATTTTCATTGTGTTTCTATAGTGCCTGGTACAATGGAGCCTGTTCCATAGCCAGAGCTCTAAGGCACAATGGTTGTACAAAGAACAGGGGAATAATGAATAGTAAATGAAGTAAGAGCTAAGTAAATAGAGAAGTATGGTGTGGGTTAGGGGGGCACAGGGACAGTGATATGAAAGAAGGCAAGAAACAAAGAGAAGGAGAGAAAGAACCAGAAGATGCAGTGAGAAGCATTGAAGACTGAGGGTGAAAAGTCACAGTGCCACCAGAGTAGGAAGGGAATGGAAAATAAAAATAAATTGTGAACAAGGTTAATATATGGAAAGAACAATGGAAGATGAATAATGTGAAAGTAGTCAAAAAGTCTGAAAACGATTTAAAAAAACCCCAAATACTAAGAAGAAAATGGAAGGATGAAGGGTTGGAGGAAAAAAAGAAAGAAAAAAGGAGGCAAACAGGACAACCAAAGCATGATGTGGCTTGGGAAAAACCAATTGACTCCAGTTCCATTAGAACAAAAAGATGTAAGCTTATTTTTTTTCCCCCCTTACATTTATGCAAAGCTGCTTGCAACAGTATCTTTATCAACTTGTTTTCCTGAGGTGATAGAATAGTCCCTTTTTCCACCTGGTCACTCTGCAGTTTCTATTTAGAAGTGACTGAGTGTTAGCGGGCAAAGATAAAATCTGCACAATGAATTTTGCAGCCCAAGAGCGTCAATGTTCAGTCCTGCCATGTCAGCCAGAGCTTGCCCTTGGATGCACAGCTCTCACTGAGCTGCACATGTACAGATGAGGGCAGGGTTTAGTACTGCTCTCCAGCATACAATTAACACAGAAGGTCTATACATTATCTCTTCTTGCATTTTTATTATTTGCAGCTTATTGTTCAACTGAGCATGTATCATTGGTTAATTAATGTTGCCAGCACTCTGCTTCACTAAATGATTGTTTAGCCTAGAGTGGAATAAAATACTACAATGACTAATACAATATCATTATGTAACAGAAAATTAAAAATCTGATAATTTGATTGGAAGTCTCAGGTGAGTTTTTTGTATAAAAGTGTTAACCTCAAGTAGCTATAAACAGGTAAATGTTTTATTCAGCTGACTGATAAGGAATAAATGCTTATGATATAAATTATGTATAATTAATACTCCTGGGATAAAAAAAATGTATGCTAATAGGTTGTCAGTTAATTAGGAAAGGAATATGAGGTAAACAAAGGTGATTAGAATATACCCTGGGACTATAAACAGAAATTGTGCCTTAAATAATCTGTAAAAAAACCCTCTCACATTAAACAGCAAATTCTTCAGTTTTAATTCAGAGCAAAAACATAATGGTTTATGGAGAAAGGCACAGTGGAGATGTTAAATGAAGAAGCAGCTTGTGACAAAAGATCTAGAGGCTGCAGAATAACTCACTTTCCCTTTTCTGCACTACCTTGGTTTGTGTATTGTCTTGGTCTATTCTCAGGTAAAAGAAAGCTAAAATAAGCTTTGCAAAAAATATGGCAAATACTGTTCTAGTGGACCAATTTTAGCTCATAAAAGTGACAGCTCATAATGGTTGGTCTTAAATCTGCAACATGGGAAATGTCCCCCAAATCAGTTTATGCTTCTTACCTGCCCTTTGACTCACTGATCCTCCTTGTTTCTGCCAGTATCTTTATGTGATAAATGAGACCATCCTCTTTCCTGCCCTTCTGTAATTACATTTAGGGTGGACATTTGAGATATTTTCTTATGAAACAGGACTGAAATAGAGAAAGACATGACAGAGAGGAATGCTTATTACAATCTCAGCCAAGTCTTTTCTTTGTGTTAGAAGGGGACAGATCTGCATTGCCTTTCAAAAACAGCCCTCCTGGAGATGAGTGAAGATTAATTTCCCCCGTGCCTTGTTTAGGACAGCAACAAAAAGCAGCTGTCAGGGGAAGAGTTTAAGGATGAAACAAGTATACATGATACTTCCTTTTAGTAGTCTCCCAGCCTTCAAACACTTAGAGCTTAGGGACTTCCTGAACTGGGTATATATATGCTACTGTCCAATGAATTTATTCTGCCTTAGTCCGGCCATTCCACCTTTGAATGCATGTAAACTTTGGATATTTCTGAGACCATCCAAAGAGTATGATGAAACCATTGATACTGATGTGAAACCCACATGACAATGCTGAGCGGACTCAGCAAAAGAGGCTTCCTGCAATGTCATGCAAACTAAAGGGTGTCTTTGCCTAAAGAAATGTAGACTTATTATGGGTTGTAGGAGGAAGGGAATTTTGGGATCATTTAAAACATAAGTTGGAGTTGGACTGGCTAGCGGGTAGGAGAGTTCTCAGTGTCAGCCACTGGAATGAAAGGCCGTCGATCTAAGGGGCTCCCAGGCCCCCATGCCAGTGCCTTTCTAACAACAGCTACGGGCAATACCCAAACTATACATACTTCACCGGTGGATTTCAATGCAGGTAGCTGGAGAGGAGGAACAGGACTCTGTTGAGTGGAGTGTGTGCTTATGTGGGCATTGTTAAAGGCCCTGTTCTCTGTGCTGATCCATGGAGCTGGCCATATGTCCATGTGCTTTTGTGCCTGCTGGGAATATGTACCCAGCTGCCTTGCCACTGACTGGACCTGAAGACTGGGCACTGTGGCAGCATGGCTTCTGTGGGGACAGGAGTGATCCTGGGGAGAGGGATCCCCATGAGTGCTTGTTTGGGTTTAGCTTGGCAAAATGCCAAGTGCCCAATTGCCAGTCAAACCCCCCCACCAAGGGAAAGGGAGGGAGCTAAAAAACCTAGAAATGGAGCTTTGAAATGGCAAGGGTTTTTTTATTTACACAGAAGAAAAGAAAATTTAAAACAATATAACACAAATATATATATATACACAAATGTGAAAAGAACTAATAACACCTTCACTGAGTTGTCCAACCTAATAATACAGATTCCAACCACCCAAACCCCAGAAAACCTCCCAAAAACTCTTCCAGAGAAAACTCCCAGCAAGAGAGGAGAAAAATTAACAAGAAAACGTTCACCCCCCTAGATAACATAGTGGGGATGGTGGCAAGGCCTAACCCCAGCAGAGGCAGGCAGTGCGTCCTTACAGGTCCAAGGCAAAGAGCAAAAAGAGACAGAAGACCCACCTCCCTCTCTTTTTATATTTCTTAATTCTTCTTGATGATGTCAGATGATATGAAATACCTCTTTGGTTCCTTAAGTCAGGTGATGCTTGTCCCTTCTAATCTATGTCACATCCTTTAGGCCTACCGAATTGAGGCCTAGCTGAAACTAAAGCCAAAACTACCACAGTGCCAAAGCCTTTGCATTTGGTTACCTCTAACAATACACAGCTGCAATCTACAGCCTACAATAGAACACATTCATGCCTCAAGGTGTAGCACAGGTCAGACACACACTGCTGGCTGCTGTTTTTCCTGAACGCTCTCCTCATACCTTATTTGACAGACTCAGGTTCATGTTTCAGAAGAAGCAGTAAAAGTTGTCACCTCTCTTCTCTCTCTGTGCCTCTAATAAATGTTCACATAAGCAGTGCCATGAGAAAGCTATCAAAGTATGGAGGGATTACCACAAAGCAGAGCCCTCTGTGAGTCAGCACCTGTTTTCTGCAGCAAAATCCAGTTGTGGTAGTGGCTATGGTACAGAGGGACATCACCTTCCTCTTGCAAAACCTGGTCCTTTGGAAGACTCATTCAGTTGCCCTAAGAGGCTGGGATGGTGCAGTGCTGGAGGTGTCCTTAGGGCCTTGACAGATATATATGGGAGGATTGCTTAAATTATGTGAGATAAAGAAGTGTCATAAATTTATTATTAGTAGTAACATTTACATCCTTATATACCACCGACACAGACTAACAGACAATGATCTTTTCTAAGAGTAGTAGGAGAAGTGATATCTGTATGACGAAAGGTAGAAGAAAACAAAATTTATGTATTTTGCCTGAGATTTTTGCCCCTAAAGGATAAAATCAAGTTAATGTTGGCTTGGGTTGAGATATTTTTCCTAGCATATGAAGGTAAACTAACTGCTCTCTCTAGATATGGTAACATGATAATTATACAGAAATCTACAGAACGTGTACCTGCTGTGAATGCTGTGAATGCAGCCACTGCAAGGAGAAGCCTCACAGCCAAAGCAGGCTGTCTTTCTTTCCTCCCTCGTTGGAGGAAAAACAAAAGAGGATCTCATGAAGGCAGCTAGCTTTGCCGGGTGGTCCAGATGTGGCCAAATACTTGCATATATTTGGGCTATCTGGAAGTGGTATTTGATTTCGCCCGGGTATCAAGCTACCACATAAAGTGGTCTGAAATAAAAAAATCTTTCATGCGTAATATATGACCACTTCAGCTCCTTTTAATGCATAGAAGATAGGAAAATACTTTGGAAGGAAACTTTTAAGTCATAAGACTTGTAAACCTAATTCAAAATATAAAAGAAGATCTCATATTCCAGGATCTATTCAAGTTCACATTTCAAATTATCTCAGTGCCACAAATTAATTGTGCATTTCTAAGATTGCTTTCGCATAGCTTATATGCAAGTGACTAAGGTCATATCAATTTTCTTTCTCCAAATCATAGACTGAAGATGGGAAGTACAAAACATTTTGCCAACCTTAAATATGGAGATTTAAAATTACCAAATGTAAAGCTCTAGCAGTGGGCTTTTAATTTGGCTCAAGCTTTCAGAGTCTGGCAGGCTGATGAAGTACAATTGCCATGGGTGAAAGCAGAGCATCAATTAACAGACACATGCAAGGTTGGCACCCACCAAAAATTCAACCTGAAAGATTTAAAGACAAATAACTCAGTGATCAGACACACCTGGAAATCTTGGAACAAACTTCACAGAGTTATGAAAATCAAACCCGCTGAAAACTTCCAGTTGAGTATCTGGAACAATGCTATGTGGAAGCCAAGGAAGGAAATGATACTGTATATTACTCATTGTAAATACTAGAATATTTATGGAGCAGATTTTAAATAAATTTCTAGTGATACAAAAGACAGTCAGTATTACAGGTGAAGAGCACAATAGCCAGTCTGCTGCAAAAAAGGTTCTCTGAAGACCCAATGGGTCTAATCAAACCTATTCATGTTTGTGGAAGTTTTTTCCATTTACTTCAAAGTGCTTGGAATTAGACTAATACGCTGAGAGATCAGATTAAGGCCTTCACAGATGCACATGGGTCTCTGGGCTTCTCAAATGAGTTCACCCTACATTTCAAGGCATTTTACTGTTGAATAAAAGGTAAAAGTAGAAGCAAATATTTACAAATACTTGGTGTTTGCCTTAAGATGATTCAGGATGTAAATCTGTTTAAAAATATTAAATCAACTCAGACTTTCTTTTTTTAGAATTTTTGAAGTGTCCTGTGAAGACTTCAGATCACAAGAAACAGGGCAGCTCTGAGAGATGCAGAAATACAGTCCTCAGTAATGTGAATGGCTGCTCCTGCACACTAGCTCTTGTGGATTTTAGTCATATCCTTTAGATAGTACATTAGGAAAAACTCTTTCTAAGAAATTACAATGTACTTTCGAAGAACATATTTATATGATCAGTTCTCCTTGTTACCAGAAGAAAATTTATGTGGATGAATAGTTGAAAGGCAAGACCAAACATAGAAAATGTCTATTCATGATGAAAATGTTACCATACAATTCATTCTTCCTTTGATGAAAATGCAGAAACTTCTTCATTATGGAAGACAGTACAATCTGTTACAGACACTGATGTATTTTAGTTTTCAAAATTGCTTCCTAATTGAGTCAGTATTGTTTGGGCCCCAGTTCAATAAAGCACTTCATAGTGTGTCAACCTTTAAGTCTGGCAGGATTTATGTTCCAGTGACTTGATCTTAATCAAGCATTAGCCATTAAATAAATGCTTAAATGCTTTGCTGAACAGCACTGTTTTTAATGAACACTATGCTGAAACAAGCCCTAACAATACCTCCTTTTCATACAGGCCTTCTCCCCTCTTGCTATTGCTGAAAAACTCCTCTGGTCTTCTTTCCTCAGTCTCTCTTTTCAAACTGGCTATATTCACCACTTCTCAGAGATTCCAAAAGGTTTTGGAGGACTCTGCATGAAAAAAGACAGGGCTTCCACCGTCTTCCTTGGACTACAGTGCTGCGACCTTTACTCCTTCCCAGCAGTTTCACTGGCTTCTAAGCTAGCTCACACAAGTAACTAAATCATATGTTATTTTTATGCTGTATCTAATAAAGTGTATACAAGTGGCTCTACTCCTTTTGTCTATGCTACAAGTTGTAAATTTGAGTTAAGGAAGAGCTACTCAGAGCTGAGCCCACCAGGAATATGCTATGTGAAAAATAACTGTGACGGTTGTTTCAGTATTAATTTTAGCCTAGTAATGCTGTATATGATACTGAAGATGAAATTCACTCTACTAAATCTCTAGCAAATTCTGGATTGGTAGTCGGCATCGTTTGAAGTTTCTCAAAAACCATGTCATGGTTGAGTTGTTTTGAATTCTATTTAAATGAATTGTTCTGAGCAGTCTCTTTGGGAAACTGAAGATGACAATTTATGAGGCATTTCAGAGACACAGATAAATCTTTCAATTCGAAAGTAATTTTTGAGAGGGTCAGAGACTTATGGAAGGCTGTTATGTTATAGCTGAGAGTACAGAAGGGCAGAGTCCAGGTAGGCACAAACAGGTGCAGCTCTCTTGAAGTCAGGGAAAATATACTGATTTGAACCAGCTGAGATCTTGCTATCTGTAGTTTGGCTTAGGAGATACAACTTGTTCTGGCCCAGAGGTTCAAATCTGACTTTGAAATAACTTTTTTTGGGTATAAACCAGGTGTTATTTCCAAGAGAGATTTGGATTTCATCTGTACTTAGTCATAGTGTACTGTAGACTATCTCTCTGCCCTTTTCTTGAATAGGTCTAATAATTCATACTCTGAAATAAGAGGTGGGTTTTATTTCTTCTGTTTCTTTAGCTGCATAGGTATATGTCTGTCTTTTATTTGTAGGTCTGTTTCAGGAGAAGGGAGAAATGAAGGGAAGAATAAACATGAGGTGGGAGTAACAAAATAAAGGAATATTTAAATGATTTCAAATGGATTGTAAAGTGTTGCATCATAAAGGATTGGCAAAAAAGCCCTCTCCTCATGAGGCCTGGCTAATATTAGGAATTATTGCCTCAAACGCTGCAGGTGTGGATCCATTTCTTTCATTGCTAGCAAATGGGGCTGCAACTGCCTTTGACAATGTAAAAGCTGCACAATCCCCATGCCCCAGGGCAGACAATGATGTTGGTGAGATGCTGATTTTCAGATAGAAAATTACAATGGTTATATAGTAAACAGCACCTGGAAGTTTAGTAATGATTTTTTCAATTAACAGCAGCACTACGGTCTGATTATTCATGCTTTCTATGAAAGGAAAGAAAAGAGGCAGATGTTGAAAAGAATCATCAGTTGAGGGATATTTTTAATTTTTCTCTTTTTTTGTAACTGGAGGTAGAGCCTCCTTCCTGTTATCAGTACTTCTGATAATGATACACCAAAACTAGTGAATTAAAAGTTTTTTAAAACTTAAAAATGGTTGGACTCTTCTACTCTCCCATTAACTACAGATACTCACATTAAATGTGCATGGAAACAGACAAGTACGTATATATGTGTGTATGAATTCTTACACAGACTTTGTTCTCTGCCTGTGGTTTGATGTGTAGTTTTGGCATGCAACTAAGAAAAGAAAAACAAAAAAAAAGAACAACCCACATGTAAAACTGCATGACCATGCAGTTCTTCAGCTTTAACTACTGGATTGTCTATGATAATAATGGCTGGATGTCTCCCCTTAGAAGTCCACCAGGTGTGCACCTGCCAGGTTAGTTATTTTAGAGTGCTGAGATTCAAAAACACTCCACCATCTGCAGCATAAATTTAAAAGTACAGTAAGGCATACTGATACCTCATATATTTTCTCTCTCTCTCCAGTCATCATTTATTTTCACAGCTGTTCTCGACCCACTGCCAAGCAAAGACTTCTTCAGTTTCTTTTCTATCATATTGAGGCTTAGTCAGTATCTTAACAAAGAACGGGTGAGGCAATGCTCAGAAAATAAAAGCTCAGTTTTTCTTTAACCCTTTGTAAATTGGCACAACTATCTTTTTGAACTCTCTGAAATATTTTAATCTTTGATTAGTAATAGGCTGTTGCACATTATTCTTACGGGACTTCAAACCTAATTTTTACAGATCCAAGAAGTTATAGCAAGAAATTAATAGGAAACTTCAGATACTCATGCCAGTGTGCCAGGGGTTATCTGGAACAGACTCAGCTCTTCTGGGGTTTTTTGATCACTGAACTTTTGCATAGAAGGGCAGGTAAAAACATACATGTTTTGTTTTTATCTATGGTCAGCCAGCTTGTAGAAAAGTTGTAAAAGACTTTGCTAAGGGGTGAAGTGGATTGTATGGTGAACTTGAACTTGGGTTAATCCCTTCTCTGAACCAAGGCCAGGGCTGGGCACACTATGTGCTGCTGTCTGTACAGAGTCCCAGTTTGCCATAGATTAAAAGTTCCCTGTTGCTTTTCTGGTTAGTGTCCAGGAGAGGCAAGTGAGACTGAAGTTAGGGTTTTTTTCATAATGACTAAGTGATTGTTGAGTATCTAAAATATCTTTGGTGTCTTCTGGTATGTTTGCCATGCTGGGGTACTGCCTCTGGTCTTGGAAACAAAGTTGTCTCAGACATATCCAAAATCTGTGTGAAAAAGCTGTTAGGCACAAGCCAGGGAGTCATGGCAAACACTTGATCAGAGCAGGTTGATGAGGTGTAAGGCAGGGTTTACCCCCTTCACCCTGATGAAATAGCAGCTGGGGCAAGAGGTAGTTGGAGCATTGTCCTGCTGAATGGGACATAGGTCTGGCATGACAAAGGACCTTCCCATGCTCTGAATGTTCTTGTTTGGGCAGTTACTATAAATGCTTCAACAGAGAAAGGGCTGGTCTCATGCAAGTAACGCTATGCTTTTGCTTCCTTGTTTTTTGCATACATATATAGGAATATCTCTTTTTAGATTTCTTCACCCCCTTACTTTAGTGGATGTTTTGGCTTCCTCATTACTCTTGACTCCCGTGGGCTTTTCATTGCTTATTCAAACTAGGACACTTCACATTTTCAAGTTTAGCTTTCACATGTGTTTGGAAAATACAAATAAACACTTATATATGTAATCTATTATCCATCTATCTAAACCGATTCAAGAGCAAGCTGAGAATATAAATGCCTGTCTGAGAGACGTTGTCTTGCAAATGAAAATGTCTGACACTGCTAATGAAGTAATCTGTAATAGTTCAGGTTTGCAAGTATTTGTCCAGTCACTGACAGGTTCTTTCTCAGTTAAATTTGGGTGCTCTTTTGGCCAAAACTTCATGCTTTTATGAGTTGAATATAATATACATTGTGTCTGTCTGAGTACACAGTGCAGCATGAAAAGAGGTTGAATAATATGAACATAGAGACATTGAAACCTCTAGATACTTATACTTTTATTTACATAATCAAGGTATACTGGAAATATGCACATACATGTATATACTGTGGATGAAAAGAGCAAATAAAAAAGTTTATTGGCTCAAAATTCAGGTAAGACAAATCAAGTCACACAGATTTCAAGGCAGTTGTCTGAGTTCAGTGGACTGCCCCCTGGACTTTGGACAAGGGCCCTTGTTCGTGCTGGGGCAGATGTACATGTGGAAAAGGTGGTTGAGGGAAGCTGGACTCCATCACACTCCAGCCCTCCACATGACGTAGCTGGCATCTTTAGTAATCAGGTGAAAAGAAGGTGGCAATGTGGCTGTGTGGTCTCTCCCACGTCCAGTTGTCCCCACGTCAAATGCTGGCTCCTTGCCAAATTAAGTGCTTTCTGTGTCTTGTGGATCCCTCTTAAGCCCCTTCATTTTAAAACTTGTGAAATACTGAATTTTCAAAATAGTTTGTAATTCCTCATTTCCAGGTGGGATAAGGTATGTCATTGTTATCAAGATGTCAGATAAAAGATAATAATTGCAAATATCACAGAAGACCTTTGAGACAAATTATTTTATCTCTCAGGTTCCTATATCAAACCAAGTGTTCAGCAAGAGTACCATACAAACTGCACAAATTATTTTGTATTCCTGATGAGCATTACTCAGAATCATCCTGTTATGCCAGGAAAGCTGTGGCTGACTTGCCTTTCCTGACTTGTCATTGCTTTGCAGTTTTTTCTCAAGAGAAGATCCTGCAGTCAAAGAAGCCAATCTGAAGGAAGTTAGTGTGCAACTTAAATAATGCAGAGATAGGATCTTTAAGATTCACTGCTCATGGAGAGACATCAAAGCTGAAGTAAGCTATTATGCTGTTATACTAGTGCATTAAGGCCATCAACATATTGATTAAATTGTGGGCTCCACAGAGGGAAAGCTCTCTTTACACTTGGTACAGAAACATCAGGGATACTTTTTGATGCTATTTTGAGGATCAGCTCACAGTGTTGTAGCTGGTGAGCAGAAAAGAATATAAAAAAAGATATTTTAATAAGTTCAATTAAGCCTTTCTTATGGTGGCATATGTACTATTTGGAGTGTAAGAGCACACTGTCATCTATAACACTGGATTTTTTTTCTATCTTGATCAATCAAACCAGGATGGTGTTCTCTGACTATGCAAGCCGTGGATCATCTGGGACCAGCTGTGCTCATTGTTGACCTAGGAGGAATAAATGGAAGACAAATAAGAGTGCAACTGCCTGTGATTATATTTGCTGCCCTTGTGACTACTATTGAAGTGTCTTTAAATTTGTTTCAGCTTGAGGCCCAATCCTTCCAAGTACATTTTTAGCATGTGATCATGTGCCATCAGTGGGAATAAACTAAAATAAACAGAATCTGAGTGTGCTTAGTGCCTCTGAAAACTGGACTATTTACTAACATGTGAGGTTTCAGTTCAGTATCATTTGAAAATTAAGCTCACCTTTTCATTTCCTTTGGGGTTTTTGTGGCTATTTTTGAAATTATTACATCACAATATGCAAACAGACTATAATATGCAATAACTGAACCATGGAAAAGGTACCAGTAATAGCCAAATTCTCACTTTTATAAACCAAATAACTGGAGATGTCAGAAAGATAGTATTTGGACTGACAAAATAGATGTTAAAATATTACACTAAATAGAAAAGACTCTTCTGACTATGTAAAACTGCAATTGCAAAACTATTTTAAGGTCTTGTACTAACAAATGCAAGTGATTAAAATTGCTAGAATCATATACTTTCTGTTTTGTGTTTCTGGTCATAATTATGTTCTCACATGTCAAGAGTAGATTCAGCTTTACTGTCCTTGGTTACTCGCCATTCATAGTCAGCCAGTACCCATTGACAGATTTACCCAGCAGAAAATACCAAATGGGAACAATACAGCTGAGCCAAACACATTTAAAAAGAAATAACAATTTTCCTGTGTTCTGCTCTACCTGACAAAGAGCACTTCACTAAGCTATTGAGTGGGAGAAAACCATGGAGAGCAAGGTACAAAAGAAGAAGGTGGTAGTGATGCTGTTGATGTCACTCTTCTTCTGAGTCAGATCTGAACTTATGCCCCAACCTTGTGTTAGGTAGTATGATGCTGCTGAGATTGCTGTGTTTCAGCTGAGATATCAAATGAAGGTCCTGACCTTGTTCTCATTAGAGATCCCTGGGTACTTGTTCTCATTAAAGATCTCCTGGCACTTTTCAAAAGGGAAAAAGTGTTAGCCCCAGTGTCTTGGCCAAATTCCAGGTTGGGTAATTGCATTCTGCCTACCTAAATTCCCTTGGCTGTTTCAATTCAATGTTATTTTTAATTTCTTCCCTAAACCTTTGTGTACTATTATCATGTGTTGGGAGACAACTGCCTCTGGCACCCTAGATTTGTTTGCATTTTTGAAGTACAATTGGTATTTGTATATAATATTATTAATTTGTTAAGTCTAAAAAGCACTCAAAGTCTTATGATTCAATGCAAAATCATCTTTGAATGTAATCTTTCCTGTCTTGCAACGGTTAGCTTCACACAAAATATTTCTTCTAAGAAAATACTTTTTCAGATTTATATTTTGAATTTCAATTAACTTAAACCATTTACATTGTTATTTACATTGTTTATTTTAGTTGATGCTTTTTTAATCAAATGATATAATGTGTATTGAATGTCAACACCCACAGAAGACTGGAAGACACGTTCATTTTTTTTATGAGCATGAAGAAACAGAACATGGGGAAGGGTATTGTCATAGTGTGCTTTGAATTACCTGTTTGCAGAAATCATTCTACAGAAAGAACACAAGCCAATCAAACACAGAAGATGTTAGTCCCATTACTTACAATCTTAATGGAAGATCCTCTAGTGGTAAAGGTAATGAAAAAAGAATCCACAGAGAATAAAACAATTAGCATTAATAAAATATAAAAGGTGAAAGTGCTCTTTGAGGTTCCAGCCTTCTAAGATATTAGAGATAAACCTGAGCTAACCTATTGAATCGAGTGTATACTCTCAAGTACATGCCCAAATGCATGTCTCCTAAGGTCCGAAAAAGCAGTTGATTTGCTACAGTCTTCCACAGATTTAAATAAAACTTCAAAGTTAGTCAGTGATTCCATCTTGTGGTAACCCAATCCCCAAAGGCTAGTGGAGTTGTACCTGTGTCTGGCTGATGCAGTGACCTTTGTCTTATACAGTACAGCTGTGTTCAGGCGTGTGAGTGATTTGGCCCACTGTTCCGGACTGGTAAATTTTGGCTTCCTATACAAAGAATAGAAGCAGATGGCTTCAGATAGCCTACTGCAAGTGTAACTCTGTTCTCAAGAACTGAGCAAACACTTGTGACAAAGTATAGAAACCCAAGCACTCATTCATCTTTTCTGAATAGAGGGTGCAACATATGTGCAGAAGCTGTTAAGCTCTTGGGGGATTTCCCATGTTATCTATTTTTGTTCAGGGAAGCCCTTTTGTTCATTTCTTGCTATTGTAGTGTCATCACTGAGTTGTAATTCCTCAAAGAAAGGGATCCTGGAAAAATGAGGAAAAGGGATTGTGGGCCTGATCCTGCCTGGTGTTGTCCAGTCTTTTAGTTTTGTGAGTTGCCTGTTTGCACACATGCCGAGATCCACTTCTGTCCAAACGTTGAAACCTTTGGTGGAAAGAGATTGATTTTTTTTCCCCAGCCTGCTGAGTGTATTCGATACCTGGTTGCCTTGTTATCTGTGCTGTTAGTTTTATTGACCTTTTTGCTCAGATTCTTCTAAATTACACATTATTTTCATTATAATTTGTATCAGTTTTTAAAAAGAGAAAACCTCACCAGAGCTGTTGCCCTAAAAATAAATTAAAATTAAGAAGTCTATAATTACACTAGTCTGTAATTATTACAATGAACTACAATATAGTAGAAAGCAACAAAATAGGACCAAGAGTCTAACATCTCACACACACAAACTTTGTTGAGTAACACCAAGCAGTTAACTGTAAACTAAAAAATAACAGGAAATTCTGAGCCAAGGCTTCCATTCCAACTGAAGTCCTTGCTCTGGATAGTCCTGTTACATGAGATCACAGCCTTTTCTGAGAACCTTACAAATAAGCAGGCCCTGGGAGAGTTGTGGGTGGAGTGAGACAATCTTGCTCTGAAACTCTCTGGTAACTGTTAGGATCTAAAAATAGGGACTGGAAGGACAGAGCTCCATCCAAGGCTGCTCAAGGAGGCTCCTCTTTGCCTGTGCAGAGGTAGGGATGGCAGCATTGCATTTGAAGAGGCAGCTCTTCTCTTGTTGAAGGAGCACCCTGTAATCCCACAAGGTGTGAAGAGGTCTTCCTAGGAACAAGATCCCACACCAGATACAGTTTTTATGGTAGCCCCTACCATGTGATCTTCATGGTGATGGATCACACTGGGGTAAAGAACGAACATGTGACTTGTGATTTAAACTACCCTTAGAGTACTCTTCTGAAATATAATTGAAGACAATGGGAATATAGGGACTAATTTTAAAACTATTTTAGTACGTCCCTATTCATGCTTCCCTAGATGCTTTTTGAAGTCCCACTCAGTGTCTTCTAGATCACTGAGGTCCTAAGTGAGGTCCTAAGTGATTTATCTAAAGTCTGTGTTTGGGCAGAAAATAGACAACTGAAAACAAGGCTAAAGCTGTAACACAAAGACTAATGCCTTGATTTCTGGCCAGCATTTCTCCCTGCTGAAAATGGGCATTATTTTTGCTGAAATGAGAGAATTTTGTCTGAAATATTCTGTGGAGTTTTAATAATTTTTTCAAATAAAGTAATTTGAAACAGAAATGGCCTTATACATTCCTTTTAAAGTGGGAGCAGGGAAGAGGAATGTGAGGTTCATATTTCAATTTCACCTTTTAAAAATTATTTTCAGTTCATTTTCTAAAGTTTGAACATTGTTCTTATTCATTGTACCTCCTCTTTAAAAATAAGTCAGGGGTTTAGAAAACAAAGTATACAAAGAACTTTCCCTGTCCATTTGTACAGCTACAAGGCATATCTATGTTGGGGCTGCTACTTACATCCTGAATATGGCCTGGGTTTGGATGCCTTTGACGATATGAGCTGAGAGACCTATCCCATCCCATCTACACAGCCAGCAGGACCTGAGACGTAGCTTAAAGATTTCTTGAGTTTGTTTAAATTAGAGGCACTGTTTTACATCTGCTTGACAGAACTTAGGATGAGAACATAAGTCTTAGAGCCACAAATGATGCTACTTCATGTGCTCCTGTTCAATACTTAGAAGTTATGGTCTTTCCACCATTCTAAGTCCTAAGGAAAATACAATCTCTAGGACAAGTAAGAAAACCTGCTCCATGGGGCACTGGCATTTGATATCTGGGAGAAATCTTCAAAAAGATGTTGTCATCTTCTTGCCACAGTAACCGAATCTGACCACGTCTAAAAGAGATGCAAATGGAACATGCAGGGGATATAAACCACTGGGGTTTTTTCCATCAGCTATTCTTCTATGCAGGTCAAAGACCTGTTTTCCATTCTCCAGTATGCAGGGGCTCAATTTATACAAAGATGCAAAATTAATGGAATTGCTATCCCTTTCTTGAAGAGTGGTCTTAGTTCAGGATCCTGAGTGGAAATATTATTAGCCTAGTCAGCTTCCCCTATTTTGGAAGTTTCATCTTTCATGCTGAGATAAATCCATCTTCCACAAAGTAGAAGACTTACTCCATACGAGTGTCCACCTGGAACAACTAAATCAGAATGGTTAAAATATACCAATTTCTGGGATCACAATCCTGATTGATTTATTTTCTGCACAAATCAATTGATTCTTTACTTTCATGAAAGAGTAATTATTATGGATGAATTTATTATTTCAGAACAGACTACCTGAAAAACGAATAGAATTGGAATAATTATAGTAGAACAACATCCCTGACCAGACAAACCCTCAGTGTCACAGCAAATTCTTTGATCTACTCTGAGAAAACTGAGAAAACTGTAGCCACAAGCTTGCTTTTCACCTCAAGACAGAAAGATGCATCACAGTATTTCCCAAAATTCTTTAAGGAGCAAGAATCCCAAATTAAATTAAAAGAATTATAATGAGAGTATACCCCAAAGATACCAGTCATCACAGGCTTCTTTAACCAACTGTGTTTTATTTCAAATAATAAAGTAATTAAAATACACATTTAAGAAGCCTGAGCAGATTAGTTAAAGAGCATTTTAGGATTATAAAAGCTCCTTCCATTGCATCAACCAGATGCCATTTCAAATGCTACTGTTTGGATTAATTAACTGAGTTCAGGACACCACATATATTAAAACTGCTAGTTGTACTACCCCATCCTCCCCCATATCCTTTTGTAATTTGTTATTAAAATCTTGGCCAATTAGAAAAACACAATCTATTAAGTAAAACAGCACACTGAACCAATCAACAGTAATTACTCAGACTAAAATCCATTTAAATGATTTATGGCAGAAATTAAATGATTTATGGCAGAAATTAAATGATTTTAAAATTCTTCATAAAGGTGTGATAAGTTTCACACATTCATACATACAGTATGCAGAATGTATGGAGTCTGGATGCTACTGTTAATTGCCTTCACAGAAACGCCACAAATCGTGTATTTTAGCAAAAAGTTCATCATAACAGGATATAATTGATTTAAAGCACTATTCTGGTTAAGGAATACAGCTATAAAATGCTTCTGATTTTAGTGTAAGAGCAATTCTCTCTCTCTTATAGAGATACTTAATTAATAAGTCTGTAAAACTATTTTATAAAGCAGTAGCTTTTAAATTACTTTCACCCTAGCAGAGATTGAGATCACTTTATGGAATATAATGCAAATATATTTCTCAGCATATTAATAAAATCCTAACATTTGCTGCATTGAAAGCTGGAGGAAAAGTACTGTCTTTATTTAAATATGGGTGGCCATTCTGTAGATTTTCCCTCAGGCTAAAATAAATTAGGTGTAGATTAACTACTGTATGATAATGCATCCTTATCTAAACCAAAAAGCATTGCGTAAGTTTAGTCACTTTAAACTGGGTCAGTTCTGCATGTGGGTTGGGCTCAATGTCCAGTGTCCAGTATCCTGCGCTGGCCCATGACATGCTTGGTTTAGAATTTAGGAGCAGAGTATTAACAAATATTTTAATTCTTTTGTCATCAGTGTTTGCACATGGTGAGTTGTAACTTTCTTCCGTTTGTTGCTCTGGTAGATGCCAGACCTTCAAATAGAAGACCTGCTCATTTAGGAACCTGTGGGGTGATGGCCCCTGATAAGCCTGGATGGGTTGAGGGAGACGCCTGAGGCCCACCCTGGAAGGGTGCTCCA
>JAOXXN010000446.1:101847063-101857840 GCA_026770055.1 Myrmophylax atrothorax | reverse complement strand
TTCCTTTTCTCTTGGCTGGTTGGGGGGGAGAGGAACACTTTTTCTCTGTTCTTGGGCAGTTGGCATTTTGCCAGCTCTACCCAAGACACATCACTATCCTTCCCTTGTCCTCCCCTGTGTTCCCTGGGGCTTTTGTTCCCCAAATGAGTCATCGACCTGCTGGTAAGGCACTGGCATTGTTTCTGCCCAGGCCAGGCACGGCCCCACCCGGGGGACCCCCAGCACTGGGATGGTGTGGTGGCAGCCACAGGAACACGCCCCCATTGTGCCTCTGCTGACCCGGAACGGGCCGGGGCTGAGCCTGCCTGTCCAAGCAGGGGCTGCACCATCCCCGGGACCCCTCTGCCTTGTGGCCCTGGTGAAGGCTGTGGCACCAGGCTCCTGTCCCTGTCCTAACCCTATTGGTTATCTCACCCGTCTATCCCCCAACTCTGGTTTTCTATTGGCTGTAGTTCCTCCCATTTTTCTCATTGGCTAGTCAGGACCTAAATCCCTCCCTTCCACCCGATCCTCACCCAATCCAGTCCCAACTCTAGCACCTTCCGTTCAGAACCCAATAAAAGCCTCATGAGTTTTGCAATAAACTGTTTTCGCCCCTCGCCTCCAGACTGGAGAAGTCTCCATCTTAGTGCCCCGCCAGGCACTAAGACACCAGGCACCAGGACAGGCAGGAACTGCTCCCCTCCCAACAATGTCACATTAATGTCTGTGAGGAGGTTTCATTCTAATCCCCTGGCATAAAGTAATTTCAAACTGTAAAGCATGAAGTTTTCTAGTTGTTACATTTCTTTTCTCTTAACAGTAGTCATTACAATGTTGGACATTTTAATTCTATAAATCCTTACTTGAATTGGCCTAGCTGGCATCCACCTCTGTGAGTTTCACAGTCTAATTATGCTTTCAGTGAGGAAATTCCATCAGTTGTGAAAGAATTTGAAAAAGTATGTTCATTATTTCTTTGCCTAAGGCCTTACCCAGAGAAGCAAGTAGTCCTTTCCAGTTTGTTGAACCAGGAACCCAGCTAAATTAAATTCAGGGGTTTGGTGAAATTAAATCCACAGATTAAGAGACAGAATTAAAACTAATCCTGTGAAGAAAATGATGGAAATGAAATTGGTTACAATTCTTTGTTCAGTCGAAAGGTATAAAAATATAAGGATTGCTGAGAGCCCAGAATCTGAGTCCATTTAATGGTGACCTAAGTAGGGTAATAAAACTATTACAGTTTTATGAAGTTTGATTAATGTCTGAAAGATTTCAAACATGAGATTTTAATATTGTCTTCTCAATTAGAACCAAATTGCTAGCATTGACATGCTTACAGCGCATGGCTGGAAAATCATTCTCCTTCACTTAAACTTGCCTGTGGTCAACTCACCAAATAGCAGGAGTACAGTGAGACTCACTGTGTAATGCTTGATGCAAAGGCGGGAAAAGACCAACTCTAGGTGGTTGAACGTGTTTGTTCTGGACTGCATTGTCACTTGTCCAAATCAATTCACGCTACCTTTGCATCTACATGTCAGGAAAAAAACTGCTCATGATATCTCAGAAATCCTTAGCAAGAAGGAAATTTCAGATTAAAACACTACTGTTCTGTTTAGATCACCTTCTGAAAAAGAATGTATCTGTGGGAAACAAAAGACTGTGGGTTTTGTTGTTATTGTTGTTGGCTAACACACAAAAGAAAAAAAAGTGATAAAAGAAAAACTTTCACAGCTTTGCCATTATTAGTTCTGGGAAAACACAATAAAGCCACAGCTGGCAGGCACTTTTTTTTTCTTAGCATTTGATAATAGAATTAATTGGTAAGTGGAAAGCTTGCAACCCTTTTTCTACTGCAAGTTGCCCTCTGCTATCATTATGAATAGATGTTAAAATCCAAGCTAATTGTAATTCAGTTAATAATGAAGAAATATATTTGAATCATCAATAATCAAGGCCTTTTTTTGACAAGTAAATTCAGTGTAGAATGTCAATAAACCATAGACAAAAGAGATAGTCAGGTCAACATGGGTAGTTCAGGTTGCTGGCAAAAATTCTAAAGCAGAAAACTAATATATATATAGCAGCCTGTGTGATCCTGGTTTTAATGACCACACTCCCTTTAACAGCATTTCAGTAAGCATGGGGTGGAGACAGGGTGGGGTAAGATAAGAATGTAGGTCTTACTAGTGAACTACAAAGCCAAAGTTAGCAGTACTGTGAGTGATGAACAGCAGTTCCAGAAGAGTTGTCTAGAGTAGTTCAAGCCCATTACTCCATCCCCATTAGAGACATTTATCATTTAGTCACAATGCTTATGCAACAGTATTCTAAAGCTGCAAAAAATACCTCGCCAGCTCTATATTAGGGATGGGTGAATTCATTCTGATAAAATGAGAACTGCTCTTAATTTTTCCCAGACCTGTAACTGAACCAAAACCTAATATTCATCCATCATTTTTCAGACCTGAAAGCCTGTGCTTTGCAAGCAGCGCCACAATGTTTCAGCTCTGCAAGGTCCCTGATGAAATAGTGGTGGGCATGGTATAAGAACCTGATCAGAATGGAACAGATTATTTGGGAATTTCTCCATCCCTTTCCATCTGCAAACTTCCCTCCTAGGCTTCTTGCCAGTGGTGAAACCATGATGAGGATGTAATCTGCTGGCATGCCAAAAGAATCATAGTGTCAGCAATATGGATTGATATTTAGGAATAGCTGGATCTGAAATAAAATATAAACTTACAGTCAGATTAATTCTGGGAGATTCTAACCTGTAAAATACTGCATAATGTTTTAAAAACTTGTTACTACTATTTTGATTCCTGTGTCATTTTTCTAACATATTGTTATTTCTGAGCCATTATAATAGCATTTATAAGCATCTTTCAGCAAGTTCTTCTTGTGCAGATACAGAAGAGAATGTACCTCTAATCATAGCAAAATAATATCTTTCCATGCAAAGTTACATTGAATCTTGTTGACTTGTCACCCCTACCTAAGTACAAATTTGGACATACTAAGAATGTATTTCTTAAGTGAACACTTTTCATATATCGACTAGTTTGGAGAACAGATCTTCCTAGTTTGATAGAAGATAAAGGAAGAAATACGTGTTATGGATCATAATAAAATTTTCAGTGCTTAAAAATCTTGTTGAATTTCAGGCTGGGTTTTATTTTTTTCCAGAAGTGCCTAAACAAGAAGCAAAAAGCAGTGTCAGTGATTGAAACTAAATTACTTTCAGTGTTTAAACTGAAACTGTGACTTGTCAGCACTTTCCCTCAAAAAATAATCTTAAGTAATGTATCTTCATCCTTCAGTGAATGAATATATTTCTATCTGTTAATATTCAAGGACTGTTCACAATTTACATTTAATCACCTGCAGCCAAGGAACACAAAACGTTGCAAGAAGTTTTGAAGAGTTAAAGCAAAAACTAATGTAAGGATGATCTATTGGATCCAAGGATGATCTATCGGATCTAAGGATGACCATGGTCATAGGTTCGGTAGTGCAGGTTCCCAGGGTGACATGACCACGGGATTATCTAAGAATTCCATCTGAATCCTCTGTAAGAATTTTTTTCACTTTCCAACAGGTAGGTGTGATCTTTGACTAACCTGAAAACTTTTCAGTTATCTGTTCCTGGCTCTCCAGGTTTTTTGGATGTTTTCTTTAGAAGAGCCACTACAGCTTTGCCAGCAGTGCTAGTCCAAATAGCTGAATGCTGTTCCAGATGCTGTCTAACATGAGCATGTTGGAAAAGAACAGCTTAGGAATATAACATCTGTGGTCCACAAATGGACCATCTATTGTAGCTTGCAATCAGGGTTATAGCTAGTGTACATGTATGTAGGCCTTAAAGAGAATTTGAAGAGTCTTCTGGGGAATAATCTTACATGCTTTGCCAATTTAAGTATTAGAGAAACGGATTTGTTCAATACTGTCTTAGCTTGTTTATTAATCAAGGCCACATGGATAGAGAGTTCTGCGTGTCAATGTGAGCCCTATTAGGGCTATTCTTGATTTACAAAGTAATTGATACATTAAGAAAAATCTGAGGACAGGATAAACTCAAAAAAGCCCAAAAGACCAAAAAAGTCTCTGGTGATCAGTACTGGTATTTAACCATAGTGGAAGATGTTGGATCTCTCAGCTCTCTAATGTGTTACATGTTCTTTCTTTTTCTGCTATTTCCGACTAAAGCTGAATGGCAGATATATCACACAAAATCACATCACAATGTGGCACACTGAATGTACTCATGAATTAGGTTCAGCTTTTCAGATCTGAGAACTGTGTCTTTAATTAGCTCAAACAGAGACTGATGAGGGAAAGAAATAAATTCTGTGGCATTTCTGTACCTGTTTCCAGCTATGCAGTGATTTGACATATTTGGTACATAGACTCTTAAGTCAGCAAGAAAAAAAACAGGTATCGTAGCTGTTGGCTAAAATTTACTAAAAATAAATTGTATTCTGGAAAGTGTGTAGTGCACCCCACTCCATTAATAAATTGTTAAACTGAAAGCTCACATGTACTTTCAGTAACCAGTGACATTTTATCTTAAATAAGGATGAGAAATTTCCCTTACTGCAAAGCAAAGCATTAAAAAGGTTCCTTATCTATGGGACCAGAATAGGGCTATTAGTAACACTGTCTGCTTCTTTTTAAAACACTATTAGTGTCAGGTAATATGTTTCTCCAATGGTGCTTGATATTCACTTGGCAAAAAAACCCTGAAAATGAACTTTCCAAGGGAATATTTTAAGTCCTAATAGCTGGCTAAAGAAAATATAACCTTTGGTATCGGTAAAACATCTACTAGCCACAGGCATTAGCAATGTAATCTCTTCTTTCTATTTCTGTACATGTGTTTCTGTTTTGGTGTATGTGTGTACACCTACTAATGAAATATTCAGTTTGGGCTATTTCTTGGAATTCAGTAAGATGCAAAGCTAAAAGGCAGGACTATTCCAAGAGCCAAACCCTAATATTTATTCTTCTCTCTGTATATAATGCAAGTTAAAAGGTGGGGTTCCCAAGCGGCTGGGTTAGTATTGATCAGTATGTCACAGTTCTTTAAATAACATTTCGAATCTTTAAAACACGTGAAGTTGTCAAGGTATACCTCACGGGTTATACCTCCAGAACTGATAAGGCCCATGGCTGTTCAAATAGCATGGACACTGTGTGGACAACAGAGCTGGAATGCTTGTGGAAACAGCACAAACTGCACTACCATGATTGGAAGCATGAAGATGGAAAACACCACACCGCATGCAATAAGCATCATGTGAGAGACAGACTATATCTCTGCTGCTAAATGAAGCATGATCACAGTGTAAACTTTTGCACCAAACAACTACTTGTCCATGCAGGTTATTTCCTTTCACATTTGCAGGCAGAGCAGCAGTTAGTGATCTCCTAGACATTGTCTGGGCACAGTTGGGTGGATAATATGTACTGTAGACTATGTCCCAAAGGCAGTATGAATAGGATAGGTTTTGTCTCTATTCTATACATCTGTGTGTGCCCTTTGGCCTCAGGGTTAGAAAATAATCCTTGGCAAACATTTATTTTGCAGGGCCAGTATAAATATACCCAACAAGAACAGCCAGAAAACAACTAAAAAGCAGAATGTGGAAAATATTAGACACAGAATTGAAGCTTATGGTGCTGGACAATTTCTGGAAATGTCACTACTTGCTTTGATGTTTGAATGTGAGTATAGAGTCCCTACAGTTCTTGGTTTGACCAGTACTGAGCTGCTTTTCAGAACTATCCCTTAATTTCCTAAAGTAAAGCTTAAACCAAAAGAAATTAAATACTTGTGTGAGTGTAAAATGAAAACATCCCCTAATATTCTAATGTTCATTAATGAAATGATTGGTCAATGATGGCATAAGGTTTCTACTGAAAAATCCTCTTGGATCTCTGCAATGAATTCCAAGCAAGTGTGAGAGAAATGGTCCCAGGTGATGGATTACTTGCTGAGTGGCTCAGAGCAACTTTGCCCAGCATTCATTCACTGGATAAATGTTCCTTTTGAGAGTGCTTCAGAGGTCAAAAGTCTTTCTGGCCATGAAGGCTGTGAAAAAGAGGAAGTCTTTCACCAAAGCACCGTTTGTCACCAAGCTCCCTGGGCTGTGAAAGTTTTTTCATTGTCTCATGCAGGTTCCGATGAACGGGTTTCACAGCTGCTGTATTAGAAACTAACAAATAAAAGAGAAAATAAAAAAAAAGAATTGGGAAAAATTTTCACTGAGAACACATGGGGCAGGAAACCAATGTAGAAACTTCTTATCTATTGAGTGGCTAGAGAACACAAAGTCCATGCATTTAGGAGATTAAGAGAGAGATTCTGATTGGCTCACCCATTCTGAGTGGTAACTCACTGTCAAAATTTTTCTTTTCAGTAAAGCTATGGGAAAGCTTATGCACTCTGAGCATGCAAGACAAAGTCTCATTCTAATTCATATGCTGTAGTTAACCATGATTGTTAAACATTTATCTCTTGAACAAGACTGTGTGTATTGCTCTCATGTTCTCTATATGAAATGTGATAGTGCAAATTATTGATACAGACTTCAAACTTGCTATGGAAAAAGCACACCATTTTATGTGGTACATCTTTTCCACTGCTTCCTTCTGTCCCAACAAAGGTTTCAGGCTCCTCACCAGCTGTCAGTGCAGTATCTAACACTGGCGATGCAATCTGAGTTCAAAGTCAGTATGCTATCTAATGGAGGATCCCTTGTGAGAAATTCTAGAGCCAGCATCATGTCTGTGTGTTGTTCTACCTGTTGCCTCCAAGGTTATAGCTAGTATGTCCAGTTCATTTTGTCCTTCTGTCATGTCAACCCCTGGGTGCATTTTCAGTTCACTAGCCATTATGTATCTGGCATTAATGACAGCAAGCCTGTACCCTTGTTAGTGCACCACACCTTATCACTCCATATACTTCTTTACTTGTCACTTCCTCCTTTCATTTAAATAGTAATGGAGAGTCTATGTCATGTATAAGGACAGAGGGGCAGGCAGGCTACCAGGCCTGCAATCGCAGTAATCTGTGCAGTAGGAAAACACTGCACTGAAAACTGCCTAGGATCCTATGAAACCATATAGAACTTCAAGTTTTACAAATGAAGAAATGAAGTGCACTCTATATATCTCTCTGTATTCTTTATTGAGTTAGATTTTTTCTTTCTTTTTTTTTTCCAGTTTCCTAGGTTAAGTGCAATGTCACTATTTTGAGCGAAAGCAGAAAAGAACATCCTTCTCCTTTAGACTTATCACACAAAAATATAGCACTTTACCCAATGTGTCATGCTCACAACTTCTTTTGTCCTTGATAAGTCTCTGAAGTGTAAATTAGAGGGATATGTGTATATAATTGACAATGAATTTTCAAGGCATTGATGCGCTTGGTGTCACCTGGGTCTGTGACAACAGCAGTGCAGCATCCTTTCCCTTGTCACACAAAGACTTTTTTCTTACATAGCCATCTCTAATCATGTTTTTCTAGTTTCAGTCACCTAAAGCCAGACATAATGCTGCCTATCTGATTCCAAGACAAGTTAAATAACTGTCATACATCATATGGACTCTCCTTTGTTATCAGTGCTCTGTGGTTGGTTCTAATTAGAACACTGAATTACTTAAGAAAGCAGGAGGAGTGAGGTGGTTCCCAGGAATGTAATTATCTGTCTATTGCATGATCCTCTGAAAACCCCTGTGGCTAGAGATCTCTCAAATTTTCCTTTCTCCATTCCAAAAGATCTTGTCTTGTCTATAACTTCTCTCCCTCACTAGTATTTACCGAATCAGAATTTTCATGATCTTTTAAGCTTTGTGTAAAAGTTGATATGGAGCACTTTCAGCACTGTCTCATTCTGAGAATGAACAACATATTGCATGTTTTTTTAATTTCCTCTCACATGGAATTAGCACTGACAATATTCTTAGCATGTCTGTGAGACGGAAAAATACACTTCTTTCCCTTTTTACAGTTAGAGAAACAATAGCAATTTGCTGTTCAGTTAATTTTAAAAACTCAGCAAAGAAAGTGATGCTGAGGTTTGTGTGTTTATATTGATGGAGGCAGACAGACACACTTTGGTGTCACTTTCAACCTTGCCTGGTTTCTAGGCGTGGTTAATGTCCAAATGAATATAACCTGCCTTTATCAAGGCTTACCACCCACACATAAGGCACTGCTAATATTTTTATGTAATTACCGGATTAGAACCATCAAATTAGTGCTTGGAGTCTAGACTGCAGCTAGTAGATATTGCATCCTCCAGCTTCAAGGGCTTTTTCTCAAGGTGCCCAACAGGAATTTGTATCAGGGTCCTGAGAAATGTTATCTGAAGTTTTTCCAATTTACATCATAGATGTAACTTACTGAGAAACATAAGTGAAATAACATCAATACTATTCCATTTATGCTATGCTACTGCTGATCATGTTTCCTAAGGAATTCTGTGGTTTGTGTTATTACTTCTCCAAAGCAAAAGTGATGTTGATGTATCCCCTATAACATATGTTGGCTTCATCCTACATATAATGTTGATAAGTTGCAACAGAGCAGCTTACCTAACTGTAATTATTCTGTTCAATATAATCGTTTCTAAGACTACCTAGTATAATACCAGTTTTAGAATCATAGAATGGCTTGGTTTGGAAGGGGATTTTGAAGATCTTCTAGTTCCAATTGCCCTACAATGGGCAGGGACACCTTCCACTAGATGTGGTTGCTCAGAGCTCCATCCAACCTGCCCTTGAACAATCCCAGGGACAGGGCATCCGCAACCTCTCCAGGCAACCTGTTCCAGTGCCTCAACACCCACACAGTAAAGAATTTCTTCCAAATATCTAATCTATCTCACAGTAAAATAAGTCTTCCAAATATCTATCTAAATCTACTGTCTTTCAGTTTGAAGCCATTCCCCCTTTTACTGTCACTATATGCTCTTGCAAAATGTTTTTTCTCCATCTTTCTTGTAGGCTCCATTCAGGTACTGGAAGACTGTAATTAGGTCACTCCGAAGTCTTCTCTTTTCCAAGCTGAACAATTCCAGTTCTCTCAGCCTTTCCTCATAGCAGAGGTGCTCCATCCCTCTAATTAGATTGGTGGCTTCCTCTGGACTCACTCCAACAGTTCAATGTCCTTCCTGTGCTGGGGACAGCAGAGCTGGACTCAGTATTCCAGATGAGGTCACAGAAGAGCAGAGTAGAGGGACAGAATCCCCTCTCTGGATCTTCTGGCCATGCTCCTCTTGATGCAGCCCAGGATGCAGTTGGCTTTCAGGGCTGCAAGTGCTCATTATCAGCTCACGTCTTCTTGCCTTCCATCTCATTAACCTTTGAAAATGCTTACTTGAGAAGAGGACACATTCAAACTCTGACAGCTGTACCTCGAAGCAGAAACTATAGAAAAGCAATACATCACTCTCCCACAGCTCTGCAGCTGCATTGTTTTTCTCATGAAGTTGAAATAGGTTTTCCTTTCAAAATCTTCTTCTTTAGGTACTGGAAAGAATTCATCTGTATAATGCTGGTAGACTATACTCTGTCTATGTAACACATCAGGTCATCCATCAGCACAGCCATTATTATGCCAGGTGCTTCAAAGCTTGGGAAGCTACTGCCTCTCAAAACCTATTGTATTGCAAGCTGCCCTTAATGCACAGAGACTGTCTTCACTACACGTATCAGTGGGAAATCGTTAAAAGCAAAATGCTTCTATTAGGGGATGAATCTCAAAAGGTTTGGTTTAGGCAATACAAAAAAAGTTTCTCACTCACTTCTTTGTTATGAAAATCAGCTCAGAAATCTCATGAGAATAGGTCTTCTCCTTATGAGAACTGCACTATTGTCCCACTTTTGGCCAAAGTGAAAATACCAGTGGAATGATCTTTTCTTAAAATACTTCAATAAATCAATTACTGATTCTTATCAAAACCAGGGAGAGTAAGAAGCCTGTGAAAACTGAAAATGCTAAACAGGGAAAGAAAATGTTTGAAAATGGATAACATCACTCTGGAGCTGACTTCACAAACCTGGAAAAATCCCCCATAGGCCTATCTTCAAGAATGTTAGAACCATATGTTTCTGTGTATTCACTCTTTATCTTTTCAGCTAAACCAGAAAAGAAAGAGAAAAAATAATAAAGCCCTCCAGCTCTGCTACAGCTTTTATCATTTCAGATCTTTCCCTTAATAATTCAAAGTAAACTAATTATCTAATTAAGTTAACAGGTGTCAGTCATTCAAACATAAAGAGCTACTAGATAGATCTGAACTGGGGAATTCTTTTCCTTAAGTGTCTGCACTTAAAATTTGAAACATAATGGCATTAAAACAACTGATTGAGTTCTTTTAAAGACATTGCAGCTTAGATCCATACTGGAGGCATTCACCTGTGAGGCAATTAAGCTTTTATCTCCCATTACAATACTTTGGCAAGCTTCCTGATGAATCCTTTATGTGTGGCCCCTCATCTAGAAGCCTACAGTAAAGAGTTGTACTGTTTGAAAGAAGGATGAGGAGCTGCTTGTCAGAGGAGGGGGAGAACACTGGCCTTGCTGTGAGTGTAATTGTGTGGGTAAATATGTGTCCATTACCTTCCCCAAGAGTATTATATTATGCCACAACAGCACCTAACAGTACTGTTGGGGCCTTCGTGCATAGGGCCAAACGTAAAATTATTCATCATCATCATCATCATCATCATGGCTAGGCTTCGCGAACGAAGATTTGGGAAGGGCACTACCCACGCTTGCTGC
>JAOXXN010000446.1:101807256-101819887 GCA_026770055.1 Myrmophylax atrothorax | reverse complement strand
AACTTGCACATGTGTTTGGTGGCCCTTTTAATGCTTTTTGGTTGCTGGGGATCTCAACTGAAATTTTTGTAATAACTGTGTGTGTTCATGTATATGTATGCACACAATGGAGGTTTAAGAGAACAAATTGTTATAAGGCAAGAACATCCTAGGTTAACCATTACCAAGACAATACTAATTACTGGAAAATTTAGTGTTTATATGCTAGAAAATATTAAAATCAATCAATTAGTTTGTAAAGGACCCTGTGAATTTGTCCTGTGCACAGCTTCTTACACAGAACTCAAGGTGGCACTTGCCTGTCTTTGCAAGCCTGGGGACAGCCAGTAAATCTCCCTCAAAGGCTGTTCCAGAGTCCAGGATTCTCACTGCTCTATGTCTTCGTGTGCCAGGGCTGGAGCGAGCATGTGTTCTGTTTGTGCTTACCACAGCACGTGAGGCTCAGTTGGTTTTACTGAGAGCTGTAAAATTCTTGGGACTCTCCTGCCTTGATACAGCATCCACTCTTGCAAGTCCCTGTCAGGGCTGTTGTAGCTAGAGTAGCTCTTAATTTTGGATGGAGAGAGGAGAATTGAAAAGATGACTCTACCATGCCCCTTTCTGCCTCATTTTCTGTGACTCCTTGAGAACATACAACTCAAAGTCTGAGTGAGACTATTTTCAAACATCACCAGTCTCCAAGACTTCAAGCATGAAAGTTCAGAGAACATTTTGTTGACAGGGAATTGTCACTTGCATTTCTGACAGATGTTGTCTTGTTTGGTTGTTGTTTTGTTTTTTGCCTGTTTCAACTGAAATGTTAAAATATCAATATATCCTTTCCGTGAGTATAAGGAGGATAAAATTACTCAGGAATGATTTCTTCTAACCTTTAGAAAACACCCCCATAGTCTTCTATTGGCTGCTTCTAATACCTCCTGCTGCTTTAGCCTCTGTTTTCCTACAGAACTATGTGTTTATGGCATTTTAATCAAGTCTCCTTATTAAATGTGTGAGCACCATTTTATGTGAGGTGAAGGCTTGAGATAATCTACATCAACACCTCACAGAGCCTGGTGATTATACATAACCTATATAGCAGCTTGTCTGTTACACTTTTGACTACATTCTCACTCATTTCCTAAACCTTGACAAGACCAGACAATCTGCCTTCCCATTAGAATCTCATGCCCACTGCCCACCATTACAGTCAGTTATTAATGAATGAGGAGACTGTAAACTATGCTACGTTTACTGGTACCTGCTAGTACCAGCTAAGTGGTATTTATCTCTTAATATGAAAAAAAAGAAGTCATGGTGAGTACATGTGCTTACAAGATTTACAGTAGGGATTAGAAAATGGAAGATAAATTTTCCTTCCCATTTCACATACGCAGCTTATTCCCATGTCAGGATGCATTCTGTCACTTAACACACGGGAAAACTCTGGCATGAAAACCAGGATGTGTTTTAATCTATTAATCAAAACTGGTGTAAACCTACCTTTTAGACCTTGTCCAGACAAGAAAGAAAAATCATGTCAAAACAGAAATAACTAAACCAAGGTCTTACCTGCTTTATTTCTGTGAGTCTTTCTTCCACACTTTTTTCCTTTTTTTTTTTCCTAAATGTTTGAGATTTTGTTGAAGTTTTACTCTTGAAGGGTGAACAGGGACCCCTCAAAGGACTTATTTCAAGTCTGTATTTATTATGAGTATTTGTATTAATGATAAAATGGCCACAAGAGTCTTCAAAAAGGTTTTCATTTGTACTAGATATTGTGCCAACATCTAGAAAAGCTTTTCTTCTACAAAGATTTTAGAAAGGTTTAAGAACCTGAAGGTATTAAAACTTTGCCAAAGCAAATTTTGTGCTGGACATGGCTGCTGAACTTTAGCAAATATCTTAATGAATGAACTGTCATTTCGGTAACTACTTATACCCATTTTGGACATGCAGATTACTTCTATTATTTGTTTCTGGGTTTGATCTTGATCTTAAAATTCGTTCTCCTTAAGTAAGCCAAATCACCTTGCTACAGTGATGGTAGGAACTAGGCCTTTCATATCGTCAGTATATTGATGTTCTCATGAGGCAGTCTTAGTCTTAAAATGATTTCTTTAAACAAAGTAGAATCTCATTGCAACTAAGTCTTGTTAGCCTATTTTCCTATTGAAAAATCAGGTGAATAGAAACAGAAACATGTTCCATTTGGTCCCCCCATTCTGTCAAGTCTCTCCTACTAGTTAAGAACATTGCAACACCAGGATTTATCAACAGCCTCTAAAATTCAATAAAGCTAATTTTCAACCTGCTCCTCAGGCTTTAAATCTCCCCATATGACCCCAAGTAATAATTAGAGCAATTAGTCTTGGATAATTGCTAGCATAAATTGAGCTTGCTTTCCTACAGGTTCCTCTAAAAAACTGGAAAGAAAGAAGGAAAATAAGAAAGAAAAAACCCCAAGCCCCACTAAACAACCCAGGGAAGGGCTGTAGACACAAATAGGCAAAAGTAAATGGTAAAAGGAAAAGGAAAAGCAAGACAAGACAATTTTCCACATTCCATTCCTGTGTGCTGCCTCTCACAAGCACCACATATATAACATTCCTTCTTTCAGGCAACAGACCTCCCTACCCCAGGTGCTGTCAAAAATTATGGGAGAGGAAAGAAAGAAAAAATCATATCTTAAAGACAACCCTGTTTTTCAACAAAACAGATCGGTTTGAGGCAGCTATCTGACTGGAAGGAGGAAAAAAAGAATCAAAAGAGTCTTTTCTCTAAGTTTCTATGTAATGCTCAGCCAAAAGAATAACTGAGCAGTAATGAGCAGGAACTTGAATTTACCCAGTTAAAGGGAGAAATATTGCAGGGGAAGAATTTGCTAAAGGGGATTAGATTGAGGTCAACATAGCCCTCTGTGGTCAGCAGCAACAAAAGCAGAATCAAGCTGAAATTCATTACAAATCCAGTACCAGGGGTAGGATTGCTGTATTTAATGATTTAAAAACTTGGCTGTGTTCAGAATCAGCCCAAACCCTGACAATTTAATTTCTTTTTGAAGGAAATAGTACAAACTGGTTTATTTCTTTCAAAGCCTTCTGTTTAAACAACATTAAAAATAATTATATTTTATCTTAGGTTTGGTGTTTGTTTTTTTTACTGTGCAACATGCAAAAATATTAAAAGTAAACAAATAAGAAACCCTCATAGAAGGGCATGGATATGGGACTGTTTAAATAGTCATAATTTTTTGTCATCACCATTTTCTTAATGAAAATTAAATAGTGGTGAATTTCAAGAAGTACTGGAGTAGACCCACATGGACACAGTGTATATTCTCCCAATAATACTAAAGCCAGATCTGCTTCAGAACTTAATTGTCCACCATTGCTTTACGTCTAATCTTTAAGTGCACTTAATCTAGTAGGAAATTCAATGAAAGTTGTTAATATAAAAACAATTATTTTCCCTGTGAAGGAGGGTAAAAGAATTGATACAAGAATCCTGAAATTATTTCCTGTCACTTGTCTAATTGTATAATGTCCTAATTCCTTCTGGTTTTCTTCTCTCTATGGGGACACTGGTGTTTCTGATCTCTGCCTCCATTTTCTTAAGAAATATGTTGAGTCTGTGTTCTGAGACACTGACCAATTATTCAGCTTTTCCCCTCTGCATGAATTTGGAACAAGCAAAATGAAGGAAAGAAACTAGAGATATAAAATATTGGATTACTGTACTGCTAAAAAAAAAGAAGGATAAGCAACACCTAACTCCTCACATAATGCACTCCTCACATATGGTTAATGCAGTGTGAATTCAAATGAAATACAGAAATCTAAATCAGGGAGAGCAGATCATGGCTGACATCAGACACTGCAGCCATATATATATTTTCTTCAGTATTTCCTCAGAGATCAGGGAGCACAGTGGGCATACATTCAAATGAGGTCCTTTCCGTATCCTTGAAATCCGTGTAACATGCACTTGGTCACTTCAGCTAGAAGAAGTGACATGCGTAGGAACTGCCAGCTTCATTAAATGGAGTGAGATATAAAACCTCATACATCTTTGAGAATTTACACCTTTCTCTCTGCTGGTACAAAATATAAATGGTAGGACACGCAGTTGATGAGTTAAATGTTAGGGTCAAAATACTCACATGGAGGGCATCAGGTCTTATAAGGAGTCTGCTCTAAATGAGAGTATTATGGAAAAACTCACACAGACTTGTGTGATCCATCATTCTGAACTTTGGGGTTGCATTTAAAGCTTTAGAGAAACATAAATGAACAGGTTAAATATGACCAGAGTAGAAGTACCAATGATACAGCTAGAAGGAACAAGAAAAAAACATGGAGGAGTTTATAAACATTTTAATTAGATAACATCCAACCAAATTTACACAATTTTACTTCATAAATAAAAATTCTGCCATTTGATTTATTTCAATTATGTTTCTTTAGTATCCAGGTCAGCAGAAGGTGCCACGCATTGCAGTTGAATCCTAACAAGAATGCACATTAAACCACTACGTTTAAAGCTATTTTAGTGTTTGAAAAACAGTCAAGTCCTTCTGTGAAGGTGCAAAAATTGTTAAAAATGTAGAAATTCAAGGAGGTAGTAGGGTGCATGCTGGCACTGCTAAGCTGAGTGAGTGTGGGTACATGTCACATACTCATGTGGGTGTGAAGAAGACTATGTGTGGGAGGACATGGGAACAATTTGACTTCTGTAAGGGGATATCAAACTTAATATCCCATTTAGGAAGGATTTTTATAGCTTCAAATCTAAAAATGTGGTCTTGCAATAAAGTATAACATCACCTCTGTAAATTTGATTATTTTGAAGCATAAACAGAAGGATCTTCCACTCTTAGTTTTCATTGTCAAGAGAACTCAGAGTTAATGTTAAGGGAAGTAATGTGTAAAATCTCAGGAAAATGCTAATTTCTCAAAGTTAAACCTACCTACAAAACACCAATATGCTGAGTGGCAGTGTAGCACTCAAGAGGAATGATTTGTGGTGCAAATGCGATGGCAAGTGTATAAATTTTGTTACCTGTTTCCAAGTGCATTTCCTACCCTTTATGCTAAAAAATATGGTTTCATCAGTTCTGAAGACAAAAAGCCTGACTACAAGCAAGTAAATCTATGTAGGTATGAGAGTTCAAAGTAGGATTCTGCCTAGTGAACACCCTTTCACTAGACTGTACTTTCACTTGCTGTGAAGCTGGGAATATGATTGTATTTCTCATTTGTACTTCCCTATGTTGAAACAGTGTGGATTTTAACATTCCTAGAGAAGAGTGTGGGTAAGTAGAAAAATTCTGAGAGGGAATGTGTCAGATCTATAGCTACACACAGTGTTAACACATGCTCAGGCTCCCACTCTCTTCATTCTCTCCTCTACATCACCTGCCTGCTGAGTTGAACATCTCGGAGGTGGTGAGACAACATGACAAGGAAGAACTGTTTTCCTGGCTCTGGGAGAAAACAGGAAAATTGTAAATGGGGCAGTTGATATAAGAGATGTTAGGATATTAGGATGTGACATAATTTCTGCATCTGATTTCCGGTGTTCAGCAACGTGTTATGCAGATGCAGTATACTGACAACTCCTCTCTGAAGCACAAAGAAGGTTTAAAACGTATTGGAATATTGATAACCCATGGAAGATCTTCCCCAGTTGAACATGATTTTTGTTGCCTACACAATGAAGTACATTCCTGGGTTCTGAATGTATCACCTTATTTCTTAGCATTGGTTTGGTCTGATATGGTGTGGACTCCCCATATACCTAATCTTCTGATTTCAATGGTAATTGCAAGGACTCAGCAACTTTTAAAACATGGGGAAAAGTACCTTAGGTGGTTAGGTCCCTAAAATTACAATACCAGGTCAGGCACTGAGTTGTTTGACCAGAAGTCCTGTATCTGAAGCTTCTATGCACACTCTAAGACACTTACAGACAGAATATAGTATGTGCTGTATTAAGGCCTTCTATTATTGTTAGAGATTAGATAAGGCTCTGAAGAAGTAATTAGCTATGATTTCAATAACTGCATTAGCTGTCCTGGCCCTAGATTCTTGCCATCCATGTAAACATACATTTTCCCTTTTAGTCTTACCACTCACAAACCTCAACTATTTACAAACAGTGAGAAGTAAGTCACTCCCACTTCTTCAGATCCTGAGGCTGTAATGAAGTGTAAACATAAATGCATTCATGTTGAGTCAACTTTTATTCTCACATCCATCCGTGGGACTGAAGCCTAAATAGGGAATATATGCAAAACCATAGACAGAAATGTTTGGAGAAGAATGTACTACAAGACAGCTATTAATCTATCCTTCTTTTTCATTTTCCTCTCCACTTTGTAAACTTTCTTTAAGCCATTGTTAATTTTATATTTATTTCCCCTTCCATATCACTGCTCTTGCTTAGGAAATTTCATTCCTGTTCCCTAGCTAGTTCTTGTTCAGTAACTAATAAGTCGTGTCTTCAGTTATATAATATTCCCAAATAATCACCTTTAAATGGGATTTTTATAATTTATGGTCTCTCCTTGATCATTATTTTCTTTGAGCATTTGAAAATTAGTGAAAAACTATAGTTAAGTATGTAGCTGTAACATTTTTATGGCAGTAAAACATGAGTGATTAGGTCTTAGACCTGGTATCTGAAATGGTAGGAGCCCTTAGTCTCATATGAGACTTATTTGAATGTTTAAAATTCTGATATTAATCTGACAAAACATATGGATCTACATGAGAGGCAATCTCTTTGAGCTTCATTTATCATCAAAACAGTGAGAAATACTTTGCAGTGCAAGTTCTCAAGTATATTTTGGATACCCTCGTTAGGACAAGAAGTGTTATACATTTAAAAACTTGCAAAATGTATAACTGCTTTAATCAGATAAATCTGATTCTCCTCATTTCATGGACTACCACACCAATACAATGTGAAAGGGATGTTTCATGATTAAGTGGTAACACAGCAATGACTCAAGCTGCACAGGAAATCTCAGGGAGTCTGTGCCCTAGATATCTGTGCTAGTAGGGTAGGTCAGTGGTCACTCTTGTATCCCTCTAGTAAATTTTCATTTGTGCACAGTTTAAAAGCTCCTGATGAATTGGTAGCAGCCCTCTGTAGACAGATAGGAGCAGCCTCAAATTCACAAGCCCTGGTCCTCATGAATGACTTCAATCACCCTGATGTCTGTTGGAGAGACAGCACAGCAGGGAATAAGCAATCCATGAGTCTCCTGGAATGTGTTGATGAAAACGTCCTTCTCCAAGTGATAGAGCAACTAGACAGGAGAGGTGCTATGCTGGACCATGTTCTCACCAACAAGGAAGGGCTGGTGGGCAATGTGAAGCTTGAGGGCAGCTTCAGCTGAGTGACCATGAAATTGTGGAGTTTGAGATCCTTATGGCAGCAAGAAGGGTATGCAGCAAGCTCCTACTTCCCTGGATTTCAGGAGAGCAGAGTTCTCTTTGGGAAACTACTGATAAAGTACCATGGGATAAAGCCCTGGAAGAAAGAGGGACCCAAGAAAGCTGGTAACATTCAAGCATCTCTTCTTCCAAGCACAAGGTGCATCCTTTATGAGTAAGAAATCAAGAAAAGGGAGCAGGAGACCTTCTGCCAAAGTAGCTTCTGGCATAACTCAGACAGAAGAAGGAAGTTTGTGGAACACGGAAGAAGGGACAGGCCACTTGAGAGGAATATAGGAACATTGTCAGAGTATGGAAGGATGCATCAAGGAAGGCTTAGTTTCATTAAGAATTAAATCTAGCAGGAGAATTCAAGGACAAGAAGATGGCCTTCTTCAAGTACATCACTAGCAAAAAGAAGACTAGAGCATGCTTCTGAATGAGATGGATAACCTGGTGACAAAGGATACAGAGAAGGCAGAGTTACTGAATGCCTTCTTCGCTTCAGTCTTTACTGCTAAAGCCAGCCATCAGGAATCCCAGACTGGAGGTAAGAGAGAAAGGGGAGAAAGGAAAGATTTTCTTTTGGTCTAGGAGGATCAAGTTAGAAATCATTTAGGCAAAACTGACACCCACAAATCCATGGGCCCTGGTGGGTTGCATCCATGCATGCTGAGGGAGCTGGAAGTTGTTATTGCTAAGCAACTCTCCATCATCTTTGAAAGGTCATGGAGAACAGGAGAGGTGTCTTAGGAGTGCAGAAAAACCAATGTCCCTGCAGTCTTCAAAAAGGGCAAAAAGGAGGACCCAGAAAACTACAGTCCAGTTAGCCTTACTGTCATTCCTGTAAAGGTGATAGAACAGCTTGTCGTAGGTATCTCTAAGCATGTGGAGGAAAATGTTATAAGGAGTAGTCAGCATGTATTCACAAAGGGGAAATCATGCTTGACCAATCTGATACCCTTCTATGATGGATTGACTGTCTGGGTAGATGAGGGAAGAGCAAATGAAGGTTGTTCACCTTGACTACAGCAAGGCTTTTTACACTGTTTCCATAACATCCTCGTAAGTAAGCTCTGGAAATATGAATCACTGGACAATGAGGTGCACTGAGTGGCAGAGCTCAGAGGTTGTGACCAGAGGTGCAGAGCATAGTTAGAGATCTGCAACTAGTGGTGTTCCCCAGGTGTCAGTACTGGGTCAGGTAGGAAGGGGGGACACAGTGCACTCTCAGTAAATTTGCTGATGTTCAAAACTGAGGGGAGTGGCTGATACACCAGAAAGCTGTACTACCATTCAGCAAGGTCTGGACAGACTGCGGATTTGGACAGAAAAGTATGTAATGAAGTTCAGCAAAGGCAAATGCACAGTCCTGCAGCTGGGGAAGAATAACCCCAGGCACCAGTACAGGCTGTGAGCTGAGCAGCTGCAAAGCAGTTCCATGGAGAAGGACTGAGGGATCCTGATGAACGACAAACTGTCCATGAGCCAGCAGTGTGCCCTTGTGGCCAAGAAGCAAAAAGGTATCCCGAGGTGTGTTAAGAACATTGCAAGCAAGTCAAGGGAGGTGATCCTACCCCTCTACTCAGCCCTAGTGAGGCCACATCTGGAATTCTGTGTCCAGTTCTGGACTCCCCAGTTCAAGAAAGACAAGAAACTACTGGAGAGAGTCCAGAGAAAGGCTATGAAGATGATGAGCAGACTGGAACATCTCTCTTACGAGGATGGGCTGAGAGTGCCTCTTTAGCCTGGAGAAGAGACACCTGAAAGGAGATCTTATCAATGCATACAAATATTTAAGAGCAGGTGTCAAGAGAATGGGCCAGACTCTTTTCAGTGATGCTGAGCCAGGACAAAGGGCAATGGATGCAAATCAATGCACATGAAGTTCCACTTAAATATGAGGAAAAAACTTCACTGAGTCTGATAACAGTCGAACAGGCTGCCCAGAGATGCTGTGGAGTCTCCTTCTCTGGAGATATTCAAAACATGAATGCTATCCTGTGCAACTTGCTCTAAAGATCTCCAGAGGTGCCTTCCATCCCCAGCAATTCTGTGATTCTGTGTGATTAGGCCCAGAAACCTTTCACACCTTAATTCACGCACTTGTATATTCTTACATCTCCCATGAGTGTCAGCTGGAGTAACCATTTTTACCAAAGAGAAAATATACACCATAACTATCTTATTTCTCCTTGATTTTCTCATTTTCTATCCATTTCCTTCAAGCTTAGACAGCTGACAGTTTCCCTTCACTGTTGGTCTAGTAGAAAGTTATTTCAAGCACCGCAGGTCTGTCTGCAGTAATGATCATCCTAAATGCCATTGTGTGGTTTGGATCTTCACAAATCAACACTGGTCTGTTACCTTCTTTCCTGCTCAAAGGTTATAGGTCTAATAATTAGAGTGGCCCTTTGATGAGCACACTGAGACCCCGTTTGCATGCCTTAATGGCAGTGAAAAGAATAAAATTATAGCTCTTCACAGCAGTCTTTTTTTGATACGGTGTTAACTCTGCATTGTGTAAAGTTAAAATGTGGCTATTATACCCTTATATGCCAGAAGAATTTCACTCATGAGTGAAATGAGGAAGATTTTGCCTCTTGAGGCATTCTAATGCTCTGTTGAAAGAAGAAAACTTACTGGACAAAAGACATCTTTATTTTCAATCAGCAATAGGATTATTAACTAAAGCTACTAGACCAGTAGGACAACCTTCTTTTAGCCAGTGACCCATATCAGGACAACATCTGAACACAGGGCTGTACCTTATGACTTCATTGGCATTTTTAGTGTGCTTAAACACCTATACAGAACTGCCATTCTGGAGTAGTTACATTTTACTGAATTAAGATGCAGTTCAAGTGGTGCAGTGCAGTCAAAGCAATTGCTGTAGGAATAAATGCAAATAATACCAGCTTTAATACTATGGTAATGCAAACACACGTATCTACAAGCAAGAAGGGAAAATGGTGGTCACTATCTATCGGTAACCAAAAGTAGTGGCGTTGAATCATTTATATTGAGTCCTTAAATCACAGAAGGGCAATCCATTCACATTTTGAAAAGGCTGAATTCCTGTGCAGTTGGCATTGCAGGGGTCTCTATGACGAGAGGTCAGGAGTTACACGTGCCAGGCACAGCTGGTTCCAGCTGGTTCCAACCAGCTTCAATGGTCCCATTAGCCTCTTCTGGGAAAACAGACTCATAGAATCATTTAGGTTGGAAAAATCTTCTAAGATCCTCTTGCCTGGGCATTAACACAGCACTTCCAAGTCCACCACTAATTTTCCTCAAGTCAAGTCTATTTTACCAAAACAGTAACCAGTAAACAATTTCCCTGTCTTTATCTCAACCCATGTGCTTCCTCTTCTAGTTTTTCCCCTGGTCCTGATGTGAGGGGTGAAGTGGGGAGTGGGTGAGTGACTGATTGGAAGTTTAGCTCTTAGCCAAGGTTAACCCACCACACTGGGTGTAGCCTTTAATACTGTGCTCTTTGCAGTTCAAATACCTGAAGAACTTGTCTAATTTTAGTCTACAATTTTTCACTTGTATGTACTGTGAAATCAGATTGTGAACTTGCAAAACATTAATTAATGTATATTCAAGGTTTTTCCTCTGACTTATGGAAAAGCATTGCTGAGTATTCCTCAACTTCAGAAATTTAAGGAGCAATTAAAAAAAACCAACAAAATCCCCCGTTCCCAACAACACCCCGAAACAAATAAAAAAGGAATGAGACAATTAACAATGAGAAAGAGTAGTTGAGACATGATTACTCTTCTTTTTAAACTGTTCCACATTAAAATGGAATGATATCTCCTGCATAACAGAAACTGACTCCAAAAATCACTGTAAATGACTTGAGGATCTTAGAGGACTGTTCTGGCCAGAGATAAAGTGAAATATGAATAATCTTAATTTATCTTTGAGCAGTTCTTGATATACAACTTAAAATTCTTTGAAGTGCCTAAAGAAATTTAATATATTAAGGAAATAATCTCTAAACAGACCTTTTTTCTCAGAACAATTATAATTCCACAGATTCAAATTCCTTCTTTTTTACAAATTAAAACAATAAAATGAAGCATATGTAAACTTTTTAAATGGTATCTTTTGGATATAAAATCAGTTTTTAAAGTCAATTTCATATATTTTTTCATGTGTTTTGAACCTTCTAAAAGGAATATCTTCCAAAATTATATTAAATGAAACCCTGAGTTGCAAAAAGTTCCCATGAACGTTGGTTTTGTGTTACTGCTAAATTGCTTCCAGTACATTAGATTAGTTTCTTGCATAACATTGCATTATTCAGTCCTTGTGCTTCTTCTTCGCTGCTATTTCTGCCCCTTGTTCTTTTTTTATTCACCTCTGGGAACAGGGAATTATCTGACAGATACTGACACCTGTTGAGGTAGAAACTCAGAAGATCGGCCTAAAATAAGACAAGTTATTGAACTAAAAATTCTGGTTGGGTTGTCTTTTAGGATTGAGCATGATATCTCAAAGTACAGGTGCCTACTGGCTGGAGCTAAAGGATCTGCTCCACTCACAGAGAGATAGCAGCAAAGTTGGGCTCCATTGAGTATGGACTAGCAAATGAACAAAGACTCTATCTCACACTGGCTTTGTACACTCCTTTCCTCTGTGTCAAGAAAAGACTGTTATCATTATCCAGGCTAGGCTCCTGCCTCTACAGTCTGTAGAGTTTCTCATAAAACTAGACTAAACCTGAGTAAGGGGAAGAGTCTCTGCTGATTGTATCCCTAGATGTCAGAAAAAAATTTCAGTTGTGAAGGGAGAAAATCTGCAATACTGGCTTTCTATGATATAGATGTATACAATAAAATAGTTGATGCTAATTGTGATGAACTTCACCCTACTGAAAACTCCTCATTGCAAAAATCAGTACTTGAAAAAAAGCCTTTTCTATTAAAAAAAAGGTAAAATAGTGGTACATTTGTGTGTGTTATCAGTTTTAAAAAAGCCTAATTTGTAGATACTCAGCTTCTTCTTGATTTTAATTTACCAGCCATATTCTTTCACTTTTCCTCAGATCTGTTTCACCTTTGCAAATGTATGTATGGCTCGGCTTCATGAACGAAGATTTGGGAAGGGCTCAACCCACGTGGGTGTGCCCTTCCAGCCTGCGCAGAGGATTTTTTAGGTGAGGCACAGCGTGCACAGAACTGGCCCCACCGTTTAAGTCC
>JAOXXN010000446.1:101776193-101797492 GCA_026770055.1 Myrmophylax atrothorax | reverse complement strand
TCAGGTGATAGCTGTCTCCCAATCCACATAGATTCTCTGAGCCTGCTAATTTGAGGCCTAACTGAAACCACTACAGATGCAAGTCTTAAAAAGATTGTTTTTTTCCCCAATGGTCTTGGAATATAACTCTGTGCCTGGAGCGCGGGGGGATTATTTCCTGAGCAGCTGTTACCTTCTTTGGCCATGGGAAGCCTCTTGGCTTGTTCAGTGGTCATTATCCCAGCCCAGCTTGTATGATATGTCTGTTCTCCATGATTCCTTCTGTATTCTATGCCACAGGTGTTTCAGCAGACTGAATGAATTCACCATCACATTGTTCCTGTGGGAGAGGGAGTGAGTGTCCTTCCCATTTGACCAAGAGGCAACTGAGATGCAGAACTCAGCGAAAATCTTTCCACTGTTTTAGAAAGTCCAGCCTGAATCCTCTGCAGGCTGATTTTTTGAGAGCACCTAGCATTAGCTCTTTGTTTTCAGCTGCAGTTGGCAAGAAGTTAGGTATTAAATTCACTTAAAAATTTTGATAATAAAATAATTACAAGCACACACAATTTCAGAGTCCATGGAAATACTTTATAAAAAAAAAGCAGTGACAGTGCATTGATACTTCAGTGACTCACCTGATTCCACTTTAGCATGAAACGGGTGTTAGGTGAAGAACAAATTGCACCCTTTCTACCACATATTTATAGAAATTTATTATTATGCTAGCACAGAGAATGAGTCTCCAAACTAACAATCAGACTACGATTATGAAGCTCCCTGACTCTTATGGGTCATGCTGTCTCAGGCTCTATCACTCTGATGATAGCAATTTATCTTAGATAGCAGCTCTCCTAGACACAGTCTAAATTATTTGCCTCTCAAGAGACAGCAGTCAGATTTTCTGGAAGTGATAAAAAAGAAAAATATGCTGATCAAGTGCAATACACAAAACATCCATTATTTAAGCTTATTTCAGTTCTTCAAACATATCACTGCATTAGTCTTTGCTTTCAGTTGCTCGATGTTGAGAGCCTGTTTAACTGACTCAAACAGCTGAGGGCAAACCTTTATATCATGTGAGGATTATAGGATTACAGTATTGTTTGTGTGGGTTTTTTTTTCCATTTCTTTGACTTCATGGGCCTTGCTTCTATAACTATGTGTACCTTTAACTCTATTGTCTTTTGTTGTCTTCCTTCCCCATTTTGGCAAAGGCCTTTGGTGATTCCTAGTGGTTCCCAATGTCAGGAGCTGTAAGTGAAAGGAGCAAGGCACTTTGCCATCATAAACCCAGTCTTTAACACATGATTCAGCTTTCTGGGCTCCTAGAGAGTCTGCCCAGGCCTCGAGACAGTTTTTTTTCCCCATGGTTTTGGTAAAACTGTGCTGACAGTACCTTCAAAAAAATGAATCTTTCTTACACCTTTCATTCTTTCATAATGTGATTCTCCTTCTAACATCTTTATTTTCAAAATTGTGGCAAGTAGTTGTCCCTGATACAAATTATCATTTGTATCAAGAACACTGTAGACAGCAGGACTAAGGAGGAGATCACCTCTGTGTACTCGGCATCAGTGAGGCTGCACCTCAAGCACTGCATTCAGTTTTGGGCCCCTATTTTGGAAAAGGACATTGAGATGCTGGAGCAGGTTCAGCAAGAGCAACAAGGCTTGTGAAAGGACTAGAGGACATGTCTTATGAAGAACAGCTGGGTTTGTTTAGTCTTGAGAAGAGGAGACTCAGAAGGGACCTCATTGCTCTCTGTAAGTACCTGAATGGAGGTTGTAGTGAGGTGGGAACTGGTCTCTTCTACCACGCCTGCAGTGAGAAGACCAGAGGAAATACTTTTAAGCTGACACATGTGAAATTCAAATTAGATATTAGAATGTTTTTTCCCTGTTAGCGTGATCAAACATTGGAACAGGTTGCCCAGGGAGATGGTGGAGTCACCATCCCTGGAGGTGTTTAAGAGGCATCTGGATCTGGCGCTGGGTGATGTGGTTTAGTGGTTTAGGGGTTCCAGTGGTAGTTCTGGGTTAATGACTGGACTTGATGATCTTAAAGGTCTCTTCCAACCCTGATGATTCTATGATTCTATGTTGTTGCTTTCAGTTCTGTTGTGTTTCATTCTAGTTCATAGCATGCCACTGGTTGAAAGTTGTTTGCAAATTAAGTGTAAGATTTTTCCTAGAAATGACAGGCTCTGTTTCCTTCCTTTTCTTCTTAATTGCTGTGTCCTATATTGAATAAAAAGAGCAGCCACTGGACATATCATTCAGCTTTATTTTTACAGAGTATGCTAATGAAAATAAATCTAGCATCTGGCTACATACCTTTAATTATAAGAAATCTGCATTTTTTGAGCTATGAAGGGATTTTGCAGAATACACTTCTGAGCAAGAGTTTTGCGGGCAGTCAGGTTTTGGGTGTGCTGTGCTAGCACCTCACCCCTGCAAATCTACCTGTACCCCAAGTCCTTGGGCACCAGCAGGTGCAGCCAAGCGGGCATGAAGATGCATTTGCAGTCCCACACATAGTCCTCTAGGTTATGCTTAGAATTCAGGCTGAACAGAAAAATGCACATCTCTTAATCCTTTCGGCTGGAAGTATGCTGGTCTGGTATGACACTTGCAAGCTAGGCATTCAGGGGTTGATAGGAAAATGAAGAAGAGGGGATTCGTAGAAATCTAGCACCCTCATCCCAGAGGGGAAAACCCTCCTGGGGCTGGTGGAGTGTCAGAAACAAGAAATAAAGCGTTCCTCTCTGTTAATGCTATCTTTCCAAAGAAGAGAAGACATACAATAGTGTCAGGAAACTTCTGTTAGTGAGTAGCTTTCCTTCCAGCTTGTGAGATTGCTGCAACAAAAACACAGCTCAGCAATACATGTTGTGGTTATGCCAGCGGCAAGACACTATTCAGAAGGGATCATCTGTAAATACACAAAGATCGAAAAGAGAAAGGAGAGGTCAGGGATCATGAGATGATGACCTCAGAAGTAGAACTTTCCAACTCCATTTGATGTGCAAAGCACTGTGAATACTATTTTTCTTTCCCCTTGTCTTTATCTCTCATCACTGCTGAAGAAGGATATTGTATTTTAATCTTCATATTAAGGCAAGTTTGGACTAATTCGTTAGCAAAATGCATAAAGTCGAGATGGAAGATTTACTGTGGGGGTTTTAGTTGTATCCTTACAGAGTGCCATCTAGGGGAACTCAGTAAAACCTCATCAAAGGTTGAAAGCTTCATTTCTCCTTAAAAATCAAACCGGAAAATCCTTCACCTGTAGGATGATGTGCCAGGATCTCGCAACAGCTACTGAGCACACTGGTTGGAGTACATTGGGTGGCTGTAAAACTATAGGAAAAGAAACTGGGGACTATGACAGGATACAAAGGAACTAGGCTTGCAAAATCAACAATCCCTTGTCCTGCTTGTGAAAAAACTTACGAGTTTTAAAATCCTAACTTGTAAATGTGGTGATTAAATTGATTAAGACAATTATTTTTGTTTGACTCTCTGATAGGACAAAACAGGAAATCTTTAACTCTTACAAACATATAAGGAAATTAGCAACTGTATTTACCTATATTTTTTGTTTTATTTTATTGGCCTGTTCTGATCACCTGCTTTAACTTTATGTATTTTCAGTCAATGTATATCTGGAGTTGTGATGGGTTTGATCCAGGCTTCCCTAGTAACCAGCTGTGGGAAGTGGGGAAGTGGGCATTACATCAGTATTCCACACGTGTTTTCCATGTGTTATGGGTTTAGCTGAGTAGGCCTAAAGTTAGGCTTTAAAGTTCAGACCAGGCCTGGAATTGTCAGCTGACTTAAGCTGGGCTGGGCTAGCTAACAGCTGACTTCTTCTAGCCAGTAATGTTGTATTCCATACCATATTACGACATCATCTCAGAAGGAGTAAGAGCCGGTTTGTGAAAGTGGTTTAGTCAGTTCCATCTATGGTCCTAGCAAGACACACTGTGCTGTCCCAGGAGGGACCAGAGGCCAAGCCCAGCACCAGCTCACCACCATGTTATCTTAGGGAAGTAAAATGTTTGTTCTTAGTCTTTCTGCTTAAGTCTGTCTTTCTGGGGATTAAGTTTCTAAAGTGATTTGTAGTTAGAATGGTGGGACTTGTGTTTACTGGGGAGTGGGAAGTTATTTCTAGTTATTTCAAACTTGAATAAGTGTGTATGTTATATTATAGTTTAATTTTCCTCTTTTCTGTATAAATATATATGGATAGTTTCAGCATAAACCCAGTTTTGGAGTTTTTCTTTCCCTCTTCTTCCCTTTTCACTCTGTCTTGGACAGTTGGCGTTTTGCCAGCTCAACCCAAGACATAAACTGTTTTCTGGAGAGAAAGTTTACCTTCCTAAGTGCTGCCACTGAGAACAAGTTGAACAGCAACCTTTTGCTGCAACATTTGCATCACACTATAAGCCTCACAGCATGAATGGTTATTGAGTGGAACCAAGAGACCTTCACTACCTTATTAGTTTATTATTCTCAGTCTTCTGTTTAAACTGAAATTGTTTCCTCCAAAAAAATTTAAAAAAAAGATCTTTTGAAATTGATAGTAGAAGATAAGGCCAGAGAAGCTAGCAATCATTTTCCGTTTGACCATATCCCTGAACAAGATAATTCACCTAAGTTTCAAGTCTATCCTGAAAAGTGTCACTGTTTTCAGAGATAAGCCTAAAGCTGGAAGCTCAGATCAAGACCAGATCTCATTGCTGTGGCAAATACCACCGTACACCCAGATTCATTATTACTTTTTTTCACAGTCTTTATAGTAGTTGAATTTGTGCAGCTATGTTCACTCTACAAAGCAGTTTGAATGGTTTTAATTAAATGTTGATAAAACAGAAAAGGAATCATGGGATGTGAAAACAAATTAATTCTGGTCATTAGTCACCTGACAAGCATATTACAGTACAGATTTTTTATAGCTCCATGGATGCTTGTGAAACTGGAAAGATGGTATTCTAAATGGATTCCTTGTTAGATGCTTTGAGTCACTGTGGATATCACTTTAGTTACCTACAGTCATTACTGGAACAGTTACGTATAGCGCTTTCAAGGCAATACATTGCCATGCCTGTATCTGATTTTGAAAATTACTTCTGAAAGCTAAACTGTAAAAAAGTTGGGATCAGCTTAGTACAGGACAGAAACTGCTGTAAAATTTTGAAATGAATGCAGTAGAATTTTTTGTTGATATACAGTTGCCAGCTGCTCTAATGGACATTGCAGAAGTATGTCAAATATCCCCACTCCAGCCCTGATGTGTTCTTTTCTGTTTGTTACATGTCAGATGAAGTTCGTATTTGTCCTCTACTCTTTGCATCCAATATAGTACTTCTGTCAGCTGAGAAAAAGAATAACTCCAGTAATAAAATAGGCAAGCATTGCCTTAGCTAAACCATGAGGAATTAGGATATAGATCACTCTGATTTCACACATTGATCAAGCTTGCTGTTTGATAAGGAAACCAGTCTGTGTAAATGGAAGAGTGTGATGTATATGGAACAAACACCTCCATGTTTTCTAGAAATCTGCTACTGAGGTGTGTATTACTGGGATTATGAGGGACATGCAATGCCTTCTATTTCTATAGAAGAAATTGTGTTGGCAGTTCCTGCAATGAGTTGTACCAGATCCGGAATTACTTTTACCAATGTACTGCTGCTTGAAGTTGCTTTATTTTAGCTGTTATGCAGAAAACATCTTCTTATGTCTCAGTTTATCAGCATGGACTATTATAGAGACTGAAGGATGTTTGGATACCCAAATTATATATTAATTTGCAGTAAAGTAGCAAATTGGAAGAGAGCATAAAGTAAATGAACTAAACTAGGCCAGCAAGACTAATTTCTTTATCATAACATAGCTCGTTGTGATCATTAGATTTTCCACCAAGAATGAATCTTGCTTGCTTTTTTTCTGTAATAGAGCTGACAAAGGAAAAAGGGGAAGGGAAGAGAATGAAACATTTGCATTTTCCTGGCTGACTGACACAGATTTAGAAGCCCTTGAAGAAAGAGTCTGCCAAGTGAGCATGTAGGAGTAACGGTAATCGACCGAGGGGAAACGGCTCCCCAGAGAATACTACACACTCAGTGTGGGGATGAACCAGAAAGCACTTTATTAAAGAAAGAGTCGACCTATAAATGGTTGGTTAGGGGAGATACTCAGAGCTGGGTGGATACATAAAAGGGATTAGGTGAACAGTATGTCGGTAACCATTAATCATCCAATAAGAACAGAGTCCTGGAAAAAGGAAGGAAATCTGAGGGGAGGGCTTTGTAACTTGGATGCAGTAGGGCGAGGGGAGGGGCAGAATGGATAACTGACAACTCGAATAGCCAATGGGGAAACACTTGTCAAGTGACAACAGAGATAACCTGTAGGGACTTAGGGATTGGGGCAGGATGGGAAGAAGGGGAAGTGAATTTCTGGTGGAGCACCAGCAGCAGCACAGGGACAATTCCCTCGGGAGGGGTCGCCCCAGTTTGGACCCACCAGCAGGTCATGGAGTTGCTGCACAGCAGCGACACTCGCTGTGGTGGCTGCATTGGCAGTGCAGGACAGGGGCTGTGCCCGGGCGGGGAGATTACCCCGATGCCTCTGCGGTGTGGCAACTTGCCAGAGATGAGCCTCAGGGGGAACACACAAGAGGCATGAACGAGGGAGGTAGAAACCACAGGGTGGTACAGAACTTTTCTGAACTAAAAACCATACAGAGAAAAATCATTAACTTTAAACTCCAACAATAAGTCTCTCGTAGAATTCATGGTGCCTTTCGGTGCTGTCTTTCTCTGGGGTCCATTTCACAGCATATTCCCACATAGAAGATTGTTATAATTGACACCAAGATCATCTTGGCTGACTTTTAGGTCTTTGGAGCTCATGTGAGCAGCAGACCTGGGGAATCTTGGGAAGTCCTGAATAATCTGTGTTCAAGGCAGCTTGTCTGGGTGTTTGACCTCAGAGTCATGAGATTTGGGATTGTCTGTTAATAGAATAAATGTGCATAGAAGGTACAGGTGATGCACGTGTTTGGGTGATGAAGAGCAACCAGAATTTAATTGAAGACATTTAATTATTTCCAGAAGATGTTGAAAGTTTAAGAGAAATAAAAAATATTTGATCAGAATTTTTTGGCCAGCTGAACCTTCCACCCTTGCTTGGATGGAAGTAACCTCTTGAATAGGTGGGAATTTACTGTGTTAAGGTGAGTGAATTCTAGCTATCCTCAAAATACTACAATTGTCTGTAACATGCAATACTACATGCTTGCTAGAATATCAGGATGGCCTCTGCATCTACAACTGGTAGGATACCCACTTGCACAGAACCACAAAAATCCAGTACAGAAGAGAGTAATAAACTCACCAGTGCAACATTGTGCTCCTGAAATACATTTCATAGGAGATCTGCATGTCAAAACTATGAGGAAAGGGCAAAAGAGAAATAATACCAGCAGCTAGTAATTGGAAGGCTCTTTTTGTTTCAAATCCCTGTGTCTCTGTAGTTAATAGCTGTCACCTACAAAATGTCATTATCTGTGGCAGAAGAGCATTAAGCAGGGATAAACAAAAGAAAGAATTAGATTCATTATCTTAAATTGGTTTATCTTAGAACTATCTTGGAACATAATATAATTTTTAAATAGTGCATTAAGGAAATAAAATACAAATGAGTGATTCCTTTAATATAATTGACGAAGAAACTGTTGTGGTTGACCCTGACTGGACACAAGTGCCCACCAAAGCTGCTCTACCTCTGCCCTCATCTGGGCAGGAGAGAGAATGTATAAGGAGAGGCTCATGGGTTGAGATAAGGGAAGGAAGAGGTCACTGACCAGTTACCATCAGGGGCAAAATAGACTCCACTTGGTGAAATTAATTTAATTTATTACTCATATTGGAGTAGAGAAACAAAACCAAATCTTAAAACATCTTCCTTCCCACCCCTCCCTTCTTCCTGGGCTCAACTTCATTTGCATTTTCTCTCCCTCCTCCCCACAAAAGACACAAAGAGATGGGGAATGGGGGCTGCAGTCACTTCATCACACGTCTCTACTGCTCTTTCCTCCAAGGGACAGCACTCTACACACTCTTCTCCTGCTCCAGCCTGAGATGTCATCCAGAGGAGACAGTCTTCCATGAACTTATCCAAAGTGAGTCCTTCCCATGGGCTGCAGTTGTTCGTTTACAGCTCCAAAGTGGTTCCGTCTCCACAGCGTGCAGTCCTTTGGGAACAGAGTGCTTCAGTGTGGGTTTCCAGTATGGTCACAAGTCCTGCCAGCAAACCTGCTCCAGTCTTGGCTTCTCTCTCCATGGAGCCACAAATGCTGCCAGGATGCTGCTCCAGCATGGGCTTCCCACAGTGTCTCAGCCTCCTTTGGGCACACACCTGCTCTGGTGTGGGGTCCTCCAGGGTCTGCAGGGGCACAAACTCTGTCACCATAGTCTGCACCACGAGGTGCAGAGAAGTATCTGCTCCAGGTGCTGGAGCACCTTCTTGTCCTCCTCCTTCACTGACCTTGGGGTCTGCAGGGTTGTTCTTCTCACATATTCTCACTCCTCTCTTATGACTATTGCTGTCCAGCATTTTCCCATTCTTAACTACCTTATCCCAGAGGTGCCACCTCCATTGCTGATGGTCTCAGCCTTGGCCAGCAGTGGATTTTTCTTGGAGCTGACTGCCACTGGCTCAGTTGGACATTGGGGAAGCTTCTGGATGCTTCTCAGAGAAGACACCCCTGTAGCCCCACCACTACCAAAACCTTGCCATGCAAAACCAATATAGAAACAAACATTGAAGTGAGCAGAGTTACCCATTTAAACACCAGGACTAATCCTTTGAGCCTTTGCTACCAAATGTAATCCTTACATACATGTAATGCCATATGTTAAAATCAATGGCATTGCATCCAACAATAAGCACATGGTGCTGCTTTGAAAGAGTTTGAAGAAAACCAGAACACTTGGAAGTTATCACTGAAAATGTAAGAGTATTGAGCTTCTGTTTTTTTGTTAGAGTTTTACCTCACAAAATGGTGGTTCTAAAAGATTGATATTTTCAAATACTGAAATGTACTTCCTCTCTGTCAAACACATACTGTGAAATACTGACTGCCACCCCAAACCCAGAAGAAATAAAATGAAAAAAATGGAAAAAGGGCATCAGTGTTTCAGAACTCATCTTATGGAAGAATCTTCCAAGGTCAAGGCTCATTTGTTTTCCTCAACATCTAAAGTCCTTGTGTTCTCTAGGCTCAAACTTCAGGTTCAGGAGCTAGCAGAGATTTGGTAGGAGAATGAGAAAAATGTTTCTTTTATGATATGAGATTGCACTGTTAGTTCATAATGAAGATCCAGTCAGTGAGCACTGAACTCAGATCTGACTTAGTCTTCAAAAACCAAATAAACACCTTATAAAGCAGAGATGCAATTTTCTAAAATCACGGTTAATAAATTCCCCAGCTGCCTTCTTGTACTATAATACATTCAAATCCTCTTTTCAAAGATCTGAGGTGTTACGATGCATTGTGTTTTCCTCTCCCTCAGAACTGCTGTCAGTGACAATGGGACCTCTGCATCCTAGAAAGTCAGCCAGAATGGATCTCATCTCGCACCCCTTTCCCTGGCGAGCCTGTCATCAGTGACGAGACAACTCACAGCAAACCCAATGCTTGATGAAGCAGTAAGACAGGGCAGGAAGGTGGCTGTGAGGGTGAGGAAACTGCAGATTTTTTCCCCCACAACTGAGCTGAAACAGCATGTTAGTCCCATTGTTTTTATGTACATATTTTTGGCAGTAAGTGAACTGGAATATGTGTTTTCTGCTACCACAGAGAGTCATCCAGCACTTCAGTTAGTGAACAGATTATTTTATTCTGAGGTTTTACTATTACTGCTCCAAATTCTAGTCCGCTTGTACTGCCTATATGGAGACATAGTAAACATGGTTGATTGAGTCCCACTCTATGAAAAAGAAAATAAGTAGTATTTTTTAATACGGAGAAGACAAGATTTTAAGTGTGCATTCTCAGCAAAACTAACTTTGACTTGAGGACTAATCATGTTCTTTACCAGTAGATAAGAGGGTGAAAATTCTTTTTCTCCTAATAATTCTGCAGTATTTTCCTGAATTTAGGATGACTCTAAAGCAATTTACATGTAAAGCATTTGTGTAGGTAGCAGTTTGATTAGGCAGCAGGCACAACAAGCACTGCCATTTGGAGGGTTAACACTTGCACCAGTTGTGGACCTCTGAGGCACAGAGCCAGGGGCCAAGTGACATTAGCTTCTCAAGAAATGCACTAATCGCCTTAGAAATGCAATGCCTGGAGAGTCTCTTAGGTATTACATAATAGAAATTGTAAGGGAAAGGATAAAAGTCAAACTTTGTACATTAACTGAATATTATTGACGTAGTTCTGACATCATTGACAGACAGTCACAAGACATCTTTTGTGTACATAGTTCTACAGCCAGTTGGCAGTTAGCACAATGCCACCCAGGCAGCTGGAAATGTGGTACTGTACCTGCAAACATGCTCCAGGAGGCATTTCTTTAACAGCCAGCTGCCTTTTGTACTCCATGTACAGAAGGTGCTATAGGACTGACTATTGGTCTTGTAGTAACCATTCAGTGTCACCTGAAGGGTTGACTATTTCCCCTCAGATCAGAAAGGACACTGAGGTGCTGGACTGTGTCCAAAGAAAGGTAATTAAGTTAATAAAGGTACTAGAAAACATGTCTTATGAGGAACAGCTAAGGGAACTGGGGTTATTTAATCTGGAGAAGAGGAGGTTTGGAGGTGACCTTATTGCTCTCTAAAACTATCTGAAAGTAGGTTGTAGCCAGGTGGGGTGCTGATGTCTTCTGCCGTGTCTCAAGGGACAGGATGAGAGGAAATGGCCTTAAATTGCACCAGGGGAGGTTCAGACTAGATATTAGGGGAAAAAATATCACTGAATGGGCTGTCAGATACTGGAATAAGTTGCCCAGGGAGGTAGTGCAGTCACCGTCTTTGCAAGTGTTTAAGAGGTGTCTGCATGTGACACTTAGGAATATGGTTTAGAGGTGATTGTGGTGGTGCTGGTTTGGTGATTGGATTAGATAATCTTAAATGTCTCTTCCAGCCTTGGTAATTCCATGACTCTGTGAATCCCCCCGTTGTCTTTAGGATTGCTCAGCTTGAAACACAAATGATGATTTGAGCCTGTAGAGTGCTTTTGTTAGGATCCATGTGGTGTGAAGAAGGCTGCAAACTGCCAGTGGGCTTTTGGGTATTCAGCCATCTCTTTACTAGGTAAGGGCTAGGCAAGCATAAGAGAAATATGTCAGTGAAACAATTAAGGTTGTGGTAGATCATGATTCATACTCCAGAGTAGCAGAAATATCAGAATTAAAGAAAGCAGCTCTTAACTGCATGGAGACATTTGGCATATTAAGAAGGTCATTGGGTAAAAGAGTTTAGTGGCATGATATCCTGACAGATTCACAACTCCCAGAGTCTGGAAGGTGACTGTCAGAAGCCTAAACTTGCAAACAGAAGAGTTTGGATATCTAAATGTATGATACCTAACTCCCTGATATTTGAGATGTCCGCCACAGGTAAGTTGAATTTTCTAGACTGGATTTTGTAGATGGCCCTTCTATGGTCAAGCAAACTTCTCTGTAGAATGACTTTTAAACTGCCCCACAGAAATCTTATGATGGGTGTGTGAGGAAGGAATGTAGCCCATGAGTTTAAAAGCAGTTGTTCTTACCTGCTCATATTAAGAGCTGAGAACAGTAAGGCATTAAAAGAGGAATGCAGTAATTTTCCTACTACCAAACAGTTCAGGTCAGGTATTAGGCCTCTGTGCAAATCAGTTAATTTAATTGAAACTCTACAGCTGCCTCTTTGCCAGAATTCACATGCCTAGTAAACAAGTCCCACAAAGCTTGTAGGCTTCATCTACCAAGTCCACTGCTGTTCACCCGATGGCCCCATTCTGTTACAATTTTAAAAGCAATGGAGTCTAAGTAAAAGGAAGAAAACAAAGATGTTGCAAAATTCTCTATAAAAGAGTAAAGATTCAGTTGGCAAGTCTTAAATACTGCTACTAAGATTTGTATTTTTATCACAGAAGAAAATGATAATATGGTGGTAAAAGATAACTTTAACTAGATACAAGACAGAATAAGTATTTAGGAATTGCTGAAGTGAATCAGCTTCAGTGGACTGTATGTTATGGTATCTGTTCTTTGACTGTGGTGAGTAGTGCAGGAGTGAGGAATTGGATGGCAAACAACACTGGAACAGTGTGCCCTAGAAGACATCCCTGGAGTAAGGACTACAGCCTTCTCTTCATGACTCCAAACAGGTCTTCCTGGGGCACCCAGTCTTGGAAAGGAGCAATCTGGCCTTCAGTGTTGCCCTTCTGGTTTATTTCAATGTCAACCCCATCTTCTCTGTGCTACTACCAGGCAGGCTCAGAATTAATTTAGGAATCATTTGGTATAGCTAGATGGAGACAGAATCATCCAAAAGTTTATTTCTTTCTATGTCATGTTTTTGCTTCCTTTGCTCTGTTCCTCAGTTTTATTTGCTGAAGCCAGGTCTGACATCACCTTGAAACACCACATTGTGAACAAAAGACACCACTATTTTCCTTTCTTATAAGTGACTACTGCATTTGGCAAGCACCAGGATTTGAGGCATGGAAGGAGAGGCTTGGGAGCAGAAACTCAGATGCATTTCCCATACGAAAGGATTGAAAGATTTTTATCTCCTGAGTACCAAACTAATTCACCTTGAGGTTTCATGTTCTGAACAGGGACTGTGCCCTTTTGCAGAAAACCTAGAGACAGCTTGTCTTCATGGCAACAATCAATGATGAACTGTGTCTCTACCCCCACTGCCAGCTAGCTTCATATTTCAAGTACTTCCATCAAAGCAGAAAACACTATCGAATAATTATAAAACAATGTGATTTGATGGGCTTTATCTTATATCTTGAAAGAAACCATTCAGTTGAAATGGAGAACCTTATTCTTTCAAAGTAAGAAAATCTTAGCAGCAAAGGAAATAACACACTGGTTTAAATCTAGTAACTTAATATTTATAAGAGCAATATTAAATTCTAGTTCAGAAAAGTTTTAGACAATCTTGATTCAGATCACTTGCCTATTTTAAAGTCAAAGAGCTCAGGGAGAGTTTGCTTCTTAAGTATGAGCCGTGGTATGCAACTACCGTGATGTAATTGGCTGTGAAAACGGAATTAAAAGCAGTATATCTACTTGCAAGATGGTCTGCAGTGGTTCAGCTGATACATACTTCCCTTTGAATTTAGATCTTTTCCACCTTACCCTCTGGTTCTGTTTCTGCATTGCCCTGGAAAAGGTTGCCATACAATCCACTTGGCTGTCTGATAGGTAAGTATCTGTCAGATGAAGGCAGACACCTGCCTCTTCCCCGGCACTTACACAAATGCCTGTGGACAATACAACCATACATTGTACCAACAGATGAAGAGTGGGATTGTGTTCAGTCCACTAGGAGAGCCAAGCAGTCTTAAGTTTAAGCATCACTAGTGAGTAAAATTGTATCATTGGTTTTGCATCTTCCAAATCTGCAACAAACCATGATCCCCTTAACAGACACTGATAATTGAGTAACCTAAGTGAAGTACAAATGGTAGAAAACTTTAAAAGTGAATATTTATTTTGAGTTACTAATGTAATTTATTTCAATTACTCTTGCTTTACTATTGTTCTCACAGATATCATATAACATGCTACCCATCTTTCCTACTAATCTTGCACTAGTGTCTAGTATTGTGAATCAGCTTTTTCAACCTTCTAGGCTTTCAGATGAGAGCCGCTAAAGCATTTATGTTGCAATAAGTACAGTGGCTAGCCTTAGCTAGATTGTTCTAAACTGATCTACTTTGCTTGTACCTTTGTATATCAGGAGTGGGATTTGTTGACAAACATATTAAAAATATTATCATTTTGGGGGTTAATGAGCAGCTTTTACTCTCTTTTGACACATGTCTAAGTGAGGAAGACTGATCCGTAAAGCACTTGACATGTAGAGCAGAAATAAAGATACATCATAAGATTCAAAACATAGAAAGGAAAGGAAAACATAAAATAATGCAAACACAAAAGAAAAATGAGTTTGTGTTTCCAGACTATGAAATCATGGAGTTTTCTGGGGCTTTCCTCATACTCATAGATTCCCTGATACCTTTACAAATCAAAGTCAAGACTTGAAAGAAGACAATGACAGTGATTCCACTGATTTCGACATTTCCTTCTTATCAAGACACATATAAATAGCATCAGTTTTACCATGGAGCAGAACATTTGCCTCCTCATGGAAGGTAGTATTACGAAAACAAGAGTTAATGTATGAATTGTGGGAGATTTTCCTTGCAGAATTTTGGAGGGACATTGACAATAGCAATGTGGTTTGCTACCTGCTTCAGCACAGGAAATGATTTTGGCCACAAAATGCTATTTAGAAAAGCCAGAGTCAGAAATGGAATAAAGGGGAATGGAGTCAGTATTTGGCACCAGCTACATGTGGTGGGACCTGACCTGTCACCATATCACTTTGTAGCAAGAATGAGAAATAAACAGGATTTCAGAACAAGAGTCACCATGTGTGACTTTCAGAGCACATCATAGGCCTTTTACATTTCCTCTGTTGCCAGGTCTAAATGTTTAGAGCAAGAGCTTGGTGGGAAAAAAGGGTTATAGAAACTGCCATTTGAACTGCCTGGCTTGATAAGAGTTGGATGGGGCAAATGCAGCATAACATTTGTAGCCTGCTGAACACTTCCAGCCATTGAAGTAACAACTGGTAATTTTGCCAAATTATTTTTAATTAAAAGAGTACATCTAAGAAAAAAATAATAAAAAGGTGCAGTAGAACAGTAATCTTGCACAAAACCTTGAATGACATTTCACAGTGAGCTCTTACAGGGGATGCAAGATCCCTTGGCCTGTGCTGCACACTTGTGTGAGTGTTTGCCCAGGGAGGAGCAGCAGTCTGCCACTGACAGCACCTCAAAAGACAGATGAGCACACAGGTGTGTGTGTGGGTGGGGAGTGTATACCAAGGAGGAAGAATAGCAAATGAAGAGATAAACCACACAAAGGGACTATGTTTGAGCTTTGTTCTGAAAACACGGAAACAGCAAGCACTGTAAAAGCTACTTGCTGTTCCATGTAATGAGAAAACTGGTACAAGATTCTGCAAAGGCCCAGGACTCCTCCATGTTTCTTAAGGACAAATGAATGCATTTCATTTTGCTGGAAGCAAAGTTCTTGTCTGCATAGATATGAGTGACTTCTCTTCCTTGCCATTTTTTATGTGAAATTTTGTACTACGCTAAAATCTTTGATGCAAGAATTTCAGTCACAGGTCATTCTATATGTAAGGTTATATTCCCTTGGTTAGTTAGATCTGTATATTATACATTCCTAAGCTTTATACAAGTTCATTTGTGTTTCTCATGATTAAAAATTCTGTTTATGTTTTTTCTCTTGTCAAGACATAATCAGCTTTCATGCTGTGATGATGTGATATCTTCAATAATCAGTCAGGTTTATGGGGAAAGCAGGAGCAGCAATGCTATACAAAGTGCTTCTCAGGGATGCGTCTGAAGCTGTGAACTCCGTTTTCATTCTGCTTCACTTAAAATCTGAAAGCTGTGGATGGCTGCCAAGGGAAGTTTCTCTAACAGCCTGGACTCTGTTAGCTAACTAGCTCCCCCTCTTGAAACTCCAGAAACATTGATAGGTAGTCAGAGTATGTAAAGAAATCCATCACTGTTGGAGTTTACTCACTTTTATAATGGTTGAGGAGTTTTTCATTTTTTTTTTCATATTCAACCCTCACAGCTGGGGAACGTCCTTTTCTTGCTGCTACTGGTTTCTGAACTGACCTTGTAAGAATGTAGAAAGGGGGTTTGATATCTCTTGCAAAGGAGTTCAAGGCTGCAGAGGTCACCCTAGTGCCAGTGTCCACTGGAGAAAGGCAGCAGAGCTCCCCAGCTGAAGGGCACTGGAAAGTGCACTGGTTGGTGGAGGACAAGGATGGCTGGGGGAGGTGATAGTTTAGCTCCACCCTGCAGCAGCTTCACTCAGGGACTCCAGCAAACACCAGGGCAGGAAGGGAAGCGCCCATCTGTGCAGGACACAAACATCAGCTGTGCCTCCCGGGGCATTCCCGCCTGACAATGAGCCCAGCTGACGTGGGGGTGGTGGCAGCTGTGCCGCTGTGTTGCATGGCTGTGCTGGGAACAGGGTTATCAACACAGTAGGTAACAACAGTCTGGATTTTCTGTTTTGTTTTTTTTTTTTTTTCTAGAACAAGTAGTAGGTATAGAGAGAGATTTTGTTCTTAGGCGTCATATGGAGAGGTATGTGAGTCTGCAGCTGAGAAAAAGGTATTGCTGGTGTACAGCAGCCCTCATTACATGGAGCTCTTTCTGCATAGGTTTTACAAAGAGCTGTCCTTGTCCTGAAAATTCACATTCTGAAAAAGTTAATGTAATGTCAGGATTGATAAAGGGCAATGGAAATCTTCTTGCTTTGTAGAGAGGGGTAACTGAGACATGGAGGTGCACTCAGACTTCATACTACACTGTTCAAGGATGCAAAGACTTGGTAGTTGAAAAAAACCCCCATTTGTCATTCCTGAAGCAGAGAACAGAACTTAGGACACTTAACTTCCAGAGTTTTCCTGACAGTGGGCTATAAATCCAGGCTCTTTACATTTCTTCTTTTGTGTGTCATGAATCTCTCATGCCTTTGAATAGTGGCCCACATTGAACAGGAAGGACAGAGTAAGACCAGTGTATAATCAGGGGAGATTTCTTCTGGATAGGGGCAGAAGTAATTTGTAAGTCTATAGGCTGAAGAGAGTGTGACCAATATTCTGGATAAATGTAAATTGTTTAAAATGGAGAAGACTGCCACTAGCTTGATTTTGGGCTGAATTTGATGCTTTGTGTCATTTTCAAGGGTGTGGAATGACCAGCTAAAAGAGCTGTGTGTAGCTGTTGCCTTTCAGTGAACCACAGTGGAGCAGTCATCACAGTTAGGGATGCAAGTGGGAGTTTGTGTCCTTCTCATGCAAATGATGTGGCATTTACTCACTTTTCATATAATCCAAATGGTTGAAGTTTTACAGTTCTTAAAATCATGCTTAAACTTTTCTGATCAGACTAAATACATAATTGGATATACAGCTTAGTTGTTTAGGTCTCTTGAATCCTATGTAAATCCACTGTAAATCTTAGTCAGGAAAATATCTTTTGATATTTTATGACACCTGTCCCAAGTCATCCCAGAAATCTATAGCAACTGGAAGAAAATTATCCATATTCTACCCAGGAGTCTTAACCACAAAATGATTCACTTCAATTCAGTGAATAGCACTTTTTAAATAATTGGTGAGCATAAAGATCTCAATTTTTGGGTATCCATTCTAGGGCACTGTAAGTGTCATCTGATTGTTCAAGTGGACGTCACCTTCTGGACATCAGCAACATCTCTCTGGTACATCTGCACTGTAAATTGTAAACACTGACCCAGTTACAACTATTTTTCTTTTTAAAAAATCTCCCATTTCAAGCATGAAGAAAAATGTCTACAAATGCTTACAGAAATAAAGGAGGTGTTTTGAGGGTGCCCTCTGAAATCTGCTGGAATACTTGAAGAGTTCAGATGAACTGTAAAATCAGCAGAAAACAAAAAAAAATATTGTAGACTTTTAGTCTCAAAATTGGGTTTCTACTTTACACACATACAAAGAAAACTAATAGGGAAATAAATTGAGGTAAACTTTGTTTTAATCCCTTCCCAAATCTTCTAAGAATTTATTATTTGCCCAAAACATCATAGAAATTATAATGATCTAAAAATCAAGAAAGGACTGGGTCCTGTTTTGAGTCTAGTCTTTTCACATTTATTTCTACAGCCCTCTGAAAGCTCTCTCTCTGCATGTTTTTTTAAAGTAGAGCTTTAAGATTCAGCTCTTCTGCTGATAATCTTAGAGAAACTTTGACAATTTTTATCTCTTGAAAATCTGAACTTCAAATGGTTTCAGAATAAAACAAAGCAGAACAAAACCCCCTTGCTATACCCAAGTTATGCACATAGGAAATGTGTCATGAAGTACTGTAATATGTCCCAAAATACAGCATATTATTCCTGATGTACATTTTATAAACTGCACAAATTCCAGCACAAATTAAATGCCTGGGTCTGCATGCAGTAGTGTTCTTTAATGCTCATCATATTTAAAGCTGGGGGTCCTCTAGGCAAGAAGTGACTGTCTGGTTTGGAGGTGATGCAAAGAAGGTCATCTACATTAAATGAACTAGACTGGGCTCAGTAATAGTGAGCCATTCTCAAACACTAATGACCATCTGGATTACAGATGCAGTAGCCAGATTGTCTGTTGTGTCCACCAAGTGAGTTGTCTTACCCTGGGAAAAAACTGTCATCTGTCTGTCTTGCCCTGTAGACATGAGCTTTCTTCCAACCTGTCCACATGGATTTACTGGTGGCAAGGTCATCCCGTTCTCTGGAACGTCACTCACTTGAATTTGCTGGCTGCTTAGTAGCTGCCAAAATTTTTGGAACAGAACAGAATGGCAAGGGGCTGGAAATAAGACAGCAAAACTGAAATATTTTCTATTTCTTTCTGGTGCACATTCACCAGGAGTTAAAGAAAACAATACCTATTTATTAGCTGAATAAAAATTCTTTTCTCAGCTCTGTTTGGTAAATAGGTGATGTCGGGTTTAGGGTGTTTCTCTTCTCAGATCCCATGCTGTGAAACTCCTTTCCTTTTGTTAAGCAGAATAAGCAAATCATTGCAAGACCTAAAATCTTGTTAAAAAAATGCACCAGTTTGATTTGGCATTTAATTAACACATTTTTGTTTGGTTTTACTGTGCAAATCCTGACTCTACTTTCAAGTTCCCTTTTCATTTTATTAATGTAATTATGCTTTGCTTTTAAGGGTGCCCAGAGAATCCATAATCTATAAATATCTTCTCTGTTTTTGTGTTTTTAGCATCATGTTATCATTTATTCAGTAGAGGATTGTAAATATTGTTCTGACTACAAAATTATAAGTTAATTGTTCCTGAAGATTTTATACTGCTGGATGTTATCCTTGTGTTTGAAATGCACAATTCTAAGGAAGCTCTGCAAAGTATTGCAGACAGTGAATACATCAAACACTTGCAATTTCAGAGCTTCCTTATATCCTTGTGAGCACACAGAAAATTAAAACCTTAAAGGGACTAGTGCTTGAGTTAGCTTCAGATTCTGGAGTAAATAGCCCTTCCGGAAAAGGTTTCATCCCATAATCTACAGGTAGGTAGCCTGGGGATTCATTTGTGATTGTCATGGTGAAGTGTTTTTGCTAATTAATTTTGCTAATGAGGTGATAAACAAACTAGAGGAGTTCTCTCCTTTTTGACACTAGCTCAGATTTCATTAGTGGTAGCTTGTCCGTGACAGTTACAGGTAAATCCCAGACACTATTCATTGCAAATACTAAATGCAAGGCACTGTGATGCTCTGACACCGGTTTCAGCCCAAAGCCTTAGATGGTTCTCGTAACTGTCAGGCTGGGTGTTCGGTAAGCTGCAGCTGGAGCAGAGAAGGGCATACTTCCACATTACCGGAACCACATCACAAGGGTTTGATGGGAATATGCTGTGAAGGACAGTGTAGATAGTGGGAAGAGAGGAAGGATAATCCTTAGCCTGTCCTGAAAAATGTGAAACACTGTGTGTGTTTAGGAACCTGCAATCATGCCTAAGTATGTGCTCTCTGTAAATGCTAAATAGGTTTGCAGTGTTAAGTGTGTGCTTATGTACCTTGCTACACCAGGGTTGCAGGAAAGATGGCAAAGAAAGCAGAGAAGAAAGGAATGGTGAAAAAGAAAAAAGAGAAGCAAAAGAAAAAAAAAAGGAAGAAAAACGTATTTCTTACTTACTTTCTCATGGACTACTAATATAGCCTGCATATATATGTTTCTGTGTATATATAGATGCAGACAAGTGCATATGGTTAGATATTCAGAAAACCTGTTTGCAGACTGAGCTTTTATCTTCATTATATGTAAAAGAGAACCAAGTATATGTGCCTGAAAAAAATCTTGTGTATGGTATTTCATCTGGCATCATCAAGAAAAGGTGTTTTCCAAGCAGATCAGAAACAGTCTGTAGCTCACTGTAGCAATTCTGCTTGGAGTAAACGAGCTCTTAATTAGGTGAGGAATGATTTCTTGGGTTTGAGCCTCTTTGATCCTCTCAAACTGCTCTTCATATGAAACAAAAAGCCCCAAACCTGTTCTTTGTAAAGCTTCCTTGCAAATGGGAGCAGCATATATAGGAAAACATGACTTGGAGTCACACAACATTGCCAAGGAAATGATGCAAAGGTGAATCAGACTCCATTTTGTACCTGATTAATTCCATTGAGACACTCTTTGGCAAATACTAATGAGTAAGGTAAAAGTAATATCTGCTGGAAGTATAGGTGATTTGTGGACAAGAACATGATAGCTTGGACCCACCCTAAATATCACCCTTGCTGTGGGAGGCACCACAAAACACATCAGCTTCTTTTTGAAGCGGGCTCATTTCTCATCCTTGCAGCAGCAACACAAAAATTGTTTCTTAGCTTCATTCCTGTGGTGATTAGAAACTAATATCCATCATGAACCACTTCATGGCCTTGTTATACCCACATCATGGTCTTGGTATACTTTCAACACTGCCTATGGCTACATTACTTATGCACATCAACCCTACAGAATGATCTCCAGTCCCCTGGCCAAAGTAGCACAGACTGCCTGTAGATCAGAGGAGCAGATGAACTCAATCCACACCACATTACCCAACTTGTACTCGCATACATCTAAAACATTACTTTTTTCATATTTAAAAGTGTGAAGACTGTGTTGCAGACTACAGAATGGTGTTTCCATGGCATGAAATAGAGAGTAGATGTTGCATGCTCTCAGCTGTGTCATATGTGTCCTGGGAATGCTTGAGGGTTCCTGCATTCTGTTTTGTTGTGAACTAGTTGACTTCTTCCCAATCAGGTCCTGGAAGTGAATAAGCAGATGAGGAGGCAATGAAGACAAAGGAAGAAAGGCACAAACTCAGCTATTCAACTCTATTTGTACCCATAGATTATAACTTCAGGAGCATTATTTCCCTTGCTGGCTTTTGCCATCACCATTTTTTTGTAGAGAGCAATCATA
>JAOXXN010000446.1:101762273-101773422 GCA_026770055.1 Myrmophylax atrothorax | reverse complement strand
CTAACCCTAACCCTAACCCTAACCCTAACCCTAACCCTAACCCTAACCCTAACCCTAACCCTAACCCTAACCCTAACACAAACCCTAACCCAAACCCTAACCCAAACACAAAACCAAAACCAAAACCAAAACCAAAACAAAAAACCACAAAAAAACCCCCAAACCCCACCCACCCAACCAACCAACCAAAAACTCCAGAAGTTGTTTTCTTACAGGAAGTGCCTTGACTTTATAAGGTAGCATATAGTACTGCTTCAGTGTAGTGAACTATGTAATGTAGCAAATGTCACAGCTCCCATAGAGGAGGTGAGGGATTTTAGCAATATCTTTTGTTTCAGTCTAAGCCTTTCTAGTCAGAAAACATATATTTTCCTGGTCTAGAAGTAAACAAAGAATTTTAATTCCTGAAGCAAAGAATGAGGTCCCAAGCCTACATATAAAAAAAAAGTTACATTTTCACAGACTTTCACACGACAGATTTTTTTTCATAAATTTAGCATAAGCTTTTAATCTTGAAGTTCCACCATGTTCTTTAGGTAAAAAAAGAGAGAAAGGTGGAGTTTCTAGGATTCAGGTCCTTAATCCTGTATGAAAGTTCCCCAGAAGCCTTGACATTCCTGAACTTGAAGCAGTGCACATGAAGGAGCTGCCTTAAAGCTGTAGTCTCTGAAATTCTAGGCCAAATTTCTTTGTGCTTCAGTGGAAATTCATGGGAAGAAACACAGATCTTCAATCCAATGCCTTTTTAAAGAATAAACGTTCGTTCTGACAAAAACCTATTTTAATGGAAAATTTTGTGCTGGTGCTAAGTAAAATACTAGAAATAATGAATATTCCACTGAGGGAATATTTGGTAAGTATGCAAATCTGAAAGTGAACTGAATAATAGGGTGCAGCTGGTTCTTAGTCTTATATTTGACTGTTGCTGTTCACATACAGTACAACAGCCGTGCATGGGGGAGGAGTGTTAACACGATATTCAGTGAAGGCTGCATGGCGTGGGTGTATCACAGTTCCAGGAAGAGCCTGAGGTTATGGTTTACGGAGTTCACGCCAACTCTTCATTTTAAAATGTAGTGGCACACTGTAAGTCTACTGCTGACAGAATGAAGTTTTACTGATGCTTGACATGGTGACTAAACTATTAGGCCCATCCAAGCTCAAAATATAAAGCTGTTTTCTGACAGCTTATCAGAAAACAAGACTAACTGCTCTTCAGCTGAATATTTTGAAACCTCTCATTCCTCAACCAATATCAATTTTTCTGACACACATTTTGAAAATCCACTTATGTATTTCACTTTGTTTGGGAATTCAGGCCTGCTTTCCATAGAAAGGAAGCCTGAACTGTTTTATTACTTTATCAGATATCGCAAGCAATTTGCAATTAGCTATTTTATTTTTTCTTTTTTTTAAACTTAATAAGTTTTAAGCAATCTCTAGTAACACTGCTTGTGAAATTTAAAACAGTGTGACAGATGCATAAAAAATATACTTCTAGCAAAAAGCATCTTGCATTGTCAGGAGGTAGGTTTTTCTCATATCCTTCGTCTTTCATTGCTAGAGTTGACGATTTTTTCTGTGAAATGCATAAAATTAGTCTTGAAGCTCTTATGCAAAGTAATCACAAAACTCTTCTTTTTGTTATAGTGAGTGCAATATGAAAAAATTCTTACCTCTAAAACTTTAGTTTCTCTGCAGCTGACTTAGAATGTCTTTCTCATTCACTCTCTTGACAAGTTTGGGTTTTACTATGTTTCAGCACCTTTAAATCTCTCTCTCTTTATTTAGATTGGCCATTATACTAAAACATAGAGTAAGAAAAGAAAACAGTATTTAATTGCATGAGTGAGTCTCCTTATATATCCAGCCAGTGTTCTGTATAACCAATGTATCAACATCTATTTTGTAGGGAAATACAATATTTAAAAATGTTTGGGGCGGGGAGGAGGATATTGTCTTCTTTAAATACTGCAGATGGAATTCTTTGCCTTTATGCAACAATCATAAAATATATTTCTCCTTACGTGCCTTTTTCAGGAAAATTAATCTCAGTTATTGAACACCATAATACATTTGAACAAAAAAATAACTTTTTACACATGACATGGAAACCTACATTAAGAACTTGAGAATCTCCCTCCCTTATACTTTGTATAAATTGTAGTTTGTTGACTGTTGTTCTGTTTGGCAGCAAAATTACAATCATATCTGCAGAAACAGAGTATTTTTACAATAAATTATTTTTGTAATATTTAAATACTTAAGCGTTGTATGGCATTTTATTACTTCCCCCTTTCCACAGAGCCCTTTTTGTGAGCTCAACACCTCTGTCAGAATCCCTATTCTTTCATTATCCTATATTTGAGAAAGTTGTTTATCTTGAAACATACATTTTTAATTAAAAATTTCACTTATGCTCAGAAGGCTTAGGTATGCATCACTTTGTATAAACCTATTTTTTTAATCACAAAAGTCGAAATGAAAAGCAGGTCTAGTATAGAGAAGAGCGTGGATTTAATCAGTTAATTGTGTGGTTACAATGTTCATAATCACTTCATTTGCTTTTAATGGCAATGAGATGGATATTTCCAAAGGAGTCTTATTGTTCTCTGCGTAAATAACTAATTGCTTTGTTATTAAATACTTAAGTACTCAACATGCCCTGTAAATGCAATCTGCATGTGTAACCAAATCCCCACACTCTACCCAATTCTCATTTCATAGACAGACACGTAGTTGCATCTAAATAGTGCCCTGGGTCGCCTTTGGGTAAACCTAAAGTAATTCATTTTCCTCTAGAGGTGAATACTCTGAATTTCAGTGATTAATTATAGCAATGTTTGTTGATTACTTTAAATGATGTCATCTATCTTTGTATTCACACAGTTGTATAGTTGGCTCATCTAGGAAGGTGCCAGCACTGAATCTAGGCGGGATATAAATGCTGCTGCTTGTTGCTTCATCTGAGATCAGTACAAAGTAAGCATGAGCTTGATGCTGAAGGATTTTAGTGTGTTTTTGTAGATTTTTAGAATCATATAAGTTGCACAGATTCTTCTAGGTTGCTCACATCTTAAAGTGAGTTACTAAAGCTCTTTCTCACAAATTTTGAGCTTTCTCATGCCCTGCCAAGGCCATGGGGTTCGTGAGAATCCACCTGTAGATAGTGAGAAGACAAAACACAAGAGAAAGGCCTAGAGGTCCTGGAAGATCTTCAAGGGGCAGTTCTGAAGACCCCCATGGGTGGGGCACAGAGGGAAATGAGAATCATGGTTGGTTATTGAGATCTCATATGCAAATTACTAGAGAAGTTATAAAATTGTAACATTCCTGGTCATGTGTGTGCAGACCTTCTGGTGAGCACCTTAGAAGCTTCTAGTAAAGGTAACCTATATATCTTTCTCCATTAAACTGTTTTCGAGTGCCTATTTTCACAGGGATTTAGGCAACAAGCTGTTCCTTCTTTAATCTGAATCAGGCAAAAGAGGTTAACACAAATATTATCTAGCATATACATCACTTGGAAACTAATCCACCCATTCCCTTACTATAGAAAACACATTCAGAAGCTGATTCATCAGGGTCCAAGTCTTCCCCTTTCCCCCAGAAAAACATGTACCTGAGTGCCTATGTTTTACCTACATTCCTCCAGATTGCCAGGCTTTTACTGCCACTATTAAATGAAAAACAAGCTGGAAAAGATAGAAGACAGCCTGGAAAACAACTGATCTTAGATGACTGCTGTGTGGAGATCTAAATCTGATCTAGTCACATTAAGCTTCTTTTTACAGTCAATAAGAAGAAGTAGGTACTTTAGAGACATGATTCAACTGACCCATATTCACTGTCTACTGTAGGTTAAGATGAATCATATCCTAAAAGTGCCTATTTCTTTCTATTAGCTATAAGAAGAGCCTTGACAATGGGTCAGTTGTAGACAACTACATTCACTTTTGTTGCTAGTCAAGGATGTGCTGGGTAATTGCTAATGGATCGAATTACTAAAATGGAAAGATTATGGGTGGGAAAAATTTAAAAGAGTGTTCTTACAGGAAAAGTAACATCAAGGGAGGTGCACCCTAGATTGAAGCAATGAAAGAAAAGCAGAAGTATTTAAATAATAGGTGGGAGCAAGAAACTGAGTTCAGTTGGTATAAAGATATGACTATATTAGTAAATAATTTAGCTCATCAGAACAGATAGATTAAAGCAATCAATATGAGATCTTTATATCTGCAATGTGCATAGTTTTGGCATCCTACTTCAGTCTGGATTTAGTGTGGTGTCCTGGATAAAACACCCCTGCAATGAATATGTTTCCGAGCTCACTTAAGGACCAATTGTTGAGATTCTCATATCCCCCTGAGGGACCACAGCCCATTTGGTGTGCACCTAAAGCACAGCCCCAGGGGGGTTGTTTGGAAACACTAAAACCTCTCTGTGAACTCAGCCAATGTGCAATAAGTGGGGATGACTGAGAGTTATTTCAAGAATGCACAACTGCTCTGAACCAATGTGCTAATCAAATACAGCCTAAGACAGTTTGCATATAAAATTTAAAATTGTAACAAAACAGTCCTCTTGACATAACTGCCTAAAATCCTGATGGAATTCGTGAAAAGTATGTATCTCTGAGATCTGACAGATCATCAATTTCACTAGATGAACTGAGTAGGACAAGCTTTTCCTCTGGAAGTCTTTTCTGACACTTCTCACTCCATGTTGATTCTATGGGGCATATGAATAAAAATCTAGCAGCCTGTCACCCCTCTGGAAGTACACATTGGTGTTTGCCAGGTCTGATGAGAGTAAAAGCTGGGGTAGGACTTACTGGTAGGGAAATAGGCCCACAGTTTGAGCTCAGGTCTTGGTTGGAGATTGAAGAGCACCTCATCACCAAATGTTGACCAAAACCAGAAGGGGAGAAGGATGCAGGTGCAAAGAATGAAGATATGACACAACAAGTGCGAAAAAATGTGTTTAAATTTTAAATACTCTGGAGCTAAAGTATGATTTTACATTAGGCAAAGGATGACATAATGCATAGGAAGAGTTCTGCTTACATTTGTACCACATTGTCCAGGCCTTCTGTTGCTATGGTTTTGTACCTCCTGCCTGCTCTCAAGAATTGTTTACCTCTTTCATTAATGCATGGGATTGTTTAGATGGTTATCTTAGCCTGATAGATTGAGTTACCTCTCTGGCTTCATATACTGAGAACTTGAATTCTGTAAAAAGTGCTTGTTGAACCATTATGTTACTCTTTAATATATTATTTATTATTATTATTATTATTATTATTATTATTAAAATAATTTTTCTCGTTTTCAGAAAATTGGAGTCATAAAATTAAATTTAGAATGTAAGGAATTCCATTAGCATGCAAAAAGATCCCAAAATGAACATGAAGCCTTTTTTCAACTTCACAAAATTTTTTTTTGTATCAATTATAACACAGTAACAACTTGTGGCTGGGGTTAGTGAGAATTGTGGTCCAACTTTTCAGCTGGTGTGTAACAATTTATTTTTGGTCAGCTTGAGTTTACCTGTTCTCATTTTCTAAATTCACTTATAGGATGACATATACTTTTCAAACAGTGCATTATCTTAGCCTTGACAAGACAATATGCCTAAGAAAGACAGAGATGAATTCTTGCGCAATAGCTTAGCTGAACTCTTTGCTAAGTTCCATTTGATTATTTCTGCAGAAGTCTATGGAAAGCAGCGGAAAATCTCATCCCTTAATCAAAATCAGCTTGACTGTATCCAAGCTCATTGGAGCTCTGAAGCAGTTATTAACATTGATAGGATACAAATGGCAATGCTTTTCCAAGTCCAGCTAGAGATTGGAGACTTACTATTTGGAAGTAATATTTGTTTACATGTGAAGTGAATGCATTTAGATAGCAATTCTTGACAGACAACAAGTGAGAGAACATATTCTTGTTTTATACTATTAAAAAAAAAGGAGGGGGGAGAGGCTGTATTTTCAGCTCTAAACCTTTACTCCTCTCAGATATTACAAAGAGATTTCACAAAGAAAGTAAGTGTGAGGAACAGGAAGCTTGGGTGGGGCTTAGTCAGAGAAAGAACTCCTGACTCTGAGAATTCAAAACTAATAATGTGTCATCTCCAGCTCTGTATGACACAGCCTGTGAGCAACTGAACATGTGCTATTTATCTGATCCTCCATTCTTCTGTGTATGAACACCACTATTTACATCTCTCTCCTTCAAAAAATCTCTACCTGGCCTTAATATATATGGATCTGTCAGATCTTCTTCATCCTGCCAAAAGCACATTAGACTGCAAATCGTCAGTAAGAGACACACAATACATGGACATCTAAGACAAGAATTGTACATAAAGTCTACAGCAGTTAGACTAACCTACATGAGGCAGAAACTGTGCACAGTTGGGGTGAAGGTAATCCCATCTCAAACCTTCTGGAGAGAGATAATGTACTGGATAAACAGCTTCTCTTTCAGCAAACAAATAAGTGTTCTAAATCCTCCCCTTTGCAGACACCTTCATTGTTTCTAGCCTACAGATTCCCATTAGAATTTTTAGAGTGCTTCAGAAGGCAATGCAAGGAAGCATTTTGTGTAAAAAAGGGGTCAAACAGTGCTTTGAGAATAGACACCCCTGCTTGTCAGAAAGTGATGGTCAGTCTGTTTTTAAGACTCATGATTATCTGAAAAGGAGCAAAAAACGTATGAAGGTAAACCAGAGAAGGAGTCCTCTCACCATAGTTGTTTAGTATAGCTGAATGGTTTCCAGAACCAGAGGTAGCAAACTGCAACTGATACTGTGAAACTAAAATGTCAATGCTCTGTAATTAAAGGTCATAACACAGGGTTACAAGATAAGAATAGGACTTCTTTGTACTGCTTTATGGCAAGTGACATAACCTCTTCATAATTTCTTGAGAGAAAACTGTGGAAAGCAAATTGCAAATTTAGTATTTGAACCTGTAGGGTGCTGCTGCCTGCCCCATACCTTCATGGTAAAAGTGGAGGGAAAAGCCCCACTGAGCTCTTGCTAGCACTGAGCTACATGAAACTTGTAGTCTGGATGAACTCTGATCAAGCATGAAAAGTTTAAATCCATGAACTTTTTATGCAAACCTTCTTGGTTTTAATCCGGTTCCTTAGAAGGTGCAATACATTTTACTATTTAGCAGTTCAAAGTTACCGTGCATCCTTGTGGAACTTAATTGATTAGTTCTTTCATAAAGAAATGGGCTATTATTAAAAATAATTATTGCCAAGAAGAAAAACTTTGACATTCAAATATTATGTAGGTTTTTAAATAAAATATATACAGTCAAAGAGCAGTTCCCTCACAAGAGGAATTTTATATTTTTTTATCCTGCTTCATATAAGTTAAACTTAAGGATCAAAATAGTCATCTCTGGCCCTAAATTCACTGTATCTGTGTTGATTTTAAATACCATTTTCCATTAAATAATCAAGTGTTTACCCCTTGTGGTTTTTACAGCACTAATGCATATGGAATACAAGAATTATCTTAAACTAATCCCTAGACTTTAATAATTTTTAATAATTTGCAATCAGTTAATTGTTTTCTTGGGGCTAAATCATAGGATTTGTTTTCACCAGTTCAGATTAGTATTAGTGACTCTTCTAGAAGAATTTGAATCCTCCCTTCTTGTATCCAGCCAATGAAATTCTCAACCTTGTTTTTTTCAAAATAATCTGCTTCAACTATCTCAGTTTATTCTTTATTATCTAATTCTAAAATTAATTTTTTCAAAAAAAGATTTCTGTAGTTTTTTTTGCTACAAGTCATGAGCAAAAGTGACCTCCACAGGTTCTAGACTCAGTACTGCCTTTTCTTTTAAGCAGCTATTTTGCTATAACAGCCCCCTACTGTAATGCTCAGATGATAGTTCTTTGCAAAACAAGAATTTGAGATATAGAACATAAAATACCATCTTTCTTTCTCAACATCCTATCAATCTCTGGGATGGTCTCTTTCATTCAGTTATGTTAATTTTTTCCATATAATATGAATGTACTGGAAGTATTTGTGGGATTTCAGGTTCAGTTTATTTCAGGTATTTTTATGGACTAAATTTTTTCCTGAAGTTCTACTATGTTCTCCTTTTTTAGCACCATCTAACAAGGCTTTATCATTGCAATTTTCAAAAAACTTCCGAAAAGAAGTAAGCACTTCAGCAGCCAGCGTCTTTAGTTCTGGCAGTGTAGGAACATCCTGTTGCTGTGCTCCAGCAACGAATCAGGTAGCAGATAAACATTTTTACATTGCCAAGGCCTATCTGTCATCTGGAAGACATGGGATAACATCATTCAAATCACAAAAGACAAGGATGGGAGGAGTGACAGACAACAATTCCATGAAAAGTATCCAGTCTTGTTCTAGGACTTCAATTAGGTATGGAGAGAGGTACATTGGTGATAAAACTGATCTTTGATGGTGAATGACTCTTTGGATAAGATTTTACCAGTTTTTCATGACTGCAATTTTACCACAGCTCCCCTGCTTTGGTGGTGGATATTTCTGCCGTGGTGGGGATCTAGGGAGCCAGTTCACCAGGGATTTTGTTGTATATCCAAGCCAAGGAGGTAGATTGGGGCTGCTGAAGATAGAGCAGAAGTATTAACACAGTACTCTCAATGTCACCAATAAGTACCCACCTGCAGCTGGTTTGATACTGAAGCAGACATGTAAAAGAGCTTCTGAAAATTATTCTAGTAGGTGGGACTCAAAATTTATAGCATTTTCTTCAGTTTGGGCTACTTTTGTGAGAAAGATTAGAAAGAATAATGGATTTTTTCTTTGAGTAAAACTTGATTCCTAGGTTGCTTTTGTTTGGTTTATTTGTTTTTCTTTTCCTTTTTGTCTCCTAAGACTTTTCTTCAAGCACATCAAAAGGCAGCCCATAATTTGGAGATTCTCTTGCTTGCTCTTCTTTTATGGAAATGCATTAATACTCAATTGTTTGTCAGATGCCTATCTTCCTTTGAGTAATCTCTCTCCATCTGTGGCCTTAAAAGGGCTTCTGCGTGCACTTAATCTGTTCTAAATGACCCAAATAAATTATGATTGTGCTGATATATACACACACACAAATATACATATATAAAGATGCATACATATACATAAATGCACATACATACATATATCTATGTGTATGTGTGTATATGGAACCCTGTGCAGTCCTGGAAGCTGTCAGTATAGACTATGCATAAACTTGCCACTGTACTGGACAGGAATTCTCTGGGCAGGAATCTTCTGGCATATATGGCCTTCTTGGAGGATGTGTAACTTGCAATGGCTCCATGTCAAGTGTGTAGAAAGCATCTTGATGATGTTTTCCACACTAGTGGTGAACTATTCTCAATGATCAGATACTAAGACACCACATGCACCATGACAAATGTCTGGCAGAACATGAAAATATTGGTACATGCTCTCTAGGAGTGAAATGGTCAAAAGGGCATAAGCAGCAGATAAAAATTCTTAGCTGGCATTAAGTTAAATTAGCTTGAGGTACAGATATTGGTATTTTCCTTCACTTAAGTTGTGTTGACCCTTGTTAATCACGTAAGGAGGAAAATGTCAGAGATATAAGATAGATTGATGATATGAGCATGACTGGCGAAGACAATGTATGGAAATGGTCTCTGTATAATTATTAAAAACCCAGATAAATTCAACAAAGACTGCGGGGGAAGTCTGTTCTTTTGATAGTCTTAGAGTGGTATTATAGAACATTGCAATGATGCCGAAGTTGTCATGAATCTTGTCAAGGATAAAGCAGATGGAAAACAGCCTTGCAGAAGCTCTTTGATAATGAAAGCAATAAAAGATTTGCTAACTTGGAACTGTAAAGGCTCATCTCTATAAATGCCTGATATAGCTGCATCAGTGAAGCTAATGACCTTAAGAAGGAGTCCAGAGAACAGTCTGCTACTGCTCGAGAGCTGCCTCCATTTCCTGGCAAAGGGCTGGCCGGGTAGCCTTTTGCACCCTAAATCAGCAGCCCTCTATTTATGTGTATGTTTGTCTATGTGTCCATGGGAAGATGTTGTTTCACATGTGAGTGCTCATGATATATGTCCGATACAAGTTTTTAAAAAATGGCTTGATCTTGGTACTGATGTCCTGCAGTGTTTAGAATATGCTTTAGAGTTGCTGACAAGTATGTCACAGTCATTCTGGTGACTTATGGGAAAAGACTACATGTTGCCATGATTCCATCCTGCTCCCCCTCTCTTCATCCCCATCATCCCAAAATACAGGTAATCACTTTTTGCTACTGCAGCAAGATTAGAATGAATCCTGAGGTCCCAGACTGCTTATTGGTGCAGGTGGAACATGCGGTGTGGATGAGTATAGGGTGGTGAATTCTGGAAGGGCTGCGGGCTGTATAAATTGTTCTTTCTCACGTTGACCTTACTTGTGGAGAAAACTTCCTAGCTGTGAACTGCAGAGTTTAAGTGGCTGTCAACAGGATAATACAGTTCCTGAAAGTGCCCACTTTGATTTAGATTAAAAAATTAAGCACTGATCACAAAGTTAAAACCTAAATAAATATGAGGGTACTAAATATCCATCCCATCTTGCTACTTCTTTAATATTCATGTGACAATGAGTATCTCTCAATTGTCAGTAGTCCTTGAATTCTGACAAAAAATTTTTCCAAGTCTAGGTCATGAATTTCTGCAAAGTAGTATTTATTTCAGCCCGTGGCATGACTTTTTTACCACATCAGTCTTAACCCTCACTGTCTTTAGAAGCTTTAAAACACAATACCCCAAAACGACGGTCATCTAATAAAACAGCCTATCTTATTGTTACATTTTCTGTTACTACGGATCAGATTCAGTTTGTGTGCAGTACAGAAAACAGACCGCTACTGAAAGAAAGAACAAAAGGCAAATCATTGTAAAATCTGAACTGCCAGAATTAGGCCGTCATGTTACAAAGTGGTAATTCTTTCTGACAGCCTCAGCTGTACCAATCATGACATTCAGCAAATTAGCCAGGCCAAGAACAAATAAAAAGAAGAAACAGGTGTGAAACCAACTTCCTGCCTCCCAGGATAAATACATTGTTCACTGAAGGGCAATGCACCTGCACTATTGTTTCCAGTTGG
>JAOXXN010000446.1:101734901-101762236 GCA_026770055.1 Myrmophylax atrothorax | reverse complement strand
ACTTGAGACGTGATAAAGACAAGAGACTTCTCTATAATTTCAGTATAAATGGGCATTTTCTTTCATGATCATTTATAATAAGTTAACTCTTTGAGGAGATATTTAAACTGTAGTTTGAATAAATGATTGCTCTGCAAGAGAAGATAAAATAAAGCTGAATATCAGCCTTTTCTGGGCTTTTCAGAGAAATGGGGGGGACTGCACCATTTTCTTTCTGAGTATGACCTTGCTTTTTAAAGTCACTCTCATGGCTGAATAGCACTTCAGTGGGGTTAGGTGAAGGAACCCACTGCCATCATCCTGCTGAGTCTTTGAAGGAATCCATTCCCAACCAAGTGTACTGCACTGCCTATGTTTATTTGCAGAAACCAGAAGAGATGTAGAAGAGTAGGAGACAAGAGAAGAGCAGCAAGAAAAGGATATATTCTGCATACTTTGACTGAGTCATTTTGTTGCCCTGTCCCTAAATTCTGCTCCTTGGTGCTTGGGAACATTTGATTCATTATTATTACAATGGTCAGACAAAGGAATAGAAATGAGAACGACTGATTTAAATGTAAGAACAGCTCATTTTTACAAGCCAAGTCTCACAAACTAGTGAGACTGCTTTTTCAGATGTTTTCTCCACTGATTCAGTTATGATTGTCAGAGATATGTTTTAATAAATTATTCTCTGCACATCTGTAGATGCAGACCAATAACATGACTTGGAAGGCTGGTATCCCCTGGTATTCATTGCTGTAGGAAAGGGCAAGGCAAAAGAGAGCTCAGCCTCTATTGATGGTTAGGGATGTTTTTTGTCCCTAGTACACAGGTTTAGCACCTCCACATTTACTTCTGCAACTGTGGAGATGGAATGGGTATGGAGTAACACACTGAATGGATATTTCCAATGGGCAGTTTCAGGGCAGCTGTGAAACAGTTCCTAGTTTTCCTAGGACAGCTGCTGAACAAACACATACCACTACCTTGTGGGGCAACAGCTCCTCTGGTGCTCTGGGACAGATTGACACCTGCAACAAACGCTGTTTTAGAGCAGCACCTGTGTCTGAGGAAGTGCAACAGGTTAAATTTCTGTCATTCTCATGAATCCCTGGGAAAAGGACAGGAAACAATGGTTTCACAGTTATGAGAATGGGAGAGAATCCAAGAGAGGTAGATAAGGAGGCTTCTTTTGTTGATCTCACATTGTCCCCAGATTTATTTGTAACATCACATACAATAAGCTCTTCTTGGTTTTGTTTGGTGCCTGGTTCCTGGTGATGTTACTCTAAGAGCTGACTAGGTCTGAGCAAGCCCGCTTCCTCATGCACTCTGGACAAAGACCAGACAAACTGGAGAACAAAACTATTTCACAGAAATGTTTCTGTTTCTGCACTATGAGTTTGCTAAATAAGCATTTATGTCCAGGCTCTTAGGACGTTTTATTAAATAAATGGTGCGTCCTGGCAAATGAGTACCTCCTCCACCTTCTTTTGCAGCCCTGACATCCTTAACTACGAGGTTATTCCTGTGAAAAAAATGTTGGAGAAATGGATACCTGTGCACTATGTCACATGAACCTGCCTTTAACCTGATGCAAGTTAGGGCCAGAGAAAGAAAGCTGTTTCCACAATAGTGTAAAAGAAGTCTATGATGCATTAGGCAATGGGATTAGTATAGATATGACTAGTAATCAGTGCTGCTATTGATTATTTTATGGATTGATGGAGAGGTAAGGAATCGAGAGCTAGAGGACTCAATTGCTACTGTGGCAGTTTTCTACAGCTTAGGAGCAGAGTTACAAATTAAGAGGCTGTAAACTTTACTTGAGTAGTATTCACAATGAGTTGTACACTTGCAGTGAAGATTAATGTTTGTTTGCAAGTGAATTTTTATTTATTTATGATTATTTCTGTGAGAAATATGAAAAAAACTTACTGAAGTTCTCTGGGTGAGCGCAAGCACTTGCATCATTTTAACATCTGTCACCAGGCTGAGTTGATAATGGTGACTGCTATTATGGCATCTTCCTCTCCTCTACACAAGGCCATCTGGGATTTGTGTTATGTAAGAGGATTAACATTTTTGCTTTCCTCTGTTATTTAAAGTATTTCTCAGAACTAGTTTTTTAATAATAACAACAACAATAATAATTGGTCTGTTTTCTGTGGGGCTTTCTGAAAGGAGAAGTTGAGAATTCTAAAGCTACTTCTCTTAAGTCGAGCACCTGGCCTCACCATTTGGGTTTGAATGGGATTCACTTGAAACAGGATTTTTCAAGCTGTGGTGGATGGGACTGATGGGAGGCTGATATCACTGGATGAAATGAAGGGTAAAGCATAAATTATCATGAGTGGATAGTTCCAGCAAGGAAACAATTGTGATTTCCCTTTCCTCTTTTCAGACCTGATTATTCATCATGTTGTTTTTAGGAAAAACCTCAGCTTCAAATCCTATATGAAAAAAATTAGTGGTGACTGGTAACATTGTCTGTTAAAAAGCCTGATATGTATCATTTTCTGACCCTGGCTTGGGTTGTTTATAGATTTGCAAGAATTAAATTATTTTTTGCTGAATTTTCTAATAATGAGTGCCTCCTTAAGACCAAATATTTTGAAAAGTTCTAATCAAATATGTGGCTAGTTTTCAGAACTTGTTAAAATAAAAACAAATAATTTAACCATGAAAAAATGTAGTGTTGGCTTGACAGTCAAATTCACATAAGCTGGAGCCAGGAGTATTGTAAGGCAGGATTAGGGAAAGAGAAATTGTGAGAAGAGAGATGATTTTAGATGTGACGATTTTTGTGTTTTCAATTGCTCTTCAAATTTAGACAGAAATGTATATTTGAAAAATATCACTGTGATGAAACTCTAACGTGACCATAGCCTAGAATAAATATGTTAGATGTAAAAAAAAAAAAAAAAGAAACAAAGCCCCCAGACAAACAAACAAAAAAGTGACAAATTCTGATGCTAGACTTTGTTTGAACAAACACTGTAACAATTAGCTTTTCTGAGTGGGGATGGAATAAATGTTAGAAGGGTGATACACAAATCTCACTGCACACAGTAAGTTCATAGACTCCCACTAGCGAAATTTTGGACTGCAGATAAAGGGCAGCTGGCACTTTTAGCTGCCCTTGGTCTGTTCAACCTAGAGAAGGAGTAAATGCTCCAGTCACCCTCATGTCCTGACAACCCCATACCTGAGAAACCTCTGCAGCATGGTTTGCTATACTCATGTATAAAGAGTACAGGACTGGTTTGGTTTGGTTTGGTTTTTGTAAATGCTGGTCTCCTGCTGGTGTGGGAGCAGTCTGGTAAAAGTGGTGAGGAAGCAGTCAAGGCCTCCGGGTGCTGGAGTTACAATTGAGAGAATAAGAATGATGGAGTGAAGACAGAGATTTGGGCCTGGGAGCTCAGTACTGCTACTAGCTTGCTGGTGCAGGAGCTTGGATGAGAAACATGCTGTGGAAGCAGTGACTGAATGGATCAGAAGATGTTAACTGAGGCTGGGTGAGCTTGACTAATGGTGGAACAAAGCAGTAGGGCAGGAAGACAGAGGAGAGTGAGCAGCGGCTGGCAGCTCTGTGTCTGTCAGCATTTATTCCCTTCAAGTCTCAGAGAATCCTGGGCTCCATCATTTTTCTGCTGCCAGCAGTTGCCATGAGACCTCTACAGATCTGCTGCCATTAATGGCAAGTACATCAGGCTGACTGTGCTGGGTCAGACCACCTAACCCAATATCATGTCTCCTCAGAAGTAATTGCCTGGGGAACAGTATGAGAACAGACCCACAAAGTGTAAGTCAATGCATTCTCAGTTACCACAGGTTTTTCCCTTAGAAGATGTCTGCAGTAGATAAAAAGTTTTTTAGTAGCTGCTGACTCACAGAAAAATCAAAATAGTGTCACACAATGACATTGCTTTCCTTTCAGCTACTTTTGTTGAAGAGCATTAGGGAGGTACACATGAAAGCAGATGTGCTGGTGGTGTATGATGAAGCACAGGAGAGAGGAGTCCCTCCTTGCTGCTTTTCCCCGGGCTTCCCTCCCACCCGCAGCTGCATAATGCCTCCTTATATTCCAGGAGGACTCAGACCCGATCAGTGCTGAAAGCAGATCTGACACAAAGGTGAACTGATGCACTGGGTGGGCCTGCTGTCTGCTACAGCAGTCACCACGGTTAGAAGCCGGAACAGAGAAAGAAGGTTTTGGGGTGAAAAGGTGGCATTTTCTCTGAGTGACTGGACTACTCCAAAGATTTGCAAGGCTAGGGAAGTAATTTAAAAGTATTCCTTTGAGCATGGCCACTGTGAATTAGATTAATCTCACCTCACTTTAGAGCTCGAAGCATGTAAATGCCTAAATGTAGGTTAGTCATTATTGGCACCTGCTTTAATCAATGAACACAGACACCTCCAGTGGATCTTGGTCTCTAATCTGTCTCGTAATGAAACTAAGTTGGGGATGCTTGTTTCTCTCTAGTGATTGTAACAGGGACCTCAGACTAGGGTGTGTGAATGCTACCTTACCTTGCTTGAGACAGTTATGTGCAAAAATGTTGAAATATTATATCTTGTGCCCTCACAAAAAAAGATGGATAAAGGGATTGGAATAAGGAGGTTAAAAGATCAAGGGTAAGGAAGCAAGAACAGCTGTACATCAAGTGATTCCTGTCCATTCCATATGATGAAGAATAAACTGTTGCAACTGTAATCCTCTTTGGTGTATGATTATATAAATAAACCTGTATAAAGTAAATATAAAACTATCTCGTCAAAATAAGTCATACTTTTTTCTTTTTTTAATCCTTCCAGTGTTGCAAAAATAATCTACAAGAAACATGTCTGCATACTGTACAAGGTGAATTGCTTTGTTTATAATTTAAAGCTATTTATGCAATCACCTCCTTTTTTTTTCTAACATGGGTCTTATCTCATGAAGGATACTCCAGTGGTCCTGCTTCACTTACTTCATGGTAAGTCTCATAGGTAAGTCTGCTAAAAGATAGCATATTTTCTGTTTTATAGGAGGTAGTTTAAATAAATGATAAAACAGAAGAAGGAAATTGGAAGCAAGGGAGAAGGAAGGACACGGTAAATTAGGTGATTACAGTACTCAGTATATGCAAGGTATGGGGTTATATTTCTACTTTGAATTTGTTAGAGTAGAAATCTGGATCTAGAACTGGTGAGTGCGGTTTTACTGAGTGCAAAGGTGTAGCTTCTCTCATTTGGGTTTCTTCCACATGAAACTTGAATCTGTTTTCTTCAGACGCATCTTGAAAAAAGTTGTTGAAAAGTAATTTACAGTAAGAAGACATTCTTGATTGGCAATGAGATGAGAAAGTCATTCTTCATGAAATACAATTTCTCATTACCACCATGTAAGCACCATAGGTTTTAAGAAGAATTATTCCAGTTAAACTTCTTGTCAATTTTTGTCCAGTCTATTTTTTTTCACCTAGACAATCTCTTGATTATGTTTTGCCAGTGCAGTAAACAACATTTGAAACAGAACCTGTAATAGAATCTGATTGATGTGGGGGAAAAAAAAAGAAAGAAGAAGAGAAATTTATGGTAGCAACACAGCAGATATCAAAGGAATGTTATCCTTACTGCATTGTTTAGTCAGATATGAGGTTTGGTAATGCCTTCCTGTTCCCACCCGCACTTTCTTGGAACCAAGTCACAGTTCCTATTGGGCCTCAGATTTCAATTCTCTGCAATACAGAATTACATGTTTTTTCTGCACAGTGTGTTTTCAATATGAAACAGGGTATATTTTTGCTTTGTGAAACTTCCAAATTCTGTCTCCATGCTGGAGGAGTCATTTTGCATTGTGTTCCTGGTTGAATGCCTGAGAAAAACTGTACTCCTAGCTGAGAACTAGATTGCAAGGAAGTTAATCCTTTTATGTATGTATGTTACTGCTTTCTCATTCAGACATAGTGAGTATTCTTAAGATCTTGGCATTGCTCTTTGCCTTGACTTTTCATGCATATCCATGTGCCAGATGTCATCAGAGAGCTTTTTTTTCCAGCTGCGTATTTTTTCTAGTATACTGATAGGCCATTATAACAATGTGGTCATAATGTGGGGTGGTGCAGTTTGGGGTTTATAGCTACAGAAGCCCATCATGACATTTTTCAGTATGGATTTGAAAGAAGCTTTTATTGCCTCTCCCCATTCTCAACTGGCCTGCCTCTTTTCCTTATAATCACACCACAAAGAGTAAGGTCAGCAAAATTATATGAGGGAGGTTTAACAAGTGGGTTCTTTGAGAATATATTCCAGTCTGCAAATATGTGAAACTTTACATTTCTTGCTGTGAATGTGCTGCAGGGTTGGAACCCAACTGCTTTTGCTGAGATCTGGACATAAATGCTAATATTTTTCTTAACATTTTGCAAGAGGCCATTGCCCAAATGCATTGTCCAAATAAGCCACAGGAGATATTAGTGTGCAATCTGGAGAACTTTAGTGTATATCTAGCATGCTAATATTGTATTTTAATATGCATACTCAAATGTTTTTGGAAACTGTTTCCCTGTGTAGGAGAAAAAAATTAAAATGATATAATATTATGGGTAAAAGATTTCTTTTAAAACAGAAAGATATACTTGGGAACATAGCCAGATGTAAAACAATAAGCAGGGCTGAAAATTTGTCACTGATTTCCCCCCCTCTTAAAGATCACACACAGTTATTTACTGTCCCCTCTACAGCTTGTCAAGGTTGTGATTTTCAGCCTTTGAACACCATCACAGCAAGATTTTCTTTTTTGTAAGGCCTAGTTCTCAAATAAAATCCATGTGATATGTTTGTGTGAGGAGTGAGAAGTGCAGGAACCAAGTGAATGAAAAAAAGGGTTTTCCTTTTATCAGTTTGTGAATATACCAAAATGGTCTTGAAAGCTTGAACTTGGTTATGGTCAAAAAAGATCTATTCTACTGATAAAAAACCCTAGTCTCTTCCCTGTTTATTTTTTTTCTTGTAACATATTATGAAATACTATTATGAAATATTGTTCTGAAATCTTTCTTCTTCCAGTTTTGAAATGCTGATCCTTACTGATGAAAGACGTTTAAGCATTTTTTACCAAAAAACCCCTGACTTTCAACTCCTTGCTATCAGACAAGAAATGAAATTTCTTGCAAGCCTGTAAATAAAATTGTGGTTGTAGGAAACATAAATGTTCTACTATCTAAACCTTCATTTTTAGTGAAAATGACAATGAACTAATTAATTATTTTTGTGTTATAAAGCTGCATTTTTATTATGTCTTGCACTATGACCTAATCAAACTGTAAAATTGCACCTATTTATTCACACAGAAAAACAAACTATTAAAACATAAATTCCATGTGGTTTTGATTTCAAGATATATGATTAATTCTTCAATGGGTATTTTATTTACATGTTTATTTTTAATCCCCCTAAAAACTTCTACATTATTTCATAGTGGAAATTGTCTGATGTGAAGTTCCAGCTATTGATTCTTGTTCTGCCTTTCTTCTCTAGCTAAATAGAACTGGATTTTCAAATTTTAAAAATATCTGGAATTTAAAAAATAATGACATCAGGATTATCACAGAATCACAGAATATTCTGGAAGGGACCTACTAGGATCATGGAAGTCCAACTCGTGGCCCTGCATAGGACAGCCCCAAGAATCATACCATGTGCCTGAAAACATTGTCCAAATGCTTCTTGAACTCTGTCAGGCTTGGTGCTGTGACCACTTTCCTGAGGAGTTCCAGTGTTCCAGTGCTCAACCACCCTTTATGTGAAGAAAATTTCCTGGTACCTCACCTAAACTTCCCGGGACACAACCTCAGACCCTTTCCTTGGTGACCTGTCACTGGTCACTATAGAGCACAGATCAGTGCCTGGCCCTCCTCTTCCCCTCACAAGGAATTAGTAACTGCCGTGAGGTCTCCCCTCAGTCTCCTCCAGGTTGAATAGACCAAGTGCCCTCAGCCACTCCTCATATGGCTTCCCCTGAAGGCCCCTCACCATCTTTGTTGCCCTCCTTTGATTGGTCTCCAGTAACTTCATATTTTACGTATATTGTGGTGGCCAAAACTGCAGACAATATTCAAGGTGAGGTTTTATCATAGCAGAGTGTAGCAGGTCATTGCTCATTCATTTTTAGAAACGGAAAAGATTCAACTCTTGAATGAATCCTCTGCAGACTTAGCTAAAGCCTCTTACTGTTACCTTACAATCCTACAGATAATGTGAAGCCCAGAAATTGATAGTATTGGTTCATAATTTTTAAGTTGTCTTGCAAGGTAAAACAAAGCCTCTAATTTACTCATGATATCACTTTCAAATTCATACACTAAATCATTTCCCTGTCTCTTGATGTATTGGTTCACAATATACATGATATGCCTTTTTTTAAATATCACAAACTTAAATCAGAAATCCCAAATATATTAGGGAACTGTATTGTGTTTATGCAATTCTCTGTGTTATACAAACTATAATCTCTCTAAAAGAATGGAATCCCTTTTGTTGTCGTATATTGTCTTCCATAACAATATGTTGATGAAAAATCATAAATATTGTATATCTATAAATTAATTCCTGCTGAAGTCTATCCACATATGTTTCCATTATTTATCCCAGAATTAGATTCAGGCCAGCTAGCTTATGCTTATCCAGGTCATTTCATTTGCCCTTTTAAATATTGCCCCGATCTTTTCACTTATAATTTCCCTGCTATTTAAAGATGAAACAAAAACTAATAAGACCAGAAGTTGTTTTCCTGCCTCTTTCAGGATTCTTCGTTGAAGGACTAAATTGACAGACCTAGATTTAATCCTGCAACCAAATGTTTCTTCAGACACATGCTGCATATATGCTTCCAACTTTGCTCCAAACAAACCTCAAATTTATTTTTGCCCTTTTGTTTTTTCTGCCTTACTAACAACTAATGGAAAACACTTTTGAACAGCGAACAATGTTTGAGCAAAAGTAGCAGGTGAATGTAGACATCAAAGACCACAAGGAAACCACATTAGGTGACCAGGGAAGTTGGTGATCTCGGCACAATGGGCTGAACCACTGGCCATCTCTGGGAGGCATCACAGTAAAGGAGAATTTTCAGATGGATTTGAAGGACAATAAGCAACTAAAGGCATCTGGGTTCCTGACTAAGCATTTGCTGCCTGATATACTGGGGCAGATGGCACCTACCTAAAACATCAGAGAAGTAGAAATTGGGACATTGAAGGGGCAGAGCAGAACCGGTCCTTGTCACTTCTTCACCATTTTGTGGGTAATATAATTTTTGTTGCACCACTTAGCACTCTTTTGACGGTTAGTTTGTTTTTTGGGGTTTTTTTTGGTTGGTTGATTTGTTTGTTTTTGTTTTTTTGTTTGGTATTCTTTTAAAATAAGTTTAAACCTCCTCCTCTTGTACAATTAACATTTTTCAAGTGGAGCTGAGTTAGTTGAAGCAGATGGTTTATCTTTTTTGGTAGTGCTTCTAGTTGGACAAATGAGACTTATTTCTACATCTTCCTTTCTCTTGCAGTGCCTACAAAGTCATTCCACATTTTACACACCGTGTTTTGACTTATTTAATGCAGACGTACTTTCTCCGCAGTAAACATGATTACCCAAATACTTTAACTAGAGAGCTTCTGCTTTCCTCTGTGGTATAATTAGTCACACTGCACTCACACTGCATTTAAAGGGGGGAAAAAACCCACACATGGAGCATCTTGCAAATGTGCCTATAATCCCATACAGCTGCTTTCTTCACTTTATTCTTTTTTGACTGCTTGTAGAACAAAATTGCTGCAGCTGGGCAGAAAACTGAGCAAAGTTGCAAAGGCACCTCTCCTTTCTTTTCTTTGTGGAATACACCCATTCAGGTGTCCAGGGATAGCTCTTGATTAGCAATAGCTTAACATGGGGCTAAGTTTTCTTGGATTCTAGCATTGAATAACTTGGCAGGATTTCTATTAGGTTTGAATTTCAAAGCCAAAAGAGTGATCTGAGATCGCATACTGGCAGTTCCACAGTGGTAATTTCCATGTTAAAAGAATACTTATCACCAGCACCACAGCGAAAGAGGCAGCTTTACACAGAAAGAGCCTCTTGTGAAATTAATTTGGTGTTTAGTTTATTAAGACACCATTTCTAAATGTGCTTTTTTTAGTTTCTTATAAAGAAAAATCTCTCTAATTCTGCTGATATTTTGAAGGCAAGGATTTAGTTGTTTAAAAAATGTTTACAAAAATTCTGCTGAATGGGTTTTTTGTTTATGTGGCCAGCATGCTTTCTAATTCCTGCTTGCTAGAAATGGAGCAGGAGATGGAAAAGAGAACGATCTGTGTTGATGAAGCTATTGGCTTTATCAGTTTGGCTCTTCTAAGTTCAGTAAGTGCCTTGCTTGAAAAAGTATTGATGATTTACTGTTAGTAAGCTTAAAAGAATAACTTGCTTGGCAAAAGAAGTTGTAGATAAGGAAGGAAAGGTGCATTTGTTAAGAAAACAACCCCAAAAATATATTCAGGTCTGTTTCATGTAATCTAAGAATAGAAATCTAATATAAGTTAACTAAACATTGTCCTGTTCTCTGCTTATTTCTGTCCATTAACTGTAAATGAACTTCGGGCAACTTGTTCAGATGTAGTCATCTATAATCAGCTGAGATTAATTCCATCTTTGGTTTTGCTTTTCCTCTAACACTAACTTCGTATGTTGTCTCCAGCAAGTCACACCCACTCAATGTCTTGTCTGCTTGGACAGAGACCTCTTCTGACACAAGGCAAGCTTTTCCTGTATGCTGGTACAGAGCTCAGTCCCTGCAAAAGAAATGGGAGACTTAAGCTTTCTTGGAAGAGTTCTTGCACCCTAAGGAAGCAGCAATCAACAGACATTAACTTGTGATCACCAGCACAGGAGCAATATCTTCAATGGATGTTAGAGGATGGGTAAAAGTTTCATGGAGAGCTCTCCATCTGTTACTAGAATCAGTGAGCGGACAGAGTGGAAAACACACTGACACAGAATACTCCCTAAGCAACCTTTATCCTATATACAAAAAAGGAAAAAGCTAAAAAGAATCAAACTTGGCTTATATCAGGCCTTCTTCAAGCTCTGGAAAATAAAAAAGCATATCTGACTGCATTTGCCAATGCATACTTAATTCCTGATGGCACATGTGAAAACAAAACACCTTTTAGAATAATAGAGATTACTGTAACACATGTATTAAAGCCTTTTCACCTCTGAGGTGAATGTTAATACGATAAAGCAATATGCTGGACAAAACATGCAGGGAGCTGAATCACTCTCTAGTGATTGCAGGAGATCATTTCATGCACTGAGAAAGGAGCACATGACATGGCAAAGGCAGAAATGAAAGTGTAAAAGGAAGAGGGGAGTAGGATTGGTATTGTCAGTTCAAGAAGATACAGTGCTGAGAAGTGAGATCTAAGAAACGGTCTGTGATTGAATCCTTTTTATTAATAAAGAGGAAAACCTGTCACATGATAGATAAATAAATAAGCTTAAGAGCTTCTGACTTTGAGGAAAAAGATTGCAAAGTTTTTGAACTACCCACTTGTCATTTAAACAAAGGATATTTTTCATATATTCTATTACTTTTAGAAGATAGTGCAGCTAGAAGAAATGCATAGCTATGGTACAGATAAATGTTTTATATTATGCAGTATTCAAAAAGATAATTGCTAATACATTTAGAAGATAAAAATTTATTCATTTAAAAGAACTGCATTCAGAAGATGGCAAATGATTATTTTGTAAGTACAATTTTATTAGTAGAGTTTTAATAATAGAATTATTTATTTTTCCTCTCCTGCCTGGTTCATTCTTATAATCTTTCTCTGTTTGGCTATTTTGGAATTTTTTTCTTTTAGTTTGGAAGAGATGTCCGGTCATTCTCCACATTATCTCCATAGCAGAGCAGAAGTCCATTAAACATTAGGACTAACTCTGAACTAAACTCTGTAAAAGTAGAATCATAATTAGGCAAACTTGTTTTTTCTGTTCCTGTGTGTAAACAAGTTGAATAACTTCATTATTTTGAAGCTTTGCCCCTACATTAGAATAATTCACACTACTTCAAGGAAATGACGCCTGCTAATTAACCACAAGCAGACAAAACACTTTAACAGCCATAATCAGTCATTTTCTCCTGCAGTTTTAAAAAGACTAAAAAAAAAAAAAATAAAACAAGAAAAGAAACAGAAAAACCCCAAAGCAAACCAAACCAACAAAACAAATAAACAAAAACCCAACCAACCAACCAACAAAACCAAAACAAACCGAGATAGAACACCAAGAAGAAAAGATCAAAACCTTTGTGTTGAGATGCTTCCATGAATCATCCTCTTAAGGAAACCTTGTTGCTAGAAGTCGATTCAATTATAAGAAGTCACACAAGTTTAGAATAGGAATTAAGTGAAGTCAACTTATACCCTGTTGTATTTTGCAGAAACATGTTTGGGACAGAGAAGTGACTTAGTTCTAGCCAAAAATAAATATCTAAAGTGTTCAGTATATATAGACAATATGTACTTGTAGAAGGACTCAGCTTATTCCTAACAGAGGTTTCCATAATACTGACCCAGTAACTTCCCAAAGCTCTCTCCCTCTCTACTGACAAACCTCGCCCTTGGTGTACACATGAGCACTGCAGATGACTGAAGTTAAGTGGTATGAAACAAACCCCAACAATCCTGTCCCCAGACAACTTACATTCAACATGCACAAGAGAAATAAGGTATTTGGAAAAGGAAATATTATCCTTATTTTGCAGTGGAAGATGAAGCATGAAGAAGTAATCTCTCACAAAATGTTTCACTGAAGTTCTGTAATGGAATGAGAAGCAACCCCCAGACTACTGGTGTCCTGCTTCGGGAATCTAGTTATGTCTTTTTTCCCCCCTCTGCTTTCACCCTGCATAATTTTTGTTTCAACTGGATTTTTGAGTTCCTGTAAATCCTGATGTGTTAATTCATTTGCAATAATTTATGAAGTACTTTACATGTCCTGCTGGACTACTGCATTAAGAAAAACTGTGCTGATACTCTCCAGAACTGAGTGAAAAGTTTAAAACAAGATCAATAATCTTTGCTAGAAACAGCAAAGTCTTCTTATGGTTCCCTCATTCTCTCAATACCTTTGTAATGTTGAAAAGAGCGACTTTCTTGGACCTACTGGGAAGAAAAACCTTAATACTAAAAGAAGATATATAAGAAAATGGTTTCACAGTAATTAGTAGCTGGAAAGCTAAATATAAAATCACAAAAACCAGATATTGCAGTCTCAGTTGTACAGTAGTATGGAGAGGAAAATGAGCCCTGGGGAAAAGTGCTGAAACAGCAAAAGAAATTATGGAAATCCATTTAAGAAATTGAGATTGTGAGTGTTGTTCACAAAATAGAAGAGGACTCCAAGGGCAAAGAAAAAAGTCACAGTCTTTCGGGATGTAGAGAAGTGAGCATATTTGATATTTTCCTTGCATGAGTAAGAACCAGGTAGACACTAATATAAGGAGATGCTGAACAGGCTGCAGGGCTACCTGGTCTTTCTCCTATCACATGATTCGGAGCATGTCAGGCAATTCTAATGTTAGCCCTTTTGTCCTTTGTCCCTGCTGACCATTTCCAGAGATGTACAGATTGCCATTGTTATTTTTCTAAGTATCTGCATAGCTTTTAACAATCTCTTAACCAATTACAGCAGTTTTTTATAAAAAAAATGTAAATTTCTCAACCACAGCTTCAGTTACTGCCACAAAATAACTATACATTTTGATCAGCTTTTGGGAGAGTTTATATGTTGTGCTTGCTTGAGATGAAGGGAGACTGGAAGTTTTCACTAGTCATTAAGAATTGAGCTGCCATGAAATCTCACTCTTCACATCACATAAAAGATTCCTTGTGGTCTTTGCTATGAGATATTCTGATATCTTCACTGCAAGGCTTTGCAATTTGGCATGTGAAACCCCTACAGGGGACAGTAGTACATTTCCTCTCCATGATGAAATTTCACACAGATTGGCTGAGCTGTGTAGTGTTGAGCATTGCTGTTTTCTTAGCTTTTCCAGCAAAATGTTATCTATTGCTGCAATTGTTGAACACTCCAGAGAACCTCATGCAAGATATTTCCAAAAAAGCAACACAAGAACTGAAGCAACTGCACTGTTTTGGGAACACTGAATGGGATATCTGGATACCACTCATGATACATAGCGACCCAGACTTTCTTATTTTCATGCCTTGCGATCATCATATAGTGACAAGATGACCACTTCTTCCTTGGATAATTATCTGTGAATTAGGGTTGCTGAGGGACAGAGAACTGATCTCTTGGGCAGACACAGGACACTGATAGTCTGTGCTGTGGTACTGTGGATGATCAGGCTTTTCTGGTGTGTAGCAGGGTTGAATTCTATCTTTTCTCCACTAAAATGTGTGCAAAAGTATTCTTAATACTGTTTAGGCTACAAAGTCCAACTTCTGTAAACTAGGAGATCTCCAGCCTGCCTTAATTTGACCCTATCTGTAAACACATTGAAAGGTCTCACGAAAATCTGACCTAGTCCAATATTTTAAAGATACATTAAAAAAGGAATTAGGGATAAGTACTCTTATATTTGGCATTTCTGAACATTTAATTATTTTAACAATCCAATACAACGTAAGCAACTTTCCTTTGGTGTTTTTTTTTTACTACAGACATATAAGCTTATATAAATTTACAACACTGTGAATAAGGAAGATATACTTTCCATTGTTTGAAAAAATGTCTTACTTGACTTGCTTCTCTGTAATGATTCTCTAAGAAAAGTAAAATAAAAAGGGCTAAGGAACTCACAAACTCTATGCTACACCTGTAATTACAGTATTTAAGGGTTCCTAACTACACTGCAGAAGAATAAAACTGAACTAGTCAACACAAGCACTCTTGGATACATGCTAAGTCTCTTCACTTTGTTTCATAGAGCACTGCCTCCCACCAGATGACCCATTGAGCAAGTCCTTTTTGACTTCCAAAGAATCTACTTTTTAACCATTTCAGCTGGGAACGAGCAAGGTTGTATGTTGCCATGGCAGCAGTTACACTGAGAATGGGATATGTAGAAAAGGTGGCAAAGGCAGCCAAAAATAACAAGTTATAAAGAAATGGAATTCTGTTTATCTCTGATTAGGTGCATGGGGGTTAAGGCATCCACCTAAGCCCTGATGCCTAGGAGCCCTGGTTATGAAAGTATTTTGAACCCCAGGTGTCAGCACGGGATCTGTGATGATGGGTGTGTGTGAACTTAGGGGATCACAGGCATTTGCCAAGATCTCACTTGTTTCAGTGCATATACCCGTTCTCCACTTACTACCTGGAACTATATAATGCAAGCTGTGTTTCCTCTGTGATCCTCCTTGAGCAATATAAGCTTATTCAATTCCTACAGAATAGGCATCCTCGAGTAACAAGTTACCATGTATCAATAGTTCAGAGGGTTAATAATTTTTCTTTTGATTTCCCTGAGAATTCATCGCAAAATAATTCTTGGTTTGCTTTGATGAAGAGTCAAATCCTTGCAGACAGAATTCTGGCAGCAGACAGAATAATCACCGTTTCCATTTTTAATTCTGTACTTCCTGTTGCATGTATTTGCTCTTGAACCATTTTGTTTAGATGGTTAAACACAACATATTTAAACAAATAAACAAAAAAAGGTCTACAGACTTCCAAAGCTACATGAGTATTCAAAATCAAATAAGCCATGCAACTCAAAACCCACCAAAGAGATTGTGTGAGGCTGGAATCACTGAGAGCCACAAAAATTTTAAAGAATTGAAGAAAATGTTTGTGAGTTTGATATAGCCCAGCTATTTGACATATGACCAGTATAGGATCCAAATTGTAGTTGTTGTTAGGCTAGGTTCAATAAGTAAGTAAAATTAATTGCCTCTTTGAATTGTTCTATTTACTTATTTCCTTTCCTTTTTGAGAACTCTGCAGTATCTTCCTCAGAATGTTATAAGATTAACTTGTTATATGTAGGATGGGTAAGTGTTGTAGTCATGGGATTGAAATGGGCATGTGTTGCAACACATCACTTGTGTGTTGTTTCATATAATCAGAAAGGAGATAATCAAGATATATTGTTCTTTTGGTCATGTTAAGAGAGAGATATTGATGTATACAGTCTTCCATGTGAGTCTGTGTATTCCCCCTTAGCTAAATGCAGCTCACTGTTGCAGGTGGCTGAACAGTGGTTGCAACCTAAATTATTTAAGGCTTAATAAATGATAACATTTGAAATGTGTCATTGCTAATTTCAAAAAATATTATTTTTTGACATTATTCCCACCCACACATGTCTAATTTTGTCCATCTATGTTTTTTTAATTTGTATTCTTTACCCTAGAGGAACTTTGTCATACTCCTCAGCTGCCATCTTCATTTAATGGTGAAAGGAACATCAGAATATGCAGGCCCCAAGAAGCTATGAAAAAGAAAACCCAGGTTCTGCTGCAATAAGCAAATAACAAGGGATAATATGGAATAATTTCTGGACACTTGTTTCTCTGAATAGCACAGTTATATAAAACAGATTATTGCAGTGATTAAAAGAATAAAAATAAGAGCAATATTGTTATTAAACTAATGTAACAATTTAGCTTTTAGACCTCTTTTGTGTTAATCTGACCCAACAATCAGCAATGAGTTCCTTGGATTGCTGTGAAACTTGCTGACTTGATCAGTTAAACTGTCATAGTGCTTCCAGTGCTCACAGCAGGGACAATGCATTTCTTGGTAACTATGGAGTCTGCTCTCACCAGAGCTTTATCACCCTTGGTAAAATCCTTTTTTTCCTGCTGGGCAGTGCATTTGCTGCCACTAAAATGGGGATGCACCAAATCAGGAGGTTACTGTGCCTTCCTGCTGAGATACCACCCACAAACAGCAACAGAGCTACCATTGCCCCACAGTCCTCTCAGACAATAACCTAAATTACATTAGCATGTTGCTTTTTAAACTCACTGCAAATCTATTATCCCTGTTAACAAAATATCCACCCTAATCCCCGTGCCCTGGTCACTGTGAAAAGAACGCAGGCACTAGAAGAGAGCTGGTGTGCTCCCAGACAGTCGTACCAGGAATGCAGCTGCCCTGCAGTGTGCCTACAGCCAGAGGTGCTGCAGAGTTGGAGAACATTTGCTCCACTTAGTTCAAGGTTTCAGCTGTTTAAATCTCAAGTCATACCTGGCACTTTTAAGAAAACAAAAAGACTTAACTGTAATCAGAACTAAGTACTTCTATTCTGCAAGATGAGAAAGTTTGAGAAAACTAATTTGGGATGAAATCACTTTCCCCCAGGAATAAATTTGGCTGTATGGAAGCTGATGAGTAGCCAAAAGTCAGCCAAGTGTTGGGCATGAACCTGTATGCTGCCCTTTGCATCTTATTATACAATATTATTAAATTTCATAGAATATAAGACTATATATTTTCGTCAAATATTATGAGTGAGTGCATAAACTTTAATAGAGGTGCAGTGCCTTTCATAAGACTTGAGCTTTGGCTGTTGTAACATCATGTCCTGTCACATTGTGGTTGGTTTTGAAGAACAATAATTACTTTTCAACATAGAGTGTCAAATGAGGCATGTGTGTAGATTACATATTGATTCGAATCATGCTTTACAAGATTCAGGTTTATGAGCACATAAGATAATCACCAAATTTTGCAACCTTTTCATATGCTTTTTGAACCCCTTGGTATTTGTGGTTTCATTTTGGAAGCATAAAGCTAAATATATTTTACAAATTAATAGGCTACAGCATTACATTTCATTATTTACTGATGAAATTGTACAATATTGTAGGACCAAGAAATTTAAATAGACCTTGCTAATGCCTTACATGTTTTTTGGGATTCACTTTAATGAAGATAAAAGTAAAATCAGAATATATTTCTGTGATGAAAACCCCCAAATATTATAGACCAAGAAACATGGCAGCTTTTGTGCTCTCTAGGGTTATAGAAAGGACTTCACTTTCTTGAAAACCACCATCCCTTAGCAGTTAATAATTTATAAGTGAATACAGTCCAAACTACTAGAACAAAATAAGCAAAGCAAGAAAGAGAAAATTCAGCAGTTGCTGTCAATCCCTCATATAGAGATTAAAGTGCAGGAAAGAAGCAGTGCTTGAAGAGTACACTTGATTGATTTATAAGAACTTTTTTTTGGTCAGGCTTGCAGTTCTTTCAAAGAAACAGCATGTGTCTTTCTCAGGTATTTCTGGGTGCTCTTCTCTGTTGCTGAAGCATTAGAAGACTGACAGGAATCAGCTCAGAGTGTATTCAAAATGCTGTTGTTTAAACATCCCCTACTCCTGTACATATTGCTCATTCTGCATGCTGGAAATGGAATACAATTCTCCTTTTCTTGAAGAGTGTGTTCTTAACATAAACTAGATGCCCGCTTTTCTAATTCAGAAGAACTAAACTCACACTTCATGAACAATCATGAGTCAAAAACTGAAGAATATTATTGGCACATTCTGAATCATATTGCTATTTTAATATCTACACATTACATTTGCACAGATTCTCATAAGAGAATGAATTACCTCCAGACAAAAAAAAAAAAAGAAAAAAGAATAAAAAAGAGAAGAAGACAGAAAGAAAAAAAGCATGGTAGATGTTTTCCTAATCTTCTAACTCAAACTTTATGTAAAATCTTTCAGAAAATGATTTTTTTTAATTACTGCTAGTCTTTCTATGGCCATTAAAATAAATATGTCTAATGAATTTATAAAGGTTACGCAGAATTTCATTTATCTGGATTTGCTGTGCTTAGGTACCAGGAAAGATCAAGGAATTCATATTGGTTACTTATAATGAGGTAATCAGCCTTTAATGAAAATCAACAGTTATTAGATAATCAGTTCAGCCTGGTGACTATTGGTCTGTTATTGCAGGAGAAGAATAATTAAGGAGCACTTAAGGTATGGAAAAAAATGGCAGCCAGGAACTGATGTGCCTATAGAAGTCTCCAAACGACAGGCATTTAATAGCCCTTTATATGTTACTATAGCAACACACTTTGATAACTCATCTGCCCACACCATAGTAAAACAAGGGGCACAGGGCTCCTCAGAAAGTGCAATCTCCTTTAAGCAGATCTATAAGCATTGCAGATGAACAGAATTCTAAACATTCCTCCATGAATATTCATGAACTAAGTTGTTTTTTGTTGCCTGCCTAGTCAGCAGTCACAAAACACATGGTGTGTGTTGGCAGCATCTTGCCTAGGTAGAGGGCTATGGACTGAGGCAATGGCAGGAACCAGGACCTGTGAGGCTGACTGACATTTCCATCTGTAGCGAAGGCTGGTAATTAACAGGAAGGAGTGTGCCTGCAGCATTGCACCATCTGCTAGGGAAACGGCTCAATAAGAAAGGAGCTGGATATCATCTCAGTGGTGGCTCGATCTGGTTCCGACATGAGGCTGGGCATCTGTTAGCTGAGGAGATAGGCTATTAGGAAATTCGACTGGGAATGAACAACATGGAAAGAGCACTCTGACCTAGCCCATAAAAGCATCTCTTCAGAAATGGTGTCTTTTTATCTTACTTACACAAGTCTTCTGAAAATGGTTTGCTGAGGGACCATTATGGATCTGTTTGAAGTAACACAATGGTTTCAAAAATGCTGCTTAATTCCAACATGAAATTCTTGAAATCAGGATACAGCTGTCATCTTTTGACAATAGAGCTAATTTCAGAATGAGGATATGAGGTTAAATTCCTTCTTCTGTCATTTGTTTTTTTGGGAGCAGGAGAGAAAATTAACTTCTAACTATTGTACAGTTTAACTCCTGGAACACAGTAAATTTGGGATACTCAAATGGAAAACAAAGATGAAAGCGTAAAACCTTAGGTGCGTTTTAAATGCAGGATTGTGCAAAACACAACAGTCAGAAAGAATGTCAATGTTTTTTCTTGCTTTGTGTATATACATGTAGAAATATGTATATGTATATAAGTTTCATAATAAACTCTTTTCTCTGATAGAATTGAAATGACTTCTGGTTTGCCAAAAGAGGATTTCAGGGATGAGGTTTGTAATTCATGGCATTAAAATAGGTTAGTTCTTCTTGCTGGAAGACTGGTCTATGTACCCAGTTATGTAATTTAAAACATTATGAATGTGGAATTATTAAAGGCTTTTAAAGCATGATCAGCTATAGTGTTCATGGAAATGACAGTTTGATGTTCCACAGGCCTCTGATACTGCTCAGATTCATTAAAGTCTGGGTAAATGCCTCTGTTTTTCTCTGCCGACATTCTCAAAATTATTTCGATGAGGAACAACCTGTAATCCTTTTCCTCTTTCACCCACAGTGCTGAGAGCAAGTGTGCCCGTGTTTTATGTGTAGCAACACGTTCTGCTGACATCATCACTGGTTACATTACATCAGTGCTTATGGACACAAATCAGTTTTGGGCTGTTTTTGTGCACCCGTGAAGTGCTCAACACCTATTGAGATGCTGTAACTTATCAAGTTGAACAGCCACAGCTGTCAATATGTGCTTTATTTGCTGTCTATGGCAAGTGTAACACAATGTGCTTTAAAGCAGCTCTCACTGACTGCAGGATAAAGAAAATGCAATTCCACTGTTTGCAGACTCTGGGAGCCTGTAGAGGTACCAGCCTGGCTGCTGTTTGCTTTGACTGTGGTAACTTAGTTGTATGTCAGTCATAAGTGTACTGTAGTCATCTATGTGAGTTTTCCAGTCTTTGCCTATGTCAGGACACAGAGGTAACTCTTCCAATAGACAATTCTGATGTTTCAAGGGGCTGATGTGACTTCATGATGGGTTAAAGCCTGATGCCTACCTTTTAAATTCCCATCCTAAGTGCTGTTCCCTTCCCACAGAGTTCATAGAAATGTTGACATACACAAATAACTGCTGAAAAAATGAATTGACATCAAGAACCCAGGCAAATAAACTGCATATCCAGTAGAGACAAACTCTTTCTTATTATGGGAGATTAGAACATAGAAAAGAAAGATGGTAGATCTCAGAAAGTGACAGAGGTGTTTTCATAATTGTAGAGAAGTATCTGAAAAAAGAGAACAGTTTGACTTGCATGCATAGATTTTAAACTCTTCCCTTTGTAAAACTAGTTTTCTATTGTTTTCTGGCAACACTGATGAATATTTGGCTTTTCCCCATAATAGGAAGTGACTTTCCTCCACAGCAATTATACAGCTGTATTTATATATCAACTCCATTCCTTTCAAGGGGAAACAGAAACCCTATAGGGTCTACTCTCCTAGGGACTCAGAAATCAGTGATGTATAATCCAATTTTAACAAAAAATATTAGCACCATATATATATATTGGTCAAAGTGTGTGGTGTGAAAGATTGAAAGGTCACAGTCTTAGGCATTGAATATAGGCAGAACTCACAGGCTTTCCACTAGTTCTGTCAATACCTTTTACAGGGACCTGTGCAAATTAGAGTGCTTGTGAGTTACAGTTACTCTGCTCGTACAGAGCTTCCTACTCACAAAACTACAGGCAACAATGTCCATGTAGTAAAATCAACAGGCAACTGGAAAAGCAATTTTTGTGAACTCAGGGGATAATCAAGCAGAAATCATCGTTGTCTGTCCTCCACAATTGAAGGCTGACAATTGAAGGCTGATCTACAGCCAGTAAAATGGGTAAAGCTTTTATTTTTTTTTGTTGTTTTTGCTTTCCCAAATATCTATTTTCTTGACAGCAAGTTCCTCACTATTCAATCAAGGGCAATATGTCTTCAGTCAACAATTTTTCCTTTTTTCCTTTTCTTTGTGTGTATGTGTATAACACTGTTCTTAAAGCTCTTTGCAGCTGGTTGTCATCTGAATGACTGCCAATAGCCTCTAAGAGCACTACCCCCTCCAGAATACATCATTTGGCTCCCTGAGATTATTTACTAGTGAAAGCTCTGCATGCATGGAGTTAGTCAGATATGACTCTCCGAGGGAAGAGCCGGGTGTGGTTGTGGCATGTGGGGGACTGAGCTGGGAGAGGAGTCACAAATACCATTTGGCTGGCATGTGAGCGCTTGTGCCCTGCTGTTGTTTGAAGCCGCATGCCAAAGAAAGGTAGCCCAAGAATGCCCAGAGGAACATGAATTTCTGATCAGCAAAGTCCTAAGACAATGGATAGTTTATCTACAACACATCATAGCCTTTGAGGCAGATGATTTTCTTGGAAATGAGGGATTTGAGAGAATGGTGGTAGCGGAAAGGGATTGGTGCAAATCCTTTTTAAATCCACAGAAGAGTTAATTGATTTCAATGGGCTTTCTCTTAGGTCTGAAATGTTTACCTCACAGTGAAAATTATTTTAAATATACAGCTGTAATTGTTTAGTTTGATATTAATTGAGAGTAATTGGATTCAGTCCCAGAAGATTTCAGCAATGCACTAAAGTAAGAATTCATTTAGGTATCATTGCTAAGAGGCTTAAAGCCCACACACATGCTCACCTATAGCCCCAACATACAGCTCCCATCTGCAAACATGGTGTCTTACTCAGTCCAGTGAGATGAACCCAGAACTTGTGGGTCCTGACATCCTCTTTAGTGCACAGCTTGAAAGCATTCTTCAAGAAAAAGACTCAGAGGTAACTCTGGAAGGCCACAATGCCAATTTACACTTCCCTGAACTGAAATAGGAGCTATCTAAACACAGAAGCTAGTGGTGCATGGAGTTCATACAAAAGAAGAAAAATAAATATTATTATTCATTATTTGAATTGCATTTGCATGTAAAATCCTTTCAAACTTATCCATGGATGCTGAGTCAACAAACAAAACACAACAGGTCAGGACAAATGAGAATTTTGCTGCCTCATTAATTCTATGCGATAAATATGAAGAACTGGTTCTGTTAGAATATGGCACTTGAAACAGAATAACTCCAGATACACTGCCTGAAAGGGTTAAACACCTCTGCTTACTCAGTAAGCTATTCTGTTTTTTTAAACACTTTCAGAAAATGCTGAGTTTAACCCAAAGGAAAGGATGGAAGGAACTTTAGGCAGTACAGATTTGAACTCAACATGAAGACTCAGGGCAAAATGACAGGTATGATTTCCCCAGGTTCGACCTGCACAGACAGGATGGGCACACATCCAAGACCAGAGGCTTTTCGTAAAACTCCAAAGTCTGAACTCTTCTTACATTAATAAAACCTTCCAAACTCTCCTTCCAAAAGCCTCCATGCAGTTTGACAGAGTGGTGTGGTCCCGGGCTCTGCCGGTGAGGAGAGCCTCGAGGGCACAGGGGAGGAGGGAGGCAGGAGGCGTGGATGCTGCTGCGAGTCTGCGGTGCATTGGCAGTGCTGCATGGGGAGAGTTTGTACAGCACCTGCCCCCATGCTAGCTGGCTCTAGCCAATGTCATTAGCCACTCACCCCATAAACATTAAATTCAGCTATAAAATGATAAATAAAATAAAATGAAGAAAAAAAAGAAACAAACCACAATGTAACAGAAGAGTGAAGGGAAAGGGATGGTATTGTGCAAAACTTTAAAATACTTTAACTCCAATGTTGAAGTCCGACCTCTGCAGATGCAAAGAAACAGTTTATGTGCATAAAGGCATTTAACAGTACAGAGAAGGTATCCTTATTTGTACAAAGCTTCCAGTGCTAGAGAGGATGAAAAGGGGAGGAAATAAAAGCTGAAGGTTTACTGTATAGTGAGGACAAAATTCTCAAAGGCCATGGCATTTGGAACATGTTGAGTCAGTGTGATTCTCAATATTCTTCATAATGAAGAGGAGAGGGATGTGTTGCGGTTTTTTTCTTTTGTTTTGTTTTGGATTTGTCTTTTTTTTTTTTGCTTGCCTCAGTCATACTACTAATTATTTAGTGGTCTTTCAAACCTTTTGTAATCGCAACTTGAGAAAGCACTGAAAGATATTAATTCTTAGCCATGTGTCTCATAAATGAAGGCCATTCTGCTATACTTAATGACAAGGCTGAGGCAGCAAGATGTCATTTGCTTTTTTCTCGGTTTTTAAATTGCTTTCTAAATGAACTACAGCTGTGAGGGCCAGGTGCTGTGATCCCTTTAGAAAGATCAGGAAATGATGAAATCCAAAATTTCAAAGTGTGATGGATGTCAGCTCCCGATTTGGTGTGTGTGTGAGGTCACCCCCATGCACCTGGTGCTATCTCCACAGCAGAATCACTTTATTGTGGAAAAAAAAAAAAAAAGATGCACATGTCGAGTGTAAGAGTAACAATATGAGATGCAGTTTATAATTATCCCTTTGTTTTCTCCTCATCGAGATGGAAATGACGGATATACAGTGTGTGTGTTTCTTGTTCTAGGTGCTGCAGAGTATATTAAGGCAAGGTTTGAGTAAAATAATCAACATGGCTGGGTGGTGAGATGAGCAGCCACCACACGGGGAATGTGATGTTAGTAAAATAAGAGCTCACTGACTAACTTTACTTAATTAGAAATTGTAGCTGCAAGGTCAAGAACTCTATTAGCTAAATTTTATTTTACAGAACATGGCTTGGGAGGTAACTGAGGTATACTATAGCAAACAATGCTTTTGTTGCAGCTACTCTACGCTTTTTATCTGACTACAATAACTAAAGAAGATTGGCTGTAGCCTTTTAAAGTGCACTGTTGAAATATTATTACTGTCTTAATTGAATATATAGCTTAATTCTAGAAAGTCAGCTCCAGCAAGAGGGGTGTGCTGTCAGGAAAGTGCACACAAAGCATGGACACTGACAGCCAAAGTCCTGCCCTGTGATACCACCATTTAACATGTCGCTTGTTGCAGCAGTCACTGCAGATTCTGGGGTATTTGCAGACACTGCCAACTGCTTCCCTCATTGTCCTTCTTTTTGTGCACTGGCCAAATTTCTCCTCTGAACCAGAACAAAGACTTATTCACTCTGGCAATGCACCAAAAGGATCCAGTCCACAATACACAAGATGTGTCAAATTCAGCCTCTGTACTGTCCAACTCCAGCACAAATTGAACAATTTAGAGGCAGTGTTTTCCATTGTGTAAGGAATACATGGCATGTTCTGCTGAAGTTTAGTAGCAGATCATTAAAAAGTAAAGCAGCTCTATCCCAAGTGTTCCAGAGATTGTGATGTTTTTGTTGTGGATTAATCCTATGAAAAATGCAGTGTTACATTAAACACATCTAATTGCTGGACTTTATTTGGAGTTCATCCTTCATTCTCAAAGCTCCTGCATTGTCAAGCTGGATTAGAGATTTTTTGTGAGTAGGAATTTGACTTTCAGTACATTGTCATTCTTAGCTAAAGCACAGTCAAAGCAATGGGCAGAAATGTAGATAAAAAATTAAATTATTGAGCATAGATAAAAGCTTCAGTACATGGTCACCAGATCTTAGAAATTAATTATGGGGTTGTTTTCTTCATAAAATGCTTTATTTACTACCTGCAGTGAAAATTCATGGTTTATTAGGAATTTTCCTGTGTTCATCACAGTAACATGATAACATGTCAAAGAACTGTCTCCAAAATTGCCAACTCAGATAAACAGTTTTAGGATTCTTGTAATAAGCCTAAATGAAGTACATTTAGTTACTTCTTGTCTGCATTTTGAAAAGAAGAAATGTTTTGGAACATCTACATTAGAAGCCATGCTTGCATTTTATTTTTTCAAAAAAACAGAACACACTAATTTTCCCTAATTTCATAAGTTTTTATGGGCTGTCAGATCGAGTGATAGTCAAAAGAAGTTCACATCACCTATCTATCTACTCACAGACTTGAAAGGATCCGTTATCACGAACGAAGAACTACAAGGAAGTCTTCAGTCTAAAGGACAGACAAGGGATTTTTTCTAAGTAAGAAGCAGTGAATTATAGGTACAAATGTCTGAATTACTGACATAGAAGTTGTGAATTTATGATTTTATTTATTTTTTAAGCCACAAAATGTTTAGACCCAGACTAGCTTCAAGACCTTTAGATTTACAAAGAGATCATTTGGCTGTTGAAATGGATGGCAGCCCTTGGTCTAAGAGATGCCTGCTCATTTTGGCACAAATTTTTCTCTGATAGTTTTCTGGGTATTTGGATCAGAGAGACAAAGAGTGTATGAGGGTTTATGTAAGAGCAGTTCCAGGAAAAAGGGATCCTTAACTTAGATTTGAATGTCCCAATACTCTAAGAAGAAGATCTCACTGTCTCATTTCATGGCAAAGCACATTTAAAAGACATTTGTTCTATGCATAGGAATGTCTGAACAGGGTCATATATCCTGCATTTAACAAAGCCCATAAATAAATGAGAAAAAGAACAGTAAAAAAAAAAAATCAAGTGTATTTCCACTAAAATTTTCACAATACATTTTGTGGAGAGCACCCTTTGGCCACGAGCTGTAACTCCTTGCTAAGGCAGAGAGCATTATTAAATATGGGCAGATTCTGGACTGCTACTCACTAGATTCTAATCTTTACAAGGTGTTTTTAAAGAAAGACAAAGATGGACAGAAACAGACAATAAAAAAAATTCTTGTATTGAGATGGTCCTGGGTTATGGGGCTCTCAGTGTTACAAAACTAACTGCTCTGAAGATCAGTATTGAAAATGTCTTTTTATCTATTTCAAAGTCTTTATCAAAATGCCAGTTTGAGATTTCATGTGTCAGAAATCCAGATCCAAAGTCTGTGGTTTGAACCTATTTCTGGTTTTCTGTTGGGTCAGTTTGCAGAAGATATTGTGAGAAATTAAACTCATGGATACCTTATGTAATGATAAACTAATTAAAATTTTTAAAAAGGAAAGAGAAACTAGAACTGCACCACCCTTCAGACTGACTAGAGCAAATCAATTGTTAACCCCTGGGGAACCACTAATTTTTCAAACACAGCTGCAACAAAACAGATTTATCCATCCTCATGCTTCTATTCTTTAACAGCTTCATTGTAGATAAAATGACGGGTATTTCTAATGGTAAGAATGTCTTTTAAATTACCCATTTTAAATAGTTCCAGATATTTACATTATTCTGTTAAAGGATTTTTCTTTTTCATATTCCATTGTAATACAGCTTGATGTAATAGGAGATGGCGGGGGGGGAGAAAAATCTTTTGTAGACAGGTTTGAATATATGGTTCCACAGATCAGCTATTTGTTAATTTTATGCAGGCTGTCTCCCTTTTCTGCATCTCACAGTTTGGGCACAACAGGAGGTGACACTGTTAACTGTTACTCTTTTCACTTACTTTTTTTCCCTGAGCTGAACATAAACATATCATTACACAGTTACACTACACTA
>JAOXXN010000446.1:101719551-101734801 GCA_026770055.1 Myrmophylax atrothorax | reverse complement strand
CACAGTTACACTACACTATATTTAGAGTTGATTTTTAACTATCTATTAGATAAAAAGACTCGAGCTGAGATAAAATACCTGGAATGAACCGGGAAGGTCTAACAGAATGGCACTACCCACAGAAATTCTGGTGTGAGTAAGGTATTTCGACACTGTGGTGATGCAATGTATTTAATTTGTGCCTGAAACTTGTCTGATGTAACTGGACATACTGGTATGGGGTCATTGCTGTGGGTGCCTTACATGGCAAAGAAACTTAGCCATCAACATCAAGTTCTTTAGAATCTCTTTTTTTTCTCCTTAAGGAAAAGGAGTGTGTCTAAGATGTGAAATCTGTGAATGTTTTCTAAGTCTGACTTGGCATCCTGGCAGCATCAGAAGGGCATCTGGGTCTGCTTCTTGCGTATGTCTCTCCAGCATCTGGCTTCTTGCTGAGAAAATATATGTCTCAGACCAGGAGAGCACCTTTAGATATTCCAGCAGAATCCCCAACTTGGATATTCATGGGATGAGACTCAGGTCCATGCTGTGGAGCACATTGGTTCCACTGCATAACTCAACCTGAGTGCCTAAGTTTCTGCCAACGTGTATGTATATATGATCATTAAAATCTTGTTGAGATTAAGTTATTATTACTTCTAATCTTAGCAAAAGGCTTGCCAGACACAATACCCCACAGAACAGGATGCTCCGAACACTAAGATTTCCTCACAGACTCTTTATTTGCTGGTATGACAGAAAAATGCATGAGGAAGAGGTGTTTGTCCATCCCCTCTTTGACAAATAAGTTAAAGAATTCACATAAAAAATGAATTTTTTTCTCACATCTCATCTGAACTTGAAGTGAATAGCAGACTTAAGTGTCAGTTATCGGCATCTGAGCTGCATGTTTATGAACCAGGCTGGCTTATTTTCACATTGATGTCTATCTTTGTATCCCACAGGAACTGTTTTGCTTTGTAAAATTATAGGATGTACTGAACTTGAGACCTGAACTCTTCCACATACTAATTCAGTACTGTAACTGCTGCTATAAAGATCTCTTCTGTGCTGTTTCTTTTTTTTTTTTCATGAGAAAAAGATGTACCTGGTAAGCCATCTAGCTCTGAATGGCTGAAAGTGTTAAAATATATTCCGTATGTCCAAACAGCTCTCTATGGTCTTCCACATTTGGATGCAATATTTTTAATAAGGAACGTGCATGCACTACTTAAAAATGTAACATTTTCCAGCAGTTCCCATATATCTGAGAATACTGCACCTTTCTCCTGTATTCTGAATGAGAAGTATTACAGACTCACTACCATTGGGTGATAGCTGGTGGCTGCAATTCTGTGTTTACCCCTTGGGTAGGGAAAACAACTTTTTAATATACTCAGAGAATTTATTTTGTTGGTGGCCTGTTTCTTGCAATGCAGAGATTTTCTACATAAAAGCTGATGGCTATAAATAACTGCATGGACCAAAGTTATCTCTAAAGTAATTGCCTTAATTCAAATTAGGTCAGTTGAAGCATTAATTGACTGTGTGATGCTTCAGTAATGTATCTGACCAGTTCAAAAGGTGAGTCAAACACCAAGATTATCTTCCTCTGGGAAACAGTGACTAAATGGAGGTGCACCTGTATTGATGGCAACTGTTCTGCTTATGTATCAAAGTTGTAATATACTGTGTTTTCTGCATATTCAGTCTTAAATACACCATGGAGAGGAAGTGCTACAAACATTGCCTGTGTTAGACATCTGTGCTCCACTCAAAGTATCTGAGCATCTTTACATTGATCCTTAGACTCACTTAGGGAAAAAAAAATTGAAGGCATAGATAACATGGTGCCTATTTTTAAGAATGAGTTTAAGAATTGTTTCACTTGTGGAAATGAACATCAAGTTTCAAGTCATTCCTTGCATTTTAATTTTAATGCTGAGAACTGCTTCATCATTGCACTGCCTTCAGTGAGTCTTGATGTCCCTATTGTAACATAATAATTAATAAGATATAACTCTGAACTGGATCAGTGTTATGGCACTGTTGGGTTTTTTTGAAAAGGCTAAACTCTTCTCTGATTTGGCTCATGGGCTGCAAATGAAGGACTGGTGTGCTGTGTACAGGGGCAAATCTGTGTACTGTGAACCCAAGTTGCTGATGTCATCAACATGCCATCAAACCATTCATTGGCTGATCTTTGTAGGAGAAGAAGAGGATGGCTGGCTGCATGCATGGAGGGATGACTGGGGAAGAAATGGACTAACAGGTTACTGATTCTCTTACACTACACTGAAAAGGAAATCAGTACTCAAAGGTTATATGGTCTTCCAGAATATTTTTCTTCTTATATCCCTCTTGCCTTGAATGACAGCAATGGGAAACTCTTCAAAGAAAGAAAAAGAAAATATTTATATTAGATTTAGGAGTTTTAAAGGATGAACATGTAAGTGAAAAGGTACTGTACCATCAGGTCTGACAACACCTAGTTAAGGCTCCCCATGGCTACACTGAGAGGAGGCCTGTTTGATATTTAAAGTCTACAGCACAGAGGTGGTTGCTTCCCTGTCCCATTAGTAGTGAGAACTGTAGACAGTGGACTGCAGACACAAACTTAAACCATCAGATTTTGATAGTTATAGTTGCAGATCACATGGGTATCAGATTTCAGTAGTCAGGGTAAAATTTCTAGTCAGTGTTTTATTTATTGCTGAAGGAAAACCACAAACTTTGAAAGTATTACTAATGTAATCCTACCTTGAATGTTGGCATATCATGTTCAAGCCATGACAGGAAAAAAAATTCTTCAGGTGAAAAAAGACACCCTCAGAGAACATACATCTAATGTATAGAACTTTTTTGCATGATCATAAAGTTTGTTAAGAAAGGAATATGTTTCATTTTGGCACAGAAACACCGCTGAGCAGAGAATGGGAGGTATATCCTATTGTACATTGCCATAAAACTTGCTATCCTGCAATATATCCCGTAATATACACTATGAACAGAGGCAGTAGAATCCATAACATCTCACATTTTTTGGAAGTAAAAAAGAACTTGGCAGGAGAGGAGAATGCAAGATTTATCAGCTCAGGTTTCAAATAAACAAGTCATTTTAGTCATCCTGAATACTTTAGTATCAACAGGGTCTCTACTGTTTTCCATTGCAAATTTTGGAAGCACCACTTCCAGAAACTTTCAAGAGACTCTTCTGCCTTTTGTGTGCTCAAGCAACTACACAAACATGCATATACTTTTGTTTTGCTACAGTAATTATTTGTTCTAAATCTCCATCTCTAACAACACTAGTATTGTTATACCTCATGTCCACTTATTGAAGGCTGTGTGTATAACTATGAAACACAACATCAAATAACAAGCAGAATTCAGTGTTATGAAAGTTATGACAGAAGTTATAGTGGAGACAGTGTTGCAGGACAAATGGACAGTGCATAATTCATAATTCAATCCTCTTTCTCTTTAAAAATTATGCCACTATTGAAAAAAAAGCCCAACCCAAACCAACCAAACAAAAATACAACAAAAAAAATTCCCCACAATGCTCACTAAAAAAGTCCAAGATATTATACATATTATTGTAGTTGTCTCTGCTGACACTTCCTGTTCCGTGATTGCCTTCTTTATAATGAGGTTAAATGGAGTTAGGTATGGAACAGAAAAAAAAAACTACAGCCAATTTAGCCACTCAGGCAGTGCTAGAAATCTCCTGTTTCAGGCTGCAGTGAGAGATAACTTGCCACAAGTTGTGCTGATTGGAACTCTGTGAAGTCTCTGCTTCAGCGACTCCTGGAAGAGGCAAAACCTCTATGCAAATTCAGAGGGGAGCAGAAAGCAGGCGAAGGCGCTCGCCAGCAGCAACAGACTTTGGAATCTAATAGGAGATTTTTCTCTTCTCCTTTTCAAAAGGAGCTCTTGGAATTTGTGTTAATTACTTCAAAACCCAGCAACCATCTCAGGGTACAGGAAGAAGAGCAGGACTGAATGGTGGAGGACCAGCAGTCCCTGTATGCTTTTTGTCTGACTGGAGAGTTTGGGAACAATGAAGTATCAATGGCAACAGCCAAATCATGATGTGCTGCCATGGAACACGGCAAGACTGCTTTCCTGGGTTTCATCACCAAAAAAAAAGAGTTCATACTAGGCATTTGAAGCTTAAACAAACACTCAGAAAACTGATTTGAAGCACGGTATTTTATTACACAAATAAACAGATAGCTCAACCAAACTCCTTGCTGCATTCTGATCCTGAAGAAATCATAGAGTAGCCCTTCCCCAAAATGCAAGCTTTGCTGCCTGTCTACTAGCACCTTGCATCACAGTAGAGGGAAGCATGAGCTGAGAGGAAAAGAAACTAAATGGAAACTGAATTATTCTAGGATGCAGCTGAGACCAGGATGTGGTTATGAGCTGTTCCAATCTCCAGCCTGAGAATGGTATGCATGTGTGTGCATGTGTAACCTACATGTGAAATCTTTACTTCTGAACTACCATAATGGCTCTCTCATTTTCACAAAACATCTAACAGCTTCCAACTTTTTGGAGCTATAACTCTTTGCATTAGGAAATGGCAAAACCAAACTCATGCAAATGAAAATAACAGGTGCCTGAGCACAGGAATATGTCAGAGTTGGGGAGAGGAGAGAAAGGTAGCACATGAAAACTGCTTTACATTTTCCCCGTTTTTATATGATACTTACCTCAAGTAGGTTCAAGTTGCTTGCTATGAATGTATAAGACAATTGCTGATCTAAAAGCTGAAGGTTACCACAGTGAAAAAGGCCCCAAAACCAAAAAGTGAGGGTTTGCCATCTCAAAGACTGTTTGGGGCTTTTATGGCAGTATAGATTGATTGTACTTTTTGTAGTACTCTTCTGCACAAGACCAAAAGTTTTTAGCAGATCTGTAACTCTGATAATAAAATGTCAATTTAGTGTGTATTGAGAAATATATGTTGCAATTTTATAGATACATTTTTGTGTATACAGGTTTATATATACATTTTTACATATACATTTTAGTGTATGCAATGATTTAATTTTTCAGCCTTTTTTTTACCTGCTTACATTAATTTCTAAATGGTTCTTTTATATTTCTCAGAAATGAGAAAATTCAGAAAAATACACCAATTTAAAACCTGGAAGATGGAATTCATTTATCATTATAGAAAATAGCAATTGGCTCAAATGAACAAAAATAACTCAGGCAGTTAGCTCTTACCAGCTTGCACACTCTACTGATATATTCCATTTACTGCTTTACATCCATCTGCCAAACCCACCTGGGTTTCAGATGGGGCATATTCTAGTTCTGTTAATGATAAGCTTCACTCTATTCATTATGTCATCCCCTCAACACTTTCTAAAAAAAAAGACAAAAATTATACAGTGTGTATTGTGCCATGATGTGTTAATCTAAATGTTACATTAAGTGGAGAGCATATTAAGAAGTATTTCAGAGAGTGTTTTCATCTTGTTATGACCTCCACAATGAGTCAGGTAGAACTCATATAATCTACAGTCAAAAGCCAAAAATAGGTGAGTTCTGGGTAAGGCAGAGTCTTATTTGTTTCTATGAGGTACCTTATGAGATTATCTCTAAGCACTTACAGAAATACTGCAAATGCTACTGTTTTAGTGGCTTAGTTGCAGAAATATATAAGGCCTGCTGGAATTGAAAATAACAACTACCAGTTTCACAGGCTCCTTTGCAGGGCTCACAGGGAACTGCAGGTCTGCACAGAGGCAATACAGAGACAGTGACATCTCATGATGTGAAGGATTACTTTGTCCTCACCTTTGTTCAAGATCTTAATGATCCAGGAGTCTTTAACTGAGATGACACTACTGCACATTCCAGAGAGGTACCCTGATGAGCAGACTGCACAGTCAGTATTTGTCAGGGAGTGGGCAGAAGTGTACTCTCATAGGGAAAAACCCTATATACTCTTTCTACTCTCTGCGGTGTGTTGTGTTTCCTGTCTTTTTGCAGGAAACTGGACTTGATGAGTGATTTGATACGCCTGTCACAAGCTACAGCAGAACAGAGATATCCAGTTGGTGGCACTACCTTCAGGTCCCACATAAAGTGGAAAGAAACTGACCAGCTCCTTGGTCATTGCTAATGAGACATAGACAATAAGGCATTATTTTGTTTAAGTTCTGCTCAGTGTGATGAACACTTTTGAACACTGAAGCACAAGGGCTGGACACAGAAAAATTGTGTTGCCTAAAAACTCCAGCCCTAGCCAGGGGATAATGAGTCAGTCTAACGACAGCAGGGTAATAAAACTAATGGTTTAACTGAGTCATCCCTATTGTATGTTTTCACATATTAGTGAACATTATGGGTGATCTTGTTTCAAGAAATAAGATTGCACCAAGCCCTCTTGATGCAACTTTCACAAGGTTGCCCCCATATTCAGACAAATGTGGCTTTTTGTCAGGCTTCAGGACTGAAAGCTCTCTTAACCTCATCTGCCTAAGTCCAGCAGTTTTCCATAGCTGACAGTCAGACAGACTTCATAAACTCAAGGGCTGAAATGGAATTATTTTTAGGTATTTTAAGCGATTGACTTTTGGCCTTTTTACTTTGCATTCTGACATTAACCTGTGCATTAAATTGCACAAGAAACGATTTCTGTGTTAGATCAAGGGTGAAAGAAGGCAATGGTGTTTTTACTTGACCCCGAAATCAGTCTCAGTGCAGAAGAGATGGCTCTATCAGCTGAAGATGTGTAGTATTACCAACTGCAAACTTCTCTATCAGAGCTAATTTCCCAGTCTTCCTGGAGAAGATCGGTTGTATATGCATCCCTCTCCAGGCACCTGCACAGGATGTGGGCACACTCAAGGACAGGAAGGCTTTCTGTTCCCCGAATATGCAGGTGTGTGTGCAATGTCAAGCATCAGCTCTACTTTTTCAGGATCATTTCATAATGCACACACAGTGCAGTTTTGCTGGATGTCAGCAACCTGAAACTGTTTCCTCACTGATAGAGCTGGGGGAAATACAAAAGTATATGGACAGCTCTGATGGATGGTTACTCTGCAGCTCTTTAAAGACAGGGATTATTTGTGTTCTTGCTGCATTCTCCAAACCATATTCACACAGTCTCCTGCTAAAAAAAAGGAGGGTCAGGTGAGAAAACTCCATATTGCCTTTAAATGTGGCTGAGGAAGAAGTTATTTTTATTTCTTTTACAGAAACATGAGCCAAATAATGGGAAGTAAGGCAACAGTTGATTGTTCACCATTTTCCAAGTTATTGCTTATTTCTGTACTTATTTCATAGAATTATTTGGGACTTTTCTCCATGAACAAAATGGAGTTGCAGAGAGAGGTAAGATCAAATAAATAGAGGCAAGTGAAACACTGAAAAATGTGAAGCAGAGAAGTTAAGCACATTTAAAGTCATATGCAATTAGTAATTATAAGATACAATAAAACAGAAGTAAGGACTTTACCATAGTATATTTATGTGCTTATATGCAATTGCTTCTAAGCTTGATGCTAATGTTTGGGGTCTATTCTTTTCTTAATCCTGCAAAAATGAAATTTCATCTTCTCCAATAGCTCATATCCAATCTTCTGCATGTAAGGATCCTTAAGTAAATATAGCTGTCTATAATAAAAATAATGCATTTAGAAGTGAATTAGAATGCTATTTAGACCTTTATTTATTGCTGCATTGATGATGCTTCTGTATTTGTTTACTTATATCTTAATTATGGAAGCAAGGGTGGTCTAATCCTAGCAACAAGGGCTAGATGGAGATTTTTTACCCTTCAACAGCATGTGACATTCCTCCCCTCACAGCTGCAGCCTGATACAGGCATTTGGCTGTGCTGCTGCTTCCAGAAAAAGGAGATATTTTTGAAGAGGTGAGGGAAAGTGTCCATACTCCCTCCCACAGGTGACACCAGCAGTTTTGCTCCATGTGTTGAGTGTGTTGTGAGCAGGAGATGGCTTTCAGCTGTTTCCACTGCTTTTGATGCATGAATAGCTACTCTTCCTTCTTTCCAGGGGAAATACTCTGTTCTGAATAGGGTTGTTCTGTGGTCCACCATCTAACAATAAGACCAGAAGTCCTCTCTGAAAATATTGCATTAGAAATCTGTGAGGTGAGTGTATTGTGCAGAGAGCTATACTGAAACTGAGGAAGCTCTCTTAAAACACAGCAAAACAAATCAAAACAAAATAAATATCACTTTTATTCAGGAAGTTTTGCCTCAAAAGGTATAACACAGCAAAGCTGTAATATGTTACTAATGTTTAAACATAGGAATTTTCAGTACAAACCCCTATGGTCATTCAGATTTTAATTAGGTTTTAATAGTATGTTAAGCAGAAGACATTTCTATACCTGCCTCAAGAAAGTGGAAATACTCTGAATTTTATGTCTCTCTTCCCAGTTCAACAAACCACTTTTCCCTAACAATAGGGAGGAAAGAGTGAACAGCAGATGTCAGAGATGCTTTAGAGTTTATAGTCCAGACTTGAAGAAAAGTCTGCTTTAGATGCACCATTAATATATTTTGATATATATTTATGGAATAGCTCAATCCCTCTGGTTGTAAAGCTTGATCAGGGATGAGAATAAAACCAGACAAAGGCTTCCAGATATAACTCCCTACAAAACACTTTGAAAATACCTCCTCAAAATGCAAAACAATAGATTCTGAAGTCTTGAGAAGGTTCATCAGCATCATTTTGTGTCCCTGCCAGGTAACTCATCTCTGGCAGAGATTATTCACTACTACCTAGACAAAAGTAGAATTTTATCAGAGGAAGGGGAATCACCCCAATTTTACCTTCAGTTTTGCTATGAAACTGTAACAATCTTAAATCACTCCCAGCTGTCCTTTAGATCTCCCCTCCGGCACATCACTGTAGGGAAGGCAACAAGTTCTGCAGCAATCAGTCGCTTTTATTTCTCTCCACAGACAGATAGACATCATACTGGAGCTCAAACTGCGTTGCTGGCTGAAAAAGATAATTGGTAAATCAAATACCAAATGAAATCACTCTAATAATATCCTCTGCCCCCATTTAAGCAAGGAGGCTTTTGCTGAAATACTTTGTTCACCTCTTAACCCATGCATGTATATAACCCAGGAGTTTCTTCTTAATCTTCCTGACTTATTTCCACCTCCAATATTCACTCCTGTGGGTGCCATCACTCTCATTGGATGACCCATAAATTGCTTCCGCATATATTTTTTTTTTGTCTGTGGTCCTTTGTATGGTTTTGAGTGCACTGTCTGTTCAGAGAGGCATTGGACATCACCATTTGCAAGGCTGCTGTTTCCTTGCTCTGTGAATGCTTTATCTCATTCCTACCCTTCGGTACTTTCTGGACTGAATGGACCTCTGGCTGTCAGTGATCAAAGCTGTCAGTTGCTGTTTATTTCCTCACCTCTTCAATTTGGCTCCTGGGAGGATGTTTCAACAGACATTTTAGAGAGACTGAAAAAACCAATATCCTATTAAACTAATGACCCTTGGCTATGCTGTCTACAAATGAATGCAGGCACAATTGCCCAGTTTTCTACTGAGAGTCTGTGTAAAACACTCATGTGTGTTTTCTAGCTATAAAATGTGTGTGTATAACTTCTAGAAAAAAATGTATTATTTCCTTTTAAACAGTAATTATTCCAATGTAACTATGGCACTCCACTAATTGCTTTCTGGTTATTAAGAATATTAATAAAGTTCGTGTTCAGATTTTCTGGTAGAGAGCACTGCTGGCTCTTCTGTTTATTCGTTTCTGAGGGCTTCTGTAAAGAACATCTGAAGCCTTTTTTATAACAGTTGCTTTCTTACAAAATCAAAAGTCTGGAATAAATTTGTTGTGACTAGCTATTAGCAAAGAAGATTTTCTATTCAGAGCAGCAATGGCTTCTTTTTTTAGAGAAACATTGCTGTAATGTGTCACAGATTGTAGTGTATCTTCGTGTCCTGTGACCATAGTGCTAATCACAAATATTCCCGATGTTTGTACCAACAAATATTTTCTCCACTAGCAGCCTGCTGTTGAATACCTTGTATTTAATACACTTGTATTAAGCACACTTTCTAGGAGGAAATATTTAATGTTTTCATTTTAGTTTATTGGTTGAGAAATGGGGGATGACCATGATTAAGGAAAAAAATGAAAGTGGAGAGAGCTTGTGAGAGTTGGAAAGAGAATGCTGAAGAACTTGGTTTCAGCCACGTTGAGCAGAATATATGAGTAGGAATACATAAAGAGCTGCTTAGGATGAGGTTTTAGTGTGAACAGAAGGAGAGGGATCTGAAGCACAGAGGTAGTCTTTGAATAGAAAGAGCTGTTGAATGTGTGTTTGAATTAGCTGGTGAGGTGAGGTGAGGTGAGGTGAGGTGAGGTGAGGTGAGGTGAGGTGAGGTGAGGTGAGGTGAGGTGAGGTGACAGAAGAAAGAAGGGGACCCATAAATGATTTTTTGGACTCTATAGTAGGATGAAGGTGGCAGCAGTGGGACTCTCTAGAGGGAAAAAAGTAACATGGGAAGAATAAAAAGTTTAAGAGGAGAAATATAAGAAATACAATAATGGAAGCCCAGCAATGATAAGATTTCAAGAAAGAGAATCATCAGTATAAGAGCAAGGAAAGGCTGATGTCATGTCAAGGGCAGAGGAAGAATAAAATACTCAGTGGAGTTTGGCTAAAAAGTCAGCAGCACTAGAAACTTTGTTTACAGCTGATATCATAGAGTGCAAGAAGTGAGGGGAGGAGAAAAGGAGAATATGCTATATTTCCAGCTAGAAATAAAAGAAAATATAGTGAGAACAAATCTTCTAAATTAGGAATATATTCTGCAATTTTTAAAATTAAATAAGACAGAAAGAATAACATTTGGAGAAGCTGGAGAGTTTGCTTGACAGTGATTTAAGTGTATTTATAGATGTAATAAAATTCATTAAGCAAGGAGAAACTGAAGAATGTTTTTATCATGAAGGGAAAGAAGTACAAGGTAGAGAGACTATGATAAAGTAGTGAAGGGTGAGAGTAGCTATGCTGGAAAATATAGCCAAAATATGTTCAAAACGTTGATGATTCTGTGATCATACAGAGCAACAGAAACAGAAATGTGAGGACCCAAGGCAGCAAAGGTTGAGAGAACAGACAACAAAGTTGTCTACCTATGACTGAAAAACATAGAGACTGTGAATTAGGGGAAAAGAAAAGGAAGAGGAGCTCAAATCATAGTGATTGCAATTTTTCTAATGGAACAAATCACCCAGCTATCACTGGGAAAGGCAAGGAAGCTTTCTTTTGAGAGCTCATTTCTCATGGCTCTATGTACATAATACATAAGCCCTGAAACTAAGTAAAAAACTGTAGAACACAAAATTATCTCCTAAGAATACAGAGAAAACAGCAGGTTTATAGAATTTATCAAGAGCTTGTGCAGGTGGTCTAACTAAAATTATCCTTGTTTGAAGAAATGGGCTACTAAAACATATATCAAAGTTTAAAACACAGGCCATTACTCACTGTTTCAGGCACTGTTCATATGGAAAAGCAAATGAGAGATCATGAGAATGGTTTTAGCAATATTGTTGATTCATGCCAAATTAGGTTTCTAATCTGTCCATAGAGCTATTAGTATTAAAACAAATCATTTATCCTCTTGAGCACACTACTGCTTTGTTTAACTTCAAATTATGTCCTTTACCTTCCACTGCTGCGCACCCTTCTTTTAACAGGGATTCTTTTGGCACAGTTGCTTGTTTGTTGAGCAATATATTAATATGCTTGCAGGGCATGGAAGAAAGATGTGCTACTGTATCGTACCAGCATCCACCCTGTGGTATTTTGAACACGCTGAAAACACCAGCTAATGATAATAGGCTGCGATTAAACCTTCAGTGCTGCAAGGGTGAATGACACCATTGTGAAGAAAAAAACAACCTTCCTCTAAATCACAACGGAAAAGTGCAAGAGAGGAATATGGTAAAAGGTTCTTTACCTCTGCGTGTTCTTTTGCATTCAGCATATATAGAAAATAATGTTTAAAATGATAGTAGCATTTGGCCTAAGTGTTTGCCAACCATGGATACTTCTGAGACATTTCTGCAGCTGGTTACCATTTTAACAGGGGAATATGTTATAAGATAGCCTTGTGTTCTTCACACAAAGGGCACTAATTATGCAGCAGTGATGAATAAAACAGCTCAGATAAGGAATATATCAAATTCATATCCTGTGCTACACCAAAAATCTGATAGGGGATTGAATTTATTTCCAAAATGCAGATCATGGTTACAAAAAGCTTTTACTTGATTTCTAGACAGAGTTAGGGCACTGGCACATGTGAAAAGTTACAGCAAGGTAAGCTGTGGAATGAATTTAAGGCCCATTGTCTGCCATGGTTGTTGCTTTAGTGAATGTTCCAGTGCAAAATATTACAGCAGAGCAAAGGTAAAAGAGATTACTCATCTTTTACTAAAGGCTAGGGGTAAATTCTCTTGTACACAGATAAGTCCCACAGACTAGATGGTTTGTTACTAGCTACTTCTCAGTCACCTGGTTGTTTGCCCATACCACCAAATTCCTTCGAGGCTAAGTGTCAACATTATAATTGCATTATCTTTTTATGTTGAAAATACAAAGGAATCCAAAAGGGAATAAAAGTTATAAGACCCTTTAGATTAATTTAGTCATGAATACTCATCTAAACAAAATTGTAGAAGGTGGGCTTCTTAGGATCTCATTCTGCTACCAAAGACAAATAGCAAAACATTTCTTCTGAAACATTTCATCTGAAACATTTCTTCTTCTTGGGCTGTGGAAGTGGATTAATCCACAGTCTTTCTGAGCTCATTCTGGGCTATGTTTACTTGTTTCATCTGGGTCTTGATGACACAAAGGTCCTCTGAGGTGCATGCTTCATCCGGGACTCATCATTCTAATCCTCCTATAAGATATACAGCGTGGCCATGCTCCATGATCTCTCTACAATTTGAGAATATTTTTTACAAACTTACAGCAAATCTAGTTTGTCTAAGAACTCTTCCAGTGCAGATTTAATATCTCCAAATCCTGGGGAAGATGGCTTGTTTTAGTACAAGGCAGCACGGATAACAGTGATTCAGAACAATATAAAGCTTTCCAAGCTAGATACAACTTGTGGCAGTGTTCACCCTGTCACTGCTCTCCATGGCCCTGCATCCAGAGGACAGCACAACAGGTCCCACAGTGGGAAGCAAAAAATCACCCAACCACTTATGAAATTCTCGTCTTCTTTCTTCATATTTGAGAGTTGGCTAAAATTCCTGAACATGAGGTTTACGTTCCTTCCTATGATCTATTTTTAGCATTCACTCATAACTGACTTTTGCTAAACTCCTGGCCTTAGTCGTATGTATTGTCAGTGATTTATGAAGTTTAATTGCATTGTCTGTTTTTTTCCCTTTTATACATTTTCAATTGGCTGCCTTCAAATTTAATCAAGTGTGTCAATCTGCCACTGTATTATTTTAGGATGGCTTACCCTTTCTGAAATTCTTTACTCTCCCTCTGGATCCGAATAAAATGTAAATAAATTCGTATTCTCTGCAAATGATACTATGTTGCTGCTTGACTTAATTTCTGGATAATTAATAAATACATTAAATTATTCCTGCATCTCTGATGCAGCCTTAAAACCTTCTGTTACCAATATTTTATTATTATGTCTCTTCTGTTTTCTGACTCTTAGCTAGTTTTGAGAACATAACAATACTTTGCATCCTTTTTCTTGTTGTTCATAACTGAATTGAATCCAATAAATCCAATAAATTTCCACAGAGGTGCACATATTTCCATGAAACATATGGATTCTTCTCAGGGATGTTGTCAATTCATAATAACAGGGTAAATTAACTGGTAGCTTATCCTTGGTTTGGACTTTTGAGTATAAAACAACAAACCTATGTGTCATAAACACACACATATACATCAGCCCTGGTGTTGTGCAATCACCTGGCTGCCTGTCTGTTGAAAATTTATATAGAACTGTTAGAAATATTTTCCCCAGCCCATAAGGAAAGTGATTTTTTTCTTTAATTATTTTGAAAAGTGGCTCTGTATCTTCAGTTTTTGAAAGAACATCCCAAAGCCTCAGTCCAGTGCCAGAGGTAAGCACACTCATCATAAAAATCCTTTTAAACAAGCCAATTGTAAATATCTGTCTTCTAAAGTGTTTTTAATAATTCCTCTGAGTCTTCCTTTGGTATTTCTGCTTTGAGCATGCATTCTGTAAACCCCAGTCTCTGATGCGCAATTACAGGTCCCACCTGTAATCGCCAATTAGCAGAGTAGAGGGCTGGAGTATGGATTTTCTGTGCTAAATTTACATAGAATTATAGACACCTTAATAATAATAACTTAATAAGATATTAAATGTTGTGTGACGCTAGAAAATAATCAGACTTTATTATTAAGTTGATTTAATTATTATTTGTTTAAAATATTGTTGTTTTGTATTCCTTTCAAGAAAAATACTCTCTCCAGTATATTCCCAGAACATTCAAAATCATTGTCTTTTCAGACAATTCTCAAATAAGCCTGGGAAATAAAACATGTTTTTGATCTTCAGCTATTCTACTTCTTTAAAATCTTACTAAAATTTACAAAAAAATCTTATAAAAGATGACAGGGAACACAGGAAAGAATTGAAAAAGTATCTGTTATCTGAAAAGGCATTATTTCTTCTTTAGTTTAAAGTGTTCACACAAAACCTGTATTCATTCTAAATTACTAACTTGAGAGAGAAATGTAATAAAATGTTTTGTAATGCTTTGTTATCCTTATGGCTTCAACTCCAGCTCAAAAATGCAATTAATTCTGTAACTTACACTCTGTGGCGGATGTCATTCAAGCTGCGACAGCTTATTGGGTAGTTAAAAGGATAAAATCAAGTAGTCATTCTACTAATCCCTTTACAAGGAAACAGCTTTATGCATAAAAAGTGGAACTTATGTGGTCATTAGCAGATGCTACATCAAGCAACCAAAAATACACACATTTAAATTCTTAAGCACAATCTATGAACACTACACAGATGGTTTCCAAGAAACTGTACCTAAATTGATTACGATAAAAATGATCTGCTGCAATTGTTTCTGTCAAAAGGGAGAACAGAATTTGTCCCAATGTGTCGCTCTGCCCACTCATGCAGAGAACCCAGCTGCTGAGACAGATGTTGCTCTAAGCACTTTATTTTAGGGTCATTAAAATGGTTACAGG
>JAOXXN010000446.1:101694173-101719534 GCA_026770055.1 Myrmophylax atrothorax | reverse complement strand
TTATAAATTGTGCTTACTAGCTGAGCTCCATAGATGCTGGAAAACTTCTTTGTGGTTGATCAAAAAAAGTTACATGTCATATCAAATTTACCTTGTGCTGGCAGTAAAAACAGGTGAAGCACTTCCACGGGACAGGAAGAGAAAAACAATTACTTACTCTTACTTAGAAGAGCATATCTACTTACACATGATGTGGTACTGATGCCTATTCTGAAATCATCTTAAACGCAAAACCTGACTCAAAGGCCTTCTATCTTTCATTTTAGTTCCTTCAATCATCTCATCCTTATACAATCTTCCTTCCATGGTATTATGAGCATGAGGTGTCAGACATTAAGATCAGTTGATCAGATCAGTGCAGAGTAAGTCCGTCTATCTCCCCGCTGTCTTCGCAAATGCTGCTCTTTGGCAGTTTGAACATACTCAGGCTTTACTTAGAAATATTTGGCTAAATCTCTGCTCTGTTGGCAGGTTTCATGGTTTTCCATGGCTCATCTAATTCAGGATTGACTTAGCCATGTGCATGTGATGTATTGGTGCAGCAGCTAATGTGTCAATGAGAAACAGAACAGTAAAAAGATGAAGCTCAGTGAAAAACAGCAAGGTTGGCAGATCCAACTCCTTTTCAGATCATACTGTAGCCTTTTATAGCCTCCACTACAAAATGTAGCCAACTTCCGCTCTTTTATTTCATCTTTGTCCCTATGTACTTGTTATTATGTCGATGGTTCGATTCATCTTCCCTAATTGGTTACTGAACTCTGGGAGCCAAATTCTTAATTCTAGGTGGTGTTCATAGACACAAACTAAATGATGTTTTTCCACCTTTCTTTCCACATTTAGAATAAAGTAATTCATCTTTTAAAAAAGAAAGACGAGTAAATAGATTTAGTATTGTTTGACCTGCTTCCTTAAAACATGACTTCTTTGCCAGTGGGTTGATTTCCTGGATCTCTGCAGAGACATTAATTTCTCTCCCCTGGCTTTATTTAGATAATTTTGGACTGTACAAGTGTATATCCTCATAAATAAATAACTCAGCATATCACTCATTCTGTAAATGCTCTAGAGTTACAACTTTTATATTAAAATCAAGATATCCTCAGAAAACACAAATGATGGAGGAGAAGTTACCTTCTGTCCCCAATATGGCCATTTCAGAGGTCCAGTATCTCAAAAAACCCCACATTAGGGTAGGAGCCAGAGACAAGGTATTCTCAGAAACCATAATCCCTGAAAATGCATGAGACATCCACTACATTTAATCCACTTCAACATTCAATTGAAATAAATTTACCAATACAAAAAAAAAAGTCAAGAGAGCCAAGATTTTACCTGACTGCATATTAAATTCTATAAATTCTCTTAGTTTCAAATAAAATTGAGTTGAAATTCATCCAACCTGTATTTTGATCTTGCAACAAAACCCTTAGACAAACAATCTTTTTTATTGTGATTTGACAATATTGTTCACCCATAAAATTCATCTGTATCTGAAGCAGAGAGAGGATATTTTGTAAGTAATGCCAGTTTATTATAGTTTCATGACAAGAAATTTCTTGTTGCCTAAGTAAGATGTTCAGATTTGTTGTAACTAGTAGCTGATTTTCATGCAAAATAAATGCAATAATATGAGCACTGTATTAGAAGCTGTTGGTCTCACAGATTGCATTGATCCTCACAAAAAATCACTTTTCCCCTCTGCTTTTGTCTTCCAATATTGTGAGGTCTTCAGGATAACAGCTATCATTTACACTGCTTATGAATAATATTGACTGTAAAGCTTCTTCCCATTTCAGGAGGAGCTTCTAGGAGATAATGTAACATTAATTATTAAAGGACTCTCATCATCTGACATATTGCGTTTGGAGGTAAGATTTGGTGGATTAATGCAAGTCCAGAATAAAGGCAGAGATGCACATGCAGAACAAATGTCCTTTTTAGTGTTTGTGGTTCATGCAGTGCTCATAGGAGTACAGAAAGAGAAGCATCCCGATGAAAAGCAAGCTTGAGTTCTTAAGAGAGTTTTTCGTATTCTGCACACCAGGCATGACAACATAAGGCTGCTCACAGCCTGCGTGTCACTCCAAATACCATTATACTTACATTAGATGCTGTTTATTCCTCGTGCAAATGCATTGACAGATTTTTGCAGCCCTGTGTATGGGTTTGAGGGGTTTTTTGAGGGTTTGGTTTATTTTTTTTTGTTTTGTTTTAGTTGTTTTTGGTTTTGTTTTTTTTAGCATATGAAAGTTTTTTAGTTATTTCAACCATGGAGTGGCTAAAAAATTATTAAAATAAAAGTTCTGTCTCATCTACCCTGAACAATGCCAAACAACATGTTCCTCTGTTAGAAACAAACAAATAGGAATTGGCTAGTAGATCACTTGCACTGAGATGGCTGGGGCTGCAAAAAGGGTGTGATGACTCAATGCACATTATTAGAAATGAAAGTGTTTCACCTTGAAAAGCCATCATGATACATAGCTCTAATTCACTTTTTTCTTGCATTCTCTTTTTTTATATACCATCAGACTCACAGCTGAGATGGATAAGAATACTATTATTTGTACTATTGTGGAACAGGACTTACCCTGAAAAGCACTGATTTTATAAAGATTGGGAATCAAAACAACACATGCAATTGTGAGGGGAAAAAAGACAAAACCTGATGACAAAAAGTCAGTCTGCTGGCACACTATAACTTTTCTCAAGGTGACCTTGTGTAGTGTTAAGATAAACAGCTCCTGCTGATTTAGAGCATCACTAAATATAAGCACATTTACACTTGGTCACACTGAGTTCTCATCCAGCCCACAGTACTCAACTCAGTGCTTAAGATGAAGTATAAGAATGAGAAGTTTTCCCTTTCACTGAACATTCATTCAGCCTTCAATGATTTGTGACTCAAAAACTTCCTTTGATCCACATATCCCACTTTCTGTGGTACCTGCAAACTAGAAAAACTTTATAAAGTGCTAAGGGAGGAAAGTCCCATTAGTATCCCTGTTCATAACTGCCCTAGTTTGAACAGAATCTCTTTTTACCTAGATGCACTCACTTTTCTCTGCCATTATCCTTCATCTCCTAAAGAGACCACTTACAGTGGAAAAAGCCAAGGTACAAAGTGGAGGTTTGAAGTTTGAAACTGCAGTTTGTGCACTGACCTGTAGATTGTCCCCTGACGTTTCTCCATAGTCTAACATTCAATCCTATTGAATGTGCCCCTGCCATCTTGTGCTGTTCCCTTACACCTCCTCCAGCACTTTGTGTTCATATGACTTACCCAAGGGATTTCTCCTGTGCTACTAATGATCTTGACTCTCCATTTTTACTACTCCAATTTTCTCTGCTGGGTAACTCTGCCTATACTACTGTGATTCTTGAGAAAACAGCATTGTGTTGATCCTTCCTTCACTTGATTCAGGTCTGGCACCATTTTTCAGCATTCCACTTGACTGATGCCAAGGTGCTCTGCTTTTGACTAACTGTGTGGGTACAGTCACTTTGTTAAGTATTTGAGCTCTTAAGAGAGTGTGAAGCAGCCTAGATGTGCTAGTGAATCCAGGCAGCTTTCTCAAGAGAGCAGCATTTTAGACAGAGACCTTTTTCAGGAGTATAGTTTGGAAAGAACAAAGTCAAAGATGAGTGATCGGTGGGAGGTGATTTTTCAAGGTGATTTTCCACAAAACAGAAGGTATAGCTGTCCTCTGAATTATGTCATGGTAAGTAATCTCTAATTTACAATCTAGAAATGAAGAGTATAATAATTAGAACATGATTTTTAATGTTACAAGTTCTCAGCCAAAAATAAGAAATCTAGAAGACACTTAGAGAGTCTTCAGTTGATCCTATACATATATACATATCTTCAGTTTGGAACAATACCAGTATGGAGCCACATAGTGTTAAACTATTACCAAGCCATGGAATATTGTATTTTTTGCAAAAGAATTAATTTAAGTCATGTGAGATCCAGAAGGTGAAGATACGGTCTTTTGTATCATGAATATTTTCACTGATGTACATTCTATCACTTAAAAACTCCCTAAACAAACTGTACAAATATCTATTTAAACAGATCATAGGTCACAGAGTAATTGAAAAGTGAGAACATTAATACATTTGGGCTACTCATTCACTATTGACTGGAGGATCTAAAAGCACCTGTGACTGCGTAGGTGTATTTTTCTACTCTTGTTGATTATCTTCTAAAGGTTTCTGATAGAAACCACATCCTCTTACCCAGAATTGGGTGGTGTTTATTAAGATGCTGAGAGCATAAAAAGAGCAGCCCTCCCCCGCCAAAATATCTGGTACAGACATGCAGGTCTATAATTTTCTGTGTAACTGAACAGTAAACATGACCTTTGCGAACCAACAGTACTTTCCCAACTGAAATGATGTTTCAGCTGTGTGACAGACAGTATGGTGTGTGATTTTGCACAGCTTTGCACTTTCACCTGTGGGTAAAGTGAATTCAAAGTATTATTGTCTAATAGACAGGCCCTTTTCTTATCAGTGCAAATAACTCTCCACTAGCTAAGCATGTGACAATTAGATCCCATTACTTTTAAATAACAACTTTAATATTCTTTCACTGAAGGAGTGATCACCTTTAACATCACATGGAAAGGCCAGGAAAACAATAGTTAAAATTCCCATTAATTCTTTCATTCTTTCCGTTATCTCTCATTGTGGGGTGTCATGTAAGTGCTACTAATGCTCAAGATTGTGGCAAGGGAAGGAGTGAAAAAGCAAATCAGACAATGCATCTTCTTTGTCCATTCTAAGAAAACTGGACTTGTCAACTCAGGAATTCACTTGTTCTCTATGATATAAGTGGAACTGGTATTAAAGCTACATAAACACAGAAGAAAGTGAAGACATTTGTTTCCTTTGTTTTGCTATAAACAGCCCTTGCATAGTTAAATGTCCAAGAAAAGAACAGCATGGTCAATTCATTGTAACCCACCAGGACTTACATCATGGGCACAGAATATGTCTTTTTGGTTCATGAACCTACAGGAATGTTTCTTTGTTCTATTAAACACATGAAATTACTATAAAAAGAGCATGGGAAATGTGTTTTGTCAAGATCTGTTCACTTTGTTATGGATACTCTTAGGAAGTCCACCGCCTTTTTTTTCAAGTTGATCTTCCATAGGTGATCCATGTATAGAAAGATAGTGATTTTTCTCTATGGAAGGTGCTTCCAGCTGCCTCCTGTTGTCTTCTGACTCCATGCAAGAGTGAATTGTGCCATAAAATGACAGACAAGACACATCAGCCAGAAGGAAGCCATCCACCCACCTGTCCACAAGCTTTCCAGTTTGGCTGGCTGGGTATGAGTCCCTCTGGCCTTGATAGGATATGTACATTCAGTCTACAACCTGAAAGGTTGTGGTTGGAATATTCATATCCTAACAAGTTTTTTAACAAATCTGTTTAAAGATCAAACACCACTCCCACCTCCTCAGTTCTTCAGGCTGAATTCACTGGCATTGTTGCTTACTGTGCTCACATCTAAATCTTGAGGACAAGAGGTCCAACTTCACAAAAGACTTGGGAGTTCAAGTCTGAGCTGTGTCAAGGAGCCTGTGTATTGCTGAATGTCTCTGTAACTGGATTTCTGTAGAACAGACTCACAATTTTGCATTTTGTATTCAAAAGGTTGTTCCTACATGGCAAGCTGGGGTTAGCTATTCCCCTCCACCACCCCATCTGGGTGCTTTTCATGTACAGTAAATACAAATATATTTGTTGCACTTTGAAAGTGAAATTATATACCTAGACATTACTAGGATGTAGTCATGTAAAGAGATGGCACAGGGTAATAAATACACTGTCAGAACTCAATTTAATTTTCAGAGATTTTGTTGTTTGTGGGTGTTTTTTCCCCCTGAAAATAACCTTTCAAAGATTTACTGGCTATTTTGTTCCCTAGGATTTAAATTCATCACATCCAACTTTAAGATCCTGACTGAATCTGCTAAGGTAGGAAGGAGACTGAGGGACTCTTGGCTCACTGTTTATTGGTGAAGAGGACACTTTCAGAGGACAAATGACTTCACGTAAACTGAAGTATGAGCTGAGGTATCCATCCAGTGTTTCTAGCATGAAGATTTCATCCTCCTTTAGTCATTCCAGAAGAACAATTTCTCTTTTTCTCTCTCTGCCTCAGCATTTACAACAAGACACCAGAGAAAGTGATTGGATATACAATAATTCTATGAAGATGGTGGAATATTTAAAAAAATAGCTTTTTTATAACAGGTGTTCCTAATAAGTTAAAGATAATCAAATAAATCTTCAAATATGTTTGCTGGAAGACAAGCAGTTTAGTGTAGGTCCAGCAAGGGGAATTTATGGTAATAATAATTAGAAAATTTTCAGATGCTACAAGGATAATAAGGTTACTCTGATCAAGTGCAAAAGCAAGGTGGTAAAAAAAGCCCAACCCAGTATATCATGTGAGTCAGTGAAGAAGGGGGGAAAAAAAGGAACATGTACTAATGTATACAAACTGAACAATCCAGATGGGACAAAGAACTGGAGCAGCAGGTCAGCTTTGGTTATAAGTAAAACACTCAGTTTTGCTCCCACAACTTTTTTTTTTTCTCTCTGAGGTGTTTTGCTGTCACTCATGCCAGAGTTAAACTGTTTTATCTGTTTTTTATTTATGGTTCCATCTGATGAGAGAATATACCTGTCAGCTGCTATTTACCCCCAGCTCACTAAGTGTGAGTGTGAGCGTGCACTCTTTTAGGAATCTGTTTTTAGGAAACTAAAAAGAAGCTCCAGGTTTTTTTCTCAGCTTTGCTCTGTTTTCTTAGTAGCATCCAAATTATACAAACATTTCACAAAACCTCCTGTTCCTAAAAAGCACTTCTAAAATCACATAAAACAAAGCAATTCAATGATGGAATGGGCTATTCCCTTGTCATCTGAGCTCCATAGCTCTACATCTTTCCTGTACAATGTTTCTCCAGCTGTAGTGGGCACAAGGTTACAGATCAGGTTATTATTAATTTTGGTATCTAGTTAACAAGGTCTAAGGAAAGCTTGTTCAAAATACTTGCTTAATAATGTTATCAGGTTAAAGTTTATTACAAAGAGGAGAGTGAGCAGGCTGATAAAGCACCTTTGTAATTAAGACCCACAGGTAGTTTAACAGAAGGTATATGGTAATGTCCCCTAAATCTTGCTCTGAACTTTTCATCCAGAGATCTTAAAGTACTTGGAAAATGCATATCAAGGTCACATGTGGAGATTTTGGAACTGGCAAAGACTGAGAAGTAACTGAGCTGTATCATTGATGTGATAAGACTGCAATGTTGAGACCAGAGATTAACTTTGCCATGCTGATATATCTGATAGCAATGGGAGATGCCAGGAATGAACAGTGCACAGCACTATACCCTGAAAACACCTTTGCTGTGCACTTATGGAAACCAAACCATAGACTAAAGCTCATCCTTCAGCAGTATTAAATCTACCTCTCCCAACCCTTCATCCTGTGACCTGGTGCTAGGACTAGCAGCACTCTCTTTATCAGGTATAGAGTTATTATGTGGGGATAACAGAGATTTTCTAATAAAAAATAACTGATATGCACTCATTGTAGATACTAAGAGAAATTGTCAGATGGTCTAAGTGGATAGAGTTGTTTGAATCTTCAGTTCTAAAAGTAGTTCCAAAAAGCAGTTACCAAAGAATGAGTCAATTTGTTTATGTACTCTACCTGGTCTATACTATGTGATAACATCATCCAAAGGAGAAAAAATTTTCATAAACCAATAAATTTCAAAATAATTTGATTAAAATGATGATCTCTTATAGGATATGGTTTGAACATTGTGTAAAAATATTTGCAAAATGGCTAACTATTGTTCTGAACTAGATATCTGCATATCCAATTTTTTTGTAAAGTGGAGATGATGGCCTTGTACCATGCTCCACTACTGCAGCATGCTAACTTTGCTATTTGAATTTTAAGCATTTGGCCCAGTGAGACACAGTTTCATTTTAACAGTACCAGCAGACAAGACAAGCTAAACAAATTGTGTTCTGTTAACAAATCCAAGGAAGTTGCTCGATTACATAGGAATCTACTTAATTTTATAGAAATTGTGCTAATATTTTTCTATTTTTATCTTTTTAATTAACACCCTATATATGCTCATCCTAGTAGTGCTCTGTGGCCCTCTGATAGTTTTTGCCTATGGCGTCTATCCTGTCCTCATAGAAATCTACCTAAAATCACCATTATGAGAACAAGGTTCAGATTCAGTACAAGTCATAAAATGTCCATAATGATATGGTTTTCTTTATGACATGAAAGAAGTCAGTCCTGCAACACTTTACAGGGATGGAATGTTTACTAGAGGAGCACAATGTGGAAGATCTTCAATATTCACACCACAACTTTGTCATGATGATATTGAATCACTGAAAGGCAGCTTTGGTAAAATAATCATTAGTCTATCGGCTTTTCTGCAGGAACTTTTAAAAGGATAAATATTGATGGTTTGGTTTTGCTGTTTTAAATCATAGTAGCATTTGGAGATTCCTCTGCTACTGAAGCCAATGGTGAAACTTGGACAGAGCCTGCCTGCTTGCTTCACATCAGCTATCAAACAGCTTTTGGATGATAATAGCTGTCAGAAAACAACAACCTGAGCTGAATTTGAACCAGCAAAATTTTATGCAGTTGGTTTCCATTGCCACAAGTTGTCTTTTACCATGTCATATTGTGGATTTTAGTGTATAATTCCAGAAAACTGTCCTTTCTGCATCCATTTTCCTGGGTAACAAATTTACATGCTTATTGCTGCCACCCCAATATTAGCAAGGGGACTAATGACTAGTAATTGATTCCCTGCAGTTGAGAATAGACATTGTTGGCTGAACCCTCGCTGTCTTGTAGTAAAGCATCAGAGAGGAAACCAGACCACTATAAAAAATTACAGAATGAGAAATTTGTCACCCAAAATAACAAGTCTGGTTGCAGTTTTTCTCTCTGTTTCTACTACCAAGAGGTTAACAGGAATAGGAAGTCTATTAGAACAGTTGTTTTCTTCTGAAAGTGAGTTTCTGTACTGAGGCATTCTTTATCTGTAACTGGATAATATATTTTCTGTACAATAATAAGAAAAAATATTATCAAATTGTCCCTATAAATAAAAAAATTGTTATATTTGGACCCTGAAGTTTGCCTCTAATGTTGAATAGGTGAGTATAATAATCCAGCTAAAGATATTGAAATCCCGTGAAACAAAATTACAATTAGAAAAGTTCTTGTGTCATAAAGTATTTAATGTCCAACTTTTGGTAGTATTTTCCTTAGTGACCGTCCGCTACAATGAACACAATAAAGAACTTCTGAGAAAACAGTAGTGGATAGTGTTTATTGCTCTGATCATAGCAAATTGACTGCACTGAGTTCAGGGGCCTCAAGAACTTATTAATCAAATATTTCATATTGTACATTTACAGGGTGATTCAGCTATCAGATAATAAAACTTCTAAAACAAAATGGAGATTTGCAGGAACAAGTGGAATGTCAATATAATCACAATCAATCTGTCTTCTCAGCAAGATTCTCAAAGGGAAAAGCATTTATAAAAGGGGTGCCATAGGCAAAATTTCTCATTAATGAGGTTAATTCAGTTCATGTGCCTAAATTAAAATTGTGCAGAATATTCAGATTAATCAATAAAAAACATTAATATGGAAAGCAAAATGCAATAGAAATACAAGTCAGTTAATATTAGCTTCATTTCAATGGAAAAAAATATCACAAATATTGGAAAATCAAACTGGCATTCCATGCCTTCTAGGGTTTTTTCTTAAGTAACATGTTGAAGGACTGCATTGTCTTCACTAAAATCTGCTATACTTTTAAAAGAAAAGTATGCAATTTGACACGTCATTTTTGTTGTCTTATTTCAAAATTTGCATATATTCAGTAATCTCCTGATGTCTCAGCTAAAATTGTAGCCATACTGTTGTCAAATTGAAAGAAATTAGACTTGTTATAAATTAGAAATGTCTCTTGCCCCAGTTCTCTCCCTTAATGGGATTCAGCTGAAGCTTTAAGTGCAGACAAAAATGGTGTGTGAGGCAGACAGCAAAGATGGCTGAGAGAACTTATTCTGGTTCTGTCTTCTGCAAGGGTACAACAGCCCTGATTTTAGGCTGAGAGTCTGAGGAAGGCTCTGCCATTTGGCATTTTGCATTTTATCCTGTTGGGCACTGGGTAACTAAATGTACCTCCCCTCTAGGCTAGATGGATTTTAGAAGATGACTGACATCTGGTGTTGAGGGAATGGACACTTGGTTTTCCATGGTGATAGTAAGCTCTTCCAGCTGGAAGGGTTGTTGGGTCGGATGGCAAGGAGCAGCAGATGAATTCCAAAGCAAGCTGATCATTTTACAACTGAGTGAGCAGTATGTACTGTGCTGGACAGTTTGAGGTCTCTTCTAAGAACGCTAGGAAGAATTTAAATTCTGTAAATTACAAATACCTAAAAATATCTGCTGGGTATGGACTTGACAGAATATTAAGTGATCAATAATTATTGATCCAATATTCTATGATTCTATGATCCCATATATCACAGCCTAGCACTTTAGAATAAGTCTGAGCTTTCTAGAGGATAACATTGTGAAGCATGTTTGCTAATTAGATATCTTTTCTATTAATCTGCATTAAGAACTCAGGAGGTATTATTTCCCTTCACCACCAGGCAGCATACATCACAGCACACCAATGTGAAATATCAGATGTCAGTCACCAGTTATTAGATGTAGGTTATTGCCATATTGAATCTCATGTCAAACAGCAGGTTTGCTTTGGAGGGTTATGGGCAGAGGATAGCAGATGGTGTAGATATAAATATGTCCAAATTGCCTTTACAGAAACTGATATGTACTAAAGCACCCTGTTAACAGGCTTGCAACCAAAGTATTCTGTACTGTTTTATTATTTTTGAAAATTTATTTAAGTCAGCTTTTGTATTAAAATGTGCATGTTGTTGGCATCTTAAATATTTTCACTGTTTCCCCTGAAAGATGAGCATAACAGCTCTGAAGGCATCTCAAGTTTGAAGCCTCACTCTAGAAATGTATTTCTTTAACATCACAATGCAGGTCAGACTCATCTCTGAACTAGCAACTCAAGTGTCAGAAATTACCTGAAAGTTGAAAAGGTGCTTTCATTATTGTCCTCATAATATCCAGTTACAAAAAGTAAGTGATATTACAGAAATCAAATAGCCCGTTTCATTGTATACACACATTGAAAATATATACAGAATTGTATACAGACATTTGAAAATGTACCATGTAACAAGAAAATAGCTTAAATACCAGATAGGGAAAAACAGAATAGAAAATAAGAAACAATGACCAAAAGTAATTTTTTACAAGACCAATGAATTGCAGGAAAGGAAGAATGCCACTGCTGACATATGCCATTTAAATAAAGATGAAAGTGTAATTTAACTGTACTTATGACACCAAAATTGGAAGGGGAGCAATACACGAGAAAAGACTGAAATTCTTTAAGTGTTCAAGAAACATTTGAAAAGTAGGTTACTTTCAACACATTGTAGAGTCAGTATTTGGAAGTGAAGAAGAGGAGAATTCGTCTAAAGCTGAGCATCTGTTTTAAGACAGTCTCCTGGACTTTCTCCTTAAGGCAATGGAGACAAGGACAGAAGCATTCTGAGGACTGTCTAACCTTTCCTAAGATAGGTGTACCAACAGGTGAAACTAATCATGCTCTTGGGGTGTCCATCTCTATTTACTGATGTTAGAAAGAGATTACATAGGTAGTCAGACTAAAAATTATCTTTTTTCTGTGGAATTTGTCTCAAGTCAGAAAACGCAAGCAGTCAACAATGAAACATAAACATTTAAAAGAAAATCCATATTTTGGCCATGCCAGATCTTCCAGTCCAACTTTTGGCTAAGTATTTTAATTATATGTTTACAAGCAAGCTTTCATGTGCTCTTTGAGTCTTTCTCCTGTAATTTCTATATTCTAATTATTGTAATTATAGTCAATATGCACACTAATGCAATCCTAAAAGTGCTTTTGATGTGCATTCATTTCATAACATTTCTAAGATTTTATACTTCTCTGAAGCACACGGTTGTAGGACCAGCATCAATTTGCATTACTGTGGACAATTCAATCAGAACCAAGCTCAATGTCAAATTCCTCTCCTTGTGTCTGAGAAATGACTACTGTTCTTGATGTGTCTAACACCTGCTACCTTCAGTTTGAGGGTAAAGGGATAAGTGAATGATCTTGATTTCATTTCTTAGCATACAGTATATTGAAACTAAAATTAATGGTGAAGTTCAGGAGGATGTCTGCTGTGACTTTGATTTTCTAATTTAAGCTTAGTAATGAGTGATTTAGGAGAGCACAAAGGAAGGATAAGCACCAATAATATGATAAACTCTAGTTTGTCTCTCTAAAGAGTGAGACCTCTGAAAAAAATTCAGTCTTGTAAATACAGAATTCTTAAGACGACATTGCCTCCAGTGTCCTGTAAATATTTTGGCCTGTTACAGGAAGTAACTCAGTTTGAATTCATTCTGGGGACATGAAGAGCTCTTGGTGCTATATAATCAGTATCTGCTGCTCTTAATTTTCATAGGATCACATGATGATTCAATTCGGAAGTCATTTCTGGAGGTCTTCAAGGCAATCTCCTGCTCAAAGTAGAGTAAGCTATGAGGTCAGGCCAAGTGGCTGATCTCATAGGTTTTATCTACTCAGGTCTTTAAAACCTCCAAAAGAGAGGCTGCACAACCTTTCCAGACAGCCTGTTTGAATGCTTGCCTGTCCATGTGATGAAAAATTTTCCATATATTCACACTGAATCTCTTTTGTTGGAAATGGTGCTTGTTGCTTTTTAGCCTTCTACCATGTACCTCAGGTCTTCTTGATAACCTCTCAGCAGATACTGGAGAGCTGCTATTAGGATCCCTTGAAACTCTATCTTTTCAGAGATCCATGATGTGCAAACCCAGTAGCCTCAGTCCCAGCCACAAGGCAAATGCTCCAACCCTGACCAGCTTGGTAATCTCCACTGAACTCACTTGTAGTAAGGGCAGTGTCTGGCTGTGGTCTCACATGTAACAAGATAACTCTTTTCTACAGGTTGTGCTCATACAGCCCAGGATGCTGTTGATGGTCTTTGCTCTCAGGGCATACAGCTGACCAGTGTCACCCTTGTGTTCACCAGCACTCCCAGGTCCTGTTAACACAGATGTTTCAGGACCTTGAGAACGTTAAGAGTTTAATTGCCCTGCCCAGCCTCCTCTGGGAACCCAAGCCACTCTTCCTCTCTAGGACTCCATTTCAGCCCAGTCTGCATCTGTCAGTCCCTGCAGTCAGGTCACAGCAGTGCCAGGCTCCAGCCCTTCCTCTGATCCTTTTGTGCTTGGTTGGAGCCTCTGACTGTGCCCCAGCACTGGTTCATCTCTTGCTATGTCAGGATCTGCCAATGGACCCCATTACCAGTCCCATGGGGCACAGTGAAGGCATGGCCAGTACTGAGTCTCTCTCAGCTCCAGCTCTGGGGTTGATGCTGGGGTCACACTGCTCCTTGACAAGACACATCCCTGCCAGACAGCCCCAGCCTGTATTCCAGCCAAGACTTCTTCCTTCTCAGGTGCTACACTTTGCATTTTTCCTTACTGAATTTCACAAGGCTCCTGATTGCCCACTCCTCCAGCCTGGCTAGAGCTCTCTGAATGGCAGCCTTTCAATTTTCCTTCATAATATATGTATGCAAACTATACACATATATGCATAAATGCATCACTGCCCTACATTTTAGAGTATCAAAATGGTTTAAGGATCTGTCACCCTTCATGACTATATATGCTTCTAAAAGAAGTACAGTGCTAATGAAATTCTGTACAATAACTAGGCTGTTATGCTGTCTGCTGTCTACTCTCTCTGGCATGTAAAAAATAACTCTCCTAATTCTCAAGTGAATAATGTCCCCCTCAATTCTCAGTTCTCCAAAAAAGAACAAAACCTACAACAATGTTACATTGGTTTAGGTTTTTCAAAAGCAGAATAAATAATGAAGCAGTTGCAATGTTTACTTACGTTTGCAGATCTCTTGTAGGTATAACAAATTGTTGAGGCTAAATTTAATTTCAGCATTAGGTTAAGAACTTGATGAGCTTTATAGCAGTGAATTTGCTGCACCATTTTTGCAGTATGCTATTCTGCTTGGAAAAAGGTACGTGGCTTCTATGACAAGAGATGATTCCTAATGATAGCAAATAAATGCTATTTTGGAATTTCTGGATGCAGCTGAAGCATTATTTTTAGAAAGATCATATTCTGGGCAGAGAGAGTTATTTAACTTTATATATTGATTTTAGTTATCCAGAAATATGAGATCAAAGACATAGAGTTGACTTCACTTTCCTAGATTGCAAGGAACTGTTTACTAGTTCCTTGCAATATGAACATTTTTTTAATTCTTTATAAATATTTGAAATATAAGCATTGTACTTGATTATTTTTTGCTGGATTACAAGTGAGATTTTTCTAAATGGTCATAAGAAATGGTGAATTTCTCACAAAAGAAATATAGTTGGACTGTGCCTTGATGATGCAAAAGATTTGGGATTTATTCCTTATTCAAAATTAAAAAAACCAACCAAACCAAAACTAAAAGGAGCTGAAAACAGTCCAAGAGGCTTATGTCTTTTCTAGTCAGTACAGATGATACCTAAGCTATTAATTTGGGAACCTCAGTTAAGTTCCTGAAATAAGTGGATTGGATGTTTCTTATCCACAGAATAGTCAATTACGTGATATCAAACAATTGCAGAAGATGAGGTAAAATACTTTGAAAAACCCACTGTCCTGCTATGAGACAAAACTCCAGATCTGTATTTTTAATGAATTAGATATGAACTCTGCATTTCAAATGACTGCCCTATGTGGTTTCTGTTTGTCTAGCTCTCCAGAAAGTGGGTTCCGACCATGAGGTATGTTAATGATAAAATAACTGATTAAATTACTACAAAATGTTTTGCTTCAGGTTAAAGCGCATTGTCCAGTTAGCAAACATTTAGATGTATTTTTTCCCTGCTAATTAGCAGTTATTAAGCTACTGTTGTGAGAGGCACCATACAAGCACACAGAGCAAGAAAGAGAACAAAGAAGGTGCTAAAAGGGCAGCATTATCCCTTTTTTACAGAGATAGAAAAGAGGGGTAGAAAGTGCAAGCAATTTGTCAGCCTGTGGTTGAACCTGATGTTCAGGCCAGTAATTCAGTATCCCCCCCCTTCTGCAGCACCTCCAAGGCTGTTCCTCATATCACCATTTGTTTCATTCTCCTGCCATTGTGTTACACTGAGCTTGTCAACTAGGTAAGTATTAAGGTTATATATTCCAACCACACGAAAAACAGAATATTCTGTCCACTCAGCAAAATAAATGTAGGTATATCTTTGTGGGCATAAAATGATAAAAGATGTAAAAATGGTTGGAGGAGTTACAACAGCTTTAAATCCACTAAGTTTTATTTTTAGGAATTCCTCTCTTCATGAAGTTGGGTTACAAGCTTGATTTTACATTAGTATCTGATCCCACTCTTTAGAAATAAAGGGAAAGGAAAAATGAAAATACAGAGGCACAGCAAAAACAGACAAAGTATTTTGAAAAACATATCACCGAAGTTCTGTACAACAAATGTAGCATTTTGTGTGGCTTCTCATTGCTCTTCAGTGGGTTTGTGAAAATTATCTAAGTTTTATGCATGCTGCTTCTACATCTTCTGTAACAGTCTGCGAGACTTCATGATGTGGCAATTTAAAGGAAAGGATCTGTCTTCTTACAAACATTTCCCCCATTTCCAAACTATCCTGTTATTTCTAGGGAACATTCGGCAGTACATGCAACTGCATATGAATTCCTTTTCTTGCACTGTATAAAACTTGTTATACTGAAAACAACATTCAAGTTTGAGTGACACAAAGAAGACAAATGCTGGAGGTTTTTTGTTTGTTTGTTTGGGGTTTTTTGTTTGTTTTTCTTGCTTATGAGCAGCTCTTAAAAATGCAGTGATTCTGTAGTAATCCAAAGCACTTCAGTAATCTTAAACCTAGTGTGGCAGCATTGCTCAGAATAGGTCAGGCAATTCCCAATAAACTAGGATTTCACTTTGTATGGGCATGCAACAATGTCAAGAAGATTCCAACTGGCTTGTCTCAGAAACCTGACTGGTGTCTTTCCAGTTTACTTTTGCCTGCAGACATCCAAGACTTTTTGCGGGGCCTGCAGTGTGTTAAAAGACTTTGTAGTGTCCCAGCTTTGTAGCCCCAGGCATCTTTGACATTGAGACACTTTGTTCCAGGCTTGCTGAACCTAAAGCTTCTCATTGTCCCATTGTGGCAAAGACTGTACATGAGGCTGCATCTCAGGGACAAATGTGACTTTAAACACTTCCATTAGGTACCTAAATCAAAATCTGTCAGCATGAGAGATAGGGACCTACAGACTGGAGTTGAAATAATTGCTGGATCTGATTTCCAGATTTCAACTTCATGTAAAAAGACTGCGCAATCCAAATACATATATATATATATTAACATCTTCAATAAGATTTCATGGAACTCTGCTCAAAATTTTGCATTTTCCTTTCTGAAAAAAATACATTTCCAGTAAAACAACATTTCTAAATGTTAAGCCTTTTCTTTCAACCCTGAGATTAGCTCAGTTGGTTAAAACTTGGTTGCAATAATGCCAAGGTCATGGGTTCAATCCCCTATGTGGGCCATTGACTTAAGCGTTGGACTCGATGATCCTTGTGGGTCCCTTCCAACTCAGAATAGTCTGTGATTCCTATTCTGAGACTTAAGCAGATACATTTTCAGATTCTAGATTAAAGCATTCAGTTTCATTAAAAAAAAAAAAAAAGTGGGACAGAACTGTGCCATCCCCATATAGAGACAGAAGGGACAGGTAGTACTTCTCACCACTTAAAGACAACACTATCCTAAAATGCAAGTGTATAATAGGATAGTAAGGACCGCTTTCACTGTTATTTTTATATTGCTCCTTCCTTTGGCTGCTTTTTGGGTTGTATCATAGGTCCTCGAGGATTTGTGGAAGGACTCATCTCTCTATTCCCCTAAACAGCTGGAAGAAGATCTTTTAAACAGCATATGTTTCTGATAGATTTCTCCCTGTTGTTGACGCCTTGGATGTTTGATTCGGATAATTCATCCAAACTACAAAAGCAGAGAACTACAGTCCATGGATACTGATTTTGATCTGTGGTTTTCAGTTGTCCAGAATTGAGGATTATTTTGGGTTTGTCTATAATATAGTTAGGTAGCCTGGGAAGTCTAGAAATTTGACTATAAGTTTTGAGAGTACAAACTGCTTTCTGCTATTTCCAGAATTTTGAGGTATTGTGAGACCACAAATACCACACTAATGGCCACATCTCAGAATTTTGATCCTTCTGTTCCTCAACATAATTGAAAGACATTAAAAACATAGTCATGATAATAAAATTTCAGTCACTTAAACAGCATTTTCTAGTCTTTGAGAATTTTTATACTAATCTATTAGGTGAAAAAAAAAAGTGTTTGCTTTCAGCTGATGACTACTACAAATATTATAATAGCTTGCTTCCTCCAAGTTTAACCAGTGTGTATAAGTTTTAATCAATGTCCTTTGAATTTCCATTCTCAGGGCCAGACTTCCTGGTACAGTTCTGCTTCTTTATGCCACTTCAACAATGAAAATCAGCTGCAAAAATCATGGCTCAAAATATCTGGACAGTAACAGTGTGCACAACATGTCTGCTCTCTGCTGCTCTTGCTCATTGACAATACAACACCTGTTTAGGCTTTGAAGAGAGAAGTATAAGCTTCAAGTAGAAGATGATTCCAAATAAAAATGGCTTCAATCCTTTCTTTTGCGAGCTTGGCCAAAGCACGCCTAAGAGGCCAACCTATAATTTAAAAAATATGGAAAAATCTGGAATGGGTCACTAGGGCCCCTTTATAGCTTAAATATTATGCTACTTTGGATTTTGGCAATCTTTGGGATTTCATATATCATTCAGTGCCAACTGATAGCCTGTGAATTGAATCAGTATTTAACCAACTTGTGGTCTCATCCTTTTTTTTCCCCACTAGATTGTTATGGAACTTATGGTTCCTTACTCCTTTTAATGTTTCTGAAATACGGTGGCACTTTGAAGAAAGATCTTTTAAACTGATTACTGGTCTCCATCTTTTATATAAAAAGCCTTCTTACTGGCTTAGTCTTCATGGCGTTTCCTGATTTCTTACACAAATATACCATACCTATTATACAAGCATTCAATCACAGATTCTTTACTTCTCCCTGAGTTTCCCATTTGTTTTATCCCATTCGTCTACACCATGTAAAGCAGGAAACTAGAGATGAATATTGTTGAATATTTTCCTTGCAACATAACTAGATGATACCACATCAATATCTCAACATTTGTTGTGGTTTTACCCCAGTAGGGAACTCAGCCTCACACATCCACTTACTTGCTCCATACAATGGGATGGGGGAGATAATTAGAAGAATAAAGGTGAGACAGCTCATGGGGTGAGTTAAAAACAGTTTAATGGATAAAGCAAAAGCTGTACATGCAAGCCAAGCAAAACAAGCCTTAATTCACTACATCTCATCAGTAGGCAGGAAAGCAGGGCTCTATTACATGTAACCCTGACTTGGGAAGACAAATGTTGTAACTCTGAATGTTATTCCTTCTACCTTCTTTTTCTCCTTGTGTCCCCTCCCAACAACTTCTGTATCCCCAGCCTCCTCCTTGGTGAGATGGGGTGAGAAGCCTTGACTCTCTGCAACATCTTCTCAGCAATAACTAAAGTATCATCAGGTTTTTGACTTTGTTTCTAGCACAAACTGAAACACAGCTCCGCAACAGCTACTATGAAGAATATTATCCCAGCCAAAACCAGTACAATCTGCCACCTATTTTCATAAACGGTGCTATGTTCCTGTTCTGAGACGCATAAGGTTTTCATGGGAAGTAAAGCATGTACAAATATTGGTAAACTATGAAAAAAAAAGCTTTATCCTCACACATCACATTTCGAGTTTTCCTCCTCATTGTTATGATTTAGAGTTTTAAGGTCGCTTAAAGAATCATCCTAAAGGTATTGGCAAAACTAGGTTTAATATACAAGTAAAAGCATGAGAAAGTTTGTTTGCAAGATTCACTTTGCTGCTTGCTAGATGGTTAAAGCACGCAGAGAAAAAGCAAACAAAAATCCCAAATCAATCAATCCAAACCAAAATAAACTCAAAACTATCTATGTGGAAGTTGAGGCATGGGGGGCAGAAAGGAGAAATAGACTGGAAATGGCAAGAATAAAAAGGAATACGGAAGACCCTCCTACTGAGTCACAAGGTTCAGAGTAGACTCCTGTGCTAAACTGAGCCTGGACTTGGCCAGCATTTCATGACTGAAGGCCCAACTGCACTTAGCAGCCCTTAATAGATAGCTTAAGTTAAATGATTTAGCAAGGGATTCATGTAGAATTTACTGTATCACAACAATAATTCACAGGCCTGACTTACCACAAATTTAAAGTACTTAAGAACCTAGGAGAAGAACATTCCTAGTACATCTGCTGTAGCATATCCACACATGCATGCACACAGAAACAGAGTCTGTACAGGCAATACATGTGAAAAATTCCCCTCAAATTCAGTGAAGTAGTTCAGGTGCCTTTGCATCTTCTCAACAGGCAAAGAGTTGAGCCTCAATGAGAAGAGAGTATCAGCCCAGGATCTGTAGTTCAGTGCTCCTCCAATCACAGCAAACTTGAGAGTTTGCTGGGTCTGAGAGGAGTCCCGCACCCTTTGGGAAGATTGCTGTCCACAGCCTGCTGCAGTCCAGGAGAGCTCAAAGGGTCTCACTTTGGACTGCTGTTTATAGGATCTCAAGGGCATTAGTAACAGTACTTTTCCATCCTGGTTGCATTTCCAATCAGTAATGTTCTTTGAAAGTTTGATCATGAAAATATTATTATTCTTGGGTTGCTATTAAGGCAAGAATAATAAGTTTTCAAGGCTCTTTGTCAAAAAACAGGAGCTTGTTAAACAGCATATGTTCCTGGGAGCAGACAGTGTTTCTGATCAGCTCAAGAGGCGCTTTCCCCTGGTGCTGTTTGCCAAGGCCGAGGGCTAACAAGCATTTCTCAGATCATAGTGCCACCTGGGAACGGGGTGATTGTACCACCACACTCATTTAGGGGTGAGAACAGTGTACTCTAAGTGGTTTTCATATTTGAGGTGGGGTTTCACAGAAAGCAATCCATGGATTTTGTCACAAGATGATAATTATTATTGCAATTTTGATAATACAATTCTACAAAATGTTCTGTTATTTCTTCTTAATAATTTTTTTTAAGTCGAAACTGGTATGAGATAAAAACATTGGCTGCACCTTGATGACTTTTCCAGCCTTTAGCTTTTCTACTAAGAAATTTTTCAATACTGATACTAATTATTAAAAATAAATGTCTTAGACTGACTTATTAGACACTGGGGATATGAGATTTGAAAAAAACAAATGTTGGTTTGTTTTAGTCAATCTGATTCTAATATATATTCTTATTAATTGATTTGATTAGAATTAGATTGGTAATGAACATCAATTTTTATTTTGAGGTAGTGGCTTGGTTGCTCACTCTTTTTTCCAAAGACGTGATCCAAAATTCTGTCTCTGATTAAAATATGTAATTGTAACTTAGCTAGTTATTTATTCAGCATGTCACTGTTACTTCGTGTAATGTACTAAGTTGAAATTTACAAGTTTTCTGCTTTAGAAGTTATAATATTGGAAAAGTCATATTGATTTTGGATCTTCTGCTGGGTTTGGCTTAAGATTTTGGTGTGCTTTGTTGAGTTTGGAAAGTAGATTTGAATATATCTCTGAAAAAGCTCTTAGCATATTTGGGGATAAATTCTGGCCCTACTGGAGCTGATGGCAAGACTCCAGTTGAACATTAGCAGTGTAGGATTTCATTCTTGCTATATACCAAGTTTTGACATCCATATTAAGAGGAAGTGAATCACATTCTAGAAATACTTATTTTCCCTATCTGACTATAAAAGAAATCTACCACAGATGTAGCTGAAGTGAGGTGAACTCATTCAAAGTAACTGAGCCATCTATCTTTTCATTTCACTACAGACATTTGAAATATATATGAAACAAACCCCTGAGAAATGTTACTTATACTTGTATTTTTATATTAGCTATGAGCTTGGTTATAATTTATGATTTTTTTTTCTAGAAGGCAGACAAATACAATAGAACAAGAGGCTTTCTAATGGGAAGAGCTTAAGAAGGCTTAAGCACAAACTTTGGGCTAGCAGTTAACATACATAAGCACAAATACACACATAAAACTGTGTAGGGAAATTACAATACACAATTTTCATATATAAAGAGTGCTCTTGGGTTACCTTTGGTCATTCTGTTTTTACATATCTTCATAAACAAAAGGTTTAAAGTTGGATTTGTTTTTTGAAAAAGTTGGGGATATTTAAGTTGTGAGGGAGCATTTATAATGGTATCAGTGTAAAAATTAAGTCAAATAAAATGTGAGACTGAGGAACTGAAAGCAAATCTGGTTTCTTAACACTTGGAAGTGGTAGGATGAATTAGCAATGGTCAGCTTTATGTGCAAGACAAAGGACATGATTCTTGAGCTGTTTTATGGAAAAGCAAATGAAAAGATGCAAAACCAGAAGTAATAGAAACAGAGTGATGAACCAAGAGGAGCATCATTCTGAATATAGTAAATTGTCTTGAATCCGAATAAAAGAAGTCATCACATTTGACACACAAGTCCTACTTAAGTATACAGGCTACAAGGGCTGTGTTTTATATTTTAGGCATGTTATTAGGTTTTAATCTTGAAGCTAGAGGAGAAAAAGTGGAACAGAGAAGGAAAACTCAGAGTGGTATTTTAGTTCATCTGAAATTTTAGAACACAAGTGCAAATTTGTGAAACAATAGAATGATGATGCTACTAGAATTTGTTTCCTCAGACACATGAAAAAAGGGCAAGAGAAAGGAATGAGAGACAATAAACAATAAAAATCAACCAAGACAGAAGACCGAAGAAATAGGAGAGATCAGAAAACAATCAAGAAAGATAGAACGGGTGATGGGTTTCTTTCTATCACCGGACAGTTCTGGTAAAATGAAAGTGCAGTATTTCCTCAAAAAATTTGCTTCTTAACTGCAAGGAGACTCATGGCAGGGAGAGGCAAGATGAGTATAAAAGGGACATTTTAAGTGGTAAATGATGGAAAGAAGACTATTGGACCTTTGAAATAGGTCAGAAATCAGGAGAAAAACTTCTGTATCTGTGACAAGAGAGCAGGACAAAAAACAAGCTAAAAGAGAGAGCAAAGTGTTGAGGTTTTTTAAACCTTTATGTCTTGGAAAAAAGACAAAAATGTCCTATGTAAAGTAGGAATTTGAGACAGAAGAAAGGAGAGGGTCAGGGATGAAGTCCAATAGGGAGAAATTATCTTTAGAAAATGTTCTGTATGCCCTTGCCTCTAATCCATTTAATTACAAATGTTAACATACCTACACAGCAAAAGTGAAATATTTCATCTTACTACACTGCAAGTGGAAATTTTTTTTCCTATGAAAGGAGAACAATCATTATTTTGCTTGGCACGCAGTTTAATAACATTAATCATGGTGAGCTCCTTTCGTATTACTATGAGCATAATACAATCCACTAGGAATTTCACCATAATTAAACTAATTTCATCCATATTTGTTACTTTATGTTGACATTTCTTTTCCTTTTCTTTCTGATCTCCTTGCAGCAAGCTTTACATACTCATCACAAAGGTCAGCACAGTCTAACATATTCAATATAAAACTTTTAATGGGAAATCAGAAAGTTTACAAAATAAAAGGATATTGTCTCTATTGGCTAACACTGACATTTCAAATTTGACTATCCTCTAATTCTTCACGGAAGTGCAGCATTTTAGTTCCTCAGAGAATTGGTGCTGCTATCCAGATGATGCCAGTGACTACAGAAAACTAGATTGATCCTAGTCTGGCCAAAAAATAATCAAACTCAGATATGTTTCTATTTGATACATATTCGGTCACCTCAGAAGTGAATTGAAGTGTCTGTGTACCAGTTCTAACATACCTTTTAAAAGACAGAATCTGCCTTTCAGCACCAAGAAACCTGTAACTTCTATGATTTTACATCTCACCTCTGTGATTGCTAAACACAAGCCACACCTTACATAGCTACCTAAATTCCAGCTTTGGATTTGTGTCCTCAGAAATAAGTGATGTGAACATGGATATGGTTATGTGAAAGCCTTTTAGGATAGAAAAAAACTTGCTCTGATATAATGGGTACAATCCCCTAGATCTCCAGCATGTTATTACAAGTTCAGGGGCATGGGGGTCACCATTTTAGCTGCAGAGTTCTGGTTAAATGATGACTTACAGCGAGGATTCAGAAAGATTTCTGAACATTAAATGCTGCTACCCAGCAGAGAGCATAAAGCCCTGAATTAAAAACCAGCAGCCCCCTGAGATGAAATGTTCTGTGTCCTGGAGAGGATAAAATGAAACTTACTCATGACCTAATGGAAATAAAAAATATTTCAGAATCAAAATTACTCCAAAACATTCTGATAGGCCTTGTATTTTAGCTTAGCAGTGTCAGCTGACATGGAAAACTATCAACAACAGTTACATGAATTTGTGGAAACAACTACCATCCAAATATCTCTGTTTGGAAATCTAGGTCATTCAGTTACAGTTATGAGCTGCATTAGAAATATAGTAATCAACCTGCAGCAGACACAAAAGAGTCTTTTTCAAAGGTGTGGCAGTGACCTACTTCTTTTGTGCAACAATGGAGTAGATAAAGACCACTGGAAAGAAGAAATTTGGGCTGTGGCTCTTTTTGACCAGATGGGGGGTTTAACTTACAGCACTTAGAGTTTCTGAGAGCACTCAGGAACACAACCTAATCTCCTCAGTATGATATATTTTGGAAATGGAAATGCAACATTGCCTCTGTTTTCAATGAGATGAAAATGGAAAGACCAAAAGAAGGCCACCTTACCATGGTAAGGAGCAGATTAGAGTTCCTGATCTTGGTCCTTGAAATGTTTTCTATACTGTGATTTTCAAATAAAATAGAAATTATGGGATTCAAATCTCAGATTACAATGTCTGCATTTATATGTCCTCATGTAGGTGCCTATAAACAATTTAGGTAAGAAAACTTGCCCTAAAGTTCTTGGAACTGTAGTCAGCATACTCAGCAGGACCCCTAACACAACTGACAAAATGCCTACTCTAGAATCAAGCAAATCTCTCCCTGGGGTTATGCGATCTGAGCTCTTCTGTACATCTAATATCTTAATCTGTAAGCAGGCTGCCCCACTTCCCCTGAGACTCCCAGAAGCAGGATGTTTCCCTGCCCCAGGTTCAACAGCCCAGTAACTGCTTTGAGTTTCCCTCTTGCCCTGCCCCTTTATGTTCTACGTCTCCCAGGCACTAAACTCCTCTGCAGTAATGGTTTGAGGGAAAGGAAACATGGTAGAAAATGTGTCTGGAGAAGGTGGGAACTGTGTGTAGAAATCTGCTCTGGCTGAGGAGGGTCTTGACTCCAAGCCTCATGGTTCCCAGGTAACTGTTAATCACTAAGTAAAGGATGGGTTTTGACTTCTCCTTTAGTTAGCAAACAGAGAGACCAAGGGTGTGTACCATAATGAGAAGGTTCAGTGCACAGCTAACAACTCAGTTTTGGAAGGTGGGCAGGATGCCAGCATTGATCTGCCTAACCTGAAGCACAGAAAATCTTGGAATGTTTCTGTTTGCAATTTTGCTTTCCTTTTTCTTTCACAGTCTTACAGTTTATATTGTAAAGTAAGTGGTCATTTGCTAAATTGGATTTTCATGGAAGTCAGGTGCTTGCACTATAGCTTACACAGGATTTGGGAGAGCTGATCTATCCTAGAATGTACAGACTTAGTAGACTTAACTTATAAATAGATTTTTTTATGCATTATTTTCTAGACACTGGGTATACACATAAATACATACCTAAACGTGTAAAAAAGAAAAAAAAGAAAAAGAAAAAGAAAATAAAAAGAAGAAAAGAAAAATAAAGGAAAAGAAAAGAAAAATAAAGGAAAAATAAAAATAGAAAAGAAAAGAAAAGAAAAGAAAAGAAAAGAAAAGAAAAGAAAAGAAAAGAAAAGAAAAGAAAAGAAAAGAAAA
>JAOXXN010000446.1:101673607-101688439 GCA_026770055.1 Myrmophylax atrothorax | reverse complement strand
GAAATTATACAGCATAAATTAATTTCATATGTATTCAGGTTTTGTAGGAAAGTAAAATAAAAAATGAAAAAGTTGGGTTTTTTTTATTCTTGAGTCTCTTTCCTCTGTTCATGGTAATGTGCCAGTGTAAACCTGTTGATAACATGAAATTTGCTGTCATTCCTTTCTCTCTTTAAAACTATTTGTGGTAGAATCATTTTTATATCTGACTATTGCAATACACTAGTATTGCTAGTTTTTGTCACCAAAGAATCAAGAATCAGTGAACAACAAAAGTGTTAAACAGTTTTTCTCCTTTTCATTTCCCCACTACTAAAATACTGTTTCAACTCATGAACACTTTTAGTGGAAATGTACTAGTTTTGAACAAATTTCACTAGGGAGATTGATCAAGACAGAGAGTTCATACTGATGCAACTAATAATCCAGGAGCCAATGCAAAGAATGTTTTATGCTAAATGCAAACTCAAGCACTTGTTCTTACCTATTGACTATCCTCAACCTGATTCATTAAACAGACTCAGTTATGTGTCTTGCAGAAAATGATACTCTCAGAATTTTTACATTATTTATCAGATAGAGTTCTTCCTTTTTTGTCCAGCACTAATAATGACTCTGGCTTTAGGAAATATTATTTGCCTTGAAGCTGCCACATGATGCTGTAGATGACCGACAATGTGGTATATATGAATGATCTTGAAAAAATATAGCTTAATGTAAAGCACTTTCTTTTTGAGCACTATAAAGTGCATGGACACCTCAACCACAAAGAAATTTTAGCCAAGGCATTACAAACAGCCTAAATTCACCCTTCCTGTGAACTCATGGTTCAAAGGACACTTTCATGTTTTTATATTAAGCACTTAGAATCCTTTGTGTGCAAAAACTTGTATAAAGATTTTCAGTTTTTGAAAAAAGCCTTTCCAAGATTTCTGGAAAATTGCATAAACAACATATCAAGTCCTCAGAACAATTCCATAAAATGAATAAACTTTGACATACAAGTGTCTATCACATCTTGAAAGTGTTAAGCTTTTGAAAATGATTTGTAGAAGGATTTTTTCTTACATGGAATTTTCAGCCATTTTTTCCTTTCAATATGAGTGCCAAAATTTAATATTAGACAAACCTGTGAATCCATTGCAAAATAAAAATGAAGGTGGTTTGGAAGGTGAAAGTTAAGTTCTTTATCTTTGTATCAGTAAAAGCACTGAGTTCTCAAGAAAGATTTGCTGAAACTCTAGTTAGGACAGAAGGAAAAGACCTGTGGGCCTCTGAAGCTTATATTTACTAAATAAGTATTACTCAATCACAGTTCATCTACTTTCAGATCTGTATAGAAACATTCAGCTATTACACATTTAATACACAGAAAACTGTACTTACTTGCAATAGATTACTGAGACACAAATGCCCAGTACAAGAGTTATCCTTGCAAAACTCAAGAAGCACCTATTTCATGAAGATGTATGTTATGCAAATGACTCTTGGAGGTTTTACACCTTGTCTGAAACCATGTCTTACCATGGTAGGATCATCCTTGAGTCCCTGAGCCTATTTCTAAGATTAAAATGAACAAAACAGTTCACTTTGACTTCTTAATAGGCTACAAGAGAGTTTGTCTTCACAAAGTCACAGTTTCGCTAAGGTATTTTCTAGAACCTCAACTTAATAAAGATCAGGGACTGGATAAGGTCAGTGTATACTGAAATCTAAACAGAAGCACATCTGGAAAGTGCCTGGTTCCTTATGCTCAGTGATATTATTGTATAAAGACCTTATACTTTATATTTTCATACTCCTTTATACTACAAGGCTCCTGGAGTACTAATCAAAGAATAATGATGGAACGTATCAGCATTGTAATAGAATCATTGAATCATTAAGGTTGGAAAAGACCTATAAGATCATCAGGACCTTTAAGGTTAGGTGCCCACTTATAGTGAAAACTATCCAGAAACAGTTCTACAAATAGAGACTCACAGATTAGAAATCTATTGCACATGAAGAAACCTAAACAAATATTTTCAGTTCTTGTGTCATGTAGCCTTTAGAAAACAACAAAAAGTGTCAAACAATACTTTTTATCCTTTTCATTCCCCCACTACATTTCAACTCAAATGAAAAAGGCCATTTCATATTTTGGTTTCCATGGCAGTACTTGGAGGAGGGTCTTTAAAAAAGTACCACATCTCTTTCTCTACCAACATGAGTGACCCTATAAATATTACTTGCCTCAGGACAGAGGGTGTCATACAATACCTTGTCTTAGAATAAAATATTTTGCTAGTCATTTGTAGTTTTCTTAAACAATGTAAGCTTTTAATAATAAGTAGATTACCAAAAAGTAAACACGTAAACCATAAATTATTAAACATCTAAGCATAGACTTCAGATTCTATCTAGAAATCTGGCAGAGTTCCTCTGCTTTATTAGTTACTGAGAAAATCAATGATTGAAACCAGTACTGTGCGGTTAGGAACTGATTTTAGGTAATTCTATGCTTTTTCTCATGACAATGTATTGTTACTGGGCCTGTGACATTTCTCTAATTATCTCTTTTTGCACCTATAAATTTTATCCATGCAGAAAAGGCAACTTTTGTTATTTTTCCAGGAAAGTCCTATGTAACATAACAGCCCATTCAGGGAATTGTCTATAAATCTTTGGGCAGTGGATCATAGTTATGTGTTCAAGTCAGCTCTGCTGGCCTTGTAGGGACAGGACAGCAGGACAAGTAGCTGCCTATGTTTCCTTGGCTGTTCAGATATACAGTGTCTGTGTGACAAAATTGCATATTCTGGGTGTATTGGAATCATTGCACATCACTGTGTAGCTGATGTGTCTGATGCATTTGGAATGTATTTGGATGCACAGAACAAAGGCTCCTCACAAAACATGCCCAGTATGTTGGATGAACCCAAGTGTGTCAGATACGATGCTTTGTGCATGCACACTTATCTCTAGCCAAGAAATTCTGACATAAATATGAAAACCTCTTGTGTATACCAAAAAAATGAAAGTCATGGTCACTGTAAATTTGATATCCATTGATGCATAGTATGAACTTCTACAAAAACAAACAGTCTTTCTATATTTTATTTTTTTTTTTTTGTCGGGGAAGGGTTTGTTTCTTGTATACCTAGGGCACTACATCTTATTTGGATTCTTAGAGTTTTGATTTTGTGTGAAATTTTAGTGTGAAATTTTAGCTCAACTCACAAACAGATGGCACAGAGTTCTCGAGTGTTATTTGGTAATATTAAAAACCAAAGAGAGACTGGTTTTTCTTAAGATAAACAATGAGAATGCAGAAAAGGAAATGTTAAGCTGTACAAAATGAAGACTTTAATTCAGTTTAAAGAAACTCCCATAACTGGATTTTCTCTGGAGTGAAACTGGAGTGAAAGAAAACTCTTCACCTCCCTGGACTTATTGTTACAAGTCCAGAAGAATAAACTAGTTGCAAGATGAAGGTCAAAGATTTAAATGTCAAGGAGATGTTCAAAAGTAAGAGTTGAAAATGAAAGTAGCACTGACTGTGGTTTTAAAGTAATTATTTTTTTATTTCATTTGTCTGTGGCAGTAAAATGGTTTACGGAAATAATATTAGATTCTAACATGATGCCTTTCAAACGAATTAAAAAAATATAAAAAGCAATAAAAATCAATGAAGGAGCTAGTGTAACACATTTGACTCTAATATAATAAAGTTTCTTTCCACTAGGAAATCCACTAGGGGTTTGAATCAAAAAACTCTCAAAGGTCTTTCTACAGGGCTCTGGCTATCTATTGTGACTATCAATGGACAGTTTCCTCTATGGGCTAAAGGACTGAAATCTGCCTTAGAGAATTCAGACTTTACCTTAAACTTTCATCTGTTTTAAACTTTCTTGTCTGCTAGAAAAAAATTTTCCTCAAAATAAAAAACACAAGCCAGAATCAGTTTTCGAGCCACAGCTCACTGTAAATTGGAAATAAGTAGTAGGCATTAAAAAAACTCTTGCCCTCAGCTGTGCATAAAGGCAGTATAGCAGGGACAGTAATCTCTCTGTACAACTAAATCCCGAAACCACACTCCATTTCTGTAGCATTTTTCCAAAGCAAACACTTTAAGACTAGGAATGTTTTCTGTGTTCAGTGACTTTTGTAGATTTTTCTGGTCTTACCCTCATTTAAGTCAGCATTCTTTTCTGAATGACTAATTTAGTAAAATCAACAACATCTTTTAGCATGTTTTAGCATACCTAGGAGACATCCAGAGCATGAATAGTCTGCTATTTAATCCAGAAAAGTGTCTTCTACCTATCTGTATATGATACTGAAGTTCCAGACCAACATATGGGAACAAACAGATAGAATTAGGGGATGCAAGCTGCTCTGGGCCTTGGCAGCTGCATTTAATGCCAGCAACATAACTGTATGTTCAGCGTCAGTAAAAGCATGTTTCAGGAATTCAGTCAGAGACAAACTAATATGTGGGATCTCTACGGTCCTATCTTCTTCTGTGAAGAGGGGATCGAGTTTGTCAGTAGTTTGCAGAAGAAAAGGACTTTTTCATCAGACAGACTACTAACATCAAGGATTCATGATGAGTCAGCTGGACTCCAAGGATCCAAACTGTTTGGAAGATTATGGGTCAGGAGGGAGGAGAAAGAGAAGGTTTTAAGAAAAACAACAACAACAACAACAAAAACCAAAAAACCCCCACAACGACAACAAACCAAACCAAAACCCAAACCCAAAAAACCCCAAAGACTAGAAAGCTCTAGCTAGTTGTTTTCTGGCTAGGATTATACTGGGGGTTTTCCCCAGCTTCATTTCCTCTGTTTCCATCCAGGAGACAGCCTCTTACAAGATTTTTGATTTCATTATGATTGGGATTAACTGGTTTGGAAAACGGGGATACATCAGGGTGTTACTGCCATTCTCAGGGTAGCTAAAAATTCAGACTTGAGCCACATATCCATCCTGTGTCAGCTCTGAAAAAGGAGAGAAGCAGCATGGATAAGCATGCTATCTGATAGACTGGGGTTTTCTGAAAACATGCATTTTTAAGTACCTGTCTCAAAGACAGTCTTTCTAAGATTTCCATATGTATATAAAAGCTCAATCCTCTACCCAACAAAGCATTTCTGCATTGAACAGAGGGAGGCCTGACATTACAAATGGGAACAAAATACTCCAAAATAAGAATACGGGATGGAATTTCCATTGGAGCCTTTTGTCATTTATTTTGTATGGTCTAAATTAGCAAATTAAACATTTCAGAAATAAAATTATTTGGCCTGTAAACTGTGCAGAATAAAATGTTTGAATAGCTGGATTCTATAAATCAACCTATGTAATATAAGACACTAGTCCTGTTTTTACCTACCCTTTTAAAGGATTAACAAGGAACTGGCAAGAAGAACAGTGATGTTGATATGAGCTTCCAGCTGGGATTGATTACAGGCTACAGCCTAATGCAGTAATGTTTTGTGCTAGCACAACAGTTTAACTAGAGAGTGCTCACAATACATCTCCCCCACCTTCTGCCTCATAACTGCTGATATATAGAAACCAGCTAATTTTGTTGTGATTCTGACCTTTGATCTGTCAAATCCCCAAATTAATTATCTAGAATGCATGTGATTTTCTACTACTTAAATGAGGGTAACATTTGTAAAACACATCTCATGTTATTAGCTTGTTTCTAGGCAAGCCTTTTGCCCTGCCCCCATCCTTATCCAAGCCTGAAGTGGTGCATGAATTGGACACAATGGGCACAGAGAGAGCTTATATGTGTTATTTCCTTACCAGTGCTTAAAAGGTTAAAACAATATGTGGAATTTAAAATTAAGAATTTCAGGGAGTGATCAGGCTATTCTTCCTACAGATTACCCAAAGTAAACAGAGAAAATTAAATATAAGGTAACACCAGAAGTACAATTAATGGTTTGCTCAGTGGGCTGAAACATTTGAGAGTAGTTTCTATTGTAAGAGAAATTCCTGGGATGGAATCTCAAGGCAGGAAGTGTGTTGAAAGGTGTGTCAACAGAAACTGCAGTCTAAGACAATGAAGACCAACTGTTCTTGTCTAGTTATTAATATTTCTGGATGTATTTTTTATATATTTTTAAGTAGTTGTTGCTAAAATGATTTGTTCCTGAATATTTCTGATTTTGAGGAATTGCATACTGTCCAGAAAATCACAGTAAATACAGAACTCACATGAAAGTGCCCCAAAAAAATTTAGCATATAAGAAGCAAAGTGTTTGTCATTATCATCACTGTATTTACTGTGGAAATTAAAGGTGACTTTAGGGTCAGAGTCAGTCTGAAGTCTTGGGTCACTGTAAGTAAGTCCAGGTCTAATAGCAGCAAAAATGAAATTCAACAGTTTCTCCCAGATCTTAAGGTAGATAGAGAGTCCAGAAAAGGGTTCAAATACGTATTGGAAAAAAAAAAAAAGTGTAACTGTTCATGCTGATATTCTTTTGGATGTAAAATCCATTACTTTACTGTTACAATTTCTCAAAAGAAAGTGTCCACGGTTTCAGTTTGAACCAATCCTGTTAATCCTGTCCACATATGTTAAATAAGTTTAAGAACACACATAGTATCAGGGCAGTCAGGCAATAAGGATAGCTGAGCCCTAGGCTTATCTTTTCGTAAAGGGACTGGGGCAGAGCTGAGATTCTCAGAGACTTCTGGGAATGTGAACAGGTAGAACTGCAATGCAAAATGAAACAGAAGCAGAACACTGGAGGCAGACTGTGTGTTGGACATTTTGGGTTTAACTGTTTCATTTCTGTTTAAGGGTTGTCTCACATACCTGAATGCATAGGCTGCAATCCTACCTGAATAGAAGCACAAGCAGTATAACAGACACACTCTAATAATGAAGTTTTTCAAGTCCATTAACAGACTTAAACATTAAAACTTTATCATGTAAGTTTGAATTCTTTTTGGAGGGGAGAAAAAGTTAGCTATTAATATATCACAAACTGCATATGTGATTTAGATGTGGTTGTAGGATTTTTCTGTATGTTGTCTATCAATAAAGGTGTGCTTGCTCAGAAAAGTTTTATTTGCCAAGATATTCATGGAGACTGACTTGTAATAGAAGAAACAGTAAAGATAAGTCAAAGTGGGGATTTCTATACTTTCAAGAATTGTGAGGACCATAATCCTGTACAGTGACTGTAGTGACACCATGCTTTAATTGAATTTCTTAAGGTGAATTGCAGGCCAAAAGGATTTTGACCACAATAGTTTAGAAATATTGTATATATGGGGACCTTCTCACCACAACTTGACAAAACTCTGATATTGAACATCTAACAGCCCAAATTATCTAGCATATTTGGTCATAAACTTTGCAAATGTGATTCTGTGTAAACAGAAAATAACAAAGACTGGTGTTCTCTTTAACAGTGGTAAAATAAAATGGAGTTGATAAATGTAGCTTTCATGACTAATAAGGCACATTTGAGAACACATGATCATTGTTCTAAGTGGAACTGGTTGAAAGAGGGAAACTACGCACATGATGTGCAATTCTTCAGCTGAGATATTTTAAAGCTGGAAGAAATCACTTGCTAACGATACTGATGTTTTACACAAAATACACTTTAAGGACTTTTGAGTTAATTCATACTTCAAGGCTAATTGCAGCAACTGCTTTGGAGACTGTATTTTAAAGGGAAAATTCAAAACAAAGCCTTACAGTAAGGGAACCTTGACCAGTGATAAATTTCTTAGCTGAATGTGCCTCTTGCCAATATGCAGGATATGACCAGATGTGTAGATGAGCTTCTTCCCTCTCCTCATGTCCTAACACAACCTAATGCATCAGGACTGAGTACTGCTTAGGGCTTCAAATCACTTCCAGAATGCTAGAATATCAGATATACTCCGACTTCCTTTCCCAATGAAATTAAGGTTCTATGAGGGTATTTTCTATCTGCTTGTCTCTCTTTCTTCACGTTCTTTAACTGAAGGAACTTGTTATTCAGTGTTAACCAGAACTGACAAAGATCCAGCCCAACAAATCAGGACAGGATTTAAGAGAAGGGGGGGAAAGAAGAAATAGGCTGGGATGTCTGTAAGAAGCCTGTAGCAAATCAGGCTTCATTAGTTGTTCTGCTCACAGAACAGCATTTTTTTTTTCTTGAAGTAATCTGTGGACCCCTCTATACTTGAATCATATCTACATACTTGTCTGACTATAAGAGCTTTCTGTTTACTACAGCATCAAAGCCAAGACAGTTAAGGACAAGAAAATTGGATTCTATTCTTCCTTATGAGCAACTAGTAAAAATGCAAACTATGTAAGTGTACAATCCTTATTATAAAAGATAATATAAAAGAAAGAAAAGCACATTTTCACATTCCAGGCTATGTATGCAATTCTAGAAGCTGGAAAGTTTCTCTCTGGGGCCATAAACCAAACACATTTGTAAATATGGGATACAAATGAAATAAAATCCTCAGTGTCTTTTCTTTCCCTGACACTTGAAAATGCATGAATTAGAACATTTAGCTATGCATATTAATGGATGGACTGAACAGTCCTTTGGTGCTGTATAATAGTGGCATAATAGTCTACCTTAATAGCAACATGAAATGAGGAATATTGAAATAAGGGGGCTGGATGCCAGGTTAATATCAAGAGACTACCTAGTACTAGTGCCACATGGCTTGCTCGACCACTGCAGACGTTGAGTTTTGCTGGCAGGAGCATAGCAAGACTGGGCAGTAAGATGGGACATTCCAAAGCTGAATCTGTTACTCTCTGAATGAATCATTACTTACAACTGGAAAGCTGTTAGAGAATAACTTAGCATCCATAGCTCATTAAAAGCATCTTCAAAGTGAATATTAATTACATCTTGGAAAATGTCAGGTTTTCAACAGTTGGAATGACAAAGTAGGCTAATTCGGTGGGGAGACTTATCTTGCCCATCAGCAGCCAGCCTTCCGCTTATGTTCCTTTGGACATCTCTTGCTTTACTTTCTTGTTGTTGCCAAGAAAACACTTCCATATTGCTGTACATACTGTACTGGACACTACATGGCCATGTGCTGTTTACAGAATAAGAAAAACAGCCAATAGCAAAGTAATTTTCCATACCTCTTGTTTTTGGTTTTGGTTGGGTTTTTTTTATTAAAAAAAAAGAAAATAAAAGAAGAAGAGGTTATTGACTTTGGGTTGGCACTATGGGAATTAGAGCTTTACTATGACAAATTTGGGACTATGTGACATTTCTTAATAGAAGTTCAGACTAAATATAACCAGATCCTTCTGGCTTTAAACATATCTTATTCTATTTTAATAATATTTATTAACATCTACTGCATTATACAATGATATTCTGATCATGGGAAATTGCTTCTTTTTCACCAGTATACAATTTTCCAGTATGGCAATGGAGAACAAAGACACTCATAGGAAAAAGAAATGTGCTGTGGAATGATCTTTTCTATTTTGGGAAAAACAGTCTTAGAGGAATATATAAGAAATTAATCACAGTCCTTGTGATTTGCAGCTTAGATGGGATCATGTCTAGGCTGGCAGCAAAATGCAGAGCAGAGACTGTCAAAAAGAAACTTTATTCTGTAGGCTCCCAGAGTACAGGCTTAGAAATTTCTTCAGTGTTTTTGCTTCATTTTATGAATAACAGAATATATGGTAATGCAAGCATTTGGCTCCATATTTTTTTGACAGCCTCTGCTATTGTCTTCTGTTCTTCACGACAAACTCTGTTAGAGCACCTTTTGTCTGACCTCTTCTCGTACTCCCACCACAGTCACAAGACAGAAATCCCAGGTCCTTCACTGGTTTATAGCAAAAGTAGATTTGTTTTTTATTAGTACTTTTATTTTACAGATTCACAGGAAAAAGTGAGGATGACTGAAAGGGAAAAGTGCCCTTTTCCTAGTGCCTAACTGAAAACAATGACATTACTGCTTTTACTCTGCTTCTATTTCTATTGCACAATATGGGTACTACTTTGCTACTAAACCGGCTCTGTTATGCTCCATTCCCGAGTGCAGACATGTTCCATTTGTGGAAGTATAACTGCAAAGAGCTCATTGGGATACTCTAGTTTTTCTAGAGATTTTTGGACACATGCAGTGTAAAAATAATAAAACCAACAAAAAAGCCATGATCCATTCTTGCCATGACCTTCTGAAGTTTCAGAATCCCTTTTCAGGGAAGTCATTTTATGAAGGTACCAGACGACGAAGTAACAAGTTCTAATTTGGTAATTTGCAAGGCATGGTGTGAAACTCATTCACCCCAGCTCCTACCTTTTTTTTTCTCTTACCAGTAGGCATATATTCATTCCATCTAAACCAGAATGTGTATCCTTTCTCTTTTAGCAATGACATATTCCTTACAGTCTATTTCAGACATCATTCTCAAGGAATCTTCTTCTTTCGTCCTTCAAAGGAACTATATAAATACTTTTAAGAAACAAGGCCACTAAAGATTTTCAGGCCTTAAATTGTTGTCGTTTGTTTTTTTTTAAACAACCTGACTGAGATAATAGAGAACTGTACCATTGTCTTACACTGCTATGGAAAGATGATAATTTTTCAAAAGGAAATTTTCAAAGACCTTTACAAAGAAACATATGCATTTCTTATGTATTAGCATTTCTCTAATTTTCAAGACTGTTCACAATGCTTTGTAATTACTCATCATCTACATCTCAGCTCAGCAGTACCTGTATACCTGAAAATCACACAAATTCTATTCACTTGACATTCTGTGGAAAACAGAAAGCTGTCTGCCTCTTGACAACCTGTCTGTGCTACTGAGGCATTCCTCTTCTTGCTTCCTGAGCCACGGAGTCCATCGGTAACTCAATGATTTTACCTCTGCTCAGGTAGAGAAAATTTATCAGAGGCCAACAGCAACATTTTCCACCAAATTACTCACACAGACTCGGTGTTATCCACCACCTCAGGAGCTGGACAGCTGGGGGCAGTTAAGGGCAGCTTCTGCCCCAAACATTAGCATCTCCCTGGGGAAGGGGACAAGAGCCCATCGGGTGCACTGAGCTTGGTGAAAAAACCCAGCTTCCACAGAGCTGGGCTGTAGTAAACTGGGGACCAGCCATGTTGTGGCATCTTTGGTCAGAGGCTTGTGGCCCCAGAGGGCTAACATGATGTCCTGGGACATGGGCAAGGTAGGGGACAGCCTGAGGGGGTTGGTCAGGGACACTCAGTGTTGGTAGTTCCCTTGGGACCCTGGCACCCCATTAGGGAAAGGTGAGAGACCATTCAACTAGCAGATGCACAAGAAACCCCAAAGAGTGCAGTCACTATTACCAATACATTTTAATCAATGAACCAGGTAATTTGTACCCAAACAGAAAGAAAAAACATTATAATCAATAAACTATTACTAAAACCATATACATTCCCAAGATGGATTTGTTATTGTATTATAATAACATGAAAATGCAAGCGAGGTGTACAAGAGGAAACAAAATCCACCTTCTTGCTGACAAGCCATTTCAAATAATATGTTTGTGGTTGATAACCTATCAGTAAAAGAAATGTTTCTACTCATGAACATTGCAGCTGTTTTTTGGGGTGTTTTTGCAGCAGTTTCTTAAATGCACAGTGAAGCCGTTCATTAAAAAGCAAATCAACAACAATGAAAAACTCTCATCAGCCCAAAACAATAGAAATAGTTTCAAACTCATGGTGCTATATTAAAAATGTGAGTTCTTTTGAGATATGTGATGCTGCTGTTTCTCTGAAACTGCTCAAGTTCAAAACTAGTTTCACTCAATTTAACTTCCTATTGATCCTTTGGAATTACAGATATTAAACACTTGGTTTCACAACAAACTTAATGAACAATTCTGAGTCTCTTTATGCACGGCCACTGGAAATGCATGGACCAGTTGGAATCAGAGATTACAGCAATGTCCCATTGGCCTGCAATTTTCTGGCAGCTGAGAGTCATTGCCTGGATATATATAATGACTTGTGCTGCAAGTTTTTCTCCTGAGAGCTGAATCTAAACTGGAAAATCCTAGCTTCAGAGGATAAACCTACTGAAATAAATAAATCTATTTCTGCAGGATGTGTAAAGCTGTAAAGAGGGGTTCAGTCCAGAGGATAGGCATTTATGTTAAGACCTTTGGGTGGATTTATGCTCTGAAGTAGAAAAAAAATAATGAAATGGAAGATTTAAGAAGGTGAGATTCAATTTGTGCACAGATTGAAAGAAAGGGAGCACTGAAAGCAGAAGGAGAGGTTCAGGCTTTCTGGAACAGCACATTGATGCTGCAAGTTAGGATGATTTCTATTAAGCTAGAAATCTCTATGATCCCTTCCTTGAGTTCAAGCCTATGCCCCAGCTCACAATATACCCAAAGTATTGAGTCCTTAAGCCAAATGTCTGTGACCACAGCTATGGTCAGAGGACTGTGAGAATAAGAAAAAAGATGGATCTTCATGTCTTGAAGAGTGTGCTGTTTGCCAGATGAAAGACTGCCTGGATGTCCAAGCCAAAGAGTGGTGTAACACTCAGCTGGCAACTGCTCTAGTAGTGTTCCCCCAGGACTGGTATTTGGGACAGTTCTGTTTAAAATCTTTATCAATTTTCTGGACAAGGGGATCGAGTGCACCCTCAGTCACTTTGCAGATGACACCAAGTTCAGTGGGAGCATTAGTCTTCTGAAGAGTAGGAAGGGTCTGAAGAGGGATCTGTACAGGTTGGATCAATGGGCCAAGGACAATTGTCCAAGGTTCAAGGTGAAGTGTCAGCTTGGCTGACAAGCCCAGGCAGTGCTGCAGATTTGGCAAAGAGTGTCTGGAAAGCTACCTGGCAGAAAAGGGTCTATGGGTGCTGTTTGAAAGCGACCGAACATGAACCAGCAGTGTGCCCAGGTGGCCAAGATGATTAATGGCATCCTGACTTATATAAGAAATAGGGTGGCCAGCAAAACTAGGGTAGTGATTTTCTCTCCGTACTTGGCACCGGTGAGGCCACACCTTGAATCCTGTGTCCAGTTTTGGGTTCCTCATTTCAAGTGAGACATTGAAGTGCTGGAACATGTCCAGAGAAGGGCAAAAAAGTTGGTGAAGAGTCTAGAAATTAAGTCCTACGAGGAGTGGCTGAGGGAGCTAAGGTTGTTTAGCTTGGAGAAAAGGAGGCTTGGGGAAGACCTAAGCTAAGGTTTGATCTCTTCTCCCATGTAACAAGTGACAGAACAAGAGGAAATGACCTCAAGTTCTGTCAGCAAGGTTTAGGTTGGATATTATGAAACATTTTTTCACTGATAGGGTGGTCAAGCATTGGAATAGCTTGCCTATGGAAGCAGATGAATCACAAGTCCTGGAATATTTAAAAGATGTGTAGATGTGGCAGTTAGAGACATGGTTTAGTGGTGGACTTGTCACCATCAGATTAACGGTTGGACTCAACAACCTTAGAGGTCATTTCCAATCTAAATGATTCTATGATTTTTTGATTCTAAGATGGTTTCCTATCCATGTCTAACATGGAGTGTGGAGGAAAGTGAGATGCAACTGGGGAGTGATTACCGAAGGTGCTCACACCCTTCTTGTACCAAATGAATGATTGCTTTCTGACTGACACTAGAGCCCGGTTTCTAGAAACCTCTTCCTTTCCTCTATCAGGCAGTATATGTAGCTGAGAAATTTATTGCTAGCGGCTATCTTTGAGTTGGAAACTTCACTAGGCATGAGAAGCTCCTCTGTATGCCACCTATCTCCCACAAGGCCAGGTCTTTTCAGAGAGAAACACTTAACACACAGGCAGACCTTGATCTTAGCTGTGAGAACCTAGTCCTGCAGATGAGGTTGGTCACTACCCAGGCCAGTCTTCTAAAGTGTTGAAGATGGTGTTCCAGTTTCAGCATGGATCCATTAATCCAAGACACATAGTTTAGCTCTTTGTTGCAGTTATTCTATATTTACCATAGAAATGGAAGAGTCAGCTGAGTATCCTGATATACAGTTGTGATTTTATGATTGTACTGCAGGAGGACAACAACAGTGGAAGCTGTAGGGCATGAGCTGTATAAGCTCTTCTGTGGTCCTGTCATGTGCCTGGGTTACATAAATTGCTCCTGCTGAAGTACTGTTTCAGATTCTACTGGCTGTATTAGACCTACCTTGCATAAACCTTGCTTCCACAGTCTAAATGTGGCTTGCATTAAAGAAGTAAAGAATATTTTGTAATTACAGCCAATCTTTTTGGATTAAAAAAAAGGAATCAGAAATATTAATCTAGTTTAAATTATCTGAACTGCCTTGAAATGGTCTAGTAAAACCAGAAAATTTGGGAGGAACTTAAGTGCAGTTCATGATATACCTGAACAGATTGCCTCAGAAAGCCACCAAAATTCTGTCTCTGAATGTTTTGAAAGACAAGTCAGAAAAACAATTGTCAGGAACAGTTCAGGTGTATCTGTCTTTGTCTTTAAACAGAGAAAAATCTGGATAAATATCTCAAGGTCTTTTATACCCATCTTCTGTGATTCCAGCAACTGGCTGCTATCAGTTTTGAAAGATACCTGTGCTGTCTACTATTGCCTTCAATGTAAAAAAAAAATATCTGCATGGAGGGTGTCTTGGTTTGAGCTGGCAAACTGCCAACCCTCCAAGACAGAAAGTCGGAGCTTCCCCCCCCAAACCCCCAACACCAAGGAGAAGAGAGGGGAAGGGAAAAAAACTTCTCAGAGACCATGTTTAAGCTACAACTATATATATATATAACTATATTTTACAGAAGGAAAGAAACAACTAGAGAAAAGAGTACAAAAACACACTCACACAAGTTAGAAGCAACTAGGA
>JAOXXN010000446.1:101652585-101673507 GCA_026770055.1 Myrmophylax atrothorax | reverse complement strand
GGTTTTCCTGTTTGTGGTGCTTGCATTCGGCATTGAGGTTTAGGTTGCTGCACTGTTTTATGTTGAGTATTTCTGGTGATTGGTGTTCTTCTAGTAGTAAGGGGTAATCATGCCGTAAAATGTTATCATTGACTAAGCAACCCATACAGGCATTGTCACATACTTGTATTAATAAAAGTTATTTTGGGAGCTGCTGTAGAGCAAGTTCTTTCTTGCTATTAAGTGTAGTCTCATAGCAGAGTGTCAAAGACTTTTCCAGACAGTGTGCTGTCCAGCGTTGTCTCTTTAAGTGAGATGCAGACAGGCTAATCTGGGTTATATAAAGTTTTGATGTTCTGGGGACACTTATAGCTAATATCTTCATAAAGAAAGTTTTTCCTGGCTAAAGTGTGGTCCTCACAAGAGTGTTGATGATCCGTCCAGCCTGTATTCTGTCCAGGGTCAGGCAGGCAGTGCTGGGTTCATATGGCTTCAGTGTTCTGGGGACACTTATAGATAATAACTTTATACTTTATTCCTACTAAACTTTTTACTTTATAACTTTATACTTTATTCCTACTAAACAGGTGGGAATCTTTGCATTTCTGCCCCTCCTTTTCACATGACAATGGGTGCTACCATTGTGGATTTGGTTGCACCTTAACCGCTATGAAAAAAATTAAAGATGGGGTTCAAATATGAACAAGGAGTTGCTCACTATGACTATCTTTTTCTTAAAGAAGAACTGATGGTCAGAAAATAGAGTGATTTAACAGTGATCCTTCCTACCTGCACAAGCTGCAACAGGACTCAGCTCCATTTATTATTCTGAAATAGCAGGTGCACCAAACCCAACTAGAGAATACCCCGTATATACACTGCTTTTCATGTACTTTTTGTATAAAGAACAGATTGCCTTTATTGCTCCTGACCTTACATTTCTTTGTCAAACATATCAATCACTCTCCCTAACCTTTAATAGGAAAGGCTAAAGTTGTTTACTGCAGCAGTTCCTATTCACCACAAGGACACCACCTCCATTGTGAACCAGACAGATTTGCATACTTTCCACTGATTATCCAAAAAAGATTGCTTCTTCCCCTAAAATATTTGTCCATTTTATACATTTTTTTTTTTCCCAAGGAGGTCATTCATTGCCAGTGAGGTTAAATCTAAAAGTCAGCAGTATTTGGCAGAGATTTATGTGGGAATAGATATGGGTCTGTACAGCTCTCAGACTGATTAAATAAAGAATGTCATGGGAGTAATATGGTAGTATATGCATACTCCAGTAAATGAAAGTAATGCATTAGAATGCAGCTTTATGGTCTAATTTAAAAACATAATTCAGACACAGGCAGAAGCCTTTAAAATATTGGCAGATGTCTTCATACTGTATTTCATATAGAGGGCAAAGTGGATTAAAGATAAATGTAATCCAAATAATGGTGTGTTTCATTTATTTTTTTCACTTATGTTTTATTTCTTTAAAGAAATTCAATTTGTAGGGGATTGTTTTCTCGGTTTTCATATTTTTATGCAGATCCGCTTAAAAATATGAGCAGGGAAAAAACCCCATTCATTACAAATTGATGCTTTTCCTGAGGCAGCCTACGGTAAGCCACAGTTTTCACTCAACCTGGGTGAAATAAATACTGTTGTTAAAAGGAGCATTTCAATAAGCAGGAACTTTGATTCCCCTCTTTCTGTCTCCCATCCCCTTTCAATCTCGTTATATGTCAAGGTGATTAGGCTTAAATGGTTATTCTCACTTAGGATTCTCAACTTTTATTGTAGCCCATTGCTGAAGGACAGACAGGCTATTATTATCTCTGCTCCATATTATATTTTTCCCTAGTGACATTCTATCAGGTTGGTGCTTTTACAACATTCTTTTTCTTCCACCTTCCATGCACTGCTGTAGAAGTCAGAAGGAAATTAATAAAAATTCAAATGTGATTTAAGTACATTTTTAAATGGAGTGAAAGATTCAGGAAAAGTTGGCTGGAGGTTGTGACACATATTTATGTCCTTGTATGTTTCAATAGGCAGACAACTGATCCTAAATGAAGATCTAATTTCCTCACTCATTTATATGCTTTTGACTGGATGGTTTTTATTGTCACAGGGACACTGCAGCATCCACCTCAATAAGCATTTTTTTGCTAAATCCATAGTTGAGAGGATGAGGGAAATGACAGAAAGTCGTTTCTGTTTGTGTTGTGCTTGATATAACATTGAACAAGGGGAATAAAAATACAATGTTAAAACAATATAGACTCTATTTAGCATTTCAATTCCATTTTGACTGTGTTTGTCCAAGTCCTTTAATATCAGTCGTGCTATTAAACCTTGGGGAATCTCTGAATCTCTTCCACGGAAATAGAACTAGATTCTCCCAGCTTTTCACACTCATTGAATATATGATTGGCTTATTTTTGGAAGTAATGAGCACTTTGCTCTTTCTTGAGACATAGTTCAGCTGCCAATATCCTCTACTTTGAAAGAACAAACCCACAGCTAACTTACCACTTAACCTTAGCAGACAAACCAAAGGTATTTCTTCCTCAAAGAAAGTTTGTTAATATTGTTTAAAATAAACGCTGTTCATATTAATTGTCCCTTATTAGGTCAAAGTGGTCCTGGAGGCATGCCAGCAGTCAATGACCCCAGCTTTAGTAAACTCCAGATGAGAATTGCCTCCATTTTTCTGTGTCTTCTTTCAGAAGACTTTAGTATTTACTATAAATGATAATTGGTCAAACCTTACTGTAAGTATTATCAAACCCCATCAAATTTGCAGTTGTCTCTCAGCAAAATCTTTACTTAAAGGCAGATTAATTCAACTTGGGGGAAATATATTTATATTTATATTTATAGTTATTTATATTTATATTTATATTTATATTTACTATAAAGGATAATTGGTCAAAGCTTACTATAGGTATTATCAAACCCCATCAACTTTGTAATTGTTTCTCAGCACGCTGATACAAAGCATACTAGGCAATATTCCTGAGGGAGAGGGGATGCAAGACTGGACATAAGCCCTCTACACTTGCTCTAATTTGGAACCAAAAATAGCAACTGTATTTTGAACTGCTAATTAAACTTTAAAGTAATTTTCTCATTCAGAAAAGATTTTCTCTTTTGCAGATGAGTTTAAATAAAGACAGACTGGAATTTTTAGAAAGTAAAGTCCAACTCAGGAAGAAATTAAGATGTTAAAGAAGGAAATCCTGATTGAAGTTTTCTGCAGAAGGTCCAGCTGCAGATAGCTCCTTGAATCTTAAAGTAATGGAAACATTGACTAGAAGGAGGCTCAATAAGCCATCTTTGTAACGAAGTTTCCTGTCCCACCATCCAAGAGCCACTTTGGCAGTCATTCTTGCACCACTTCACCTGTGACCAAAGCCCTTTCACAGCTACACCCCAACACTCACAGACAGTCCAGCTTTCCTTACCAATTTGAGGTTAAGTTTTTCCATAACAAAGTCTCAGACATCCAGATCCATAAAATAACTTAAGCAATAAGTTATAGTTATGCAATAACTGAATAACAAAATAAGAGCTCTTGCTGGTTCCCCTGAAGAGGAACCCAGAACAAAGAATCCCTGAGCTTTTATACCCTTACAGTCTAAGCACAGGGAAACGTTGGCTGTTGTCAGATTCTGTCTTGTCTAGGAATGCCAGGTCCTATAGCTGGTGCCACAGGTCCCTGGGCCATTTGTTATGTGAAGGGAGCAGTTGACCTCGCCTCGCAGGGCTCCCACCCTGAGACGTCAACCTGCAATTCCCACTGCCACTGCATGGAGAGCTACCTGCACACCGAGTTAGTGCACACCAGGCTACTGCGGACTGAGCTACTGCCCACCAAGCTACTGCACACCAAGCTACTGCACACCAAGCTACTGCACACGGAGCTACCTGCACTGAATGTATTCTTTAACAACTTTCTTCAGCCTTTTGCCTCAAGTAGGACTTTTGCTGCCCATGTCAGATCAGTCATGGCCTTGCCTGAAGAGTCTTGTAAACCTCCAGGAACAGACAACTGATCCATCATGAAATTAATAATATAAAATATCCATTAATTGACCAGATAAGTTGACAATGTTTATAATTCCAAATGACCAGAAACAATCCTTAAATCATAGGCCAGAAGATGCAGCCTCAGACTAGACATAAGGAAGAAGTTACTTAGGAGGGTGGTGAAAGACTGGCACAGGTAGATGCACCATCCCTGGCATTATTCAAGATCTCATTGGAAAGGGCCCTGAGCAATATGACCTAGTGGAAGGTGTTCCTGCTCATGATAGGTGCTTTGTAATAGATGATCTTTAAAGGTCACTTCCAACTGAAACAATGCTATGATTCTAAGATGCTTAGGCTGACCAGCACTGTGACTACTTCCCCCCTTTAAATGTATGAAGTGCTACAGCCTGAAACAGAGACTGGTACAGATCTGCCACTGTTGAATTTAAGATGACCTGTTTGCAGCCTTGTTAAATGTGTGAAAGTAATTAAAAGTCAACAATTTGAGAAAACTGTTAGAGTAGGCATTTTTAAATTTTTTTTATACATAAGCATTTCAGACAACATTAATGTTTAAAGATATTTTTTCTACCATCCTAAATTTTTTTTCACCAAAAATGGAAAACCTTTTTAAAATTCTCTTTTGAGAAAACTGGAGAAAATGAAGAAAGAAACCACAGAATACTGACAGCACTAGAACAAACACTTTACAGTTTGAGATGTAGGAGAGCTTGATCTGTTTAGCCCATCAAATGCATCAGGTATTGATTTGGACTGCAGAATAGTCTAAATATTTCATGTGGGGAGAATATCACATATTTCATACTTGCTTAATATAGACACTGGAACAGGTTGCCAAGGGAGGCTGTGGATGCCCAAACCCTAGCAGTGTTCAAAGCCAGGTTGGGTGAGGCCTTGAGCAACCTGATCTGGTGGGAAGTGTCCCTGCCCATGACAGAGGGGGAGGGCTGGTTTGGGACTAGGTGATCTTTAAGGTCCATTCCACCCCCTTAACATTCTATGATACTATGATAACTGAATAGACTTGAGAAAAACCAAAATCTGTACTTAAAGGCAGATTAATTCAACTTGGGGGAAAACCAAACACTTAATAATGAAAGTGATTAGTCCTTGGAAATAGTAAAGAGAAGAAATTATATAGACTTCCTTTTTTGTTACCTTTCAGATAAGGTTATGGACAGAGATAGATCCAGTCTTGGGGTTGAATCAGGTTTAATACAGTAGTGTAGATGTTTTTAACTCAAACAGAGGAAAGGTAGAGATAGTTTTGTTATATTTGAGACTTGGCACCATGGCATAAGATAACAACCTTCACTGCTGTGGAGATTTTTCAATAGTACTTTTTACCTTCAATATTTAATTTATATGTTTATATAATTGCATCACAACAAATTAAAAAAAAATAAAAGTCTTCAGAAATTCCCAGGCTGGGTGAATGCTTTATATGCTATCATTGCAACTTAAGTTTCCTTATAGATTTTTGGAAGTCGTTACTACGTACATTATATTTGTTTTAAAACACCTAGAGCTGCATACTTCCATGACTGCAGATGAAATCCTACCCCTGGACATGACCAAATCCATGTTATCTCATGGTGAAGCTGGGGCTTTGCCATCTTCAAAACCATCAGTGGACTCCCTCAGTGGGATTGAGTGAGAGTGATCCTCCAAACCTGTTTTCCCTCTCCCATGAGCAGTTTACTATGACCATAAACAAAGCACAAAAGGGTGCCTTACCTTTTCCAGCTTAGATTTGTTTGGGGTTTTGTTGTTGGTTTTGTGTGTGCGTGTGTTTTATTTGTTTGTTTTTTAAATCACAAGTAATACTTTAATAATTGCATCCCTGGAAATTCTCAGAGAAAAGCACCAGCAGAAACAGAATCATCTTGAAATGTTAAGAAGCATTATGTACCACTTCCAAACTACAGGCTTCAGAGTAAACCCCACCCTGGTTGTATTTGAGTTTAAATTCCATTGCACAGCTCTTCTGTCACGGCAATGCCCGATTTGATTCTTGGATACGCTCAGTGCAGAGGTGGAACAGAACTACACAGTTTTGTTTCTCCATTAAAACTGAGCAGAAAGCAGGCAGGTCCAAAGGGTCCCTGGTCCTAATGATCACTTTATGTGGATAGTGCTCTGGTGTGGTTGTAAAGGATAGCATCCTCCTTCCAGATCTGGCCACAAACAAAACATAGAAAGCACAAAAAGATTACTAACATCAATAAACCCCTGAAATAAAGAAAGAAAAAGAAATGTGGGAAACTTAAGAATCCAGTGTTTTTCAGTCTGCTACAAAGACTAAATTTCTGAAGTTTATTTATTTTGTCAATCACAAGTGTCTTGTAATTTACAGCAGAATATTCTCCCTTAATATCCACATGATTTATGAAGCTTTTTTTCCTGTTTGTTTTACTCAGCTGACATGAAGAAAAAGGAGTAACATTTTTTATTTTTAGTGTGGATTTTTCAGTGTGGAAGTCCTGGAAATGGAAGTCATATGCTATATCAAAATTATTGTAAATACAAGCAATTAAAAGGTAGATTTTCCTGAAACATGTATATGTGTGGGAAAGAGAGAATACACACTACATACATACATATGATGAGGTAGTGATTAATCTGAGTACCTGGCTAATAATACTATCAAAAAAGTCTGCAGTTTGGCAGAATGGAAAAATAATGGAAAAAGACAGACTGGAAGAAACCACCTGAGGAAAGCTTTACTTTTGTTCTATAAAAGCTTGATTCAAAATAAAATTATAACTGTACCTGCTTCAAAGAAAATTAAAAAAAAGTTAAACCAAACCAAAACACCAGTCATCAAACAAAATGCAAAGCAAAGCAATCTTTGGAAACAGTATATTTTTACAGATTTTCTATTTATTGTCATCCTTCACAGAAGGTGGGAATACAAAGATATGCATACTGGTGCCAGCTATAGGTTTTACATTTCTGTATTTCTGGGATTATCACTGAGGATTGATCTGGTCTTTATTTAGGTACCTACTCTGTGCTTATATTTCTGGTGCCTTTTGAAGCAAGTACCTAAAATTACTTGCACTAGTAATGAAGAAAGGTGTTTCTGAAAGCCATGAGAGAAAGATTGACTCCACAACCTATTTTTAAATGCTTGAGCCTTATGATGGATGTTTCATCTTGGTCTTTGCTGAGAAGTATTCTTGGCTTAGCTTGTACCCATGTTGCCTGAACAGTCTAGTGCAGGTAAATTGCAGCCCAGGTGTTCTCGGTACTGCTACCCAGGCACACCATGCTGATGCCAAGCTCTAGATGAGCTAACAGACAATTACAAAGCCAGAAGCTAGATCAGAGGATCCCACTTAATCAAATCAGTTCCTGAAGTCCACGCTTCGGAGAATACATATGCATATATGTATACATGTATATGTGCACAGAGATATTAAGGCATATGTCAGCCAAATGTCTGCTGAGAGACTGGTCTGACTTGCTCTAACACCATTACACAGCTATGTAGTGTTTTCATCAAGTAATTTTTTTGCTTTGCCTCAGATAGGCTGCATATTTACTGGTCTCTGGTTACTGAAGTCCCTTGTTTATCCTAATCATACTACCATGTCCAGGAATACATTTGAGAATATGAACTTTTTAGATAACACACTTTTGAAAACTTAGAAATATTATTTATTTGAAAATCTAGAGAGATAATGTATTTTAGGAATAGTTGGTACTTATATCTAGTTCTTCTTATTCTTCTTGGTAGTTCTACTAATTCCCAAACTAAAACGCCAGTTTCTGGAAATACCTGGAATAAACATTTCTGTTGGGGCAAAAAAAATCTGCATTAGTTGTGCCTGTTTTCTTCTGGTTTATAAAGTCACTCCTCAGATGTATGTTTTATTTAAGATTCATTCTTGAATTTTAAACACTTACATAGTATAATGAAGGAGATTCAAGCACCTTTATCAGGTGCTGGTCACAGTGGGACGATATTAGAACCATTTACAATCTCTATTAACATCCCCTTCTCCATCTCTATGTAGGGCTATATGTGGAAAATATACACCTCTCTGAAGACTATTACAGTCTTCATCATCATGTTTTCAGGCACAACTTCCAGATATACAATATTGAAAGATGTTAATGTTTGACATGAAATTCCTGTGAACCACAAAACACTTCCTTCAGGGTTTGTTTCAGTAAATGTTGACAGAATAGACACTTCAGTCAGGACTGACAAAAAATTTGGCTCTATTATCTAGCAATGAAAAAGTATAAGGGACTCAACCTGGCAACAAATTAGCTGAATGTAATGCAGTTTGACATTAACCTAACACAAAAATGACTTCATAAATTAAACAACTTGAGTTTCACTCCCTCTAGGACAAGAAAAGAAAAATAATTAGGGAGCACTTTCACTTGCAAGAACATCAATTACCATAAGCTACATGTGAAATGCTGCTGTCTTCAGATAAGGAGTTAATCTGCTTTACTAAATAAAATATGTCACCCTCACATAGATGAATAATACAATGATGCACTTAAATTATATGTAACCAATGTATTCTGTAAGATTTACCTTCATAAATGCTTTGGCGAATTCCAGGAACAGAGTGAATTTATATTTATTGCTGTTATAATATATTGTTCAAGAAATTTAAAATTTTTTAAGTAAATCTTCTATACATTTAAAAAAGGAGGTCAGTATTTACAGCAGGAGTGAATAAAGAAGAGATACCAGCAATTAATATAAACATAGAATGAAGAGAACACATCAAATTCTAGGACAGGTTATAGGTATAGTGATTAAATATGGGATAACTACTTTTAGTCGCACAACTAAGATGAGATCAGAGTGAGGATACAGTGTCCACTTATGAAATTTCTTACATTTAAAAAGACATGGAGTAAAATGAGGAGGAAGTAAGAGAGGGTTACAAAAGATGCACCCTTGGAAATTTCATCTGTAGGTAATTTGACAGGCTTGTGTATATGTTCAAGTTTTCACAAAAATATGAATCTGATTCCAGTATGAGTCATAGCTCTTTATCTGACCAGGGGCACAGGTATTAAAAAACCTTAGACAGGGAGTTTAGGATACTTCAAATTTTTTTCTTTTTTTTTTTTTAACATGGACAGATTAGCCCTATATTGCACTTCCAGTGCATACTGCAACATTTGAGAGCATAAGTCATTGCCCACATTTTTATAGCCTATACATAATTGTTTCAAATTTGAGTTCAAAGCTAGATTGCATTTTAAATCAATATTTCTGTTTCTATGCTGGTGATTATATTAATAGGGAGGCTGAAATACTTTTTTCCCTCAGATATCAAAGTAAATCATCTGATTTTTGGCACATACATTTGGAAAAATTCTTACTCTGCTTGTTTTCCTATTGATCGGTAGTGGGAAAATGATATCTACACATCAGAAGGATGCTGTAATGCTCAGTATTTGGTCAGGGCTTTGGAGACTAGTGAACCTAAAGAGCTTAAGGGAAGAGAAACCATAAGATCTTATGGTGTGAGTTGATCCTATAGTGTGACTTTCAATATGTCTTGAAAGATCAATGTCATTTCAGTTTCCTGAAGCCTAACACTTAGTCCTCAGCTGGAGCATTATTTATGTCCACAGAAAGTGCCCCTTTTGAAAAGGTAGGCATCAGTCTTGATGGGAGCACTTTGGGAAATGGGAGGGACAGTCCATCACTATCCTCAGTAATTTTTTTCCCAAAGTTAGTAATTGCCACTGATAAAAATGCAACCCTAATTTTAGTGTCAATGTATGAGCAATTCAGAAAACTGCTGTTTTTCTCTTATGTTTTCCTATCCTTCCCGTGCCCCACATTTATCCTGATTTCCACTGGTATGTAAAATTAATATATGCATCATTAATGGCTAGTTCAGTATGCTCCATGTTTTAGAGGCATGATTTTTAAGGAGAAAGATTGGATTATTTTTGTAAGAGTGAACAAATTTTATTTATTTATTCATTTATTTTCAGAAAGCACATAGTAATCTAGGTTCCTTGCATTGTCATTGTAGACTTTGGTCACTCTGAACACAGATCACAGGTACCCAGCTCTCAGCACTGATAACAGGGAGACTTTGTAGTGATGCCTAACTCAAGAACCAAAAGCCATCCGGGATGAACACAACAAAGGACTGATGCCGAAGCACTTCATTACTCTGAGATATTTCACATTGCATGTGACTAAATAGAGAAATTGTTTGAACAGGCCCAGGCAGTATGGGAGGATCCACGGACACTCTGAATTACTGCCTTGCCACTATATTCCTGTGAAGCTTTCAGGTATGGGGAAATTTTTGTTGAATTATTTTTACATTTGCTTCTAGACTGTTGAGGAAACTGTTGAATGGTATCAGAACTGTTGCAGAGCCTTGTGGATGCTCACCAGAACATTTGACCTTCATTGAAGCTTTCACCAACAGAATCTTCTTGAGTTTGCAAGGAAAGTGTTAAGTATTTTCTCTTTAAAAAAAGGAAAATGTATAAAAAAATTAATCTTCTTTTGATTTAAGAATACAGAGTACGAGCTTTTAAGGTTCCTCAAATACGTTTTTAGAAATTATTGCTCCTATAACCAGACTGAGTTATTATTGTAAATTCTACAGAGCACATTTAATGTGTGGGTGTTCAGCAACCACAGTGAAAGTGTGGCATTTTATTTTTTTTGTTTCTGCTATAGTTAGATCACATTAAATACTATGTGCCACGTATCTTAAGAAATCAAAAGAGAGAAATTAAAAAAAAAAAAGCAACTCTCCCCCTCCTTCCCTCAAGTAAGTGATTAAACCTCTAGTATTTACTACATTCTCAAAGGCAGTGGGCTGCCACAAAATAAACAAACAGCACAACCAAAAAGTCACAGTTTTCCTCTTTCAGTGTCAGACATTTGAGAGATGAAGGGCTAAATGCAGCCCATTTTGTTATCTTGCAGCTGGGCTTCCTATGATGAAATATCCATTGATCCATTCTATTTTATTGGTTTTAGATGAGTTTTTCTTGATATGGCAGTAGGAAGCCCCTTGTGGTATATAATTCAATCATTGTATTGGAAAAAAAATTCACATACTTTGTAGTTTTTTGTCCTTGATATTCTCCACATGTTTAGAGCATTGAACAGCTGGGGCCATAGAAAACATTTAGAAATCACATTCTTTTATGTAGATCAATCATTTTTGTATACATTGCACCAGGCAAATGAAAATTGTTCATTTACATGTCAGTGGGAGTTTGATGTCTTAAAACAATCTTTCAGACATTAGTGTGGGCCACTGTTTGTTTTCCTTTGGAAAAAATGGGACTATATGTTCAGGAATGAAGCTCTAAAATTGATTGAGGTTTGAGAAACAAAATACGTAAACCAGTAATCTCTTCCCCCATAATAGTATCTCTGACTTAAGACTAAGAAGCATAGATTCCTTCATCCAATGTTATTTGAGGAGACTTAAACAAGGTCAGAAAGAGTGTGATATACAGTGTAGACTATAAATAAGCAGTTGATGTGAATTAGCAATTAAACAGTAATTATAACAGAAGATTATGGAAGCTATGAAATGACTTATATCATGATCTTTTTCCTTATAATTGTGAGTCTCTCTTTCACCATCCTGGCACCTTTTCTACTAGAAAGACGTGTCCTGAGTTGCTTTATGAGGAGAAAAACCTTCTTTTAAGTTAACTCATATCGCAGCAATACATGATAAGAAGTCACTTCAAGATGTTTATGTTGTGCAGCTGCAGTTGCATTCAAGGCATCACTGCAGAGAACAAGTTCCTTAAATGTCTTGCCAGGGCTGACATAACAGTATCTTTTGCAGGCCAGCTGGAGAGTTTAGCTACTCCTCAGCTAAGTTGTGTATCTTGAAGATCGCCAGTAGCACATTCCCTGTTGGATCAAAAAACTTCAGAAAGAGAACTGTATCTAAAGATGTGACTAGCCTGAAAACCCTTAAATGTAGGAGATTTCAGTCCCCTGTATTAAAAGAGAAATATTATTTTTGTGAGTTGCTGGCAAGGACAGTATGATGAAGAGAGACAGACCAAAGACAAATATAAACAAAGCAAGGGCTGTCCTATTTTAACAGGATTTTTATGTCAGCTGCCTTCCTAATCATTAGCACCGAGAAAACATCCCCTGCTTTCTTAAAAGAGAGACCACCTAGTTCTGTACATAATTGGTGTATCCTAGCAAGCAGAATACGAAAAGACAGGATGTGAAAGGCATATGAAAATGTACAGTGAAAAAAAGCAAATGGTAGACACAATCAGGTTTAAGACTAACTACACTCAGAGCAATTGATATGGTGGATGTATACAGAAGTTGGGTCAGATGTATATGTGCTGTATTTACAGATGTTAGAGACATAGGAAAAGGGTATTGATTTCCAAGGTGGTTTTTATTGACCACAAGGAAAGGCTAATGGAAACAGAAATAGTACAAATCCACAGTGAAAAACAGGTACTGAAAAAACCCCACCTAGTAAGTATTAGAAATCTGAGGCAATAGAGAGTTCACTACAACTGAAAAATATTCTCTATCCATTGCTAACAGCAGTTCTAAACACTGTACAGAGAACTGCCAACAGTGGAAACAAATAGGTCTAGTTGTCAGAATAATGGATAGTGAAAACTGGAAGTGTCAACAATCAAAGTTATTGACTCAGGATAAAACTGTGAAAATCTTCTCTGTCTTTCAACATATTTATTTCCCCTGAGTTCACCCTGCTTTCTCTGTGAAGTCAAAAGAAATGAATTTTCCTGATTTCTATTCTGAACAATGTGACATAGGAATGGAGATTTCAAATCCTGCTTTCTTTTTGCTAAAAAGATTCCTTGAAATCCCAGATTTCAAGTGAGAAAGATCCATTCTGTTCATCTAACCTGACCTCTGACAGAACTGCAGCCTAATTGCTGGGTCATACTTTCCTTGTAAAATCTTTTAAAATTAACCTGTCTGAAATGTGGATGTTGCAATGGGTGTCAGTGATGAGTGATCTTTTGGCATTGTGTAAAAAGCACCAAACTGGTAGCCAAAACCCTGTAGTCAGTCATCTATAGGAAGCCCTTTTCATTTTGAGTGGTCTTCATGACATTTAAAGGGACTTTGAGAATGCACAGAGGTTCTTTTCATTGGCATAGTTAAAGATTTGATACTACTCAGTTTGAGCAAAATCTGAAACTATCACTTTCACAGTAGCAGTTGTGGTAGGTTTCTAGGTTTTCTTCGCAGCTGAATGCCCCCTACACATTCAGAATATAAATGTAGGTGCCTTCAGAGATTTTTAGTTCTGGGAAGAATATGGATGAGTTTATCAAACACTTGGAAGGGGTTAGAGGAAACTAAGACCAAATTTAGGGGAAAAAAGCTTCTACAGCATTTTTGTCTGAGTCTATGTGCAGAGGTATGGACAGGTCCACTCTACACTGCTTGTGTCCCACATGAGGCAAGCAAGAGAGAACTCCAGTCCAGAAGATATTTACCAATGTTAAAAAATTACCGTCTATAATCTGGTATGTCCTCCTACATATTTTAAAGAGCTAGAAAATCCATGAGAAGTTGTTCAGCATAGTGTAAGGGAGGGCACAGTAGCCAGCTGGTAGGATGGCTACATGGTTTCCAGAATGGAACTGGCATCTGCCCAGACTGGTTGCATCAGAGGAGTTCAGGCTTGTCTGCACTAGTCTGGACAAACATTCCCAAAGTTGAGTGGTTTTTGAGAAGTGGGTGGTGCTCTGAAGACCATGCAGAAGGTTTGTATTTCACACTGCACTCTGTCATCAAACCAACACTGAAACTTGTGCAGAATACCATAATTCTCTGACTCCCATTATGTAGGCACTCCTGGTTTCCTCTGTTGTTTATGTTTACATCATGGTAGACAGTACCCTCTCAAACCTCATGTATCTACAATTCCAATGAAAGGGGAAGAAGTGGGAATGTGGGGTGGCATTTGCAGAGTATGCTTAATGAACAATGATTTATAATAGTGAGAAACTACTTCTTGAACTAGTTGAAAGCAGAGTTCAAGCAATCCCTGCATTTTAAAACTACTCAATATTTACGGTAAAATGTTTATGTTCTCAAGAAGCAAAAACATGTTCATGGACCTCAAGTCTAAATTGGAAAGCATATCTTGCCTGACACCAAACAATAGAGCTCTAGCTGATACCATACTATTAATACTTCTTTTTCTCAGCCCATAAAAGCTAATAAAATGTTGCGGGGAACTCATCTGAGCAGGTATAAAAGAAGACTAAGTGACATCAAGGTCTGCAATTTCTAATCACTATAATTCTATGATTTGATTTAAGATTGGTTGCCAAATAAATACCAACCAGTTTAATATTTTCTTTTAATTTTGGGATGTCATGAAAACCATTTTTAATACCTATATAAGCACTGATTTTTACAGATGTCTTATAAGATGTATAACACACACAGTAGCGACAAATTAGCATATTGTGCATACGTTGCTTTTTGTGCTTTCTGGATGGGGTCCAAGGATGACTGACTAACACATGGGATGTTTCCTCTTCACAACATTAACACGAAGTCAACACCTGCAGTGATGTAAGCCCATGACTCACCTGCTTGAATGGAGGTCTCTTTAGGATCAACTGTTGTGTGCAGAATACATCTGCAACATCCAAATAAATGAGCCCTTCTAAAGTAAGTCAGCACTACCCCTGTTTAGAATGCAAGGCCCTTGTGAAGGCTGAGGTGAAGCAGCTGGCTAGCAGCTTTTGTGAGTCATTTTAAAAAGCCACTCTCACAGCTGGAGAGAAAATAGCCCTGGCAGCACTGGCAATCCATTATGAAATGCAAAAAGTCCTTCTCTGGGCGGAAGGAAAACTTCACCCAGCTGTCAAGTGTTTGAAATGTGGGGGGGAAAGTGCGTGCATGCACATGACCCTGCTTGCAATGGGAGGCATGCACGGGCCACATTACCTAAAATTAAATCTCCTCTGAGACCGAAAAAAGCGTGGACATGAGTTCACTTTTTAGAAATGAGTAAAGGTTTTGTTGAATGGAGATATCAAGCACTTTCATCTGGGAAAGGCTGTCCTGTGAGTGTCTTTTCTGATTTAAATTCTCCTTTTCAGTATACCTGTGCCAAAAAGACACTTGACCTCTGCTTACATTGTTGTCCAGCTGTATCGATCTGAAAGTTTCATGTTGCAGAGAAAGGAAAATCTAAGTGGCAGAATAATCAATCCCTAATCTCATTTTTTTCCATTTGGCAAATGAGAAATGTAGTTAGTGAATGGCATCTACATCTAAATCAATTTAAAACAGAAGTTGCTGATGCTGCATATTTGCAGCATAATAAATGTTGACTAATTTAGAAGGCTGGAGAATAAAGCAAAGATTAACTGAAGTAGAAAAATGTGAGAAATATGACTTGCATAGCTGTTCAGCCTGAAGAGATTGCATGGGAATGTAATTTGCAGACCAGTGAGAAATGGAATCTTTAGAGGTGAGGCACAAACATAGGTTTTCGGAACTTCTGTAGTTCACCTTATTTACAGCCACACAAAAGGCAGCCTGGGGAGTATTTTAATGGATCAGTACTGACATCTAGCGTCAATTCAAACTGATCCTGCCCAGATGTCCTGCCGGCCAGGCAAAATAACCATCCTCTGGCAGCAGTCCTGCCTACGGCCTCACACTATGATTAGACGGCAGCACCATATCACTGCTTGAGCATCAGGTGATGCCAAATGTAGGCTAACTGAGGTCTCAGAACTTGGAAAACTTCTCTGTATTTTTAGAGAAACAATTTTTAAATTTCTTATGACTTTCTTGTTGAGAAGGATTAGTGCACAGAAATAGCCAAGGACTCTACATTTTAACTAAACATTTATCTATAACAAAATGCTGGCTCTTGGATAACACATGACCACAGATGTTTATCAAATTACTGCTTCTAAATGTAAACTATTGAGTAGAACAATAGCTTTATTATCTGTGTAACTGAAAGTTGTGTATGATTGTTTCTGAAAAATTTTATTAATTTCAGGTTTTTACAGTTCCAGAAAAGTGATAAACTGGAGGACATATAGAGAAGAATTTGTGTCAAGATAAAGGACTGAAAAACAGACCCTATAGTGAAAGACCTAAAGAGATGTCTGTTTGCTTTAGCAAAGGGAGAGAAGGAGTCAAAGTTTATGCAACATATACATATATATATAAAGAAAAATGATATGATGATTTAAACTGCTAGATAGAAATATAAAAAGATGTAGTGACTGGCAATTAAAAGAAGAAAAAATTACAGTTGAAATGAAACAACATTTTTTTGCTAATAAAAGAAATCAACTCTTGAAAGAATTAATGAAGGCTTGTGGCAGAGTTTCAACTTCTGGGGCATTTTAAATCAAAATAGGAAGTTTTCTAAGAGAAAACATACCTTCAAGTGGAAGAGTAACCATTAGGACAGCCAACTATTGGAACAGATTGTGTCCATTTTTGGAGGTTTTTAAGCCATGAGGAACCTTATTTGAACTGATAGATGACCTTCCTTTGAGCAGGTGGTTAGACTAGAAACCTTCCTTATGACTCTTAGGGTCCTATGATGTAAAGGAAGTCTGAGATCCTACGGCAAGTCAGTCTAGACAACTTTAGGATTCTAATCTCTACAATCTATAAAATGGTCTAAGAAGGAAATACTGCTTCACAAAAATTACACTTGAATATTTTCTAAATGAGTGTGTTTCTATATAGTTTCTGTTTTTAAATAGATAGATATAAGGAGAAAACTGTAATTTTCTAATGCATATTCAAAATCAATGAGAACTCATCAAGATAAAGATTACCAATTCAAACACAGAATCACAGGACAGGTAAGTTTGGAAGGGACCTCTGTGAGGGTGGAAGGGACCAGAAGTCACCTGGTTCCACCCTTCTGCTCAAGCAGAGCCACAGAGGGTCAGTTGCCCACATCTGTGTCCACACAGCTTTTGACTGTGTCCAAGGATGTATCCTCCACAATCTCTTTGGGCAACCCGTACAAGTGCTCAGTTACCATCATAGTAACAAAATATTTGCTGATGTCAAGTCTCTGATATTCCAGGAAATGGCTTCCAGAATTAGCAGCTCCAGCTTTCCAGGGATTGAGGAGAGGCTGACCAGCTTGCAGTTCCCTGGGTCCTTCTTTCTGCCTTTCTTAAGATATGAGTGACATTTGCTTTTGCCTATATTCAAACACAGGGGGAAAACACATTTCCATAGGTTTTACAGCAGGAGAGCTAAAAGGCCATCAGAATTGCAGTGAAAATATAGCAAAAAATTAGTCATCAAAGGCCAGAAAAAAGAATGAATAAAAGGCTCAATTTAAGAATTAGTAGAAAGAAAGGAAAATTACATGAAGTGATGGGGAAATAAATCTAATATGTCATGAAGAGAGCACTGGCAGATTCAAACCAACCAAATACCTTATCTGTGTTGCTGGGACCTGAGAGAGATGGGAGTATGCAGTAGGTTGCAGCTGAATAGGAGGTCTCCCAGCAGGATATTTTTAGGTGGGATTTTGGTGTGTATTGTACCCAAGGGTTGCCACAGAGGGGATTAATCTTCCTCTCAGTCAAAATCCCTGTTCCCCAAATGTAAGAAGGACTAAATAAAAGGAAATTGACCTGCTTTTTTTGGATACTGGACTGACAAAATCTATGGTATAAAGTTGCATTAATGTAGAAGATGTAGCCTTAGCATCAAAGGGCAAGTTATCTGGGTTGTATTCAGTGGGTCAAATGTGACAGCACTATAGGCTGAGACAGACGGAAGAAAAGGAAGTAGAAAAAGGGCAAGATGAGTGCAAAGAGATGATAGCACCATTTTTTTGTTGTTTTCTTTGTTCTTCACACAGTTCTGTAGCCCAAAATACTTGTATATTTTAGTATCAGTGACTGCACTTATATATATAAACAAAAATAAGAAAATTAGAATGGAGTAAATACTACAAATTTAGCTATTTGAGGCAGAAATATTTATGTTCATATACGTTTATATAGTTTATTGTAGGTTACCAGATTAAATACTTTTACATACTTACAAGTATTTTCTTTTCCAAAGAGGAAAGTGTCTCTTAACAGCAGAACAGGACATCATCCCAAACTACAAGATAGAGATTTGCCATTTCAGGCTGGTAGAAGCTGGGCAGAGCTACACCACATCTATTCATTCCCCTTGAACAGGTAAGGAAAATAGTACTCTGCCAATTTTGACCAGCAGTGGATAATGTAATTCCTTATGGCAAGGGAGCTTCAGTAAGTGTCTATGACCATCTTTGTCCATGGATCTGTCAGCCACCCATTTTACGGTCTTTCAAACTTTTCCCATGTAATATAGAGACTGATTTTTCATCTATGCCTGATCCCAACAAAATAGATCATGATGAATTCCTCCCAGACTTCATAATGCCCCAAACCAGCAGAAACACTACTTTGCAGCACACTGTCCATAAAAACAAGCTAGTCAGCCTACATCACATGATCAGAGCAGTTTAAAGGTAAGCTTAAAGAGCAGCTCTATTATTTTGTGAAAGCAGATGTGTTAAAAAATTTAATGAACAGAATAATTGGTCTACCTTTTTCATAATAAAAATCAGAACCCCCTGTCTTAACCCACAAAGTCTTGAACAAATGGAGCAAATATTAAGCACTATCTTCAGCCATATCTGCCCAACACCTCTACACAATCTTCAACATTGTTATTGGAAGAGTGAAATACACAAATGCATTTATGCCTATGATTTCACTTCTACTTAAAGCTGTGTACACCTTTGATAGTGCCCAACAGCTGCAAAATCATCCCAGTACATCATTGTATTTCTTTCCCTTCCCTCTCTCCTCTGCATTTTCATTCTAACGCTACTTCACTCCATTCTATCACTCTGCTCCTTTGTACTTTTTTTCTTCTTGATCCATTTGATTCTACAGATTTTCACTGTACATAATTTCCCATTTTGTCTACTTTGATTAAATAGTTAACAAATTATTCAGAAGACAAGAAAACTGATCATTGAAAAAATAATTTCTCTGGGTGTTTTAGTTATGGACCAATACCATGAAGACAAAAAGAAGATACTTCCAGACTCAGTTATGGTAAATATATATATTTTTAAATGGTAGATGACTTTGTTACTGAACTGCTACTTCCATTTCCAAATCCAGATAACCTCTTCAATGCCATCTGTCAGAGAGCTACACAGCCTGTGAGAAAATATTCTGTGAGAAAAGGCGATTTCTTACTCCCTTTCTTGTGCCACCTGTGAAAGTTACACAATATCAACCTGCTATTTCAAAAGAAGAAAGGTGAAAGATCCTAATTACACCGTTTCTATATCAATATTTTTTGATTTATAATGTGGTAAGGTATTTTTCTTTTTAAAGATTTTTTATATAATCATCCAAAACTTAGTGTGGATGGATAAAAACACAATAATACTTTATTTCCTCTTTTTTTCCTCCCTGTCACTAAGTATGTTCATTTCCTTTCTCCTCATGCCACCAATACTCTTACATTGACAGAAAATATACCCCAAAACAATGAAATATTTTGTCAACTGTATTCTATAGACAGAAATGGGTTTGGTCCCATCATGAAACAGGAGGAAAAAATATTGTCCTTATCACAGAATCATTTAGGTTGGAAAAGACCTCCAAGATCATAAAATCCAACTGTTGACCCAACACTGCCAAGTCCACCAGTAAATACTGTCCCCAAGTGGAGCATCTACATATCTTTCAAACACTTCCAGGGTGTTGACTCAATCTCTTCCCTGGGCAGCCTGTTCTAGTGCTTGATGACCTTGTCGGTGAAGAAATTTTTCCTAATATTCAATCTAAACCTCCCCTGGCACAACTTAAGGCGGCTTCCTCTTGTTCTATCACTTGCTACCTGGGAGAAGAAATCAACTCCCAGCTCTTTACAGGTAGTAATAGAGTGTAGTTGAAGACCCCAGAGAAACATAACCTGTCAACTTGAAGTCTTGGTTGATTCCTATAATTAAAATAAAAAAGAAATAGTTATAGAACTATACTTTCTAATGCAGAAACACTTAGATTTCTAAAAACCTAGTTGCATTAGCACTACTCGCTTCTTTTCTGCAGAGAGTAATTCTATCATATGAAGAGCTAACAGACCAAAATAGCTTCATTCACCCTTGATCATAGTTGATGTCATACCATATAATAGTGACATGACGTAGTTAAATCTGTAACTCTGTGTATAGAAAACTAACACTGAAGTAAAATCACTGTGGGCAGTGCTACTCTGCTGGAAGAAAATGGGCCTAAAGGTCTAAACCAGACAAAAGGATTTGCAACCAGGATTACTTGGTTGCTGAGTCAGCCTAATGACCTGATAGGACAGGAACAATATCCTGTTACTGTCTTCTGTAAATCTGACTTTAACTATAATTGTTTGACTTGCTCCAGTCATCACCTATAGTGCTTTTATAATAACAGTAATAGTGAAAAAGTGAATGGTAGTCATTTTGTAGAGGATGGACATGAGTGTGATAAATATAAGGCAGATAATTTTCTCTCATTTCTTTCAAAACTGAGAGGAAGGACCTTTATGTATCAAGGCACGTACCATCCAAGGAGGGTTGGATGCTCCAAGGCAATGAGCATCATTTGAAATCCCAAGAAGTAGCTCCCCAGGGCCAAAGCAGGGGGGGCACCAGGGGCATTGGGACAGGGACAGGATGAGGATTAGTGGGGCCACAGCCAAGATGGACGAGGCAGAGTAGGGCCTCAGGGTCCTAACACAGGAGCTACCTGATTGAGCAAGAGTGCCATCCTTTGCCCTCAGATAGGCTCAGGAAACTGATCTAGTGGGGTTCATGTGGCTGTGCTGGCTTGTAAGGGAAGTCAAGT
>JAOXXN010000446.1:101635758-101648085 GCA_026770055.1 Myrmophylax atrothorax | reverse complement strand
GTATTTATTGTAATATTGTTATTAAAATTGTAACTCTGACTTATAATCTCTTTTGTGTGGAGTTCCTTTTCTCCTGCTGGTTTACCTCTAAACCAGCACATCAGAGTAATTTCATTATTTTCTCCTTTACTGAAATGTGCTCATAGATATGAATAGGAAACCCTGTTTCTACATCTTTTCTGGCTTTTTTAATTGGAATCAGAGGAAAAGTAAACTACTACTAGCTTCCTGTAATTGATACTTAAGGGGTTTTTTAATTGATTGATTTTTTTAATTTTATAGATTTTAGAAGCAATTGTAGGAAAATGTAGATTATAGTGTGTTAATATTTCTAGTAGCTTAAGTTCAATGTTATTCATACTAACCCCTATCCCTTATCTATCCTTCAAAATTCCTTTAGATATTTAGACTTATTTTTAAAGTAGAAGACTGAATAATATCTTAAGGCCTGCTCCATGAGACATAAACATAGGCACACTGACCTCGAAGCTCAGAACACTGGAAGGCCTCCAAGTATCCCTACATGCTATGAAGAAGAGAAGGATGATGAAGAAGGGGTCCCACTCTCCCCCAGACTCAATCCCTGATGGGGTGTGCAGGGGTGGGACAGGGCTAAACTGAGGGGATGGGTGAACAGGCATTGGATAGACATATTATAAAAACCGTGAGACCAGTGTTGGGACACACACACACAGAGATAGAGGCATCTCATCATGTATTCCCGTAGGCCCTAGGCCTGGACATTAAAGGAACCCTTTTATCTTATCCTACACTAAGTTGGCTGGAGATCTGTTTTCTGTGGTCTCTCAAGGCATCATAACACACTACTGTAGCAGTTTAGACCATAAAACAGCCCCATTAAGACAACATAGTGCTATGTGGAACTGGTGAGCCTACTGATGTCTCACTAAATACATCTTTACTGAGTCTTGACACACACGCGCGAGAGTAGACACAGTGTGGAAGTTTCTGAGTTGCAGTCTCCAGCAAAGCAACTGTAAATTTGTGCACAGATTGCCATCATGCCTCTCTGCACAGCTTTGTCAAGGACTGAACCTGGGCTAAAAACAGAGACAATTACCTAGGAGCTGCATCGGGATAAAACAGAATTTAGAATTTAAGATAAAGCAAAAGTTAGTATTTGAACCAAGACACTAGAAGTTCAGTAGGAATAGCTGTACTCATATATTGTTGGAAAGTTCTGACTACCTTTCATGCATTTGCTGATTCACTTGCTTCCCTTATAACTGTGCAAAAGCTTTGGGGCTACATGGAGGGCAAAAATGAAGAATGTCACAGAATGGAGAAGGAACACAAACCCACAATTCCATCATCAAAGGGATATTTAAACTGTATAATTTCTTCAGGGGCTTCGTATTTAAAGTTATTCACCAAGTCCTTCTGTAACTGTCCACTTATACAATGTTATATTTTATCCAGCAATATATGTGTTTTACAGTAGATCACCACTAACTCAGGCTTAATTTTGCAGAGAGTAAACTATGCAACATGGTTTTATTTTCTGACTGCTTGTCTCATCTGTCCAGATGCTGTGAAGAACATCCTGAGGTTTGGCAAGGGCTATCACTAGGACACACCACTGCATAAGTGCAATGCAGATTCCAACCCATTCAGGATTAGAAGAGCATAGATATGATGGCATTTTATTTCGTAGGTAAATACTTTAGCTACTAACCTATACATAATAGGTAAGTAGATAATGCCTCCAAAAAACAATATCACATGAAGTTGGTCACAGTCCTGTATATCTATTCCCTTTACAGCTTTACTAGGTTTGGAATTCAGATTCCTAACTGTCTTCATCTACGTCTCCATGAAGCATTGCTTGGATTTTTGCGTTTTGTTCCCTAGAAGAGATGCTTTGGACAAATGTAAGAAATTTAACATAAGTACAACAGGAACACTCAAGCTAAAGATAAGGGAAGCTATTAAATTCAGTGTAAACCCAAAAAGCAGGTGTCTTGGAGTGCTATATGTACTTAAATGAGGACCTGAATCTAACACAGGTGGAATTCTAGCAATCTGTTCCCTGACTCACACTCTGCAATTATTATGATGATGTAATGGAAAATAGGATGGCATTATCCAATACAACATGTAGTTCCTGGAAAATATTTTTCTCTAGTAGTAATAAAACAACTAAACTTCTGACAGATGTTTAGAGAATTCTCAAACTTGTACAAACAAGTTATTATTGGCATTGTCTAAATGTACTCATATGCCATCCTTGAAGTGTGAACACCCTTGTTAGAATTAACAATGCATTACTCAGAAGCATAAACATAAGAGGCCCAACCTATGACAGGTCTTATTCATCTTTGAGTCTTTCTTATCAGGTCATTTATCATTTGCTCCAGTTCTATGTAACATCGGACAGATAAAAAGTATCATCTGAACTTTGTACATTCCCTGTCTTCAAGGATTTCTTCTTGAAGCAAAGATATTTGCCATCTGGTGAACCTTCATGCACACAAAATTATAATTAAATTGCCCCTGGTCCCTTGCATTCTGTTTGTCAGAATGTTCTCTGAAACAGTCATGGAGTGTGTTATAAAGTTGGATTTTATTAAAACAATAGGTTTGGGGTTTGTTGTTTTTTTGTTGTTGTTGTTTTGTTTTCTACACGTCTCTAAAGAACTAGCACAATGAAAAGCATTCTAGCCTTTTTTCTAAGTTCTCAAGAAGTAAATGTTACACTGGTACTGCAAGATGTACTTGCAGTTATTCTATTAATTTAGGTTCTAAAAGTCTTATCACTAATTCTATGTTTTGAACCTTAGCCCTCCACAAATTCCTTGCAGGCATCCCTATAAGGGCATTGCACCTCTGAAAGCAGAACATAGTTGGAAGTAGGTTTTTACCCTGAGGAAAACCTGAAACTTCTCAATAAATTATCAATACATAATCTTGTGTGTGTCTTTGAAACATAAAGTAGTTTATATAATGGTATTGGATGTAGACACTTCAGTCCTGGCTATAAATTTAAATGAAGAATTTATCCAAGTGATTTATTCAATTACATGGCTCCCCATCTCTGCTCAGAGAATACAAATGAGTAGAGATATATATTGATTTCCCATTGTCTTTTTTTCTTTGGACACTGATTGTGACCAGCATGAGATAAGTATTTTTTCCTTAATGTTTGAAATCTGACTCATGCTGGCTTTATCAGAAAAATCATAAACCATTGTTTCTCTCCTTCTCCCTGAGTGAAAGCTACTTTTATAACCTGGAGGGCAACATAATGAAACCATTTCTCTTCCTTTCAGGCAAATAAATATAACAGCTAAGATATTTTAGATTATTTCTGTCCCTTTTACTTTTTAATTCACCCTTTTTTGATGTGAGTACAAGCTTCTTATTGTTCTGAACTGCGTTGGACTCCTGTATCATTGGTAGGTCTTGGGAGGGAAGACAGGGACAAGAGTGTTCATCCCAAACACTTTTCTCACAGTCCTTGTTACTTTTCTCATATCACTTCAAAATAGTTGGACATGTCAGTATAGTCTTTGCTGTAACAGTGTGATCAGACCTTGCTTAATTGCTCTTGTGTCACAGCTATGACAAGGAGGAATGGGAATCTCATTCCTCTGATTTGGTTAAGTATCACTTTCTATAAAATAGAATAACTGCCTTTATGGATCGCTGCCGCATACAGGAGAGTAGTTTCAGCAGCAGCAGGTGGAGACACTTTCCTGCCAAGCAGACTTCTGTGCCCCAGGTTATGAACGGGACTGGCCCTAACATCAACAATCAGTCTCTTCATTACAACCTAGCAGATACTCTTAGGTGAGAGCCAGCCCCACAAAAAAAGCCCAAAACCAAACCAAAAGGTCAGTTTTTTGACTTTGGTTACGTCTGTCCCACAACAGGAGGTGATACATATCATCTGTATGCCAGGATTGCCACTGAGTGCATGAACGGGCACAATCCTTGCTGAGCACACAATGTGGCCTTTGCCAAGGTCATATTCCTGCTTCTGCACTAAAGAAAGTTTTTCATCCTATTTCCACTTTCAGACCCACTTTCAGATGCCGCTTTCAGATGACATCTCTGGGAACTTCCTCTGCATTGTTTGTTATCACAATGTTTGTTGTCACTTTTCCATGGAGCAAATTCTGGTAAATGCAATCAGCATTGTTATCCTGGACCTCACATTCCTTATCCTGCAGTGAATAGACCACCAGCTTGACCATTTCACTCTGCTTTGTCTAAATAGCATCCTTTAATGTCTATAGTGAAAATGCTTTATCCAAACCATGTGGTGCCTTACAAGGTTTTCGGGATGTGTAGTTTATATCATGTAACCATTAGCATTTATTAGTAACATTACAGGATTTTCTAGGGACGCTGCAGCATAGACCTTGCTGCCTAAAGCCCCTTGGATTTTGTGAACAACAGTTTCTCAAGACCTTTCTCTGTTTTACAGAACTGTCAAGAGCATGAGGAACTGCACACTCATACCTGGAGTAATTACAAGGCAGACTAAAAAAATGCAGAATTTTGCATTCATAGGACTTTGCCTCCTGTTCTAAGAAACACACAAACAAAAGCTGTCCTTGATCTGTTTTTCTCACTACTATTAATGCACCTAGCACATTGTTATTGGTTTAGTTGCGACATATTAGCAATACATTTCAAGCACATTTTGAAAACTAGTTAAAAAAGGTCTTCACATGCACTGAATAAACAATTTTTGCATGAATATCCTACACTTCAGTTGCCTCAATTCAGTAGAGGTTTATTGCCTTACTGCAAGTTACATTTGAATGATTGCTTCATATATTATGATATGCAACATTACATCCTGTTTCTTTTCTATTTCTATAGCCCAAAGACTTATTGGAATCGCTGTGTCTCAGACTCATAAAAAATACATGACTTTAAAAAAAGATTATTATATAAAAATCCACCAACCTTGAGAAACTGCAGAGGTGGGGGATTTTTGTGCTGGAATTCATTTTAGTTTCCTAACATTATCCCTATGTATCTTCAGTTTGAAAGTACAATCTGGCAATTTATAATAAAGAGCCATGAAACAGCTTTTCAGAAAGGAATTTTAAAAAATAAATTAAAAACTCCCAGAAATCTGGATGCTTGATTGCAAATGAGAGTAATATACTTCAGAGCTAGTGAAGAAAGAATTCAAATAATAATCTCTGGTATATAAGGACTCTGCTACTTAGTCAATAAAAGATGGGTAATCTTCTCCCTAGAGCTTTGCAATATGAGCAGAAGATTACCAAAGTAAAATGTTTTACATGATGCTATTGTGTATGATTATTCAGCAAGCCAGAGAGGCAGATGAGAAGCAACACTCCAAAAGGGAAATATTGCCACTAAGAGAGAACTGTCGGACTATTGACATGGCTGTCTCTTCACAGCAGCTAAGTGGTAGGATACTGAAGAATTGGAGGGCAGAGGTAGGGCTTAGATCAGAGCAACAATAACAATTAGCAGTAAGGAAAAGCACCGTTGCATTACAGTGTAAGGCATTCCATCTCAAAGCATACATATTTGATATATTAAGCTAAAATTTTGCAGCCAAGGGAAAAAAGTACTTTTTTCCGAATATATGAAAGTGCACCTTTTCAGAGCTATTGTCATATTTAGAATCTAATAACAATCTGAACTATCTTCCTGAGAATTAGCATCCCAAAATACAGTCTCTGCACTAAACTCAAATATTTCATATGTTTGGGTTTGTTGGTTGTATTCCCCCACCCCCCCCCCGTCAGCACAGAGAAACTTGATAAAAATACAAAGCTCTCAGTTTGTCAGGGACTATACAGCTCTGGAAGTAATCTCTAAGGCTCATATTCCTTATCAAAACCCTTACAATGTTCTGAACTAGTTCTTGTGATGTGTCAAAACTGGGTCCATATGATTAGGTGTTTGCAAAGAAGGTTGAAGCTGTCAAATTAAGAAATGGATCACTGCCTAGTTTCTTGTATTTAAGCTTTTTCAAGAGTTGCTATAAGGCTTTGAAGGAAGGGTGGATTGTTTCTAATCTTCTATTACTCTTAAGTAATAGACATATCAAGGCAAAGCTGTGGTACAGCTATGGCTTACAGTGCCTCCAATGGCCTTGCTCCCTGTTTTTCTGTTGGGTCAGAATCTTATGAAAATCACTCTCTACACTCAGGTTAGACTAAGTTAACACAGTTGAATTAAACAGTGTGTAGAGCAGACCTTTTCTTGAACAGTCTGTCTAAGTGGAAGTGAGTTCAGGCACATGCACAGTAACCTCCAACAGGACCTTATGAGCCAAAATAGATATGAGCCAAAAGATATGTGGCTATATCCCATAATGCCAGTCATCTGAAGTAGATGCACTTTTGAAGTGCATCCTGTTGAAACTGGGCTACTATGTAATAAGGTCCCCCACTCAGAGAACAAACAGTAAGAACTATAACTTTGGGCTTGTGATGCGCATAGTAAGAAGGGTCAGAGGGGGCTTCCAGTCTTTTCTTATTAGGATTGCCTCATGTTTACAGTTATCTTCTCCAAAGAGACAAGAGACTGGACAACAGACTGGAGGTGCAGGAGGTGCTTCTGCTTAATTCTTGTGCCTCATCCATCAAAATGAAGATTTATGATTTGAACACCTTAAAATTGTAGAAAGAAGATAACTGTCTAGATGTTTAGGCATGGGGAGTAGCAGAGCTCTAGGGGCCTTTATTAATTTTGTAATATTAAAAGTCTGTTAGCTTTTGGGCATGTAGGGAATTTGGCAAAATTTGTGAGTTACTCTATTTGACTGTGGAGCAAGATTTAAAAAGGCAGATGAGTCCGTTAGAGAATTCACTCCATTGCTCAAAATATCATTATTTTAACAACATTTTCAATTCAACTGGGAAAATGAATGGAAGTCAATGAGTCATTTCTCATTAAAAATGTATTAAAGAACTCTGAAAGAAGTTTAGTAACAGTTTGTTGTGGTTTTACCCCAGCTGACAACCAAGCCCCACACAGCTGCTTGCTCACATCCCCACCAGAAGGATCTGGGAGAGAATTGGAAGGGTAGAAGCTAGAGAACTCATGAGTTGAGATAAAGTCAGTTAATTAGGTAAAGGAAAAGCTATGAACATAAGCAAAGCAAAACAAGGAATTTAGTCACTGTTTCCCACAGGCAGGCAGGTGTTCAGCCATCTCCAGGAGAGGGGCCATCACATGTAATGGTTACTTGGGACTACAAATGCCATCACTCCCAGCATTCCCCCTTTCCTCCTTCTTCCACCCCACTTTATATACCAAGCATGATGATATATGGTATGGAATGTTCCTTTGATCACTTTGGATCACTTGTCCTTGCTGTATCTCGTCCCAGCCTCCCATGCACTCTCAACTTCCTTGCCAGTGTCACAGTATGAAAAGCAGAAAAGGTCTTGGGTCTGTGTAAGTTCTGCTCAGCAGTAACAAAAATAGCTTTATATTATCAACCCTGTGTTCGGCTCAAATCCAAAACACAGCTTCATACTAGCCACCATGAAGACAAGTAATTGTACCCCAGTACAAACCAGCACACAGGTGTTTCACGATTAGTGTCTTACATTACTCAAAACCCAAATACTTCCCCCAAACTGACTTAAACAATGCTTAAACCCCTCAAAACTATTAGAAAATAGATTTACTTTCTTAATATGGAAGCATTTTCATTCCATAAAATTGCTCACCTGTCACTTGTTTAAGTTAAGCAAAGTAGAAGAGCAAGCAATATATTCAACCAGTATCTGCACAAATTTGGTGTCTGTCAAGAAGACATAATTTCCCTGCCAAAAAAGCTGAACTGCAGTGTGACTATTCCTCTCAGGGCTGGTATATAATGAAGTACAAACTCCTTTGGGAGTTGGTTTTGCTGCTGGAATTCAAACTAGAACAAGCAGAAGCTATGGTGAGATAAGAAATACTCCTGCTATGCTCCACAGCTGCATTGTATGTCTACAGCGTGCAATGTGTGAAATAGTCTTTGGCCTTCCAAGCACAGGCAAAGTGCCAGCAAAGCTCTTGCATATATCTTTGTGTCTTTGCTGTCTAAAGACTGTGGTTATATGCCTCAATGAAAAAAAGGATCTGTGAGGGTATGGAAATGGGGGAGCTACAGGTAAGGAGCAGATGGGAAAGGGTGTCGCAGTGATGCAATCTGCACATTCCTTCAAATGGAGTGGGCACACAAATGGATTGGAAATTTCAACATACGATGTTGAAAACCTCTGAACCTGGGTCTCTTTCTCATCCATATTTAGCTGTTTATCTGCAATGCTTTTGAAAGCTCAAAGTTTAGTTTTTGTTCATACAGCACCGACAACTGTAAAGAAAGGTAGCTCACTTTTCCAGCTCAGGAAAGCAAATGTTAGAAAACCTGTAGCAGCAAACATAATCCTTAATGGCTGCTGCATTAAAAAATAAATTATATCATTGTTTTTCTTTATACGTCTGATTTTTAAGAAAGTTTGATTAGAATTTTATGTTATCTACATGATTTCCATTATTTTAGTATCCAGTCCTTTGCAATATTTTAAGGGAATGAGGGAGTTTCACAGTCAGAAAGGTCAATTTCAGTTTGTTTTTTTTCAGCGCTAGACCTAAAGTAATTAACAGTGATCAAGAGTAGACTTACCTAAAGATATCAGACTTATTTGTACTAAGCAGTTTTTGGATTAAACTCCTAAATGTAGCTATGCTGCTTCTTTAACAAAATGGACTTTCTAAAAAAACTATTGAAGTGTCTGAGTCTTGAAACCAGTACCCCTGGAGGTGGACTGGGTGGATTGTGGTAGCCTATCTGTACCAGTAACATAGTTAACGTGCTTAATGCTAGTTCCCCAGTCATAAGCAAAAACCTAGTTTCTAACTACATTGCAATTAACATAATTTGAGTAGTCATTTATTAGCTGTTTATTACTTTTTGGCTTCCACAAAAAAAAAGCCCCAAAACACAAAAAAACGAAAAACCAACCAACCAAACAAGCAAACAAACAAAAAACCAAAAAAAAACCACCAAAAAATAAAACAAGAAAGGGAAAAAATACTTGACAGGAAGAGTTAAGTATGTAAAGAGTGTAGAAACATAACTGCATTAAACAGTAATACCTTACCAGTGAGGTAGCAGCAGCACACTTCACGCTTAATCATGTTCCTATGAGAAGTCAAGGTTCTTCATAAAAATGTTTTCTAAAATAAAAAGAGTACTGTGTAATATTACAAGTATAAGCACAAATTATTTTGTTCTCTTTATAACCTAATCTCACCACTCTGTAATTGTAATCTAATCAGAAATGTTCTAATATTTACTTCTTTTTAAAAACCTTATGATTTCTTCAAAGTATACGGGAGAGATAATTAGTCAAGTTCTTACTAAATGGCCCAGAGAATTTTAAGTAAGTCTGTTCTGGAATGAATTAAGTGATAGTGAAGTAATAATATGGTGGTTTTAACAATAAATAGTGGTTTTAAAGGGAAATCAGAACAAGAGAAATTTGTGAAGAACAAAGAGACAGGAAATATCTTAAAAGCAAAATGGAAGAAAAATAAATAAATATGCAAGAAAGGTGTAGAAAAATCTAAAAAAATAAAAAATTAAAAAAGTGAAAGTTATACTCTTAAGACTTACAGAGAGGATCTAGGAGTCTTTATTTTTTATGTACAGTCTGAAGCAACTTATAATTGCAACTCCTTTTAAGAAACAAAGGAGGACTCACATTAAAAATCAGATGTTTCCAAACCACTCAGGAAGAACGTCCCTATAAAATGAAAGAACTGAATTTGTTATTTAGTGGAGAATATCTTCAACTGAGAAGTGATCTAAAGGGAAAACTGGAACATAAAAATCAAAAGAAATCTCTTAAGGCATACTGTAAATTCAAAAAATATTCAAATATAAGGACAGGAGTGCATTAGATTACAAATTATATAAAGGATGGTAGAGAACATTGCTGCTAAAATTTAGTTTTGTTCAGGTCTGTATCTGGGAAGGTAGTATGGCAGCCATGGAAAGTCTGTGTGTGTGAAAATCCTGGACTGAATCAAATTCACCTGATTAATGTACCTAAATTTTGAGTAAGCCTTATGTCTCTTAAGCACTTCCTTAAGCATTTGCTGACTTTATCCATGGAAAGAATGACTCAGTTTTAAAGATCTTCAGTGACAGAACCTGAGTGATCAAGCTTAAGCATCTAAGTTAGACAATTGGTTTTCTTTATGGCAGCTTTAGATTTACAAACTTCTTTCTACTAACTAGATGAAAAACTTGGCCAAATATTTATGAAAAAATGTTTAGTGAGGCATTTGAACTTATGCATAGGTTAGAAGGAGCAGGGTTTCACTTTAGATTTAGGTTACACTGGTTAGCATATGAAATTCTGGTGTTATTATGCTTCTTAAATCCACTTACATGCACAGTTGAGGCAGAATTACATAAAAGAAAGAAATGACCATAAACAAGTGATGGAAGTGGGAGATAAAGTATAATTCAAAGACAGAGCAGTATTTAACAGAGAATTAGAACCCTTCTTTTAGTTGATGCAATTGTCACTTTTGTCGTAGAACATTTCTTTCTGAGGAAATGTTGATTTAAAGAGTTAGCATGCAGCTTGAAAGCAAGTAGACTGCAGGTATTGGCATCCTGACCAAGTTTCTGGTAATATATTTTCAGGAGATACCAACATGTACCGTTTTGCAATGTATATTCAAAGGTATTTGTAATGCCCTTGTGAGAAGAATATTAGGGTCAGACACTAATCTCTTCTCTGTGGTGACCAGTGACAGAACCCAAGGGAAGGGCCTGAAGTTGTGCCAAGGAAGGCTTAAGCTGGATATGAGAAAAAGCTTCTTCACCCATGTTATGGGTTTAGCTAGGTAGGCCTAAATTTAGGCTTTAGATTTCAGACTAGGCCTGGGACTGTCGGCTGACTTGAGCTGGGCTGAGCAAGCTGACAGCTGACTTCTTCTAGCCAATAGTATTCCATACCATATTCCGACATCATCTCAAAGAGTAAGAGCCAGTATGGGAGCGGCTTGGTCAGTTCCTTCATAGCTATTGTCTCAGAAGGATGCACTGTGCTGTTCCAGGAGGGGTGAGAAGACCAGGCCCAGAGCACCAGCTTACCACCATATTATCTTAAGGAAGTAAAATATTTGTTCTTAGTTTTCTGCTTAAGACTGTCTCTCTGGGGATTGAGTTCTCTGGAGTAATTTGTAGTTAAAATGGTGGTGGGATTTGTGTTCTCTGGGGAGTGGGGAGTTATTTCCTGTTATTTCTAACTTCTGCAAGTGCGTGTTATATTGTAGTTTGCTTTTAATAGTCTCTTTTCTGTATAAATATATATAGTTAGTTTAAGTATAAACTGGTTTGAGTTTCTAGATTTTTTCCCTTTCTCCCTTTTCTCAGTGAGAGGGGGAAAAAAAACTTTATTCTGTGTTGAGCAGTTGGCATTTTGCCAGCTCAACCCAAGGCAACCCAGGAGGTGGTTGGGCACTGAAACAGTCTCCACAGAGAAGTGATCACAGCACCAAGTCTGACAGAGTTCAAGAAGCATTTGGACAATGCTCCCGGGCACAAAGAGTGACTCTTAGGGATGGTCCTGTGCAGAACCAGGAGTTGGACTCAATGATCCTTATGTGTCCCTTCCAACTTGGCATATTCCATGATTCTGTGATTTTATCAAAGAAATTGGACTGCCAAGTTATGTTGGTTTCTCAGTAAATTCATCATGCCAAACTTCCAAGCAAAACTTTTAATGGGACCAACAGCAGGAAGTGAGTTTCTTTTTGTCAATCCCTTCTTTTCACTGTGAACTTTAAATTTCCCTAGTGGAAGTAGAACACGAAAAAAATGTCATATTCCTTAAAATGCTTTATGCTATCAATAAACCATCAGAACATGAGTAGGCTGCTGATTACATAATCAAACTTGCAATGTATACATTAAATCTATTTAGAAAGAACCCTGTTCACTGACAAATCATAACTAATTTTCTTTGGACCTATAAAATAGTTATGTTAAGAACCCAGTTAAATTCCTACTCTGTAACACATAGCAATAGAGTAGTTTGCATTAGTAAACTGAAATAATATAGTGTCTCAAAAATGTCAGGATTTTTAGTATATATCACACTAAAAGCATAGCTGGAGAGTGGAAGTAATTTCATATGAAATATATTCTGATAACTAGTGCATGGCAAAGCTAACAAACAATGTCAAGCCTTCCATGTGATGCATCACACAGTATCCATATGGTGATGCATAAGTTATATTAGGGGTTCCAAATAAGATTAAACTGATTATTACAGTCATGTTAGATTTCTT
>JAOXXN010000446.1:101620562-101633266 GCA_026770055.1 Myrmophylax atrothorax | reverse complement strand
GTAGAATAAATTGTGACAAGAAACAATGAAGCTGAAAATTTAAACTGTGAAAAGTTAAGAAAAACAGAGTGCTGAATATTTTCTTTTGAGACTCTCCACCACTAAAGTCTTTAATATGCTAGACAGCCATCTGTCAGCAGTGATAATAAGTATAGTTAATCTTGTCTTCAGGGATGGACTGTCTCTCTTGGAGACCCTTGCAACAGTTTTTTAATGTAGCTATTCCCAAATCCCAGCAGATCTTTAAGGGGAACATTGGCAAGACAGTACATACTGCAAAAATCGGTAGAAGAAATACACACCATCTAGAAATATGGTTTACTGAAGTTTCAGATTAAATGTGTAGGACCGAATGCATTTAGCTCTTGCTGCTACATTTTTATGAAAAAAATTAGCATATTATTGGTTTACAATGGTAGCTTCTACTAAATTACCAGTACTTGGTTTTCTGCAGAAACAGAAATTCCAGAACAATTGAAGGGTAAAGAATGTTAGGTAAAGTGTTTGTTACTGTTACAAAACCCCAGGACAGAAATGATTTGGAAGTTTCAAAGACAATTTCAATGACATATTGTAAAATCTAAAGAAGAAAAGTTCGTGGCTACTCTAGGCTGATTGCAGCATTTCTGGGATAAAGTTTCTTTTTTTGAACAGTCAAGATAGAAAGATTTGTGGAAGGAACAGTATTAGCAAACCAGTTAAACTTTAAAATGGGTAAAGCATACAACACAGGAGACGTGACTGTCAGGTTTAAATTTCTGAAGAATCTGACCACTGAGAATTCTTATTCTTTTTTGCATCAAAGGCAAGGAATCAGATGTCTAAGTCTGGATTCCTGTTTCTGCTCTTCTAGTCTCCAGATGAATATTTATTAAGTTCTGCAAAACGAAACAAGTATTTTGTTTTGATTTTTTGGTTCCTTCTTTCTTCGTGTTGGGTTTGGGGTTCTTTTGTGTATAAATAATATACAAATAATACAGAAATGGAACTAGTTTTGGCATATATATGATTACTAAACTGTACCCTGATGTAGTTATGCTCAAGGGAAAACCTCAACTTGAGAAGGCCAATGTGAATCCCATACCAGTTAAATATTTTAGAGGACAATTTCAACCAAATTTGGCAAAGTGATGGTAATTTCCGAAAGTAAAGCAACGCAGTAATTTATCTAAATGAAAATTTAGGTAAATTCTAAGAGGGTTTGATGCTACACTGAAGGACAAATGGGCAAGTTACTCTTTAACAGACATCAGACAATTCACACAGACTTCTATATCAAAAGCCAGTTCACCCCATGACCTGCAAAATTGCATTGAAGGCATTAGTTGTATCAGAAAGCACAACTGCAACAGAGGTGCACAAATTGTAACGATGCTTTATAAATGGCAGAAATGTTGAAGACTCACATATGTGTGGGTCACTGCAGCTAAAGCAGCAATGTTTTAAAGGTAGGGGCAGAACACCAGGCAGCAGTTATATAGTGTATCAAGAGTAAGATCAGATGATACAATCTGTAAGTTCAGGCACAGACAGTGCAGAAGGAAATGGTTGAGTTAACAAAAGACAAAACAACAGTCCATGTGTACGGCAAATCTCATTGGAATCAGCAAAATGGCACAAAGCCAATAGCAGGACTAAGAACGCTCTGGATACGTGCATCTGATCTGGACAGGTTGTGATTCCAGATGGCTTAAAGACAAATCATCCAGTTTCAACATTTTAAATGTTTCATTTTATTAAAAAGTCCTAACAGAGCTTTTCTTAGCAGGAAATGGCATGATCACTTCTATGTGCATCTCCAGTTGGGAAGGAGTGCATTATTGTCATTTTTATTTTGAGCAAAGTCCTCCTGGTGTGGAGCAGCTGCATGGTCCCCCAGGCACCCCAAAAGGTGGCACTCCAACAGGATGTCTGGAAGCACGGCTGGCATGTCCCAGAAGGGTCTTCTCAAACTAGTTCTGCACAGACGGCTGGGAAAGTGCGAGCTCCCATGTTGGTCACTAGCATTCAGAGTGCCAGCTTGGAGGCCAGTCTGTCAGAATTTAAACTCCTTCACAAAAGGTATGAACTTTATACAAGAGAGGAGTAGGCAGACTGCAAGGGACCCAGCAGGGATGCTTTCCAAAATTATCTGAGGCATTAAAAAACAACACAAACAAAACCAAAAGCACCTAACTAAACAAAAAATAAAAAATAAAAAAAAGAAAGAGTTTTATTACTAACGTGGAAGTACAGTTTTAAAATGCAAAATATAAATACAACTTCATTGAATAAGCTTTCTAAAAGTAGCTTCCTACCATTCACAGGGGCATGAGCCAGAGAGTACTAGATATTTAAATTAGCACAATGATACTAAAATTCCTCAGGAATTTCTTAAAAGGAAAAAGTTTTTGAGAAAAACTTGGACTTTTTTTTCCTGTTCTTTTCTACACTCTCTAATCTTGTTCTTCCTCTTGCTAATTAAAGACCAATATACTGCAGCCTAATAGCTGTCCACGATTCACTGAGAAAGAGAATGAGCTGTCTTATTCTACATAAAATAATCCATGAATCTCCATCCCATCACCCTTTATTTTTAGAAGCAGGTTTGACAGCTCCTCTGCTGGGCCTTGCTGTCAGTATATTAGATCTTGCACCTTGGGCATCACCAGTATGGATGCAGAGCACAGGACATTTAAATGGAGCCGGGCAAAAAAAGGTAAGGGTACAGACTATTAAACCTCACCAACTGGTCACGTCTGCCTGAGGAGGTTTCTAGAATTACTTTTAATTAGTGGTAACAATTCTGTTGTCAGAAAGAGATGGATATGAGATTTGAAGCCCTTAGCCCCAGATGTGCTTTGCAGCTGGCAGGTAGAGGACAAAATGCCTTTTCAAAAGCCAACATCTACTTTTGGAAAGTCTTCATCTTCACAAAATATAACCACCAGATGTCATCTAAAATGACTTGGGAGTTTTAAGGCGGCAGGAAATACAGGTATATGGGGCTTTGGCTTTCTTGTAGGGATTTGCTTTGGTGGTTTTGCCTGTCTTTAACTTAAGCAGAAAGAGAGGTCAGGAGGTTACTAGGTCTGAGGAAGAATGTTGTTCTTGCCTATCAGCACAGTACCTCTGTGTTTTCCTGTGACATAACATTACAGACCTCTTTTTACCTAAGCTACTTAGTGGTAGTTCATTAAATAAAACCAAACTGCCCATACCACAGGTTAGAACATTAAGTGGCAACACTGAGTAAATATTAACTCACAGTACTCCTTTGAGTACATGGGTCAACCAATAGATTTGGAGCAGTGACATCACCTTAGTTACTCAAACAGCAGCCATGGATGTCTTCCTAGAAGCTGTTTTGCAACAAATTGACCTCTAAATTATCTTGTCAATCCATTACACCCAGAGCTTTGTTTATATTAGAAATGCCAGAGAGGCTGTGATTTTCTGTTATTTTTGGTCATGAATGCCATGGGTTGCAAGACAAAGTGGAACAACATAGAACAATAAATGAAATTAGGGAACTGTTAGCATCGATCAGTTCATGTCTGTTACCAAGGGCAATCTTAGTGAGTCTCATTTTAAATTCTATTGAACAAATTAATATATAATTTACTTATCATGAACAGTGGCTCATCAGAAGAAGCTTCAAGAGGTAGGGAGTGCTAATGGATCTTGAAATTGGATCCTAGCCATGACAATGAGCCTGGAACTGAGCATCATTGTTAATAGATGGTCTATGAATACAACACAAAAAGACAGTGCATTGGTCATAGACACTTCTTTATGCTGTATTTTCTGCATCAACATTTCTTGTCTTTAGAGCATCTCTGCCTTCTTTCCTTTTTTTTTTTTAATGCCAATGGGATAGTTTATTTTCTTTAACTTCTCCTATTCCCTAGCACTCTTCCTCTTTTGGTTTATTTTTAAAGGTGCCTAAAATACATTTGAAGAATTTAGGAATCAGCTGTGTTAATATCTGTAGCAGCAGCAATCACAACTGCAATTTTTGTGTGACCAGATGAGTATGTGTTCAGGCTTGCACACAAACCTGCTGGATGGGCGAACTCTCTTATTATAGGTTATTTGTGTTTTGGTGAAGGGAACAGAACAGAAGAAAAGGGAAGATACTGTTAATTAGCACTTCTTGGTACAAAATCATCTTAGTTTTTTGTTTTGTTTTGTTTTAATGTGGGACTGAAAGAAAATTTACTGGAAATGCATATGTACTTCAGTTGCATGTTGTTATCTTTGTAGAGTCTATTCAATTGAACTGGCTTGTGTGACTGAGAATCATTTTTCTTCCATTGTCAATCTAAAGGTCTTTAAAACCTCATATGAAATTTTGACTTTTCATAAACCCTTCAGAATACTCACAATTATGTGACATAATTTCTTCAAATTAACTAATAAACAGGAATGACTTTCATAATTTTTTTAAACAAGCTTGATTTTCAAGCACATTTTCACAATATCACCAGACGTATTTTTCCTACTAATAAAAGTTAGAGCAATTTTCTTTTAGTTCTGAAGATATTTTTTCTTTGTTTTTTGTTTTCTTTTGTAAAGGCCAAATGCCTTTCCAGATTTCTCAACAGAAGAAAAATCTTAGAAAAAGAAATGTTTTCAGCTCCAGTAGAATCCAAATGGAATTATTTAACTTCCTGGACACATAAACCCACCTGCCAAGAGCAAACACTGGGAGGACAAATGGCTATTATTACAGAAGTAATTTAAGAAATTAACATCTATAAATCCCTATCATCAGCATATATCACTGGGTAGAATGTAGGACAAAGGCAAGAAAAGGAGGAGAGAAAATGCACAAATGTGAATGTTGAGGGCTGAGGAGCAAAAGAGTTGGAGGGCCCAGAATAGCTTTGATGCACAGCACAATGGTTAGCTTTGATTTTCATTGTGGTGTAGGATTTCCCTGTTCATACTGCAGAACTTGTTGAAGACTCTGTATGATATCTGTTGTGTACTGAGAAAAGCTGATGACTCTGTTACCCGTGCATGATTCACAATTCTTACCAAGAAATTAATTTTTGACTTCTCCAGAGAGGGCAGCTTTTGTGATTACATTTTACTGTGAGTTACTTTACAAATATAATTTTAACAATGTCACATATAAAATACAGTAGAACTATTATCTCCTTTACCACTGGCAAATACTAAGTGCCAACCATCAGTATCAAAGTTGTTTTATGCATGGTTATAACTGAGAAGCTGAGTAGCATTCTTTTTTGCTAATTCACAATAACCATCCTTTTTGATGTATTCTTTAAATGTAGCCCAGAGAAGCAGACTATGTTTAAGTGGAATGTGGGATTATTTCAATGCAGAAAAAAAAAAGTACACCAATGAGCTTTCATTCAGCTGAAAGAAATCTCGAAAATTTTCTTCCCTATTTTTAGTACTGATCAAAATTAAGCCCACCCAATCCTTTTATGCTCAGAAAGTTTCATTCCTTATAGGCTATTGTTGCCAGTAATTATTCCTTATGCTTTCTCTCCAGGACTTTCTGATATCTCAACTTCCAGTTTTGCCAAGAGTTTTGTTTCATTAATGATCTATTCATACCCACATATCTTCCTGGATATTACAGCTCATGCTTTTGTAACTATTGTAAGGATTGCTTACTTTTGCACTTTGAGTTTTCTCTAAGCTCCTGGTTGTTCTCAATGAATAAAAGTTACAGTTCTGGTGATGCATCCTTTGGCTGATTACAGCCAAACACTCTTTGGCTTCAGTGAAAAAATCTAAAATGATACAAGATAAGCTTCTAGCCCAGAAAGAAAACACGTAGCTAATATTGGAGTGCTGTTGAAAGCAAATACCTGATAGTTGAAGAAACTGAAAACCCCTGAGGCAAAACAGCACAGTTCTGCATGGAACAGACTTGAGGGAGTGGAAACTACACTGAAACATTTGTGTTGGTATTTGGTAGGCACCATGGTTTATATTCCTGTTTTCCTAAAATAATTCCTCTGTACTTGTTCAACAACTCCTGAGTTCACTTTGAAAATTTTGTCTTGACTGGATAAGGTAAATATTCAAGTCATAACAAAACATAGAACAAGGTTAGAATTCAGACAAAACTGAAACTTACTGAAAACAAACAATAGCTAGCACAATAAAGAAGAAAAAATAATTTCAGCTGATGAACTATTTGTGCTAACAAACTAAACCAAGTGAATATTCTACAACTGAGTCAAAACACAGCAATTAATGTTTCCCCTGCACAAGAATTGAAATTAATATTGATTATTACCCTCTTTACGTCTGTGACATAAAGATGAAATGGATTCCTGAAATTCTTCAGATAACTTTGCGTACAACATTTCACAACAATTTATGAAGGCAGTTTCATTCATTGATTCACTAATGCTTTAATAAATTCTGGTGGACAAAATTTCATAGCCCTACTGCAGGCATTTGTTTAGCAGTGCATGGATTTAGCAATGCACAGATTTGCTGTCTTTCTCCACCATCACAACCTTTGCTATTACAATGGAGGTGCAAGGTGCTCTGATGAAGCAGGTTGTAAGCAGACCCTTGCTGGCAGTAGCAGAACTCATACAGGATTATTGATGACAAAATACTATTCCAATGTCCCCATCCTAAAGACTTATATACCTCCAATGTGGACTTTTTGACACTCTGGCTTCTATTATTCTCACATTCCCTGTGCTCGTCAATGTATGGTAGGCACCTAATCAACTTGGCATGACTTTGCAGGGCATGATGCTTGCTGAGAGAGGCCAGATTCTAGTAATTCCCTCTGTGGTTATACTTCAGGGAGTTTGGACGACAGTTCATACTCCTTTATGCCTAAAAGGATCTACAGCTAATTGGAAAAGGAATTTCCAAAGAAATTTCATATCAGTAAATCTTTGTTTGCAAAAATGTTCTTACAGAACATGTTTATGTAGCGCAGGGCCACTAATCACAGGTAGCAACTTCTTTTTTTGATCTTACTGAAATGTTAATAATCAGAATAAAATGTTCCCAAATCCATGCTTAGAAAAATTCACACAAAAAAAGCTATTATTTAGCATCTGTCATGAGTTCAGTGGTCAATTTAAAACAAAAGGAAGAAAAGTTGTTTGTGGATGACTGATCAGTTTGGAACCACTAACTTGCCACCTATCCTGTACAAACAGGTTTCAATACTTGAAACAACCATACCTCTACACTCAGACGATTAAAAAAAAAAAAAACAACATGAAGGCTGACTCCTCAAAGACAGAAATTGTCCAGAAATTGTTAGCTCCAATTTTCCATACAGTATTAACAATTTAGTACCAATAATAGGATTTACAGATGCCACAACATGAAGAAGCAGCTACTTCCAGTAATTAATTGAAAATTCTGAGGACACAGGTGGTACTAAAACCTGCTGTTTACCAGGACCAGAGAAAAAAATAGTGCTTTATCTGTTTAGTTGGCCATCAGAAATAGTAATGCATCCTTGGCTTGTGGTGTTGTAGCAGGTGTCCAAAGAGACCAGTAGCCTCATACCTTGAGCATTCCTAGATCCCCAGGTCAGCATCTTCTTCAGCTGCCTAACTTGGATGTGTGGTTATGTCAATCACTTACCCAAATTACTGGATCTCAGGTTATTTTGAGATGGCACACACAAATATAATTTCTCTTTATAGAAAATTCTTTAACACTTTAGATATTCCCAAAAATTGCAACCCACAACTGCAGTTGGCCTTTGCAGTGCTCCCCACTGGCCCCTTAAACTGCAAAACCATAAGATATTTCTGAACAATGAAAATATAGTGACAGAACCTCCTGGTGAAATACTTTAAATCCTTATACACAGTCCTGCCCTGAGCAGCTCACTGCTGTTAGCTGTATATACCCAACATCACAAGCTTGGGAAGTGAATTTGAGCAGGTTAAGATTGCACAGCAATTGAGCAGAGATGTTGACAATTTCAGTGTGGCATTTGGAGGTTAAAGCACTTTTTGAAGAATAATATTAGAACCTTTTGGGTTCTACCACCCTGTCAAAAAACATTCAGTCGGGGACTTAAACTGCTTGGCTGACATTCCTCTCCTGAGGACCCCGGCAGAAGAGCAAGGTCTGACCAAAAGTGCATGATCCCACCCATCACTACAGGTGCCCTCATATTTTTCTTGAAAAGAAGATAAACATTATAGTCCTCAGCAAAATAGCAGTTCTTTTCATTTTATGTTATTTCTAATCACCAGGATTACTTTCTGCACATTATAAAAGAAATCACCAGAGATGAAAAGAAATTCTTGCTGTATATTCTCCAGATACTGAAAACATGACTAAAAATGATCCCCACAAGATAAAACATACTAAGCAATTGTTAATTTTCTGGATTTGGCCAGTTCTTCTCTGATTGCTAGGGCCTTGACAGTATGAATCTCACTCCTGGAGAAGAATTTCATTATTTTCTTTCCTTTTAAAGCTGATTCCCACACACCTGCAGAGTGAGACAATTTCACTACAATTCTAAAATTGTCTTTTGATGTGTATAATAGTTAATCAGTTCTCAAATAAAAACACAGGTACATTAACCAAAAAGTTTAATTAATCCTTTTAATTGTGGGAGCTGGATGCAGTGCACTGAACAGCTGTGACCTTTTGTTTAGGCTCTGAGATTCTGGTTACAATAGAAATGTCTTAGCAGTGGCTCCAAATGAGGGTCAGCTTTGTGAAAGATCCATATCAGCAGCTGCTGTCAACAAGTCAAGGCAGAATTAAATACAGCAACTAGAGTTTTAGAGCTGATCTGACCTTGTACTCCTATCTGCGTGGTCCCAGGATTAAAAAAAAATCAGTAATACCAACATTAAATGAATAACTGGTTCCCTGTAAGCAGGATAGTCTTTTATGCAAACAGGAATAAAATGCGTCATTTAGAAAGTTGTCAGTAACACTTTAATTGGAAGAAAATTCAAACCAAAACTTCATAATGAGGTGAATTTTAAGTTCATATACATGCCATGATAAAATTTGCATCTCATAATCTTTTCTAAAGTGAAGTTTAGATTGGGTACATTTTTAGTAGGTATCAGTCAGTACTTGACAGAAGGTGCCATGATGGAGGTGGACATTAAAAATTGTTTATTATGAGGTGTTCATTTTTTTTGGATGGAGAAGCTTTAGAATTTGCTGGCAGTGAGGTACTAATGGAATTAAACCTTCTGGAAGAGACAGGAAATACAGTACAAGATTAATGGGGCAAATTCAAATATTTTTAGCTTGAGGTAAAAATACTGACATGGCTGAAGTTGGGGAAAAGTGAGACAATCCTTCAGAAGGTCAGATGTTTGCAACATATTATTTGACATGGATCTCAATGCAAAAATGTTATTCCCTCAGGAAAACAAGGGCCCCTTGTTCTAGTCTGTCCTAGGAGATGATGAATGCCAGCAGCATTCCTACCTAGTTGCTGTTGTACCATGCTGGTTATGAGCTTGACGGTTTCTGCACAAGTAGCACAACATAAAGGCATATGTGGGGCCTGGACACATGAGCAACAAAGCTTCCAGCGCTTGGAAGAGTCTGAGCATGTTTAAACTCTGGGATGTTGCAAGGGCCAGACACGCTCCTTCTTTGCAGACACCTCAGTCCTCAGCACTCAGCTGCTGGTGACCTTCTGAGCTCTGAGGACAGCTGATGGTGTGCACAGGCATGGCACTGGTGCATCAGCTGCTATGCTTGAACTTGGTGTGCACCTCAATAAGTGATCCAGAGAATTTCTTCTGTACTGACTTCATGCTTAACCCTGAGCAACATTTATTTAACCTCTTTATGACTCAGTTTCCCTCACTGTAATATGAATATAATAATACTTATCCACCTTTAAAGACTGTTGTGCATACAAATCTCTGGAGGATGTGGAACAGTATCACTATTATTATAGCCATTTTTCAGAGTTGGAAATCTGATAATCCCCTCATCTGTGTTATCTTTTGTGGACATATGTGTTCTATTTAAACTTGAAGCAGCCTTATCATTTGACGATGTTTGCTTAACCAAGAAATTCTTTATTTTAAATTTATATGTATGTAGACTCCTATAGTTTGTTGATGCTTAAAATACTAACTTGATTTCTGTTCTTGTCTCACACATTACAACTTTTTTTTGCTAATAAATTCATCATTGTCAATAAGTATATTTGACATATCTCGTATTGTAAAAAGACATTACATAGAAACAGTCAAAAAGCTACATTTTACAAAGGGGAAACACACAGGAACTAACCTTTGTTTCAAGTTCTTTCCATTCTCATTATGAAAAAAAAAAAGAAAAATGAGGTTGCTCTACATCAATGGGAAGATGTTTAGCATATGAAAATCCAAGTTCTTAAACAGGAATCAGGTGTATCTCAAAAGCAGATTGAATGCTGAGTTTTGCAACAGTATTACATATTTCGCACATGACATTTATAGAAAATAACTAAAATATCAATATCATAGTAATTGTCCTGAAGATGGCAAAGCTAAGATGCAGACACCTTTCTTTTTTTCCCCTGTTAGCAAATTCACATGCAGCAGTGTCACTACTAAGTGGACAGTCTTAATACTCTGGAAGATTTCAGTCACCCAGGTAATTTTTCTCAGTTATGATGAGAGAAGCTGCATTCAACTCATTAAATACACTAATAACATACACTGCAGTGTATAACTATACACAGTAGATATTTGCTTGGTTCTCTTCCCAAAGCACCATATGTATAATCACAGATCATTTCACAAGTGTTTTGATATAAGGGGTGCTTTAGTTACTTCATTTTGTCTAAATAAGTTATACAACAAAGTTTTGACAAAGCTGCCCAATACTACATACCTAACTGTTTGCTATCTCTTGGTACATAATAACAGCTTTGTTTATGCCTGTATGAGATAAACTGAACTTTCAAGAATTCTGAGCTTTATTCATGCACCAAAAAACAACCAGGAGACAGCAATACTGAATCCACGGCCAGTTTTCATCATGGTAACAGGTTAACAGATGGGTTTCTAAAGTGTATGAGGATCACTGTTATATATATTTATAATGATCTACAAATTGCAAAGTGAATAATGAATTTAAAAAATGTGTGAATAACCCAAACCATAGTTACATTTGGTTAAATCTGGAGAAGCCAAAACAGAACTTAAAAAAAGACTGAATCAAGTTGCAAAAATGGTCAACACAATGGCAGACAACATCACTGTTGATGAAGGGAAAGCCACTTGAAGAATGTATAGCTATGTAAATAATGTTACATGTATGATCTTGTCTTTAACAATGCATGGGTTAAGCAGGATTCTGTGTTAGTGATACATAATGCAAAAATACAGACTGCTCAGTATCTCACAGAAAAGGGAGAAGGGAAATACTATGGACTGTTCACCATGAACATTAGCTCCATGTACAGCTATTCTGAAAAGAAGCAAATAAGATCTGGAGGTACATAGAAAATGAGATTGTAAGTAATACAGAGAATGTCTTTTATATTGTCACTGATATTTCTTGGTGTAGACTGGTATCTTATCAGTGTAAGCATACTGCAAAAAGCGACGGGTTGAGTGAAGACAGATAAGAACTAGTTATTGGTATGAAAAAAATCTCTGCTTCAAAGACTAAAAGATTATTATGTTAAATGATTTAAGGGGAACATGATAAAAGTGCATGAAAAAAGATTGAATTGGGAAAGTAGACTTTATAGGAAATCACCCTTCAATGCACTGAAAGTAAATGTTTTTAAAGCAATAAACCTCGTTTCTACGCAAGTTGTGATTACATTGTGGAAGTTATTTCCAGAGCATGTCTTTGACGATTGAAACTCAGAAGACTTGAAAGTGTTTCAGATGAACATGTGATGAATTGCATAATAATAGCACTAGGAACTATTTTATCTCACAATTCAGCTTTCCTTTTTTTTCTGTGATATTTGGGATTCGATTCAGCCATTTGGGTCTAAGCATGCATATACCTCTAGTGCAATTTGAGATACCACAGGATATACTGTGTCATACTGGCCTCATGATGATGTCTTCGATGCTGCATGTGTCTCAGAACACTCTAGACACTAGACATCTAGACACCTACAGACCTTAAGACTTGTCACTATTAGAGGAAAGACATTGATCTACAGCAGCCACAGGTCTAATGTAGGGTGAAAGAATCACATTTCTGCTGAGCATTCCCACAAGAGTGAACAACTTAGTGAAGACAAAATGTTCATAGTGAACACCAAAAAAAGGACTGAAAATCAACCTGTAGTCAAACCATTATTTTCAATAATATACTCAATAGAGAAGCCAGATTCTGCAAGGCAAACTCCAAAGAAACAGGAAGACAGAAATTGGTCAGTTCTCCCCTTTGTCACCTCTATTCACCTTGCATGAGGTCATGCAGCTATGAAGGTTGATGCCAAACCTACTGACTGCTGGCTTGAAGGTTTATAAAATGGTATCAGGTACCTGATAATTATTTTCTGAATATACTTCTAGGAAAAGCTATTACCTTTGGGCCTGATGGGGCATATTTTACTCACTTCAAACCATTTTCTTCATGGATAAATTTCTTCCTTAAGTTCTGTTTAACTACTTGTACTGGTTTAGAGGTAAACCAGCAGGAGAAAGGAACTCCACACAAAAAAGATTATGAGTCAGAGTTACAATTTTAATAACAATATTACAATAAATACAATAACACAAGGAGAAATTGGTTTTAAC
>JAOXXN010000446.1:101565510-101604027 GCA_026770055.1 Myrmophylax atrothorax | reverse complement strand
ACTGTAGTAAAAAAGCAAATGTAGTGTGTTCATATTTGTAACAGCTTAAGTTCATTGTTTATATATCCTAACCCCTAGCACAGATCAGTAGCTCAAATTCTTTTAGTTATTTAGTCTTGTTTTCAAGTTAAAAAAGCTGAAGACTCTCAGAAAGGCCTGCAGAACAAGACCAAACGTAAGCCAACAACCTTGAGTCTAAGAACACTGGAAGAACTCCAAAAGCCCGAAGAAGAGGAGGAATGATGAAGAGGGTCCCAGTGACCCCAGACTCAAATCTTCAGGAGGTGTAACCAGGGGCTGGACCGAGAGATGTGTGAACTGGGAATTGGGTGGGCAATATTTTAAAAACCATGGAAATCAGTGTTCGGGGGTGCACGAAGATGTCATCATGTATTCCCAAAGGTCCTAAGCCTGGACACTAAAGAATCTACCTTTTTATCTTATCCCATATTAACCTGGCTTGGAGTCCTGTTTTGGGGTTCTCTCACAGCATCACCCTACAGCTATACACTCTGTTGGCTGCTGTTTTCACTCCAGATGAGTGGCTACAGGAATCCTTCAGGAATGTAGTCTGGGTTTATTTGGGACGTTATCTGATCTATTTGTTAATGCTTTTATCTCTCCATTTTTAACACTGGCAAGGACTTCCACATTTGTTGCAGCTCTTTGAAATGATCCAGAGTTCCCAATTGCACCCAAGGCTGTGCTCTGCTCTGTGTCCTTAGACAGTCAGGAAAAACTGACTTGTTCAGAGTTTTTGAGTAAGCACAAATTCCTCTTTCCCATTTGTCTGCAAGTGGTGCTACTGGAGGGAGCAGGGAATGAGTTATGACTTTAGTAGGGAGCATGGAGTTCCTATTGACCAGGACAGGAGCCTAAGGAAGCAGAGGAGTGTGGAAAATTGTGGAGATCAGCGAGTGCAAGGACCAGGGAGTCCAGTTGTGTTTGATGTCACACTTTAAATTAAGCTTTTTTTCTATTGGTAGAAGAGCAAAACAGATTATTCCTCCCATTTGGAAAGAAAAACAACAGTCTTTGTGAAGCCATCTGCTCTGTTGGAGCTTTTGCATAGGGTGAGAAAAGGGGGAAACGCTTTGGCCATACATCTACCCAGAACAAGATTTTGAGAGTTCTCACAGGAGGCAGCAAGAACCCCAAAGCACCCTAAAAGATCACATTCTGTCCTCAGAGCATCCTGAAATCAAATTAATCCCTTTCAAATGAATAAGAAACTTCCTACAGAGATAAAACAAGAGTATCTCTGCCTCCTATACAAACATATGCATACATATCCCTTAATTCTGTGAAGTTAAACACTTAAAATAAAAATTCAGTGCTGACCTGGCTTTACTGATAAGGGGAATGGCCATATTTTAAATCTGGATATGTTTCTGTCTTTTTAAAACAGCACACACTTAATTTTCACCTTCTGTCTTAGACATCATTCTTTCTTTGCAGGTACATATAAACTTTGAATTAAAAGTGAAGCCATGGTTAGACAAAGAGGATGTGACATAAATTATTTGTAGTATAGGCTGACAATTTACTCCACAATATTTTGAAGGCCAGATCCTAGAAAAGCATGAAGAAAAACCATATTAGTCCTAGTTAGTATTTTCATAGTTCAGTAATAAATATTTTGTTTCTTACAATGTCATGATAGGTTGTGGTTGGGGAAAGAGGGGACTCAGTAGAACATTAACAGGAAAAAGTAGCTGCTTAGAGGGACATGAAATTTCAGCTCATTTTTGTTCACTGGTTACATTAAGAAGATATAGTAAGTTTTGCCTCTTGATCCATTTTCCATTCAGAAAAGAGAGGAGGAATATTAACAGTTTCTTGTATTTAGAGTAGAGGTGTTTTTTCTCTAAAAATTACATTTTTCCTGACTGAAGACAAACAACAGCAGCAACAACAATAACGACTTCTAGTATTGGAAAACATTTTTTTTTGCAATACCATATAACCAAATATTGATTCTGTTAATAACTACTCCTTTTCTTAATGCATTGCTGACTTGGGCAACAGGTGCTCCTTACACTGCGGAGAAATTCCAGCACCTTTGCGAAACCATGAGACATGTATTGTTATTGGATCCAGTCCAGGATCCACACTGGCTTTAGTGCAGATTTGGAGAAGGGCTGTTCCTGATGGAAATGGACAGGGAAACACGGATCATAATTAGCTGAAGTTAGATTGTGTTTAGCCAACAATGTGTTGTACAGGTTTTTTCCATACCTGTAATAGCAAAGTCATGCTCACACCATGTGTATTGTCCTTACACAAAAGGGAATACATTTCCTGCTCAGATGTCTTTTAGTGTTTACTTCAGAAAACACACAGTCAACTAAGCAAATTTCAGAAAAGGTCAGCTTTTGATTTCCTTTATGCTTTGGTGGTGTGGATTTTTTTTTTGATGTTGTTGTTGTGGGTGCTTTTTATTTTGTTTAGTTTCCTTTAAAATACCCACAGAAAATCAATTGTGTTTGGTTATTTTTTTCCTGGAGTGAATTTTATGCCTGCACAGTTACACACACTCAAATATTCTCATTAGAGAATTATTATTTTTAGAATTATAATGCAAATTGAATCTCAGATTGGTCTGAGCCTCCAGCATAGCTGCATACTGAATGAAATGCCTATACTCACAGTACTGCATTTGAATATATCTTATGCTTTGTGTGTGTTTAATTCTGCACAGGGAGGACCTTATTGCTTGAGGGTGAAAGGAAATCAATTTTTACAGTGATTCCTGCATTAAAGACACATGTATCAGAGGTCATTCTTGATCCATATGCTGTCATTGTTTATTCATGGGGGATAAGGTAGTTCTTAAGTTGGGAGAGAAATTTTCCATTAGGACTTAATGCACCAGCTCAAGACATAAAAGCCTGATGTCTTAGTGCACTCTGGGAAAGTTGGGAATTTAAGTCATTACAGAATCACAGCAAGGTCTTGGGGGCCTTTGTCACAATGACTCCATGTCATCTGAGGTAAAATGGAAAGCAATTGTCCAGAGGAAGAACAAAAGAAATGAAACTCTAGTTAGTAATCCATAATATTTACACAAAGACCAAACATTAATGGAAAGTGCAGATGAAGAACTCTGTCTCAGCTCATCCTTTGAACCTCAGTGGGAGTAATTTTATTTTTAAAGTCTGGATTTTTCTTTTTTTCTCTTCCATTCTGTCTTTAGATCTTCTTGTTTCATTTTTATACCTGCAGGGAAAAAAAGAATAAATAAAAAAGCTACAACAATTAATTCCTGTCTATGGGGAATAGCACACAGGTCATAGACCAAGGAACTGTATTACTACATTATTGCTGAATCTCACAAAAATGAATTAAATAAGTACTTGAAATGAGATAAATAAGGTAGAACATGCTACAAGGTTTCTAAAGAAGAAACCTTGCAGCCAGCAGTGACTTTGAAGTTTTACTTCTTGTTTTTTATATTATTATTATTATTGTTATTCTGTGCTGATGTGCTGCCGTCCAGAGCCCATGACCTATGTGCAGTCCCTTGAGGATGTCAGAGATCTGAGAGCCATTGCTGTGAGTGTGTTCATTAAGTAGGAAGAGAAAGGTACTGATCTAAATGCAACAGAATGTCAAACCTCTCCAGATTTTGTTGTTGTTGATGCTGTTAAGGACAGGGCAAAATAACAGTCTGGAGTTGGTGAATTTCTGTTTTTTGATTTTGCAGAGTGAAACTGAATATCTTTGCTGAATTACTTTGCTGAAAAATTCAGAAATAAGCTGTATTTTTGGGCTGTTGGTGGCAGTAATATTAAAAAAACCCTATGTAAATGAAAAAAGCCCTACTAAAAGACAATGGGGTTAACCCTGCTCTTATAAAAGTCATTTTCAAAACTAACACCATTTTAGGAAAACACAGACTGGATCTAACTGTTCTTGATGTTTGTAATGACACTTTCCAAACTGCTTTGCAAATATTCAAAGTTGTACAGTAGCTTATGTGCAAAAATTCCCTAGAAATAATTATACAGGACTGTTATTGCTATTTCAGCTAATTTTCTTTACTGCAATTGGCCTCAACTCCCTTTTTGTTAGGCACAGTATGCACATACAATTAAAGATAACATGTGCCTCAAAGGACTTGGATTCTAAGTGGATATGACAAACAGAGGGAGTATGATTATCCCTAGATTATAGCTATAAATGTGAGATACAGAGACACAGAGACTCTCCCAGGCAAAACAATGTGTGAGATCACCACCCTCAGTGGTATTTAGGTATGTGCTCAGTTCACATTGAGATAGATGGAAATTAGGTGTCATTCAAGTGTTTTGGATTCTTAGGTAACAGATCCAAGAACACACGGGGACAGAAAGAGGTCACTGTGCCCTGTGTTTTATATTTGCCACATGAGTTTACCCAAAGCTCTGTTGGAGTGTCCTGGTTCCTAAACAAGACATAGTTTTTTGGTTTGGAGTGCTTGCAGCTACTTAAGGGAAATTTCCTTAAATTTTTGAACTATGTGATATGCATTATAAGCACTGATAGTTGTATATCTGTCTAGCTCACTGTCCCCTAACTCCTTTGGATGCACTTATTTCTCATATTGCCCATTAAAAAAATAATCCCAATTACTCAATGTAAACAAATGAAAAGGAAGTGCAGGGCTTCTGTACAATTTACTTGAACAGAAGGTAGGAAACATTAGTATCGATGCATTCCAGGACTTGCTAGCAAAGCACAACTAAATTTAGCAGCCAGAGATATTGATTTGATTAAAAATGGTTTATAACTTGTAAATGTCACTGGAACTTAGCAAAATGAACATTATTAAATCCTTCTGGTGATGGGGAAAACTAACAAAGGGATTTGCAGTGGTTTCTGTAATTAATTGCTCTGTCATGATTTATATTAACTTACAGTACAACTCCATTAGCTCAGACCTGTCATCTCTGCTCAAGGAACCACCAAGTAATCACTACCACATTAAAGAATAAATTAGTTTTTGGCTTGGAGCCTAGTTGTAGAATGTTTCATTTGTGTCTGCTGTAGACATATGTACCTAATAAAGTTGGGAAGAATGAGTTAAAGTACATATATATCAATGTCAGCTGACTGTATTTTAGAGATGGTATGATCAGCATTGTTCATTAGCCCTAATGAATCACTTAATTTCTGTTGCTTGCCTCCTGTTTTGGTGAACACCTTTTGATGAACTATGAAGCAGGAGATGACTGAAAATAGGTAGGTCTCCTGAGATCCCCCTTCCTTCACATTCTGCGGCCTGCGGTTGTAGTAATAACTTCATATGGTTTTTGTTAACACTTCATTACCCCAGACTAGGATAAATTATCCTCCTGATTCTTCCCCAGTTGCAGACACATGGGTGAAGCCAAAGTCTTAGCTACTACTTACAGTAGATTATGGTATTTGTGAGGTTCTATCAAATCATCTCTGACTTTGATAGTTTGAAGATGTTTTAAGTGGTTTTCCTGTTAGTGTGTTACGGCTTGCCCAGACAGTTGTTTTACATTTCCACATATGCTGTAATGTTCTTAGGAGCCTGCAAGCTAAGTCTTCAATCAAGTTATCTTTTTTTCCCCCCCTGGGTCCTGGATAAATCCCCTCAGTACCCTGGAGGCGTGTCAGCACATGGCCAGGAAGGCAGCAGTGGCACTTTGGACATGCAGCTCGCTGTTCAACCGAAGTGTCATGCTGTTAAACAAGAGTTGTGGGCAGACTTCATGACTTGTGAATGTGTGTCGTGTGTAAACCCTCTAAGGATTTGTCATGCACTTGAAGATTTCAGTCTTTCGACTAGCTACCGAAATTAACGTGCCCTTTATTAGCTCTGTTGTTCAAACTGGCACAGTATCCTCTCCCTTTAAACAACAATAGAAGTCACAGTGGCGGCTTTGCCTTTTACTGTTTATTAGTATATATGGGGTGTTGTGTGAGTCTCGGCTCTTCTCCTTGACCTCGATGAGAATGTTGCTCTTGGAGCCAAAATAAGGACCTGTGTGTCAAAACCATAAGCTGGCTGTGCATCCATTACCTGCTGACAAATCCGAACAGGTCTTAGATGCTCTTCCAGCTAGGAAAAATTTGGACCTAGGCTGGTCAAGAGGACCTCACAGGCTGCAAGCCAGAAAGACTCAAGAGAAAAAGGAGTGGCTTTAAACTGAAGGAGGGTAGATTAATTTATCTAAGTTTATTTTATTTTATTTTAGATTAGATTAGATTATGTTAGATTAGATTGTAGGCAGAAATTCTTCCCTCACTCTGAGGGTGGTAAAACACTGGAACAGGTTTCCCAGAGAAGCTGTGGCTGCCCCATCCCTGGAAGTGTACAAGGCCAGGTCAGATGGAACTCTGAGCAACCTGATCTGGTGGGAAGTGTCCCTGCCCATGGCAGGGGAGCTGGAACTAGAAGATCTCTGAGGACCCTTCCAACCAAAATAATTCTGTGATTCCATGAATATGCACAAGCTGAGGAGTGGGAGATGAGTCAGCATGGCAACCCAAGCAGAGGGAATAAACTGGTCAGACAGTAGAGATGTGGGTTATTAAATGGGTATTTTGATGAAGTGTCATGGACACTACTGATGGCTTGGAGTGATGTCTCATTCCTCCCATCAGCTGCAACTTGAGATAGTTACAGCTGCAGCAGGGTCAGCTGGAGAGCACATACACTGAGAGTGCTACTAAAATATGCAGTGTTTTGCGGGTTCTGCTGGACACTGATTATAGGTAATTTTAAACAATTACATATATTATATTAATGGTAATTTCCTAGTGTCCCAGAGAAAAAGCCAGAGCCATGCCTGGCATGTTCACAGAAGTGGCCAAGGCACAGATTTTTGTGAGCCCTCCATCTGTTGATGCCAACACAAGGACAGGAAGGAGTGTGAGTTTCAAACCTCCTTTCTACATTGGGTTTATGCCACCCCCCCCCCGCTGTTTTCAATACATACCTACAGTAACACTTAAAGTTTTTTATTTTAATCTGTGAGTTTACCAGATCTCTTGGCATGATGACTGCTGTGCCTTTCTTTGAATGCCACAGCACAAGCATTAGGTTCAGTGGCAAGAGACACTGTCATTTGTAGTGTCCCAGACTGCTAATCTTTAAATATTGTTGTATCAGCCAGCTCTTTTCTACACATGCCATCATGACTGGCACTGCCAATCTACTATTTATGTGGATTATGTTCAAACCATCTGTTTTAAAATAATAGTAATGATCTCTTGAATAGAAATATGTGTGTTGACGTAAAAGTACAGGGCAATGCTAGGAAAGCATTACAAAATGGATGGACATTAATTTACAAATGTTCAGCGATGGAATTGATGTATATCTATTAAATAGTCCCAGGAGGGAGAGGAAAACAGGCCAATTACACCCCCCTAACTATTTTGTTGGGCATAACTTGGGCCAGAGTTTGTTCCAGTATTTACAGACAAGCCTTGTTCTATTTTTTTTTCAGTTCAGAACTAGTGGGAGTTATTCAAAATGGAGCAGTTGTAATCCTAATACTCCTCCCCAGAACTTGCAAAAAGTACAGATCGTTATCCAAACTTTGTGGTTTGGTCTCACATTTCTTATGCAAGTTTTCAAAATTAGCCATGAAATGAGGTAGTGCGTTTGTACAAACTTGATGGAAACTGGGAGGTAGAAAATCTCAAGAGAATATCATTTGTCTGGAGTTTTCAGTACGTCCCGAATTCAGTGGGAATAGAAAATCTGCGACAATAGCTTTTCTTTTAAAGATCAATCTAAACCTCTAGCTTTAAATCTAGTCTTCTAGACTTCTGGCTCAGACTCATCACAAAATATTTTAGCGCTTCCCTTCCTTGTGCCAGGCAAAATCAGGCACTGTTGTCTAATTTGCATTTCCAAAGAACCCATAACTGCAGTCTCTACAGTGAGTGTTGAAGTGTGGAGACATACAAAACCAATTTTTTTATATTTTATTTTACAAATCTCAGAGAATATCGTGATCTAGTTTAGGTCAGTTCTTACTTTATGTGAACATGCTCATTTCTTAAGCCAGCATGGTTCTTGGCTGTACTTTTCTGCTGCTAAGGCTTGCTGTTTAAGTTTGGGAACATATTTGCCAAGCTAGTGTCTAATATGATCATAACAAACCAAAGGGGTATAGTTTCCTCTCAGATACCTTCCATTAACATCAGAGCACATCCCACCTTCAAGTCAAGGGGAACTTTACTCAAAGAGGGACTAAATAATGACCACAGGCATTGTCTGAGGCAATTTATAGTCATTTAGGCTGTTTGAGGTAGAGGATGTACTTAGGCACATACTGCTTCATAGTTCACCCTCTCTGTTGCTGTGGCCATTTATGTTGCCTCTGGAAGGTTTCCTGTAAAAATAGATTCTTGGCAGCCTGGGATAATTCATCCACCTTTTTTTTACCTCTTGTGACAGCATTAGAGTAAGCAGTGGGTAGTAGAGGAGAAAGAGGATCACCAGATACCCAGGACTTCTATTATCTGGAGGTGAGATGTTGCTCCTCTCTGTCCTCCTATCTCTGTTTCGCAGCTTTCTGCCTGAGATTTCTGAGGTCAAAAGAGAGGCTTTTCTTTTGAGAGATGGTTGCTTGTCAGGCCTGCTCCACTTCCAAAATCTTCCACTGCGAAAACATTGGTGGTGACCACTTAAGTCTAACAGCTAAGATCCATGCAAGGTTCATAAGGACATTTGCACTATTGTTTAGGGCTCTTTTCATATGGAGATGTAGCAAAATCTTATAGTAGTTCTTGTTTTCAAGCTTCCCTTCAAAACCATAAGGATTGAAACTTAGAAAAAAGGAATATGAGTCAAAACCAACTGAAATGACAGTGCCTTTGACCCCCCCCACTTGAACAGAAACTCACAGTAGGTGCCTTGGTTTTATGTGTTATGTCTGTTATATCACCTGCCCTTGGGGAAAATCCCATGGCTCTCTCAACCTTCATAAATCTCTGTGCTAAATGTCTGGTCAACCCAATGCATTTTTTAATCTTAACAGCAAGAACAAAAAAATCCCAGTAAATTAACAATATGCACATCTGTTTTACCTGCTGTGCTGAAAACAAGGGATTTACTTCGTTCTCTGCAATTCTGAGGCATTATTTTACCCATCCAAAGTTCTTTGTAGGATTCATTCCCTCTGCAGTCTTGCTCCAATTCCACATTAATTACTGAAAATGAACCAACACACTGCTGAATTTAGTGTATCAAGTAGTAAAATTTCGAAGTGTGTGATATTTACATTATCAGAAGTGTAGTTAGATGGGGCTATAAGAGCTTTGCCCTCTTTCAGATGTGATGGTGTCTGAGCCTTTGCAAACACAGTCAGAAGTGGAAGAACATATAATCCTACTCCTTTCCCATTCATTTTTTAGTGTATGCAGGAACAGCTCTTACAGGCAGAATAATTGATATTAATGTTGCTATTATAAATTATTATTCGGCAATCATTGCCTTTTAAGCATGGGCTGATGATTTATGCTTTCCATATAAGCATGGGTTTCTTTAAATTGAAAACAATCAAAGTCAATCAGGTTTTGAACATATAAATTTAATCACTCATCACACAGTAATTGATAATCTTACACATAAATATGTCATATTATCTATTGAAAGATGCAAACTACATATGCCAAAAGGAATGAAGTCCACACTTAGAGTTTAAAGAATTAATCAAGATTTTAAATATGTTCCTCGGTGATCCTGCAGTCCAATAAAATCGTTGGCTATAACCTGACACTTAGTCCTTTTCACTCCAGAGATTGCTCATTAACAGAACTTAATAGTTTTTGTTATATGATACTAAAATATGTTATAGATCTTGTGGATGCTTCTTCCCTTCTACAACCAGAACTCTAATAGCTCAAAGATTAAGGTGTTGCCACTTGCTCAGAGCTCTATCTTCTATTTCAGTTCCTTCATGAAATGATATTGTGTCCCCATCTTGCTCATTTTGTTTCATAAAAACAAGCTTTATTCCTGAGAATAAAATCAAATTCCTAGGTCATCTCAATTAGTTCCTTTTGCCATCCTCTATTCCCTCAAAGGTTTCTCTGTTTCTATTTAATAAGCAGAGATGATTTACCTTCCTTAATTAACTCCATGGATCTATGCACTGTCTGAACTTGGTCTGAGGAGCTCAGCAGCCAGAAAGCTTGGGGACATGGTGCACAGCTTCAGACTAGAAGATCTAGAAATGATGCAGCCACTTGACTCAGTGCAGAGCATTTTGAAAAGCGACATTACCAGCAGCAGTTTTAATTACCTATACACCACACCACTCTCATGTATAAGAAGCACTTCTGGTGCTCAGTTTGGCTCAGGGTCTTGCTAAACTTTCTGTTGCACAGTCTGGGTAACCTTACTCCTCCTCAGCTCTGGCCATTAGCCCGTCTTGGTGCTAGTACATGTTCTCTGTCCAGGAGCTTGAATTAGTTATTGTCCAGACCCAGACGTTGCTGCCATGTTCTACTTCTGAATTATTTCTGTGTGCTGAGCAACCTGATTTCTGGAAGTGTTGCTACCTGTCAATACTTAAACTAGTCCAGTTCTTTACCCTGAGAAGACAGCAGCTCTCTGCTGAAGAAGACTGTCAACCAAATGAGAAAAACCAACTGGGGTCAATTGCTTAGATCCCAGCGTTTCTAAACTTTGAAATAAACAGGGAATAAAAGCTGTAAATCATACAGACACTCCTGAGCTCTGCAGAGGTATTTCTGCAGTGTTCTACCAGAGCCTGTCAGATCAGATATTTTTGGACTCAATCTTGGAAAATGAACTTAAAAAATATTATAGTAACACAGGACAGAAGCCTAAAGCTAAAATAACTGGGAACACTATGGCAAGGAGGCCTTTTAATGGTGTGTTTTACATTGCTTTATATGGATAATCTTTGGCTGGTAGAGAACAAGGGAAAAAAGTTGACGCTGAGAGGCATGTACAGAACCAAAGCACAGAATCTCTGCAGAGCAGCTCAGAAAAAAAGCTACAAGTGGTTTGGCAAGTGATTGGGCAGTAAAGCCATGGCAAAATTATGTGAGATGATGTCTGGAAGACTGGAGGGAAATCAGCAAGTGGGGAGAAGCTGTGCCCTTCCAAAGCAGCAGCAAACACAGAGACAATGGTACTCTGAAAAGTGATAATATATTTGAGAGACTGCAGCTGCTTCTGCTTCATGGAAAATAGTCACTGTCGGGGAAAGAGATCTGTAAGCGGAGAGTAAAGGGCAGGAGACTGGGAGTGATGAAGCCAGCAAAGATAAATGACATGGTATTGTGGGAACTACTGAGCCAAGGAGGCTGTGGCAGACTGAGAAATGGCTCTGTGATGATTAGCGTGCATTCATGATTCAGAAAGAAATGTATAATTTTTTCTAAATATAAAACAAACTTTGTTTCACCTACTGAGTGTAAGAGATGTGGAGTGTACCATAGTTCCAGGAGTTCATTTTTCCCCACTAGATGCTGGTCTGGTGAACTCAGTCTCAGCGGATCTGTAAGGGAACAGGAGGGATGCCTTGTTTCGGAGGCATAATATGTGCATGCATGTGCACCAGCACCCCTTGGGCCAGGTGACTGTCTTAGCAAAATGAACATGCAGTATTGTAAAGCTACTCCCTTCAGCAGGATATGCTGTTCTTGTTCACTATTTTTGTTAAATATGAGCATACTTTTGACCAGCAGAAGAATGAGAGCTATCCATGCTACAACTTTTTCTGAGGTGTTTTTTTGGTATGTGGTATCACTAACTCCAGCAATTAAAGAGCTGCAAGTCCAAACTAGAAACTGACCCACCTAAAAATTTCAAGGCCAATTTAAAAATCATGAGTATTTATGGCATTGGTTGACTGGGTATTTTTGTGGATTTGTCTCTGTGTGTGTGTATCCTTCAACATATTTGTAGATTAAACACATAGCTTTTTGGTATTTTTAGGGCTAAAAATCCAGCATATAAGAAACTGAAAGTACAGGTCCTCATATCATACCCCAAATTCAGGCCTCAGAGCTTGAAGTTTTGCAACATCAAAAACATTGTCAGAAAAGTTTGTGCCCTTCCTGAGGCTGTTCCTGCCTGCTTTTGCTGTCATTCCCCAAGGCTCGGAGCTGACAGGGTGGTGGTGGCCAGTTGAGCTCTACTGTGTGTGGAGCAGCACAGTCATGGCCACGTCCCACCAGGTGATGCTCATGGGCAGGGCAGAGACATCAGGCTCTCTACACCATCTGTCCCAGGTCTTGCACATACACCAGGCATCTTCTTCCCTGCACTGGCAGACATGTGGGTCACTGCTTTGCCTACCTTCCTTGGGAAAATAGTAACCCAACTTCTAAAATCAGCTTTTGTTTTGTTTTGTTTTTTTTTTCTTTTTGTTTCAGTAAGAATGAGTGGACTCAAGGGACTCACACAGCCTGCCCCCTTTGTCGGCAGCTGTACAGTTCTGGCAGAGCATTGTTCTGACCCCCTAAAGCTGGTGTAGCATCAGGCATATTTTTCTCTCAAGCACCAGCAATGACTTGTCCCTTTTTCTGTCTCCTGGCCAGCACAGACACGGTTTCTGCTGTCTCCTGCCTGGTCAGTTTTTAACTATGAGACTCCCTTGGCTTGGGCAGCTCTGATATCTCCTTTTGGCTGTCTCCCCCCGGCTGGCCCATGTCCCACCACTACCCAGCCCCATGGCAGCTCCAGACATGGGCAGAGGAGGCCAGGGAGGGATTTCTGGGTGCAGACATCCTGCCACAGTAAGTGCCCTCCCCAGTGAGTTGTGGGGGCGCGTCGTGGTTTGTGGCTGACCCCCTGAGTGCCGGAGAATGCGGGGGAAGGATGGGGAGCCAGAGGTGTGTCTCTGAGTCACTGCATCCCTTGGGCTCCTCTGGGCCTGGCACAGCTTAGTCACCACTGCTGCCCTGGAGCTGTGCCCCAGCTTTTCCCTGGTTGCCAGAGGCACCCGTGTCTGCCTTCCCCAGGAAACGTCATGTTGTCGCACCTCATGGAGGGCAGCATGTCTGATTTCAGTCACAATGGTACGAACCCGCCATGGCCAGGGATTCTCTGGGAAGGGCAAGGAGGCCAGGTCCCACCTTGATGCCCAGGCTCTCCTTTGGTGCCAGGTGGTGGGACCCCAGCCTCTGTCGCCTGTGTGAATCTCCTGTACCTTGTGCTACAAACGTATCTTGTCAGGAAACTTGTAGCAAGCCGTGGGAGAATTTGGCACTGTGTACTGGAGTGGAAAATATTAACAGCCTGTAAGAAAGTCTGGCTTGTGCTGCTGCAGGGAAATCAGCAACTGGCGGGGGTACAATTAGTGTAGGAAACTCCTGAGCTCCTCTGCAAGAGGGCTGTGCTCGCACTGTGCATCGGGATGGGAGCTATTGCAAAATAACATAAGCTTCATGATCACTCAGAGACACTGACCAGAGCCAAGTTGCAAAAAAGAACTACAGTAACTGTTTCTCCAGTCCAAAAAAGTCACATTAAAAAAAATCACAGTAAACCATACTAAAAAAAAGAAAGGAAAAAAAAAAACAGAAAGCAAGTTCAGCTCTGTGAAGATGGCACCTTTGGAAAAACATGTTAGCAAACTGGTAATGAAGTGGTCACATTAAGTGTAAAACACTGTTCCTCTCCCACCCCTGACCTACTCAGCATGTTCAAAGGGCAGGTTATCAGAGGTGTTTGGCTTTGGCCTAATTCTGCTCCTGCTGAAGTCTTACGAAATAATAGGAGGAATTTTTTAAGGGCATGTTACACCAACATAGTGCGTTTTTAAATAATCCCAGTCAGAATCAATCAGATAATAAACCATCCACTAACACATTTATGACATTTATGACAGTGGTGTTCACTCAGCTCAGTGTGACAGTGGTGCCATTAACTGTCTGCCTGGCTGTGTTTGCTCCGGGACTCTGATCGAGTAGCCTGACTGGATGTGGCCATGGCAGCAAAATCCCTTCCCTTCCCAGCTCCGTCCCCTACCCCTGCAGGAAGTCGCCTCCACAGTGGTTGCACTGGAAGAAAGGGCTCTGTCTTTGCCCCTTCTCCGTGCACAGAAGTAAAGGGAAGATTAAGGCATTTTCCATTAAGGCACCGGGCTGAGAGTGGCCGTGGGCGAGGAGAACGTACCCTGCAGGCTCCTCGGTGGCTGGTGACCTTTGCCGGGGGGGTACGTCTGACAGTGATGGCAACAGCTTCAGCTGCATCCTGGCCAAAAATAATTGTGATCATTTTTTTCCTATGGCGCTGAGCTGAGGAAGAATTTAGTGCTGCCGCTGGTCAGGTCTGACCACCATCAGCTTCTAGAAAAGGGAGTAATGCAGAGTCACATATTGGGACTTTTTGAAACATTCAGTAATCTGACCCAAAATTTTCAGGTTTGGCCTAGTCTGTTCTCCCTCCAAGGCCAATGCTGCCAACGTATACCAAATGTAGAAGTCAAATATTTATTTTGCTCTCTTTATTCTGTTACACATCTACTGTAGTTATTAAGGTTTTTTTCCTGGTTGTGGATGACTTTATAAATTTAAAATGTTAATTTACAGATTATTCAAGACAAGCAGAGTTTTTAAAGTCCTTGTGTGATCTAGTCATTTATGAGTGGTACAGAAATGCCTTCAAAGCACATACTGCATATGAATGCCAGTCTATAATATTTTTCTGCTGATGTGAAATCACAGTTTTCACATATTGTTACCAAAGTTATACTCAAAAAAAAAAGAGTCTCATTTAAGGACTTTAATGAAGTTACCTTCAGATGCTACATAGACCATTGATGCACAATGACATTGTAATGTTGCATTAGACATATAAAATATACTTGAAAATTAGACAATGTTTGTGCTAAAGTTAAAGGTAAGAGCCAACAACCCAGAACCATTAACAGGAAAGCTGGGACAGTGATTAAAAAAAATTGTCTGGTGACAGTCACATAATGTGCTAACATGAATTCTAATAGTATTTGCAATTCCAGCTTAATTAAGATTTTGTTAGGTAATGCTAATAGGCATTGAGCCAGTAACTTAATTTATCTAAGTGGAGCACTGCAGTTATCCAATGTAAGTTACACTCTTGTAACTTCAGAGTCTGAAGGCAAAAGCCAAGCCTGGAGTGCTGCAGCACCACAGTGACCACTGGCTGCTAAGCCAGCTTCTTACTGGTGTTTTGCATGTCCCTGGAGTCTGGAGCATATATCTGTCAGAGTCCAGGGATTAGGTGGGGCATCAGGATGTACAGATGCTTTTGTTTTCCCTCTCATTTTGCATGGGATGGGGCCAGTTCTGTTCATGCTCTGCCTCACCTAAAAAATCCACTGCACAGGCTGGAAGGGCACACCCACGTGGGGAGAGCCCTGCCCAAATCTTCATTCACAAAGTCTAGCCATACAAACATACATTAGATATAGATACAGCTGGTCCCACTTCAGGCATCTTAAACATGTGCTAAGGACCTTGTTGATAAAGGTGAATTATTTGACTTCTGGTTTATACAGAGAAACACAATTGTTGCAAGATTAAAACTTTATTCTTTATTCTAATTAATGGAAAATCACATGTTGACCTTTACAGAGCACTAATTTCAGTCCGTGACTTTTCCAAAGTCACTCTGGAGGTTTGTGAAAAAAAATCTGTGGTATTCCTACATACTCTCTAGGACTTTCCTACAGTGTTGTTATGTACAGTCTAGGGCTACTAACCACTTTCTCTGTCACTGATCAATAACTACTGATCAAAATTCATGTCTGTAACATGTCCCAAATGGTCATTGTGTTGAGTGATAAAAACAAGTTTCAGATTTTTTTGATTTATAATAAGTACTAAAAATGGTAGAAAGTGCCTATGTTTTATCTTGAGAAAAAAGGGCTCCCTTTCTTAGGAATTCATAGCTTCAAGGCCCTTTGCAGGCTCCAAAGTTCCACAGTTAAGGTACAACAGAAGCCAATCTTTATTTGAGAGATAAAAACATATGTTTATCTCACCTTCTAATCTTGTTCTCCTGGCTCCAGCAATACACCCTCAGCTGCCAAGCAATCTGAATGTACATCTGCCTCCAAGGTATACTTGCCTCCAGAACTATAAGGAAAGTGGCCAGCTGTGATGACATATAAAGACTGAACTAAAAATACTTGGAGAAAGTGAGGAAGAAGCAATATCTCAATGACGCTTTTGCAACGCATCATCTGTGAGGGCCAAACACAGAAAGTCTGGCTGCTAATATGAGTTGGCTACAAGCCATAAAGTTCAGCTACAAATGCAAACTTTCCTGAAGCCTAGGGACATTTGGCTTTATAAATTCAGTAAATAGAGAAGGGCTAGCACTAAGTGTAAGTGTTTTAGCATAAATTTGGGGGAGGTTGTTGCAGGTGTTTTCTTCAGATTCATGTCATTTAATACTGCTGAATGAGGACACAGCAAGAAATAATTGCAGATTGAAGGGTATTGAGAGAGTTTTCCACAAACCTACTTGTTCTGTTTTATAGGCTTGCTCTTTGGGATATAACTTTTGGTTCAAGGAGAGAATGAGTGGGTCAATAAAAGGAGGAGGAACTCTCCCTTCCCTTTGTAGTAACTGGGCCTGATTCCACAGAAGGCTGTGGGAATGTACTGGAAATTGATAAAGACAGTCACAGAAGCAACCAGGAGCTTGCAGCTCAGACAGAGAAGCTAATGGAAGATTGGTGCAACAAGCTGGACCTTGGCACAGAAAACCCTCTTCCTAATGACCATGAGGGAACTACTGAGTTTTCTGTTCTCAATCAGTAAACATCCAAAAGTCTTGACAATGTGGACCTTCCCAGCAGATAGAGCAGGCAGTGGGAGACTAAAATAAAACACCTTTTTCTATCCACTGCCTTTAGCCTATTCATTTTGAATTTCGTCTGCTTGAAAGTTAAAGATGTTTATTTATATTCTAATGAAAATTTAATAGTTTTTAGGTAGATCTGTCTTAAAACTGGATAACTTGGAGCCACATACAGGCATTCAGTCACAATAGATGAGACACAGAGAAGCTGAACTTTCTTTGTTCTCATAACAGGAAAAAGAGAAAAACAAAGTGTTCATTTGTTTGCTGAGTTTTGCACTTTGCCCTGGAAGAATATTTTTTTTTTTCCTGTTCATCATTCTTGCCAAATCTTCCTTCAGTTTTCATGGACCTGGTAAAGAAAAAAGTTTTATTTTGTCTTTTACATTTTTTACTTTTTTTTCCTTTAACATTGACATCCATTGTATGTGGATTTTTTTTCCAGCTCAAATATAGGCTACCTGGGTGACGTTACGTTTTAGGATAAATTTGGGAGCTGTTCTAACTCTCCTTAGTCTCAAGTGGCAAAACAATCTGTCATTAAAAGAACCATCTGGGGGCAACTAATATCTCTCTTCCCCCCCTCTCCTCCCTCCCCCACCAATGATTAATCCAAAGCTAGAGGACTACATATCCAGCAGATGTGTTTTTCTGCACTATATAAATCCATACTCCCAAGTCTAGGCTGAATATGTGTCACCTTTATGTCCAGAAAATGCCAGGACCCACAGGAAAACTTGTTTCCAATTCTTTGTCTTGTCACTGTCAAGCACCTTATCCCTGGTGCTCAAATATATCATTGCACCTTCTGTCTCTCAGCTCTCTGATCATCAAACCCCTTACAATTTGGTTCAGGGAGAGGTACCATACACATCAGATATATGGCCTAATGGGTTAGCTGCAAAACTTGGCACTGTTACTCCCTAAGGGTACACATGCTAAGATTATAAATATCTCCCATTCAGGGAAGCTGGATAGGAAAGTGCATTTGTGGTGGTCTCAGAAGCAAATTAACCCACATCTAGAAATCCCCAGTGGTGAAATACTTCCCTTTCGCAGGGTGGTTTAAAAATGCTTTGTTGAGCTTTGTGACCTTGGGAAAGCCAGAGCATAGTTAGGTGGACATAGCAGGTGGAGAGTAGGAATTGTATTGGCTCCGTGATATATCACATTTAAGATACAGAATGGTTTCCTCCATCTTTGTTGTTCTCTGGAGAGCTGTAGTATTGTCTGCCTTGCCTAGGGGAAAGTCAGGAATGTTGCACATGTCAGTCAGGCTGCTGGTTGTAAAAGACTAATGGTTGAGCAACTGTGTGCAGTAGAGTCTGCATTGCTTTGGTCTTTTACTCAGGCAGGCCCAGAGACCCAAGAAGTGGGGTTTATTTTCGTGACAAATCATGTTCAGCATCAGTGCTGGTTGAGGATATTCTCATACCTCATATTTCTTCCAGTTTTCCCTATGGGTCCATACCATAATTCTATGGAAGTCTTCACAATGAAGGCTAAATGGATTGTTGACTGGTAAGTCTTGAGAAAAAAACAAGCCAAACTAAAGTAGAAAACAAGGAAACAGACAAATATCCTGGAATTTTTGGTTTTAAAAGACTCTAATTTCAGAGCACTTCAAGCACATCTAATGAAACCGCTAGCGTGTATACATTGCTAAGGCACATGATAAATACATAATAAGGTATAAAGAAGGACAATAGTTGAGTACTGAAGCAGTGACTAGAATGAGGATCTGTTAAAAAACTTTGACCACTTCCAGTTTCTATTAGTGGATATTTTAAGAAATATCTGATATAACTAATTAGTACTTGCACTGGACAAGATATTCATATTTTCTATCTTAACCTTTGGAGAATCTTGTACATAACTGTCCTTTAAACAGTTTAGGAATAGTAATTAAGAGTATTTTTTTTTTTTTTTTTTGGTTTTTGGGGTTTTTTTTATGTGAGTTGAAAATTCTTCCCCTTTGTTTCCTTAACTCTTTCAGCTGATGTTTGAGCTGAGCTAGGTTTCTCTTCCACATTTGACAGTTTTGGGAAAAATCTTGCCTCCTCCGTTTCTCTTTGCAGACTATTAACTTTTTTTTTTTTTTTTTTTTTTAGTTTCCTCTCCTCCACCCCCAACCCAGAAAGGTCTTTGTTTCTATTTTGTGGCTTTGTTGTTGCTTTTGTTTATCTTCTATTAGAAAAGTCACTGAAATATTCTTTAAACCTAAGTTTCCAACAGTCATCTTCTAAATGTAACTTGTCTGTATCTGTTCATTAAATTTTATAGTTTATGCTTCTTCCCTGGAACACCTCTCAAAATTTTTTAGCTCCCAGAGCTTCTGCTTTGCCAAAAAGGTAACAGCATAGGTACATAAAGGTAGACTTCTACCCTAGACCTGCAAAAACACAACCACCCTTCCTCTGCCCTTTATCCACTTCTTGAAAACAGCTCCCATCCTGAACTGGCTTCCTCTGAGGCATATAGGGAGCCTCTTTTTAGAGCTCACTTACTGTCTGTATACCAGTATTGAAATTACAGAACAGGTTCTGCATATGTGGAAAACGTCAATTCATGCACAAACTCGCAGTGTTATCTATGCACCATGATCAGTAGCAAGATCCTTTCTGAAATGGTTTACCAGTGTTTTCTGTCAAAATAGCTTTCAGGATTTACCTTGGGCATATACAAGAGAATGACTTTCCTCAGACATTGCAAGATCTGTTCTTTCTCTGCTAGAGGAATATTCCTGTCTATCTTCTCTCTCCATCACCAGCAGCTCGACTTCTGATTTATTCCTGTTTCATGGGTATACAAACCTTACAATTTTCTGTAGTAAGCAAAAGAAACATAGATATGAATTTTATTTTTTTTACTATCCTACTTCTTTTTTCCTTGTTTTTGTTTAATTTTGTGAGCAAAAATTGGTCATGCCAGGAAACTGAGCTCCTGTGTTGTTTCAGATCCAGGCCACCGTGTAGAGAAGAATGGGAGTGGGCTCAGCAGTCCTTCCAGCTGTCCTATTAAGAAGCTGTTCAATTACTTAGAGGAGAAAAGCATCAGTCCTAAGCAGGCCTCATATGTATATGTTAGTCATTGCCAGATGAAGCTGTTATACCATCTGTTCTTCTTTCTTATGACTGCAAATCTTTTTAAGACCCTTCCTCAGGATGTCACAGGCAATGAAGATACTTATAAAAGCACAAATTATTGTATAGCATACTGAGCATGGATATGATAGATCAAATTCAAATCTAGTAAATGCTTGATATTATACTTCTGAGACATGATTTCTCTGGCCTACTTTAGATTTAGATAAATGCACCCCAAGGTGCCCTCTATGAATTATAAAAAGAAGCTACATTGAGTACTTGTAGACATCTGTGCTGTCAGCTCTGAAGTTGGGCAAGATGGATACTACCCATAAGGCCTAAGAGTAGTAGTGCTGCCTGCAAGGAAAAAAACAAGTTTATCCACTGTTCATTTAATCTTCAACAGTTCGCTGGAGCACAGAGGGTCAGCAAAACTTGGGTTTGGTCCATTTGCTCACAGTCCTGCTTAAAGCCAGGGCACCCCATGCTTTCCTAACTCCTGTTCCACGCATTTTCCCCTAGCTCCTTCAGAAATTGTGAAGTTGCTGTGCTACACCATAGTCAGAGATCACATGGACATCTGTGTTCGTCTTGTTACACAGCATTTCTCTTGCAGCTCCACGTAGATGTTCTGTTAGATTAACCCAACAAGAGGTACAAACTCAAAAAAAGAGAATGCAATGATCGGTCCCTTTCTTACATTGAAAAATGTAATATTCTGTAGTAAGTGGGGTACAGAATGAAACAGCAGTGTTAACCATGCACACCTGCAGTTAATTTTGTGCATTAGTAGACCATTGAAAAAATATGGATTACTATGCAGATATTCCATCCAAGGCACAAGTATTTTCAGGAAGATAATGTAAGTCATACACAGAGTCGATAGGAAAGGAAAAAAATCTCCTGAGTTCAAGTCGTCTGTGTTGTAACCATAATATTTCTTCATATTTCCAACTTCTCACAAAGGTAGGAGCAGCTTAGATCATATATTGTAATTATTGCAATACTCCAAAGTAAGTCTCATGTATAAAAAATTACATGCAAGTGATTCAACCCAGAAATAGGACAGATGACATTTGTAATGCCACTGTATTCTGGGAGCCTTAATTCCTCACAATCATGGGTGCTATAGTGATCCCTGATAAATCAAAATACTACCTCACCTCACAGCCTCTTTCCCCCACTCTGAGATTTCTGTGCCCTGGTTGGCATCACACACCTCTAGGATTGTGTTAGCTGGTCCTGCTCAGATTATCGATAAATATTTCTTTGGAGGTCCTGTGCCCTAGGGTACTCCAAGGTCGAGGTAAGGTCAAATGGCTAATACAAAGAGAACAACAAGATGTAACATTACACTGGATAACATTAGTGAATGTATTGTTATTTAATAGCAATTTCATTTAAATTTTGATACTAATTCCCAACTGATTTCAAATACAGTATAGTTTTGCCAGTATTATTCAGTGTCCCATCATTTTAGACATACAAGTGAAAGTCATTGTTTTCAGCTGGCTTGATCCTGAATTCACACAGCTATTAATCAGTTTAATATGCTTCGTGCTGTTAATTTGAAAAGCACATAAGGAAGAAGTCTGTGCAGTACAGATATGACAATTAGTGAAACAATCCTTTTTCTAAAAATTTGCTGGGGTAGTACGAATTTTACCAGTAACTTTGTCTCCTTGCACTAAAGAAGAGTAAAAGAAACAGTTGTTCTCATGCCAGCTACTTTTGGTGCCAGAGGTAGCGATAGAAATATGTTGCCTCTGGAGGTTCAAGAGTATTTAATAATCCTCCCCCTCCCATAATTATTTTCCATTATTTGTCCCTCTTCTCTCTTCCTTGTTATCGTCTAGTAAACAGGCAAGTGTGCCGACGCAATACATAAAACTTAAAAAAAACATGTCCATAAAGAACTGCCTGAAAGAAAAAAAAAAGAAAAAATGAAAGAGGCAATGAAACTCCAAGAGAGAATAACAACTTTAACTGAAATTGTGTCATGCTGAGGTACAGCATAAGATTCTACATTATACATAACATGTTCTGACTTCAGTTAAAATTTTAATGTATTTTTACATATTTGTGTTTGATTTCTCTTACCACATATGTTTTAGAACTGGTGAGATAAAAAAGAAAGGCCCTAAAGAGTTTGAAAGGGGGAAAAAAGCTTCTGACCAGAGGAATTTTCTGTGTTCAAAAAATTGGAAAAAAAACCCCGAACCAACAACTTTTTTTCCCGTAAAATATGATGGATATTAGCTGAGCTTAGGATTTAGAACCAGATGAAATAAAGACTGAATTTTTATCAGATCCTTTACAGAATCACAGAATATTCTGAGTTGAAAGGGACCCAGAAAGATCATCAAAGTCTAGCTTCTGGCTCTGCACAGGATACCCCAAGAATCACACCATTGCCTGATAGCATTGTCTAAATGCTTCTTGAACTCTGCCAGGCCTGGTGCCATGACCAGTTCCCTGGGAAGCCTGTTCCAGTGCCCTACCACCCTCTGGGTAAACAACCTTTCTCTAATACCCAACCTAAACCTCCTCTGACACAAATTCAGGACATTCCCTCAGGTCCTGTCACTGTTCACCACAGAGAAGAGATGCCTGATCCTCCTCTTCCCCTTGTGAGGAAGTTGTAACTGCAATGAGGTCTCCTCTCAGTCTCCTCTTCTCCAGGGTGGACAGACCAAGTGACCTCAGCTGCTCCTCATACACCTTCCCCTCAAGGCCCTTCACCATCTTTGTTGCCCTCCTTTGGACACTCTCACTTGCTTAGTATCCCTTCCAGTCCTGTGTCCAAATCATTTATGAGGATGTTGAAGAGCACAGGCCCTAAGATGGAGGCCTGCAGAACCCCACTAGTGACAGGTCACCAGTCTGATGTCACCCCATTCACTATTACCCTTTGTGCTCAACCTGTGAGCGAATTGCTCACCCAGCATATGATGTGTTTATCCAGCTGTGGGATGGACATTTTGTACAGAAGGACTCTGTGACAGACAGTATTGAAAGCTTTATTGAAATCCAAAAAGATGACATTAGCTGGTTTCCCTCGATCAAGCAGGTGGGTTACCTTGTTGTAAAAGGAAATTGAGTTTGACAAGCAGGACTTTCCTCTCATGAAGCTGTGCTGGCTGTGACCAATGACTGCATTGTCTTTCAGGTGTTTTTCAATGCCTCCCAGAATAATCTCCACAACTTTATCAGGCACTGAAGTGAGACTGACAGGCCTCTAGTTTCTGGGGTCCTTCTTGCCCTTCCTGAAAATTGAGACCATGTTAGCCATCTTCCAGTCAACTGGGACCTTTTACCTTTCCTATGTCAATGCAATTTTTGAACGTAGAGACTTATGATACTAAAAGAATAATAAGATGGTTGATAACGTCAATACTAGGGCAATAATCCAGATAAAGATTTACCTGATTTAACATTGGTATTCTACAGTATAATTATCTGCATCTATCTAGATTCCTCGAATAGTCATCAGAGAGAAATGGCATATCCAGGATGCAATTCTAAAGCAGATATCTAAAATAGACCAGACTAACAGATTTAGATGTATGGCACTCACTAATTTATTGAACATTAGTGGATTTGAACAAGATCTGTTATTTCTATGATCCATATGGTCTAGAAATTATCTTTGAATTTAAATTGCCTGGTATATTTTATATCATGTTAGCATATTGATAGGCCATCATCCACCGCAGAGTGAATGCTGGAGTTAAATATCTCATGTGTATTCTGTGTTCAGATTATTCCTCTTCAATGTTATAAGTCATTACAAAATATTTTTACATGGGCACATAGTGATGGGGAGAAGGGTGAATAGTTTCAAAGTAAAAGAAGAGAGATTTAAATCAGATGTTAGGAAGAAATTCTTTACTGTGAGGGTGATGAGGCCCTGGCACAGGCTGCCCAGAGAAGTTGTGGATGCTCTATCCCTGAAAGCACTCAAGGTCAGGGGCTCTGACCAGTCTGGTGTAGTGGAAGGTATTCCTGCCCCAGCAGAGGATTTGAAACTAGATGATCTTTGAGGTCCCTTGCAATCTAAGCCACCATTTTATGATCAGTGGAATGTACCACTTCTTTCAGAAGTGAATGAGCCATTTCTTCCTGGGAAAGCACAGCTAGATGTGGATATGTAGTGTAAACTACACTTGCTACCACATTCTTCTATTTTATCAAGATGAGCTGATGATTTAAAATATGAGATACTGGATTTTTAGGATAAATATATACTGTGTTATTGTTAGAAAAAAATATTTCATTAGCAAAAAACTTGCTGTTTATCATTAAATCCCATGAGTCCATGTGACTCAATGCCCCAGCCAAAGATAGGATAAATGCATATTAACCATATTTGACAGAAGTTTAGCTAGCATCATTTAGAGCCCCTCAAAAAGGGGATTCCACAATATTCCTAAATAAACTGCTTCAATGTTTTAATTTTTCAACTTTAACTATTCTGCAATCGTATGATTCTATAATCAGTACAGCATAATCTTCTTCCTAATGGATAGCTTAAAACTCTGGCCAAAATTTAAGTCCATTACTTATAGTTTTATCTTCAGCAGACAGTAGAGGAGTAGTATGTTTTCCCATTTAGCAGCACTCTGTTAAATGTTTATTCTACATATAAAAGACATATCATGTCTACTGAAAACAATCTCTCTGTAACTGTTATCTGTCTTCCTAGTGTAGCTGGAAACTAACATGAGTATTGTGAGCATCTGTATACATAGCAATCAGATCAACAAAATTCTGTGCTGTTTGGGATTTAGATACTCTGTGAGTAGTTACATATTATTAATCTGCTTATTAGTCCCTTGAATCATATTCCTATGAAGATGTCTCTTAATATGCAACGATTAGGATTCAGGTTGACAACACACGAACATGAGTTCAAATAGATTACTATTTTGTATAGTGAGTTTTGAAGAGGTGCACTTAAAGATGTTCTTTTCCAGTAACACGTTACAGAAAACTAAACTTCAGAAGTGCTATATAATATAATTCAATTTTTTGGCATCACTTTAGTCTTACAATACACAATAGTGGTACAATAAAATACAAAAGAAAACACTCTTTATAAATAAGTCTGAAATAATCTAATGGAAGCTAATTGTCATGTTTGCTATGCCTTTGTAAGAATATTTATACTAAAGAGATTTCCTAGGCAAGCAAAATTATGACCAGGTCATGTTTTTCCTAGGAATTGTACTTCATATTGCAACTCAAAATTTGAAGGAGAACAGTATCAGCTGAGTGCACTATAACATAATAAATGAAATCATAGCTTTATCTGAGCTGAATTAAGAAACAGTGCTAATTTGTTGTGATCTTTTCTTTGTCCTTTGACTGAAACATATCCTTGGAAGGACACAATTGTTTCAGGTGTGTTATGGATAGTGTGCTTAAATGATAACACCTGTAAAGATAAAAAAAAAAGGCATAATGCCATTCTTATCCTGCATATAAAATCCTCAAATTTGTATACTAAATGTGAAGCCAACATTTTACTCCCTGAACAGTTTACAGTTCATTAGCAATAGCACTCACAATCACATGAGAGTTGGCCAGAACACTGATCTAAACTAGAAGAGAATGAGGATAGAAAATATCTTAGAGCAGTATAAAAGCTCTGGACTATCATCAGAATGTACAAAGAAAAACTGAAAATCTTTTTGGTTTAGAATGTCTTTGAAATGCCTCTGTGATACAACAGAATGAACTCCACTCTAGAAGTTCAACAATAAAACCTCAAGAATAAGCAACTGTTGGCACCAAAATCAGGTCAAAAACAAAACAGGTCCTTTATGTGGTACTTATGGGAACCAATATTGGGAGATAATATTTTACCCATGAGTGTCCAAGGGATCACATTCAGTGTTTCCTTGCTACATGGCATTTAAGACAGCTACACAGCTTATCTCCCAGGTTTCTTGCTTCAAAATGCCAGTGGGGGAGGAATCCAAAGTATTAGGTGTCAGGGGACATAACTGTTTTCCAGGTGATGAAGAAGCTAGGTTAATGATGTCACTAAACAGATATTCATATATATTTCCTGTGGAATTTTATATAGCAATTGCCATTCACTATTGTTTAATAAAATAAACTCATACATTTGGTCACAAGCAGTATAGTTATCAGTCATGGTTGCAGATCCACAAAAACAAATAATTCCAGAAAGCCGCGGCTTTTGCAAACAAGCACTACATAGATAAAGTGGGGAAGGATAAAGAGAAGAGGATCAGGAGAGACAAAATGCTGATAGGAATACAGTCAAAAGTATCAGAATGGGAAAATCTTGTAAATGTAAGATAACAGTTGGATTTTTAGTGTGACTTTAACAACTGACTTTCACTCAAACAATCCATCTCTTCTCTTTCCTTTCTAATTGCTTTTGAACTTAAAAGAATATATGTCTCTGGGCCCTTCTTCTCTTTCATATACAAATATGACAAAGTCATCCAATATTCCACTTACCTATGGCAATAGAGAAGCACAGGTGCCTCTTTCTTTACAATGCAGTGCTGCACAGATTGTTAATAACAACCAAATACTTCCTCCTTCAAAAGTCTTGGTGGTAGCTAGGGGAACCCTGAGCATAGACTTTTGCACCAAGGACTGGGCAGCACTGCAGACTTTTCCCAACATGGAATCCTCAATTTGGTGATTAGCAGGAAGATACTTCAACAACACTAATATAGTTTTCTAGAAATGAGATTTCTTCTCCAGTCCATTAATTTAGGAATGCCTGAGTTGTCACAAATGAGACTAGTGAACAATCTAAAGGACTCCAGAGGACTGAATATATAGGTCAGATGATACTCATGGTCACTGCTGTTGTGCTTGGGAGCCTACCAAGGAGCTCCCAGCTCTTACAGTCCTTTTTGTTCACAGACTCAAAGTACTGTATGAGAAAACTTCTCTCATTTCACAAATTGTGGGCTACAGGTAAGAAATGTGTGTGTGGAAGAAGAGAGAGAAATTAAAATTAGAATTTCCTCTAGTTTTCACTCTTCTCTCACTGTGAACTAAAGATGTATCACAGTTTAAGCCTAAAATACATAGTGTTGAGGGTTATCTCCTTATATGGATGTACATGTGCTAGGAAATTAGGAAAGAGACTTTTGGTACAAAAGTCATGTAGATAGTCTGGCCTGTTTTGTTGAAGCACCTTCTAGGTAGTCTTGTAATTTTGCTAGAGATCAGTGAAAATGTGTCTCAAGAGATTGCACACTGTACCATTGCAATTTCTTTGTTTGGAATATCTCATTTAAATTGGGTACCAAGTTTTCCTTGACTGCCCAGAGCCACAGGGTACCTGGAAGACAGTTTCAATCACAATCTCTGACAGCTCCTGAAGATTGTGGGTGTCATGATCCCCGTACTCTGTTGGGGTAAAAGTTTGAAGAACTGTATATGCTGGATAATCATTTTCTTCCCAAAATATAAGTTGGGTTTTTTTAAATTCAGGTGACTGTATTCCAAACTGACATTTAGATGAGAATCTGCAACTCCTACCTTTTTACAAGGAATTCATGGGTAAAGAGTTATTAGCTTTATCATGAATTGCAGAATATTCAGTCACACCTGCTGTACTTCTAGTACAAAAAAGCACCAGGACTTGTTATGCACTGAGGTGATTATATCCCAAATGAATTCAAACACAACCTGAAACAAAAGTATTTGATTCTGTAGATCTCATCTAAACCTCATATATCTCCATTCTACACTGACATTTATGCCATCTGATGTTCCCTTTCTCTTTAAAATAATACTTATTATAGGAAAAGAAAGACATAGATCATACACATTTATGTAGAGATATACCTATCAACCATTACAAAATTTAATTAGACATTTTTGGTTTGTACTACTCTGTTTCAAGGCACAGAGAAACCTCTATACAAGTATGTTGAGAATAACCAGGTACTTTCTGGGCAGCCTTACAAATTATCCCTGCTGTTTTGTGTGCCTTAAACTTGAGCAGCTCTGAACACAAAGTCACAAATATGGGTTATAATAATGTGTTTTCCTTTTTCACCAGTATTTACTTGGAAGGCAACTACTTGGTGTAGTGATACTCAAATATGTGGCTTTACTTCAGTTCATTAAGTCTTTGGAAATATTAAAGAGCTATTTTTTTTCAATTTTTTTGAGGAACAGCCAGAGAAATATAAGAATGCTTTCATGAACCTTACCCAAAAGTATGGGAATGCTTTATCTTCAGCAGAGACATCTGAGTAGCTGCACCCTCATGAATTCCAATTGGGGTCACTGGGCTTCTGTAATGCAAGAGTTAATTCAGGCTCTTTGGGTAGTGAATCATCCCAACATCGAAATACTCTGAGGATAAATACCAGAAGTTTTACAGCTTGAATTAAAACAGTATGGTTCCTTTTAACATATTGTTCCTTTTAACACAGCTACTCCAAAACCACTGCATTTCAAATGGTCTACAGATGGAGCCAGTCTGAGGAGTTAGAAGGGAGAACAGAAAAAGGTTGAAGATGTGAACACGATAGTGTGGTTTCCCCATTTATTTAGTTCTTGATACTGAATGTACTTCTCTTTTGCAAATATTCTTCAGGTCACCACAGTGACTCCCAGCAGCCCTGCTTGCTGGCTGAAAGAGTCTGTTTTACATCACTTTTAGACAGTGCTATTCCACTAATGCATTAGACAAAAGAATTGCCATGGAACAGGAGGTCATAACAAATGACTTTTGAAACATGTCCAGCCAAATACAAAAATAAAGAGATATTTAAAACAGCACTAAATAAAATAGAAACATTTAAATATAATCCTCCCAAATACTAATTGCAACCATTTGTTTCATAGGATTAAATCCTTGTAGAACATTTTATCCAACTGTTTGGACTAGGATGTGAACTTTACAAATTACTACTTTTTTGTTTTATTCGGCACCAGCTGTGTGCATGCTTCAGAAACATCACCAGTCATGCTGAGCATTTAGTAGGAATGTTGCAATGGCAATTTAGATGTTAAAGGGCATTGTGATTTTTAAGGGCTTGTTATCATGGCCAGCTGTAGCTAACAGCTTGTAAGAGATCAGGAAGAGGTATGTGATTTTCCAAGTAACAAAAGCAGCCTGTGTTTACCATGATTTCTTTTCTGCCACAGAATGTGAGGAACTGTATATGGAAATAGTTGTTTTTCTGGGAACAGTATTAATAACAAATCATGTTATAACTGTATTCTCTGTATTTTAACCTCTCAAAGAGTTTCAAAATTTTTAAAATGTATCAAATATCCCCTCCAACATGAAAGTTAATATTAATAAAGTCATTACACTTAATGTTCTGGAAAAAATAAGGCGGTTTTTGTGTGTCTTTTGGGCATTCAAACCAGGGAATGGTTGTTACAGCATCCTTTCAATGTTTCTTTAATTCTCAGTAATCAGGGTCAGGATTATGGTTCATAATGTAAGATGACCATTAGTTACTAGATAAGAGGATGAGACATTCCATGGAAGACGGTGGTCTCACAAGCCCTTGCTGCAGGATTCTCTAGTTTCTTCTGATGCTGGCTATGACTGGTTGACAGAGACCAGCCTGTTGAGCAACAGTGTCATCCAGGATAAATTAGTGTTGTTTGAAGGCACCTTTCAAACCGTGGCTTTAACTGGAATATGTTTACAAACTACTAGTTGTACACAAAGCCAGCACTTTCCTGGTTACTTGGGAGTCTTGAAAAGGTATCAAAGGCAGCATTTTCCTGATTACTTGGAAGCCTTGAAAAGATATATGCATGTTGTTCTTTTGAATGTGAAGAAAATCAAATTAAGGTAGACTATTCTCTTAAACTTATCTTTTGCTGGAGTTCTTACTTAGAGATTTGCATACTGCTTGATAAACATCTTATCAGTTTTGTTTTCTAAGACTTTTCAGCATCTTTTTAAAGACTGGTAAGGTAGATTCTCTATGATATAAATATCTACATAACTGCATGCAATATTAAAGTAAACAAACATATTATATATCCGATACAGACTTACCAGGACCTTATTAAACTGCTGGAACTGTCTGCATCACACAATTAGCTTTTGTGTCTTGTGTCTTCTTACTGGCTGAAGGTAAATTGATAAATTTGATGAAAGAAAATCATGTTGGATTATCCGTGATCATCAGTTATACTTCACTTTTCACATTCCAGGAAAGATAGTGAGCCTTGCTGAAAACACTGAATGTTAATTGCATCAAGTGGAAAACATTATTAAACAAGTAACTGAACTACAAAGGTCAAGATGTATGCTGTTCTTTACTAAATCCATGAGATCTTATTCTGTGTACTGCATTAAGATATCAGTCTGTATTATCTTTGTAATATGCAGAAAACAGGAAAGAAATGTAAGCAGGAGTGCAGAGTAACAAAAAGACCTTACATATGCATATGAAACTATGATTATGATAAAAATCAGATACCCACTGAATAACACACAGGTTTTATTTAAGGAAGAGCTCTTCACTAACATCTGTAGTAGTTAGACATTGGTGAAAAACTGAATGCAAAATTAATTTTTGATCTCTGATGACCAAACTGTCTCCCTCAAGGTAGTTGTCGCCTTATTCTCCCTTGAATTACCATGTGTTTTGAAGTAAGAAACCCCATTATAAGAAGTTCCAAGATAACCTGCTAAGCAACTATTTGATCTTAGTTTTTGTGACTGGCTTTGTCCAATCTCAACATTCCTTGTGTTAGTTTGAGTCAATATATAATAAAGCATACAATATGCTAAATGCTATCCCCCCAAAAAAGAAAGGACCAGTCTGCCCTGGAATGCTGTTACATTTTGACTATTTCAGCATACTGCCACCTTGGATTCTGCAGTGTATTAATGGTACTCCTTAGTTTTGATATTACCTCTCTTCATTTTCTAAAAATAAAAACTTGGGAAGTAATTAATAGAAAACAAACATTCCTATGCTACTCCACTCCGTTTATGCATCATCCTAATGGTGGAAGTTTAAATTTTTCTGATTTCTCTGTCTCCCAGACAGGTACAGCTGTCACAGGGTTGGACAACAAAGACTTACTTGAAGAAGAAAGCTGTGCCTTGTTTTCCTCATCCTTCTACAAGAAACTGAGGTAAAAATCACTATCTTTTTATATGGCCTTACAATAACAGTTAAGTCAATTCTGTCAAGTCATGCTGTGAATAAAACCCAAGTTAAAAGAATTTGAATTAATTTCTGCATTTTAATGCAGATAAGACTGAATAAGGAGTAGGATTTCAATGTCATTTTGATATTTAAGCTTCAGAGGGAGTTGTCCAGGCTCTGATGGTGCCACCAGGCTCTTTTTTTGGGACATACCCTTGACTTTTCTATGACTTTCTCATGTATAAAATGGGGTGAATGCTACATGTTCCCTCTTTGCTCATACCACAGAGAAGCAATCTTCTCCTTGTCTTTGTGTACTTTGGTGCGGTTTAGGTGTCATGTCTGTATTTCTTGTGGGATGCATGCCTAACCTCAGTTGTTCTGTTAAGCCTGTGAGGTAATGGATTTGTTGCAGGCAGCACTGCAAATAGCATAGGTATGGAAGATAACAAGGTTGCTCTCTGAGCCATTAACATCTCTGTGTCTACACTGAATACTTAAGCTAGAAGGAGAAATTCTGCTTCCTTTGTTCAGAGCCAGAGCTGAGTAGTGAGCAGAGCAGCAAAGAAACCCATGCTCCTCATGATGAGGATGGGAAAACAGAAATTGTGTTCTGATAGGGAGCCAGAACACAGGTTTCATCAACAATAGTTACATTAAAATGTAGTGAAGTCGCTGCATAATATTACAGCAAATATCAAAGCATTTTCAGAATTAGTTTTTTCTCACCATCCTGAAAACCATTTTTGATGAATCAGCTACTTATTGTAGTTTATCAGACCTGCAAAAATTTTTTTTCTGCAATTATAGGCACTTGATTTGTAGCTGTCATAAATGAAAGCAGGAACTGCAGGGAGTCTGGCAAGTTTCAGTATCACATGTAACTTGTGATGCTATACCTTAAATTAGGATGCTGCAGATGCCCCACTTTCTGAACTATGGTTTTATTTTAAACAACCAATTGTGAAAATAACTAGTAACAATCACAATTAAATAAATTAAATCCATTTTCTGTTGGTAAATAATAAAATAAAGACTACTTGCTCTGAACCAAAGGAAATGCCCATTTTTCATCAAGGAATAAAAGAAATGGCTTTGACTTTTACACATTTTGAAAGCTTCAGTCTCTCCCCTAGGGAGGAAAACAGGCTTAAAATCAAGTTACATAAATATCCGCAAAAATCCTACTCATTTTGTGTATGCTCTAGCTTTAAAAACTTCTATGAACTTCTCTGAATTATCTTCTATTTTAAGATTCACGATCTACAAATCAATTATCCATGTTTATGATAATATGGCTGTACCCCTTTGTGTCCTTTTCAGATAAATGTGGTTTAACCATCATGTGAGTACAACCCTTTCCAGATAGGTTTTTTTTTACTACAGATAGGCTTTTTTCTGAAGGTCCAAACTGTACCTCCCTTTGACTGCACCAAATGAACAAAACAAAATATTCTGGATGCCTGCTTGATAATGAATAGAGATGAAGACACAGAAGTTCATGTCATGAAGACTTATTTTCCATCTTAGTTCCCCAGAGTCTCAGGTCTGCTCCAGCAAAGTTGGGAAGACTTTCTTCCTTGCCTTCAGGAGAAGTTAGTTTATGACTTTTAAATCTTAAAAGTATTTTAAAAATCCTCTTCTGATACTGGTAGAATATCATATCTGCGTTCTTCTGTTCAGAAGTCATACTGCTACTCTTTCTGACAGCAAATTCATGAACAAGAAAGAGCTATAACCTGAAAGTCTCCTTTCTGCTGGGGTGAGGTTTCAGTGCCAGTACTCTACACAAAGAATTTTACTCTAAACTTTGAAAGTCATTGCCAGCTGATTGATATTACAATCATTGGTGGGGTTTTGTTGTTTTTTTTCACCTCAGAAACTTCTCAATCTGACAAATGTTAATGCAAACCCTGTGGCATCAGCATGACCTGGCATCTACCCAACCTCTGCACCTGCACAATTACAGCCAAGCTTTCCTAAGCACTTCTTCCCTAACAGCTTGTTTTGGTTTGGGTTTGCTGTTGTTTTCTGTTGTTTTCCCCCACCTTTCTCTTTTTATTCACCAAACACTTATGGCAAGCATAATTTTTCAGTTTTTGTTTTAGAGAGTTTCTAGGAGCTAATCATATATGCCCCTTGAGAAGATTTTCAAGAGTGGCCCACATTTGAAGCTGGAGTCAGTGAGTTCCAGCAAAGATCTCAGCAAAGATCCACATGCACCTGGCTCGCCCGAAGGGCAGCAGCCGAGGCTGCTCAAGGAGTGCAGAGGCAGCAGCTGTGTTCTGCTCAGGCCACTCTGACAGTTCCCACAGCACCGATAAAAGCAGAGCTATCAATCAGTAAATAAGATCAGCCAGCACTTTAGTATTTCCCCTGCTTTCTCACTCTTTTTTTTCCCTGTTGCAAATGGCCCTCAGTGTTCTGCACGGATACACAGTCAGGTGTGTTTACACACAAGTCATTTGCATGACTGCTTGTGACCTGTCAAGACACAGAAAATTAATGTCAGCTCATTATCAGAAAGGGGAAAAAAAAATAAAAAAACTTTCACAAGGTGGAGACCAGGAACCAGATGCTTAGTTATGTTAACTGCCTAAGCCCCTGTGATTTCAGTTGAGTTCTATCAATCAATTCAGCTGAGCATCTGGTGTATAAAGAAATAAGGATGTTCATGTTAGATTTTTGTCCCCCCAAAAAAGTGAATGTAGATTTATTATGCCAAGCTTGCAATATTTGAATGGATAGAATAAAGTAGTAGTCAATAGGCTGAAAATTCTTTTTATTTATGTTCCGATAAATATAGAATAAGAGTTCAGGAATCTGTTGCAATGTCTACAGACGTGGTTACATTCAGAATGCACAGATTTAAATATGTTTTATCACATTCTAAAGGCCCATTCATTCCTAAACACAACCTCTTCTCCAACAGCAATGGATGAGCTCTACCAAGAAACAGAGGGCATATATTGGACCACAGTTTGAACTTTCATCTACAGTCTGAGAAGTATGTAGTAGATGTGCATTATTGATCAGTACTAGTTAAATTCAGGAGATCAGTTTTTCAAGTCACAAGGAAACGTGTAGCTCATTATGTAAAAGCTAAAACATGGAATTTGTTCTTAATTTCATTAAGTTTTATTTATTCAGAGAAATGAAGGAAAACAATGCCTGATTTAGGCTTTTGACCATGCTGATTTTTGCATAAAGACTGTAATTTCAGGACTTTCTATAAAGATTGCCTGTATCTTGGTAATTGATCTACACTTTTAAAAAGAAAATACAAAATCCTAAACTTCTACTTGCCTTTTACTTGCCTTAGAATCAAAATATCTCTCTGTAAATACTAAAAAGAACTAATTTATGATGATAAAAATATATGTGTATTACATGTGGTATCACACTAAAAAAAAATAAAAAGTTGTCACCCAGCTTTTTTGTGAATCTTATGGCCCAGGTTGTACCAGCTGTGTGATGCTCCCAGGTAATTTCTGGCAAGTTGAAGTCCCCTGTAAGGACAAAGGCAGTTGATATGGAAGTGTCCCTTAGCTCCTCAAAGAAAATTTGTCAGCATCATCATCCTAGCCAGGAGGTCTATAGTAGACTCCTACAATGACATCTGCGTTATTTGTTTGCCGCTTGATTCTTACCCAGAGGCTCTCAATTGTGCCATTGGCAACTGTAAGCTCCATACATTCTAAACTTCGTATAACGTACAGTGCCCTGCCTATCTCTTTTGAAGAGCCCGTAACTGCCCAACAGGACACTCCAGCCACAAGACTCATCCCACCAGGTAGCACTTATGACAATGATGTCAAATCTCTGGGACAGGCCAGGGCTTGGAGCTCCTCTTGTTTGCTTCTCATGCTGCATGTGTTAGTGAAGAAACCTTTCAGGTATAGGACATTGCTGACAACACCTCTTGAGGTAGATTGAAGAATCTCATGAGTGCTTACTTCCTCAAGTTTTGACACACCATCTCGTCACTCGTCACTGGTGAGCCTGGTTTGTCCCTTTCCCACTTCCAAGATAGTTTAAAGCTCTATCAACAAGCCTCACTACCTCCTGTGTTAAACTTTTTACCCTCTGAGATAGGTGCATCCCGTCAGGTATCAGTAGACCAGATGTTGAGTAGATCATCCCATAGTCAAAACCCACAAAATTTCTATGATTACACCAACCTCAGAGTCACTCATTGACCTGAAAGGTCTGCCTATTCCTATCAATACTATTCCTCATTACTGGAAGAATCACAGACATCACTGCCCATGTTCCTGATCCCTCTACCAACTGTCCCAGGGTCCTGAAGTCTCTTTTCTTTGCCCTCAGACTTTTCTTTGTTATTTTGTCACTTCCAGTTTGAACAATCAATAGTAGATAGTAATCAGAAGGCCTTACTAGGCTGGAGAGTTTTCCAGTAATGTCCCTTATCGGAGCCCCTGGGTGACAACAGACATCCCTGTGAATGGGGTCTGGTCTGCATGTCAGGCCCTCCATTCCCCTCAGAAGGGAGTCTCCTACAACAGCTACCCTTTTTCCTGCTAACAGAGGAGCTCTTGATACAGGGTACAAGTGTTGTTTTAGGAGGCCTCACTACCCCAGAAGAACCTTCGCCCACCACATCAGTTGTCTGGCCCTCTAGTTCCAGAGCCTCATACCTGTTGTAGAAGACTCCAGTCCTACTTGTCAGATTCTGAGAAGGAGGGGGAACCTTTCCCCTGGTACGTGCAGTGACCTCTTTCCAGCCTTCTTTACAGACCCTTGACTAACAGTCCTTTGAGTAATTACCCTACAGAGTTCTGAGTCCACCCACTACAATGGAGGTTCAAGACTCCCAAGAGTCTTGAGACTGTAGCGTCTCCAAAAATGATCGGTGTCTCTCTTGCTTATTCAGTTAATACTACAAAGTCTGTTCACTTCTTCCTGTAGCTCTTTCACCTGATGACACAGCTTTTCAAACACAGACATCTTCAGCAAAATAACTGTTTGCTGGCCCCAGCCTCATGAAGAGGCATCAGGCAATTCTGGGAACCTGTGACTGGGAGAGCAGTGTCTGCCTGATCTGTCTGGCTGGAGGCCTCTGACATTGCTGGTTCAGGGACTCCTGCAGCTACAGAGGATTGAGCTTTAGGGCGAGTCAACATCATAACTGAGGAAGCTTAAACTAGTGTGTTAATAAGACTGGGGCTGAAAGGTTCTCTTTTCTTTTCCTTACCAGCTACGGACTCTGTTGCTCCCTCTATTGGCTGCTCCTGGATGGCCAGAGAGGAGCCCTCGCTGCTCGCCTTGCCTGTGCAAACTGCCCTGCTAACTGCTGTGCGACATCCTCACTGCCCTGGCACATCCCCACTGCTGTGCCAGGATGCTGTTTGCCTGCCTCGGGTCTCTCCCGCTTCCTGGAGTCATTTAAAAGTCCCTCCATCACTCCCAGCACCGCCCTCTCCTCTCCCGATTATCTGCTGAGGGTTTCTGTGTCGCGAGCCTCCTGCTTCAGTGCCCCTGGGCTCAGGAACGCCCTTTACAGTTGGCTCTCACCTCCTGGACCTCCCCTTACTCAGGGCTGCCCAAGCTTCAGTGAATTTTCCAAATTTGTTTTTGAAAAATTGTGATTAAAAACTTGTATTTGAGGCATTACACACATGTAGACTCATATAGCATAGTGTATGTTTATGTAAAAACATTATAGTATGATATAAATTTTTGAGAAAGGACATTTGTACTTTGGTTTTCCCCTTAATTTTGAGCTTTTTAATTGTTTTTCTTGTGTTATACTCCGAGGGATGGTTTTCTTTTAAGCAGAGACATTTGTGTTTCAAAACATGGCGACATAATAATCACCTGTTCCAAATCCTGGTGTTGGCCTAGGTAGTCATTCATTACCTCTTTTAAGAGGTCAGTTACAGGGGTAATGTGGGCACCCTTGCTTACCTTTGCAAAATGTCTGAAAAATTTAATTGCTTAAATCTCCCTTTTCTGGTTGATTGAAGTATCTTTATTTATATCTTGGAAAGAATTATTTACAACTTTCATTTCAGGCATATTATGCCCAGTAAGCACTTTTAGTCAATTCAATTTCCCTTGGCTACTCATCTGTGCCTGTTTTGGAAAATCACGTATATCTTGCTAGGCAGGATTATCCTCTTCAGAGACTGAAAAAATAAGATTATGACCATTACTCTCTAGGTAACCACCAATTTCTGGAAAAGTAAAAAAAATCATATTTAGTCTTTGAAAACAGGTCTGAAATAGATACAGATGGTACGTACAGTGGGATTTCAGGGGTTTTTTTCTTTTTTATTTTCCTTTTTTTTAGCAAAATGAGCTCCTAGTGGCTCCAATCTCATTGCATTTTAACCAGCTGGTGAGAATTGATCACCCTTGCCATTTTTGTGTGACACTGCTTACCTTTTTACACAGCTGACCATAAACCCAGACTACCTGCTGAAGCAGAGCTCCTAAAATATAGATAATATGTTTCCCTGCACTAATCATATTTTCCTGTGTAGTTGTATTTTTTCAGTTTGTTTTATTTAAAGTATCAGAAAGTCTGTTTTTCAATTAGTGAAAACTCTAACTCCTCCCATTCTTTTTGAACAGGGATTTTGACAGAAAGCATTAATTTTTAAAACCTTTGAAATTCTACATCCTTGTGCTTTGACTTTGTATTGTGATTTATTCCTTCCCATAGTCTTGCTTTATCTTACATTCATAATTATGGACTTTGCAATGAAATTGTTGGAACTTTCATTTTATGGATTGATGACTTGTAACTAATTAAATCTTCTTTATTTTTTCCTAATTAAGAATTACTGCTTGTTCTAGAAGACGAGGACACTCATCTGGGTGTGACTTTAGCAGACTTGCTTCCAATGGAGCCTTCTTGATAAAACTCTGCTTGCCAGTGGCAGCATTTAGACTTTCTTTTTCACCCAAGATGATCAGTAAAGATTGTTACGGCCACAACAAAACATTTAAATTCTGAAAAAAGGCTGGTGAATGTAAACAGACCTGCCCTACATCAGTACAACATCTAGCTCACATTTTACTTGTCCTACAGCTCTTTAAATATATGTGAGCAGAGAAAACAAAAGGATGTCCCAAATTAGAAAAGTGCAAATAAGCAAAGGTACAATGTCTCTGGACTTGCATGTTTGAACATTACATATACTATGAAAAATATAATTGTAGGTACCAAACTGATAATTGTACATCTGCTTATGGAGCTGGATAGAGAAATTTGAAGGGGAAAAATACAAGATTGAACAGGTCTTTTTTTTCTTCTTCTTCTTCTTCTTTTTTTTTTTTTTTATTTTATTAGGATCTGATGCAAATTCCCATAGCTTCAGTGAACTTTGGATTGTATCTCTGGAAAATAAAAGCATTCATCTTGATCATAAAAATTCAGATAGAATAAGAATGCAAATAAGCCCAGCTCCTGCCAACAGCAGGGACCTGTCCCCACAAGTGAAACCTGAGAGGAGGACTGGTCCAGAAG
>JAOXXN010000446.1:101550928-101565458 GCA_026770055.1 Myrmophylax atrothorax | reverse complement strand
ACTAGTTTTGATCAAGTTAAGGCTCTTTGAATTAATTCCATGCTTATCTGCACGCACCTGTGAGCTTGGGAATAACTTGTCTTAGTTTTGGGTTTGAAACGGAACTAAGAAAGGCAGGCAGGTATCCTTTTTTTTTCAAATAGACTTGGAATAGAGACTTTCTGGGAGATCTTTTGAATTTAAGCATTGAGTATATTTCTCCAGACTGGAACAACATACTGGCTCCCCAAAAAATCCAGAACTGTAAGGAATGGTTTACAATTCTTGTCTTTTCACAAAATACGCTACATAAATACCATGCATTTCTGATATTGATTCCACTCTCTAATGCAGTTATGAAAACCTCCAGGTAGTATCCTCAGCTGATTTCACCACTGAATGAAAAAAGAGCCTTGCAGAAGTTGCTTTTGCAAAATCAGTTTCTGGACATGGTACTCTAGGCACAAATGAAAACAGCACAAAACCTTTAAATACTGATGTAGAATTTGCTTTTTCTGATTTTATGGCATTAACTGATAATACTCAACATAAACAAAAACACCCCAACCAGTTTGGTATATTAAGTCAAGTACAAGGCTTGCCAGAATAATCTGCAAAAATCAATTGAAGGACTGTCTGCAAACAGAAACATGGCAATTCTTGTGTCCTGAACCCAGTATGACACACAGAAGAAGAGAACTACACACCAGTGACAAAGTTGTGCAAAATACCTGCAATCAAACTCTAGCCTTATTCCAAAGAGTTTACACATGAGAAGAAAAGGGTTGCTCATCTCAAGATGTACAAACCCCATGTAAACTCACCTCAGCAGCCAAAATGAGGCTGGAAAGAGGAACGGTTATGAACAAATAATGTGACCACTGACAAACTGACAAAGAGTTCATTTGTGATCTCTAGTACTTGACAAAGATGTGCATCAGCTACGACACAACATGAATAAGATTCCATGAGGTCTAAGGTTGAAGAAGCCACAGAGCAGATACAGCTACCATTTATACAGGCATTAATATGTAATAATGCATTGCAACACACTGAATTCCTTTGGGCTAACACTAAGTAAGCAGTGGTAAAATTGTATGGGAAAGACACCATTTTAAAAAGTGAAATGGATGAGTTTTTTAATCTCAGATTCACAATTTCATGCTTTTTACAGCAGCAAAAAAGGCAGCAGGAGCACTTCAACATGAACTGGCTACTTTCTGCATGTTGTTTTAGCCTTCCTCAGCTTGAGCAGGAGAAACTCAGAGTAATGAAATTTAGAAGAAAACGAAAGTATATAGTGCTATGCACACTTCTTTGCAAATAGCATCTTAAAGCTTTTAATAATGGGGGATGATAAAGAGCACTCTTGAGCAACACATTTTCACTGATATGGTAAACTGCTGATTACAATGTTGTAATGATGGATGCAGTACACTTTGTAAAACATAGATATACTGTAACTGCTGGCTCTTGATTACTGCTTTTAGTTTTAGTGGGGATGTATCTCTACATATACCTACCTACACACATGGACATGCACAACACATATATAATATTTAATATGATTAAAAGAGAATTTATACAAATATGAGACTGCTAGGAAGTACATGCTAGTTTGACCTATGACAATTACAAAAGAAAACATTTAGTGTCGTACTTACTCCTGTGACAAATCTATCTTGGGAAACAATAGTTCTTTTGTATATTTTTGTTGTGTAAGAAGGATCAAGTGAGCTTAAACAGCTAGATGTCCTTAAGTTTATTTCCTTCATGCACTGTGTAGCCAACCTTGGGAAATTAATGACAAAAGGCCTTACAAATTTTGAAGTTTTACCTGGGATCAATGGAAAATGGGAAAACAGTAGAAAAGATGGAAGAAATTTCATTAAAGTTACAAAAATATAGAAACACGATTTGGTCCAGGAAATTCCCCAAGCTGAAAACAGATGAAGTTTGAAAGAATGACTGAGAGAAGGCTCAAATCTCTTTGTTCTGCTACAGCAGGTTGTTAGGTGTCCCCTTTGCAGCCCTCCAAGAGGAATCAGATACGGGCTGGCTCTTGCTGTCACCCTCTACACCCATTCCAATGGTGTGTGCTCTTATCTTAAGACACCTAGAGGTAAAACTTAGCTAAATAAATCCAGACTATAAGATAGTCTCAGGCACATGGTGTGACTCTTAGGGATAGTCGTGTGCAGGGCTAAGGGTTGGACTTGATGATCCTTGCAGGTCCCCTCCAACTCAGTATATTCTGTGATTCTGTGATTCTGTTCACATGCAATTAGTAAACAAGAAATGAGCATCTGATGAAGAAAACTGCAAAATAATCCTTCTTTGAATTTTAGGCACCCAAAACACTGATCTCATATTTTGCCTGTTAAATATCTGCCTTGATTCAGATATATTTTTCTACTAATGTCTTTCTTGCTGAATACTTTTAACTGTAACAGAATTCAAGAATACTATGGACTATATCATAGAAAGTCACACAGTGAGGAGTGCAGCCTTTGTCTAAATTAAGTTTTTATGATCTTAGAAGTGATAACACTTTAGAAGCACTTTATAAGATGAGGACAGTCTGCTACAGGAATAATGCCATGTTTTGGTTACAAGCCCATAGTTAAAGCACACTTTTATGCTGTTGTATTAATGGACATAATTTTTGGTCAGAGAAAAGAAAACACAGCTTACTGTAAGTGAGCTCAGCAAGCTCATTCCTTCAGGTTTTGAATTTTTGTTGTTCTTTTCTGAAGACAGTCAATAGCTAACAATTAATTATAAATAGCATCCAAGATTATTTCTTTTCCTGTGTATTAAATACAGTGATGGTTTTTATTCAGTAGGGGAATTAGCATGATATTTACTTTTAATGTATAAATAACTTTATAGTCCTTACTCAGGCAAAAATTGCTCCTGCTTCTTCTCTAAGTGCCAACTCCCTCTCTATTGAATGCTGCAAAAATAATTATTTACCCCTTCAGGAAGGTAAACAATAAGGTTTGGGGTTTTTTTTTCTTTCAGGAAAAACATTTTGCCTCTTAGGAGATCTTGATCTGTGTAAAAAGCTAGTAGTATACTTCTGAAAGTCAGTTAATTTCTGAGATTTTTAATCAAAGAATAAAAAGTAAATACTAAATAAAGATGTAGATATATTTATAATATATTGCTGTGATTTTGTCAGGAGATGGCAAGACATTGCCCACACAAAGTGACTACCCCCATAAAAGCATCTTCTTTGAGGATGGAATTATAAGCACATTTTGCATTTCTGTTTTGGATTTGTCAAAGAGGTTGTTTGCCTCTGGATGTGTCATACATTTTGGGGGAAATGGAGTAATTTATAATCCATTATAAATCAGTAAGTTTTCTAAACTATGCAGACTTATTGCTTATCAGGTTTATAAAGTCTTCTCAGAAAAAGATACTGAAGAGATGTATTTCTCCCTAAAATCTATGCCTAGCCTTTGACTGATGAAATAAATTTCTATCTCTGTAAAGTTACCCTTTCACTTTATATATTCCAAAGTAAAACAATTCTGACCTGAAATTACAGTGTCCTGCAAAATACATGTTTGTCATACTATATGACAAACTCCTGTACACTCCTGTATGTCTGACAGGAGTGTATCATACTGATATAGCAGGCGGTCTTTAGCATAGGACTATATTTTCTACTGTTTTCTTAAAATTATTCTGAGGGTGTACTTGGAAAACCTATTCAGCCTCAGAATATTCATTATTTCATAATCAGCAAAAATATTTCATAATCTCAGTTTCTAGAAGTGTGTTACAGTGTTAAAAAGAACAACACTCATCTGAGTATTTATGCTGTCAGTACAGAATGGGGATTTGTTTCTCTGGGTTGTGAATTGTTTGGCAAATAGACTACAAAGTTTCACCATAGACCGAAATTGCTGATCTTTGACTTTATGCTTCACTGATATGATATTTATTTTTATCTTATCTTGGATAACTAAATTTAGATCTGTTCATTTTTGCTTATAAAGAGTTTCACTTGCAAATATTCTGTGCTCTAAGATTTGCATTATTCATACTGTAAAAAAACCTATAAATCATGGTGTGCTGGTGTGGTCCAGAGCAATATATTGAATTTTCAATTTGGTCAGATATATTATTGCTCTAACATATCTCAGACAAATAATCATAGGATAGCCTGGAAAATCATCTAGTTCCACTACACTCCTGCCATCAGCAGGGACACCTTTCACTAGACCAGGTTGCTCAGAGCTCCATCCAACCTCATCTTAAACACTTCCAGGAATGGAGCATCCACAACTGCCCTGAGCAACATGTTCCACTGCCCTCTCAGTCAAAAATTTCTTCCTAATAGCTAATCTAAATCTACTCTCTTTCAGTTTGAAGCCATTTATCCTTGTCCTGTCACTATATGCTCATGTAAAAAGTCTTTCTCTCTCATGGGCTCCCTTCAGGTTCTGGAAGGCTAAAGTTAGTTTACATCAAAGCCTTCTCTTCCCCACGTTGTACAATCCCATTTCTTTCAGCCTTTCCTCATAGGAGAGGTGGTCCATCCCTCAAATTATCTTGGTGGCCCTACTCTGGACTCTGTAGAAAGTTAGGCAAAGCTGTGACATACCCTCTTTCTGGTCTGTCTCTGATACTGTTGACATTTTAGTGGTACTGCTAGTATTTTAGTGGTACTGTCTGAAACATTGGTATTATTAATAAATCTCATAGGAGCATGAGACATATTCTAGAAAAATATGAGATCACTATAAGAGGGCACACAAGTTTCCATGTGTCTTCCTGAGACCATTTACTGGTTTCTGCCACAGATGTACATTGGTTGGGCACAAGGAGCCACTGCATTTATGGATTCCTGAAAAGCATTTCTCTGAAGTTGCAAACCAGTTCAGCAAAGCTCTGTACAGGTATACACTGGTATTAGTGTCCCCTCTATTGCACAGTGAGTGCTGCCTGAAGACATGCAGCAAATTTTGAACCACTATTGAGAAAAGCACAATGCAGTGTCTAGCAAGAGAACATTTCTATTTTCATGTTTTATTTATTAGCACTACAACTAAATAAAATACCACAAAAGCATGTTCCCCTGTTAAAGAGGCTGACAGAAAGGTGGCTTAAATGAAAGGTAGACTGGAACATGAGGAAGCTTTGTCAGTGACATCGCCATGTACTATAGATTGGGTTTCGGTGCTACCTGGAACATGGGAGACTGTTCATTCCATTTTACTTCTTTGCCTGATTTGAAGTAATCTGGGATAAGAAACTCTACATTAAATCAGGCAGAGAAAAGTCATATTTTTTATTCAGACTAAGAGCCATTTGCTGGAACAGTCTCAAGAATGTGAAAGTGTCTTGCATACTTCTGTGTCTGCAAGGAGCATTTTCCTTTCTTTGCTTTGAATGAATTAGAAATGAAACATTTAAGGAATGTCCATTTGTACAGTTGAAGCTCAGCACTAGCACTGAACTCGTTTCAGTTCAGGAAACCAACCTTTCATTGAACTAATGAGTAGAAATCAATCAAAGGAAATCTCCAAATCACTTTAAGTTCAGTGACATTTGTTGAAGAATTCTGGTAATATTAAAATATTTGCAAGCTACAAATCTATAACCTGGCCTTGGTTTTTTTTTAGTTCACTAAAAGAGGATATACATATTTGCAGTACAGTCTGAGCTCCTGCATCCCTATGTATTGTACATAAATAAATTGCCTTCACCCTGTACAGTACAGTGCACTTATCTGGTCCATTAAATTGTAACAGAAAACTGCTCATATACTGATGTTACAACCATATGTGTTGCTCTGAGCTTTCTCAAATAGTAGCTGCACCTGACTGGTCTGTATACCTCTTAATTTCTTAGTAGAGGAAAATATGGAAAAGGAAATTTGTGTAAAGGCAATAGAGGATTACAGAAAAAAAAGATTGAAAAGAAAGCAATTTAGAAAAAAAACCATCTCCTTAAATCAGACCAGTGTTAGAAAGAGCAGATGTTTCTTTGTGCATTTCAAGTCTATTTTTATTCTTTGGCAGTCATAAGCTAGGTTCTTCCAGTTGTTGTGTTCTTTTTTTTTCCCCTTAGCCATATGAGAATGTATTTAATGATCTGAGTATTTTATCAGAGAAATTTTTGTGATTTTTTTCACTTCAATGAAATGTATTTTACAAACAAAATTCTTCATTATGTCCATATTACAGATGTTATCCTGAATTCCAGGTTAGTTTCTTTCTTTCGTTTTGCACAGCTGATGGGATTCCAAGCTCTGCAGTAATTAGGAAGGATTTGGTTGTCTCCTATAGGAATCCAGTGTCATTTCAAAAATCCAAGGACATCTAAAATGCCTACGTGGAGGTGGGGGAGCCTATTCAGGTCTTGGACACTTGATCCCTTCTGATAGGGGCTGAGAAGGTATCCTGTGGTGCCTAAAATGACAATCAGGATTTAGATGTAGGCAAGTGAATCTCACCCTAAAGAGAGGGCAGAGATTTAGGCTGTGAAAAGTAATAAGTGCTGCTTTGACTGTTGAGTTTCTGTGATGTTTTTACAGCTACTGCAAAAGACTACTGAAGAACACAGAGAAGAACATCAGGTTATAGAATCATGTGAACTTGTGTCTCAGTTGTGTTTCTGCTCCCACAGAGGTTCCCAGGGATAAAGCACTGAGATACTGTAGGCAACCCCACCTGATCTCTTGTCTCATAAGTCCTGTAGTAGCCATATTGCCATACAGGTTGGGTGCTCTAGGGCATCTCAGACAGCATTAAACACTTACATTGAATTAATTTATGAATTGGTTCCTACAAGGTTTGTATGATGTTCTTTTTATCTACTATGTAGGATCCACTACATATCCTATATCCACTATAGGAATGAAGCCTTTTAAGTTTACATCTGAGCTAAATAGCCTAGGCTTTTTTCATAACCAGTGAAGAGAAAATGATGGGGGTTTAGGTAAGATTGTCCACTGATCTATCTCAAGATCAGCCTAGATCAGATCCAGGTATTTATACTTTTTCTATCATTTTTTTCTCATTCAAAAAAGCAATTAGAGTACCTTGTATATAACACATCTCAGAGCTGAATATATACTGGACAGAACATAAGTTTGTCCACAATGTACCCATTTCCTGTCCTATGACACTGTTAGAATGAGATGTAGAACCTTATTTGACCACTCTTTTGTCTGAGTGAAACCATTTCTAATGATTAAAAATTTCCCATATCATTTTGTGTGGGAAGGTGGAGACCATGACCCAGTCTTCCATGGTCCCAGAATTCATCTCTCAGGGAAAGACAATAAATCTGACCTATTAGCATGCACCTTTTGTAGTGGTTTTTGGGGGTGCAAATACAGTCTCACTCATTCCTCTCTAATGTATCTTTATATCTGTTTTCCCTTGTGATATCTCAATAACCAACACAGCAGAGAATCAAACACAAACTGTTACACTTCCTGTCTCACCTCACAAAACTTAAGTACCCATCTACCAATATCCTATTTAAATATTTCCATAATGCATCAACATATCCTTAGGTTGAGGAGATTTTTTTCCTATGGATCTCTAGAAAATGTTAGTCACAAGTTTTAAGCTGCAGGAGGCGAAAATAAGTTCAGAGTTATTTTTTTGCCTAGGTAGCAGAAAATAAAGACTATAAAAAGATGTCTGCTAATGAACTTTTGTAAATTATGTGACTTGGGTAAAAAAAAAAGAAAAAGAAACATAAATAGAAAATAGCAGGAATTGAAATAAAAGAAATGGAATAGAGTATCAGCAATTTAATGTGCACGTGAGTTTCAAACACAACTGAAAAATGCTTTGCTTCAGGCAATTTCATCAAATAGAAAAAAACAACCTTCCATCACTTTTATTTGTAGAGGTTCTTTGAGTTACTAAGTAACCTCTGCACTAAAACATTTCTCCTTGGAAAACAAACCAGGGCAGAAAAGCAGGAGCCATATATTGCAGTTCCTTCAACAGATCAGTACTCTGTGATGTCAGGTTTCAAAGTATAAAAGATAATTCTTTAAATAACCTGGTTTTGTAGAGTCCCTTCTGTCTTTTCTCCCATCATGGGTTTCAGATGCTGAAGGACTCTCTAAGAAAGTCTAATGTAATAATTCCCAGCAGGCAACGTCTTAAAAGCATCTCACTCACACAATTTCCCCCCTATATTCATGAATAATAGTCAGCTCTTACAGTTCTGAGTGCAACAGTCAGTCCAGCTGGAGGGAAGGAACCAGTGCCCCATAATTTTTGGCTGTTGAGTGGAACGTGACTGCAGCCAAGAATAGATAAAAATTTGATTTACATTTACTTTTACTAATATTCTGATCATTCCAGGAGCCCCATTATTTATCTTTTTCAAATGGATCCTTTACAGGCTTTTAAGCTCTTAAGCTAAGCTAATAGGCTGTAAGTGAAGAAAATCTAGGGTGAGAAGGGGAATATTCTTTTTCTTTGGATCATTGCTTATCCTTAATTAATTTCAAGCTTGTTTTATATCCTTATCACCATTATTTGTCTTCCTTTCTTTGGTATTGCTATTTTTATGTACTGTTTTTATGTCATTTCAATGATGGACACCAATGAAAATTTTGAACCCCCATCACCACTGTCGAGTGATAGTATCCTTGCCACCATTTTTCCTGAAACCTGCCAAAGAGAAAGAATAACAGCATATCTCACAGCTTTCTGACCATGTGATAAACAAGATATTACTTTGGGAAGCAAGGCTATGTGAATGTCATTAAAATATAATAGCACTAACTCTGATGAAAAAAATACTATATTTTCACCAGGAATCAAAAAATCTAATGTGAGTGACACTTAGAGGACAGCTTTAATTTAATACTGTTGATAGTAATTTCAATTCCTTAGACTTTGCCTTGTAAACTTGAGAGCTGTAACAGTTGAATCTTTCCCTCCCACTTCATTCATCTATCCATTCACATCATCAGCCTGAGCAAAATACTTCCTTGCTTGCCTGCTCTAATCAATCCTGAGAGCCTGTGAACTCTCATTAACTTACTTAACTACTTCATAGGGGGTATTGTAAGAATTAATTAAACAGTTCCTGTTTGGACACTCCTTTGAATATGTATGGTGCTGTGGAAGTGCTATGCTATTTTTTAAGAAAATTCATTACTTAAGCAACAAATAATGAATAAATCATTTCAAGTTTTCACAATGTCTATCTTAGCTGCAGATCAGCTCTTTCCATGTTTCAGGACTCAGTTACTGGGTGTGTGAATGTAAGTCTTTGCAGTTGGACATGTGGTTGATTTCAGTATAGTTAGGTCAGAATTCACAAGTGAGTATCAAAGCCTGAATAATAGTGTCTGATTTAGGTTCTCTTCTCTTATTTGTGCTGCAGGTAGCTAGAATCAGTGGAAAGAACTTTATCTCTCCTTTCTTTGTCCCCCCCTTTTTTTTTTTTTTTCCAGAAGGCTTAAAGGATGGGAAAAACCTCCTTGTGGAAAGAGAAATGTGAAAAAGTGCAGACAGGAGAGTAAGCCTTCCACATTCCAAAGAAGATGGGGTCTCAGGAACATGCAAAAGTTGTAGTACAGAAAGCAGGTGACAGATTTGCTATTTTCCTTAAAGTTATACCTTATCCTTAGCCCACTCAAGAGGATGCCAGGGTGCCCTCTGTGTGCTCTGAAGTAATTTCTGAAGGTCTGTAAGGTGCTAGAGGAGAAGTACACTATCCCTACTTGACTTTGCACTTTTTATTTCCTTCGAGACCAGCAACTGCATTGGTCTGAAATTCAAAATAAAAACCCCAACCTTTTCAAGATTTCTGTTCCATATTTTTGTTGATCTGAAAAACATTTTTGAGAAACATCTTATCCCAGTCTCCTTTCTTCCTCCTTTTGGTATAGGATAGACTGGAAAAGGAAGATTTAAGTACTGTTACAGTAAAAACAAAGAAAGTGTTTCTCTAAAATGTTGCCAAACATAGTTGTGCATGACTCAGTAAACACACTAAACAATTCAGTTTTCAGATCTTATCCGTTTTCCCCACCTTTGGGAACAATGCAGTGGGAAAGTGATGTATTCATTCTCTAAAACTATCCAAACTAAAGTTACCAAAACATTTCAGCACCCAGGTTACTCATGACTATCAACTTTCACTGGCCATTTAACAGGAAATTCAGCAGTCATGCTATTGAAAGGAAGCTACTGCCAGAATAACCCAGCTTAATGTGAGAGAAGGACAGTGAGGGTCATAGGCCTACCTTCTGCTTCCTAAAGCCAGGTATTTGAGGCTGGAGGGCAGGTCTGAGGCATTGCATTATCAAAGGATTCAAGAATTACTGAAGAGAAGGGAGGGGACATCAGGGAATATTACAGACCAGTATGGCAGTGTTAAATTAATTCAAGCACATACAGTAATGGGTAGCAGAATGAAGTAAGCTGAGTTGCTTTCATATGTGAACAGGACAGAAGCAATGTTGAGAGCGCCATGTAGCCTTGGTGACACTACCATTTGGACTAGAAATCTATAGGATTGTGGCACAATTTCTCACCAACTCCCATGGTCCTTTTATTTTTTCACGGAAAACTCACCATTCTGCAATGGAGAGAGGGATAAGCACTCCATTAATGTCTTGGGTCATGGCTAAGTCATGGTCTTGGATATGAAAAGTGAAGAATGCAGTGCAAACATGCCTCAGACGCCAAGGAAGACAGATGTCTGAAACAGTATTTACAAGAAATTCACACTGTAAAATGATGATTTTTAAGCTTTCTTTTTTAAAAAAACCCGTTAGTCTTCTAACTTTGTATCCCAGCATATCAGAGGGTTTTTTAGCATGATGTATTTTTACTTTGGCAAACTTCAACAAAAATTTAAACATTTCTTCCTCTAACCTTTGCCAAGACTGAGACAAATCATGAAGAAATCAGCTTTAAAAACTTAAGTAGTGAAAGCAGTAGGTCCAGTGCCACTACACGCAGTCACAAATACACTTGGATAAAATCCTCAGAGGACAGTTCTGCCTGTCTGGGGCATGGAGCTCTGAACTGGCTAAGGGCAACCAAGGCATCTCTGCCTACCCCACCTCAGCCAGCTGAGATAGTGGTGAGTAGTTCCAGACAAATAGGCAACTCTAGATTTCAACCTTTCTTTTCCTTTTCTCTTTTTTTTTTTTTTTAAGGTCAAAGACCAAAAAGAAAAAACAAACAAACAAACAAAAGCCCCCCAAAACAAAGGAAAGAACAAAATTCTTCCAAATATTATCAAAATGGATTTAATGTAAAATGGTCATGCCAAAAAACTTCATCTGGGTAATATTGCTCTTTTTTTCTTCCCCAGAAGGCAATTTTGTGTAAAACAATTTATAAAGTGAGTGAAGCAAGCTTTGTGGGAACATGGCAGACCATTATTCATAGATGACAAAATGCATCTCTCCATACTTTCAGTTTATTATTTCTGTTGAACAAATTATTGTGTAAAGCATCTTCTTGATGAGAGAATGAATTACTGAAACTTTGATGAGCAAGAGAAAAAGAATTTAATGAGTTTGAGAGGGTTGCATGAACTTTTATTTTTAGAACTCAATGATGCCATTGAGACATTCTGTTCTTTTGTTTCAAATGGGAAAACAAATTAATAGTTATTAATTATTATTATTTCCTCTTCCATGTTCATTGGTATGAACACCCTCTAATGTCTATTTTCCTATCAAAACACACTTTTTCCTGTAGGTCTTAATCTTGTAATGATTAAGGTATTAGACTTAACTTTGATGTACTTATTACCTGAAGTCTTCACAAAATTAGAAGTATTTCTAAGACCAGAGTGGATTACACACAGGGAAAACTCAGAAGATTTTTGATACTTAGAACCTTAGAAAGGCACAAATAACCTCAACAAGAATTTCAGAAAACTGTAATCTAAAAGAGTCAAGTTTGAATTAGAGAGCTACTATCTTTAACTGTTATATACAAGGAATTCACACTACCTTGTTTAGATGCCCACAGAGGATGACCTAAGTTAAATGGCTTACCTCTTACCTAGGCAAAAAGAAAGAAATAGGTTCTATGTTGAGCTTGACAGACCAGCCTGTTTAAAAGGATACTCTGGATTTCCCTTGTGATAAATTTCACTTTCTCTGCTGACTATATAGGCAGGCTACAAAGACCAATCTCTTTGCTCAGCATATAAACTAGGCACTTAAAGCTAAGATGAGCACACATCATATTGTATTGCCCTTTATAAAAGCACTGAAAATGTTCTTGCTATCTTGTTTGTGTATATACATGCATGAAAACAGGGAAACAAACATGCTTATTGTACATGTGTACAACTACACAGATTCCCAGATGAATATGTGTTTTGCAATGATCACAAAAAAAAGATCAATACTATATCTTCCATTTGATCTCTTTTATCACTACATCTTTACTTTTTTATCTAGCAGGCTCATAATTTCACAGCTGAATTTTAAATTTGCCTATCAATAATCAAGTAGCATTATAGGGACTCTAAAGTAAATGTACAAAAAGCTTATATAAATTTTAGAAATCTGGTCAGACATTTCATACCTGAAGTCTCTTTTATTGCATAGTTGTTTGCACTAGCTAGAAAAGTATACTTTTCCAGGTCAGTGAAATCACATGTTTTATCAAACAGGGAGGGGAGCCCTCTGGGTATGCTGAGTAAGAACTCAGTAGAATCTAGTTTTGAAACTTTATGCTTTAATTAAAATGTATACTGATGTGTAGTTATTTCCCTGAGCACAGCAATATGGTAATAAGCCTTTAAAAAAATCAGACCTCTGCAGTTTCAAAGTATATTTTTCAATCTGATCAAACTTTTTTTTTTTCTTTCTCTAATCAGTACTTTTTGTTGTTTATGCATACGGTATTATATTTGATTCCATTCCCCTGTGGATTACTTTGTATCTTAAATATGTTGAGTAAAGATCCCTTAGAAACATCAAAAAAACAGTATGAAGGAATACTTCTTCTCCACAAAGACTCATATACCTAAAAAGACAGGCACCTTCCATGAGAAAATTTTGTCGTTCTTGCTATCTTGCTGAGTGTACTGGTTTTGGCAGGGAGAGAGTTAATTTTCTTCACAGTAGCTGGTATGGGGCTATGGTTTGGATTTGTGGTGAACACAGCATTGAAATTTCAGGGATGATTTTGTTACTGCTGAGCAGTGCTCACACAGAGCCAAAGCCTTTTCTTCTCCTCACCCCACACCATCAGCAAGGAGGCTGGGACAGCTGATCCCCACTGACCACAGGGGTATTCTATAACATGTAGCATCATGCTCAGCATATAAAGCTGGGTGGAGAAGGATGAAAAGAACATGTTTGGAGTGATGGTGTTTGCCTTCTCAAGTCACCATTATATGTGCTGGAGCTTTCTTGGGGATAACTGAACACAGAATCACAGAATCACTTAGTTTGGAAAGGCCTCTAAGATCATCGAGTTCAACCTTTGAACAATCAACATCTTGTCAACTAGACAATAGCACTAAGTGACACACCCCATCATTTCTTAAACAACTCCAGGGTAGTTGGTTCCAATTCCTAACAAACTTTTTTGGGAAGGAATTCCTCCTGATGTCCAACCCAAACCTCTGCTCATGCAGCTTGAGGCTACGTCTCTTTGTCCTGGCAACACCTGCCTGCCTATGGGATGTAGTGAATGAGTTCCTTGTTTTGTTTGGCTTCTGTGCATGGCTTTTGCTTTACCTACTAAACTGTTTTTATTTCAGTCCATGAATTTTCTCACTTCTGCCATTCCAATTCTTTCATCCCACCAAGGGGGAGGTCAGTAAACAACTCTGTGGACTTGAGCTGCTTGCTGAGGTTAAACTATAACATTTGCTAACATGATATACTCATAGCAAAACAGAAGCTGATGGTTAGATTCTTCCCAGCTCCAGGTGATGCCATTCTGCTGCAAAAGCAGCAATTAATCCCCAGATGAACCAAAAGAAACCACAGGGAGCCATGGCAGGAAAGTGAAGTGGGCAGACACAGGTCTGCTTGGGAGGCACCCACAAAGAAACTGAATCAATGCACTATTAATATTGGCAAAATTACATTTTCACATTTCTTATAACCTGTAAGTGAATTTTTTCCTTTTAAAGTTTCCAGCTACACTACTAGAATGAAGTGACATGGAATGAATATTGGTTGGGGAGAAAAGGAAACTTGTAGGGTTCATCAAGTTAAACAACTGGTTTGTAACTGAAGACTATCACAATGATTCAAAAAGATGCATAAATCCCATCATGCAGGGAACTTGAATTGTACATCTCTTTATGTTTGTGAATCTGAACTTAAACCTTCTTATTTCACATGGAATTTTATGTGTGTATGCTGTATGTGGAATTGTAGTGTGGAACTCCTGTATATATGTGTTTATTCACCTTACTTTCCATGCAAGAAAGAGAAGCATCCTGAAATGAGAAGGATTTTAGTTCCAGATCAACCTAGTAATCATGTTTATGGTCTTTACCACATGGGATCACTATAATAGAAAATAATTACTCTGTATTGAGGTGAAACCATAAATAC
>JAOXXN010000446.1:101538051-101550217 GCA_026770055.1 Myrmophylax atrothorax | reverse complement strand
AAACCATAAATACGGTGTGTCTGATCAGCAAAAAAATAACAACTGAACTTGTAACTCCTTAAAGTTAATTTCAGTAAACAATAATTTAATCCTAAGTTTGTTAATTGGAGCTATACTTTTACTTCCATTATTTCTAAGTTGTTTAAGGAAGTCTGCTCAACTTAATCTTTATAGACTAGCAGTTTTAAGAGACTGCCCAGTGAATGGCAGAAGTGGGTGCTCCTAGGCTGTTAGGGCCCTAGAACACTATTACTTGATTGGAAAATATGTGTCTCTTTGTGACAAATATTACTAGGTTACCTTGCTAGGAGCCTTTTCCTTTCAGAAGAGCACCTATACAAGGTCATTTGACTGCAGCTGAATAGGTGAATCAACCATGGCTCTGTACAGGGAATTCACAATACGCAATTGTAGGACTGTGAAAACAGAAAATGACAATTACATTTAGATTAGCATTTAGATTAAATATGTTTTGTGAATCAGTATAGAAAAATACCTCTTTCATTTTTGTTACTTCAGAGCAGCTTAAAACAAGATTTCAGATGGAATAGAGATACTCTAACATAAAAGCTTAGTTTATCCCTTACATCTCACTTGCAGTGTGTATGAGGGGTTTGAGCTTTTTATCCTTTCCTGGCTCAAGGAAAAGAACTTCATTCTAACTATTTTGCTCAATGTCCTTTGCTAGAACATGTAACGGTATTTGAAACAAATTCCACTAATCACTTTCTGTGCAATTTGTTTTTCATAACATGCAAGTCTTTGGCTTCAACAGTGAATCCACAAACCATGTGCTTCTCTAGGAGGACTGCCTTCACTTTTATGATACCAAAATCAAATTTATTTTATTATATATTTAACATTTATTTTCTTTACCAACTCTTCTGTTTAGTAGAACCTCAAACGAGTTGTACACTATCCCCCAGAGGTTCATAATTTAACTGAAGAGAGGTCAGTAGCTTTGCAGACCAGGTTTAGAATGATAGGATATATATCCCAGTTATATAGGGATTGGTACAGAGGAAAACGCTGATGCAGTTGTGATAGAAGCAGCTGAGACCTTCACCAGAGCAGGGCTTACCAGTGAAAAAGACTGGGAAAACAGAGGAAAGCGGGGAAAATGATGAAACTGGTGGCTATGTCGAAAGGGTTCCTAGCTCCTTCAGGCAAGCACAGCACCACCAGAGACTGGATTCAGCATACATAATTGGTGGATAATTATTCTATGTTGCAGGCACTGTCTTTATTTAGGTGCACTATATGATGTCAAGCACATTTTGAGCCCAAACCCCAATATTAATTATTATTATGTATTTATTTATGGGACCAGTGGGGATAATAATCTGTTAGAAACCTGCACTGCTAGAGAGAGCATTTAACTTTTCTAGACATGCCCCATGATTCTTGTGTTTTAACTCATCAAATTAATTAAAACATTGCAAATGTTTCTCCTCAAGTGGTCTCTAATTTGCACATGTATGGAATTGTAGAAGTTAGAAATGAAAAAGCAGTTTCATTATCTGCCTACGCCATATTTTCTTTAGAAAGAAATTACCATATTGAAACTCAAATATGCCCATTTGCAAGGGCAAATATACACAATAGTCGAGATAGATATCTGTTTGCATAAAAGACCACATATATTCAACTGTGAGAAAAATTAAGAGATTTAACTGAGGCAGACTGGTAACTGTATTTTACATCCTGGATAGATGGCTTGTAAACCACTGTGAAAATCCTCAGCATGAGGTAGACCTTCATATAATATTAAAATATCTTTGTTTTGTCATTTTCACACATATTTTTCCAGTCAGACCTGTGAAGAGATTTTTCAAATTCCTAATCTAGTTGTAGTTGGAGTTACAACATTCTCTACAATGTACAAAATATTATTTTCCACCACACCACAGTTTTAAATATATTTAGGGACTTTGACACACAGAGGGAACTTTTGGACATTTACTACAACTGAATTTAGAAGCTCTTCTACTGGAAGATAAAGCACAAGTTGTTTTGATTTCATTAATAAAAGTCAAAAACATGGCAGTGTAAAACTGAAAGTTCATTAAACTTTAGGAGTGAATAAACTATGTTTATTAGGCAATTTGGTTTGTGTAACTAAGAGCTGGGAGATTCAGACCTGATGTCTCAGGCTTTTTCTAGGCTTTGTTACCTTTTTCAAAAAAGTAACATGCATATGTACTGCCAAAAATAACTGGTTAGACAACAATCTCATCCTCAATGAAATTATTTTCCTTTCTAGAGAGTTTGGAGTGGAGGATGGAGGTTACCTACATCAATGCTTACAAAAAAGCAATCTTTCTCTTACTACTGAATTGACTGAAGATGGAATTATGAGCTTGTTGCTGCTCCTCTTAATGTTACCTTGACTCTTCAGTAATGTTTCCTGTCTTGGCTGATGCCTCATGAGCTTTTCTAGCTTCATTTCAGATCCCATGCATGTTTGTCAGAGGACACTCTTTTTTCACCAGTTGCTGATTTGCACCTCGAGAAACCTCATTAAGCATTGTCTTCTACAAGTGGGTCCATCCTTTCTCAAGTTGCTTCAACAGGGATGAACCATTCTGCTCTAACTTGCTATTTTTTAAATGGAGAAAATGCTAAAAACCTGCTGAAATAGTGCCATGTTTAAAAAAGTAATTTGCACGCTCACTCAGAATTACATATGGCTGACAAAACTTCAGGTTCCAACATACACACACATTCCACCCCAAGCAGTAGTCATTCCTTGCACCCAAAAATTCAGTGAAAAGAAAGGACTGCAGTGAGGCTCCATAAAGCTGAACAAAGACCACCAAAGCACACAGGTTACTTTGCAAAAGCAAAGCTGTTATTAGAAAATAAAAGATTTTTTTAAAATGTTCTGTATGAGCTAGAATTAAATCTATAAAGAACTTGCTGCCTTGCAGAGCCCTCTTAGGCCTTTACTCCTGCAGCTTCCTTCCATGGTCACTCTGGACAAAGGCTGCGTTTCAGCCCTGACTTTGCTCCCTGATCATGTTTCAGCCTCTCTCCTGGATATGAGTCTCATTCTGTTTTACCCTTCTCCTTGCTGATCTACTCACCAGGAAGCCCATCCTCTCTCACACTCTGAGCCACTCTCGAGATAGGAGTAATCTTTCCTGCAAGGGTGAACTTGACCCTGTGTGCAGTGCTCAGGACAAAGTCACCATCAGCAGTGGCCTCAGCTGTCCACCTGCAGGCTTTTAACCCAAAGTACTTAGAGGAAGCAGTGTGGATATCCCTTTTCTCCCCCCATGCTGTCACACTGTGACTGCTGGCACACTGATTGTGGCTCATGCTGGTCACGGTGATTTTCATGACCAATAGATGAGGAGATTGCAGTTCAACTATTCAGATGCTGCTGGTGTTAATGAGAAGACAATGTGGGTAATCAAACTAAAACACAATGCAAATGTGTTGGTCCAGGTTGTAACATCAATATTTGTTCTCCCTGCTAATACAAGCTTCTTACTTCCACTGTTCTCCTCCTTCAAATGAAACAGCTTGTTCTACCTGAAATAAAGTGTTTTGCATATTTCAGAGGGACAAAAGGAAGTATTTGTAAGGAACAGCCACTATTTTTTAAAATCCCATGAAAGTACATTTGAAAACTGAGAAAGAAAAATTAGGCAATTGCTTTGAAAGCATCAGGACAAAAGTTCTAACCTGTTTGTTTGTTTGTTTTTCCTCAAAACAATGTGACAAAATCAACACATATTCACCATTCAGTACAGCCCACATATGAGCTGTAGTGATGTCTTTATAAGACATTGTGGTATATTTTTGCAATTAAAATTTGCCTTTTATGTCAATCTTGTTGCTGATGTTTGCGGCATAGTAAAGCTTATCCATAGTCCTGTCACCCAGTTTAAATTCAAATATGTGCAGCATCCCCCCTACTGATGTAAGGCTGGAAAAATACTGGACTCAATTTACTGGACTTTTACATCTGGGGAACTGCACGGATAAGACATTTAATTATTTAAGGAACATAGACACTAGCAGTAAAAACATTGATGATGTCCAAGAGCCCAAATGAAATCAGCTTTCGGGAAGGATATGAAAAATTTTTGACTCTGCCATTTATAAATTTGCATATCATACACAAAAGAAAAATGCCAAAAGGCACATGTAGTGTTTCTTTTTCTAAGATTTCTTTATTTGTAATTTTTCATTGTTTGCCTAGAGGAATACCTATTGTACTAATTTTTAGAAGATGGCCAATTACCATTGTCAGAAGTCACCTGGAATAAAATTACAACCTTGTAAAAACATAAATTCATAAAATCACTTCCATTGCTAATAATGGGAAATTTTGAGGCTTGTTAAGAAGCACTACAATACAAAGCTCTGTAGTGACTTGAATATTGGCAACAAATCTGAGACATGCTCCCTCCCAGGTGTGAGTGTAGCAAAAAGCCTGTAACTTCCTTTGCCAGAATCTCCTGTGACTGAGAATTTCCAGTCTTTATTCTTTTTGGTAGTAATCAAACATAGTGGTCACTATTTCCTATTCTAGTACCATGAGGCAGAAGGTTGGGTTTTGTGGGTGATTGACTCAAATTCTCTGCTTTTGCATCCAGTGTTAGTTTTGTGGTTTGTGTTTTCTGCACAGGACCATGAACTCATAAGTAACAGGCCTTCAGTCACCATTGCTTTCTCTGTGTCCATTCTGTGTCTGCTTTTGTATCATGCTCCAGAAGTTTAACTTCTTCCCAGTCTGTTTCTTGGGTTACTTGAACACATATGCATGTTTGTGTGAGACTGTTACATGGGCATAAAAGTCTAGTGCCATCCATGTGCCCTGCCACCTGGGAATATGGCACTGCACCTGAGGGATATCTCTGTCCTCTGGAGCAGCTGGAGGTGGAGACATGTTGAGGCACCCCAGATTATACTATAAGTTTATCTTTAGGCAAGCGGAGCCCATCCATTTCAGCAGGTTGTTATTTTTAGGTTAAGTTCCAGACCAACATACCCAAACATAGACGTCTACGTATCGATACCTCCTATTATCGTCTGTGGATGTTCAGGTCTCAGTCCATGTACGTAAAAGCTACTGTTTCACCCAAAGTGTGCTGGAGTGTTCTGCCCATTCTCCAGCTGCTACTCCAGAGGAACACAGGTCTCCATGAGGCGCTGCATCTCAACACCACAGATACCCTCATCTGAACCAGATCTTCCCCAAGTTGCCTTCTGTTATCCTGCTTTCTGATTCCAAAATATAACTGGGAACTTTGTCTCATCTGCATCAATAGTACCACTTACATAAATATTTTTACACCTATAGTTTCTATAGTTTCTTATTTACTGCATATTCTTCCTGGAAGAAGTTATTGTATCTTCATACCGTAGCCTTTATTTGCCTGTAAAAGATTAGATAATATGTAATGATGAAATATTGAATGTTGTCAATGCTGTAGTGGAGAGGAAATAAATTAATTTGGGACCTGAAGGTTTATTAGTTCTATGGTCTGTGTTTTTTAACACTCTGCAAATGCTAAGTGTAATTTCTTTCTATCATTGATTTGCTTGATTTATAGAGTTTAGGTCATAAAGTTCAGTACTGATCATCAAGAATGACATTTTTCTTTATACAGGCTAGCAAATACAATCCAGTTATGGATTATGAAGCCCAGTATGTTCTTAGTGAGGTAATTATTATTGAAAAAAATCGAGTACAGTTTGGTGAACACATCTAATTTCTCAAAGCCATAAAACCCCTTATAGGTCCTTGTTTTCCTGAGGATACCCTTCAGCAAGAACTTACTTTTGTGCTTTAGCATTTTAATATCTAATTATAATTTTAATTAAACAATGAAGATACTTCAATAATAGTTTCCTCATTAAAATATGAATCAACAGGAAAATTAAGGTATTATAGCACCCTAAAGTGGGCTATGCTGAAACCAGGTCATTTTTTATTTAAGTCTTGATTATTGCTCCTTGTGTAAAATGTATATTATAAAATATCCATTGTAGACAAAGGACCATTGCATATGACATGGTGTGAGAACAGCAGGTGAAATTATGCTGTCAGGTCCCTCTGGGTCTTTTAGATGTGTCCAAACTTGCCCAAATACAACTACAAAGTAATCTTAAGTTCTGTTTTGTGTTTGTTTGGTTTTTCCTGTCATTTTGGGGTTATTTGTAAAGCAGGTCTTGCTGAAGGCTTTCAGTCACTGTCAAATTTGTGGCAGCTCTGCCTGTGCCACATTTGAAATTACTCCTTTCCTTCAAAAGGTAGCTTCCACAGCCACAGAGACACTCTCAGAAGAAAAAGAGGAGAAGGTAAGGAGTGAAAAGCTGTGCAGGGAACACACACCCAATATCCTAGAAAATCCCAGAAGCGTTAGTGACATTCAATCGGTATTAAGTTTTCCAAAGGAACTCAAAGCATTGATGGAGAACCCTTGGAGGCTAAAGAAAAATGTGGTCAGTAACTTCATAATCCAGGAAGAAAGTTATATAGGGGGCAAGGCTAACAAAAAAACAGGAGCTATTCCTCAGAAACACGGAACTGGGGGCTAAGACTGTAGTCTTTTGAGAATTGGTCCTTCTCAGGGAGCCCATGGAAGCACCAGACTCACATCCTGCCTGCAATCAAGGTAGTCTGCAAGAAGAAGTCCAGGAATTTGGGTTGATTTGCTCCGTGTTATAGCTGTGGCAGGAGGCTTTGAGATAGGCAGGGTCTTAAGAACCATTTTCATAGTTTTTTTCCTCTTAGAGCAGCAATACTTAACTTTTGCATCAGAAAAGACTGATAAACAATGATTTGTACTATTGATTTGCACTATGTAGCTTGTGGAAAAAAAGTAAGGGAGGAAGAAGGGGAAAGCACATTTAATTTATTTGTATGGACTAATTCTAACTTCTCTAACAAATGTAGTTTTCATTGAGTGAACGTGTGCTGCCACCAATAGGCAGCCCCAAAAATGTTGCCTTGCTCTTGCAGTTTACAACAAATAGCACCACTTCTGTGGTGAAAGCCAGGTCCCCAGTCCTCTCCCATCTCCCATCTGTTCTTAGAGCTACCTACAGAATACGACATTAAATTAAGTATAAACAAGGTGAGAACAACCTAATTTCAATATTTTAGTTAAAGGTAGCTCACTGAGAATGTCTTATTGCTTGTGAATATGGTATTATTGTTGCTTTTCCTTGTTCTGTCTATAAAAGGAAATGAGCACAGTCTGGTTTTGCCCCCTGCTCTCTGACATGTTGATAGCAATTATTCTCAGTTAATTTTATTATTTTTTAGGGATTAAACTCAAGTATGCTTGTTTAATAAGAAGAGAAGGCTCTGTGGAGACTAGAAATTTTCAATATTTAAAGGGAGCTTATAAGACTTGTAGCAATAGGACCAGGGACAATAGTTTTAAAATAAAAGAGGGTAGATTTAGACTGGATATAAAGAAGAGCTTTTACTCTGAGGGTATGGAGGCACTTGCACAGGTTACCCAGAGAGGCTGTGGCTGCCCCATTCCTGAAAGTGTTCAAGGCCTGATTGGATGGGGCTTCGAGTAATCTGGTCTAGTGGAAGATTTCCCTGCCATGGTGGGTGGGTTGGAACTAGATGACCTTTAAAGGTCCCTTGCAACACAAACCACTCTATGCTTCTACGATCAACATGTGAAATAAGGATTATTAGTGTGTTTTGTTAATTTATAATTTGTGCTCTCTACACACCTATGTAACATGACTATTAACACTTTGGCAATAATGAAGCTGTAGTAAAGCACCAGCTGATGAGTAGGTCTAAAAGAGGGAGAAAAATTTCACAGTACTGAGCATTCTGACTTACTGGCTGCACACTGGAAGCAGTCAAAAGTAACAGGTTTTGGTTTTTTGGTGAAAAAAATCAAATTAAGATCAGCAAAATCATTTCCAAGCAAGACGTGAATTCAATAGCATAAATACTGAAAACTTTGCATGATCATCCAGGAAAAGAGACAGCTTTGTTAATATCATTCCTACTAGCACTGGTGCATTGCTACATTTCAACATATGGCTCCTGCAAAACAGAAAAAACTATTGATAACTTGACAAAAGTGTTGTGTCTCGGCCTCTTCACAGCAGGGGGAATGAGAAAATCAAGACTGTTATAATTAGTATCAAGTGTTCCTACAGTATTTTCCCTTTTTCCTGATTTTTTTTAAAAAGGTGAAGAGGAAAATCACATTTAATATTTCTTTTAATTCATACACTCAAATGGTGGCCAGTTTTCAATTTTTAATCTTCACTTTAACAAAGAGCAGTTGGGCAGCTATTGACAGTGAAACACAGCAGTCGACTACCTTGTAAATTAGAAGCTGCGGTAGTAAAAATGGATTTGTATATCACCGGGAGTAGAGAGAGTGTCTGCCTTGTAAATTTAATTAAACAGCAGGTGCAAAATCAGGTCATATGGCTTTGATGTGCCCCATGTGAGGATGACAACTAGACAATGATTCTAATATGAAGAAATTTGCATACATTTGCATTGGATTGCATGGAACATTGTAGCTCACACCTACTTTCTGTGTTTCATTTTGGGGAAGTTGGAGATTTGAATGAATGGTTCCTATTTAGTTTCTACAACTCAACACAAGAAATGCTTTTGTTCTGCCATAGTAGGGAACATATGGGTTATGATGCTGTTATGTACCATTTTATAGAGTATGCTTACATGATAATCAAACATTTGAAAATGCAGCTGAGATACTTGTAATGACAGGAGGAGCAAAGCTGGGAGCAAGGGGGAACACAGAGGAAGAACAGAAACCACCTCTGCGTTTTAATCTTTCCTTGATGATCATTTGTTTACTGAAGCATTAATGCAAATCTACATTCTGGTCTTTGTCCAAGGGGTGTCACAAACAATTCTCTTTGCTTTTGTAGCTAATATTGTAAACAATGAAATTATGTAGGTTGGAAGTGTTTTCAAATACGGCAATTAGCAACTTGTAAAGATTATTAGTTATTTTTAAAAAGTGCATTTTCTTACCTTACTAGGCAATGCTAAAGGTAAAATGCACATATGATAGTTATGCTTCTTATGCTATTGGTTTAATGGGAAAACCAACTGTATAGATCCCCAGACCTTTTCTTTGCTGTTAAAAATGTTAATGAACAGTTGGTTTCATTTTTGACAGTTTGTCTGTGAGATTCTGAGTCCCAATGCTGTTTTTGCTGACTATGCTAGAAGTATAAGTTTTAAAGGCTATTAAAACACAGCTGGGAGGGAAAAATGAATTGCTATGAGAGAAGTGGATGCAGCTGAAAAAAGGGCTGAACCTTGTTCATTGGGTATTACCTAAACCTGGATCAGCAAACATCGAAACCTGCCAAGAAAAGTCTGCTTGTCAGGGAAGCTATGGGTATGAGCCTGTCTGTGCTTCTGCAGTCTGATCCAAAGCAGCAAAGCCCCTGAAATTTTAAAGTTTGAAGTGGCTCATGTCTTGGGTATGGTTGTTCCTGTAAATTGCCAGATCTAGCAGTTCTTATGTAATGGTCGCAATGTCCCAGCTATTATCAAACAAGTGCAGGAACCATCCCAGCTAGTTCAGCTCACTTAAACTAGACACAGAGATGTGACATAAGTAGACAGCAGAGAGCCCTTGCACCAAAGGCCTAAATACCATATCTGTAGGAAAGCTCCCCTGGAAGACAGTGCCTGGTGACAGCAGTGTAGGGTATGTGGTTACTTAGGTGGTCTCCCTCCAAGGTGTCTACAATACTACATAGGTTGTGAGACAGCCTTTAAAGAAGTATTAGGATGTATCAAGAGGCATCACTTTTAATTTCTCATGGTGTTGGTTTCCACATATATTTCCTGGGGTACACTTAAGCTCTCAGGGATGTAAGTGCACTTTGCACTAGGGTTAACCAGTGGGTGGGTAATGAATAAAAAGAACACGGCAAAGGTTCTGGTAGCAAGACTACAAAGACATTTGGCCTTTGAGGAATCTCACTGCAGAACTGCTTCAAGGGGGCATGTGAGGGTCTTTCTCATTTTGAGTGTTTCACTTTGTCTCTGCTGGAGCTCTTTAGTGCTTTGGTTAGAAAACTGACCTCCACGTGATTCAGTACGGCTGGGGGTTGGTAGGGAAAAGCTGGAAAGGGAAACAGGAAGAGAAGGAAGTGGGATGAGGATTCAAGAAAAGGATGGGAGAAAGCTGAATAGAAGTCTTCTATACAGATCTTCTGCCAACATAAAATACTTTCATTACATAAACAGCTGATCTGCTTTGGGAGGTTTCTTTCTTTGCTCTCTACAGCCTCCTAACTGAGGTTTTCTGTGTCTTCAATTGAGGTGATTGCTAAATCAACTTGTTTGTATTTACCCTCTTTAGGGACAGAAACTTACAAAATATACTGGCAAAAATGCTATACTTTCTGTAACCATTCTTCCCAAACCATTCATCACTGGCAGTTGCTCTGTCTGTGAGACAGTGTGTGCTTTCTAAGGTACCCTGAGTTGCCTGAGTGGGCACTGAAGCTTGTAGGGCCTCCCGCATTCATGCTATGTAAACAAAGTAGATTTACTGAATTTGGCACTAAGCATTTTGTTTTAAAAAGCTCATATTCTTTGCCCTGGCACTCCCAGGTGAAGCTTATAGAAGCAATCAATATACCAGTTGCAAAAATGTATTCTCCAGCTCTAGATAAACACCAAACAATAATTTAAAACTTCATTTTGAGAGAAAAAATATATTAACTACTTCTCTTACTCAATTTCCTTCTTTTTATTTAAAGACATGGTAAATAAGAAAAGCTAAGAAAAAAGCAAACATGAAACAAATCACCTTATTTTTTTAATCATATTTTAATTTGGGTTTGTTTTTTCCTCAGCTTTGTGTTGTTTGTGGTTGTTTTGTTTTGTTTTCTTTTTAATAACATGAAATGATGCCCAGGAAAGCAAACATCAGAAATAACACAATTAATTATGACATCAATGAACAATTCAGCAGTTCTGAGAAAATATTCAAATGACCTTCCCAAATAAAATGCCAACAATGTATATTAAGCACCTGTAAGAACATTTTTTAAAATAGTTAGCATGCCAAATGCATTCAAATAGATTGGGTATGCATTTTAATTGCACAGCAATGTTATTCCCACAGATCACAGGGTACAAGAATAAGATGAGAACAAAAGCAAAACCACCTAGCAAGAGGAGCCAAGCATAGCAAGGAAGACATTACAACAAGAAAAAAAAAAAGCCTGGGTGGAGTCAGTATGTTTCATGTTACTAGCCCTTCCTGAAATGTGAAACCAAGGAGCCAGTTCATATGAAAGGCAGGAGTCAAGGAGCTCTGGTCAAGTCCTGCAGGTGGTGATCCCAAATGGCAGTGTCCTGGGATGGTGAGGAGGGATGAAAAATGTAGCTGCTATGGCTCTGTCCTATAGAATAAGAGCACTTCCCATACCAATGGATGCAGTCTGCATGGTCATTCCCTCCTAGTGGCTCCAAAACAAAATTCCTGGCAGTTTCTCTAAGAGTGTATGACTTCAGACCACTCCTGCACAGGCTGGCTGGTGCCAAACAGCCCTTGAATTTCAAGAGAGGACCTTTGTTTCTTCCAAAAATCCTTTTTCTCCAAAGCATTGGAAGTGGTTTCAAGGACTGCGCTAGGGCATTTCTGCATCAGTTAAGTTTCTGGGAAGCAGAAATCCACCACTTACTTGCAGTGGCAGCTTTCCCACCTCCTCCTGAGCAAAGGCGGCCAAAAATACCCAGCAGAAGAACTAACATTCTGGTTTATTTCACATGTCTGTAAGAATCTCTACAGGTATGAAGGGGATATAACGTTCCAAGTAAATTTTCCTACCATGATATCAGAAGAAACATTCATAAAAAGGTGAAACCTTTGACATGCTATTTGCTAATCTTAAAAATGTAAAATTAAGTATTTTACATACAAATTTCTTCAATTCATAACAGTTAGATGAGAGGACTAACCTACACATTTTCAAGAAAGATGTATATGGATAGTAAAAACCACGAGAATTTTACAGTTCTTTTAGACAACTAAGATCCTGGTTCCCAATACCTTCAATCTCAGTACAATTCTCATTATTGGATTGTCCTAGTTCAGCAGATGGGACCAGTTATCTCTGTGTATGGGTGATCAAAGCCATGTATTCTACCCCCTCTATT
>JAOXXN010000446.1:101524747-101537951 GCA_026770055.1 Myrmophylax atrothorax | reverse complement strand
AAATTGTAACTCTGACTTATAATCTCTTTTGTGTGGAGTTCCTTTTCTCCTGCCGGTTTACCTCTAAACCAGCACATGGATTCACTGAGTAGTAACTGATATCAGGAAGTAGCCTGACCACTGAGATAATTACTTTAGGTGAATATAATTAACTTGGCTAAAACTGGTAAACTTTTAAAAGTCACCACTCCAGAGCTTTGCTTCAGTTTTTCACAGTTTGTTCTGGTTCTTCATAATTGATATGCTTTTCTTCCAAGGTTATTCAGACAGAAATATGTCACTCTTCACTCCCACGTCAACCAGAGGAAACACCAGATGGGTGCAACTTACTGTTATTAATTTGTACTGCATTGTAAAAAAATATAGCATAGCAGTCTAAACTATTTCCAGCTCAGTTACAGAAAATACAAAGGTGTAGGATGAAGGGAATTATCTCTGTTTTACATGACACATTGAAATCAACTTGGCTCAGGAATCATCAAGCCAGAAGTTAGTTCTAAGTCTCTTGATTCCAAGCATAAATGGGCAAAATTAAAAATATTTTCTGATATCAAAAGTGTTTCCAAAATCTAGACAATCGTATAATCTGATGAAACTGAGCCCTTTGAAAGTGAAAAAGCCTCCATTTAGCCTTGGAATAGTCCAGCATTTTAGCTGCAATCTAGGAAGTAAAAGATGGGGTCAGGTCCTTAGCTTGAATTAAAGTGATTTTTTAATTTTTTTTTTATTATTATTTTTTTTTTTTGTAATTCAAGGTAAATACCCTAATCTTTAGGTTAATCTGGGATAGGATTTTTCTGAATTTAAGCAACAATTTTATTGTCAAAACTAGCTCTATGATTCTTTGGAGAAGTTTGAAAGTCATGAATTAATATTTTTCAAATGAAAAAATAAAGTCTCAGTATTCTCTAATATCAATATTTTAGGTTCTTTAAAACCCTTTTCCTTCCTTTCTTTGTTTCTCGTTTCCTATTCAAGCCAAGATAGTAGAGTAAAGACAATTGAAATACTGTAGCCTTGCTGCACAACTTAGAAATTTCATTATGATCTCTTACTAGCCTGAACTGCTATAATACCTCTGGCTTACTTGCTCATAACTAGGACACAAATTATCAATGCTTTATCATTCTAATGCTGTCATCATATCTCTACTTTCTAGATAAAAAACCCCTACATATCTGAGGTGAGCTTCTCTGTAATGTTCAAATATGACAATCAAGCTTAGTGCTTTTCCTATTTCATATGAAGCAAACGTGTAAATACTTTATTAAAATTTAAAAAAAAAAGAAAAAGTGAAAGCTGTTCCCCACTGATTGATTTTTCAAAAGCTCCCTAGACTGATTCGGCTACAGATGTTTGCAAAATGATTGGATGTAAAGTGGGCTTAATTCATAAAAGCAATAAAATGTTGCTTATTGACTGAACAGATGAACTAGCTGAGGGGACATAATTTGGAGTGTTCTTATTGGAAATGCTTTGAAGAAGTGTAATGATAGTGCAGAATAAAAGCCTTATTAGATGTGGCAAAATAAATTTCCTGCAAAACATTTTAGAAGATTTGAAACCCTGAGAAAATTAGTTTCTGAAATTTAGATTGTACTGTTATGCAGCCATATAAACTTGATGTGGCTCCTCAGACTAGCCATGTTAATCAGTTAGCAATGAAATGATTTAAGCCTACATTTAAGACAATGTAAGGATCAAAAAAAGAAGAAAGAATTGTTGGTAACCAAAATGTTTTCCTTCTTTCAACTACTAGTGTCTACTCTGTGTTTTCAAGGCTGCAAAACGTCAGGCATGTTACAAAATAGTTCCTGGTTACTCAGGTCATCATTCCCAAAGGAGAGAGTGAAGGAATCATGACAAGATCTCTCCCAGATTTTCTTTCTTGAGAATCCAGACATTTAACTCCGTGCCTAGTAAGGATGTGCAAGGATTAAGGTCATGTTGCTCTGTGCCTCTGATATATTGTGCTGTCATGGTCCTGGTCAGCTGGATTGGATGTCTGAGACCACACTTCTCTATGACTTACGGTTGATTTTCAATATTATTCCAGGTAGTGCTAATAGTCTCATGGAAATTTTTCTATTCTTAGCTCTCTACCTAACTAGTACTCCATTTTTGACTTCTTAAATCATTGCCATGGGAATCTTGAGCATTAGTCTTAATCTGAGTTCCGAGGGAATACTTAGGGTGAAGTCCCATCTAAAACTTAGGCTTGTAAGACTTCTTTTCCAAAACCTTCACAAAGCCCTTATGCCTCTGCATAGGGAATTGAAGCTCTTACTTTGAGCTGTTTCAGCCAGTGCCTGCAATTTAAGCTTAGATTAGGTACCTGAAATGAGCAGATTGCGTCTATATTCCCCAGGCCTTTCTCCAAACATGTGTTTGCAGATGTGTTAACTGCAATGGATAGGACTTTCTTCTATTTGGCTTAAAGATTCCCCTTGGGTTGTCTCATGAACATTATTCCTGATGACAGCAGGGTGCTGTGAAGAGGACTGCTGGGCAGGATGGAAGTGCAATGATCATCAGTGGGAGCATCTACTTTTATCCTGGCATGACTTACAGCACAAAGTGTGAGGCTGTGCAAGGAACATCCAGTAATGCTTTCAGCAGTTGAGGAATGGTGGAGTGCCTATAAGGCCAAATTAAGAAACTCTGAGTGTCATTTAGATTCCAATACTTCAAATGTCATGTGTATTACTATGATCTGCAATTCCCTCAGTGAGGAGATAAAATTTCCACCACGATTGTATTCTGGAAGCTGATGGAGTCTGCCAACAGTTCACACAACCAGAAAGAAGCTGCAAAACTAAGTTCAAGACAGACAAGGATTTATATTTTAATGAGTTATTGCCAGCTAATGTGTGTTTCATTCTAAGGACGTGTCTTTATTGGGTTTCCATGGCAAGGTTTTGGAAACTGGAGGATTACAGGGGTGGCTTCTGTGAGAAGCTGTCTGAAGCTTCCCTCATGTCCAGGAGAGCCAATACCAGCTGGCTCCAAGAGAAACCTGCCCCTGCCCAAGGCTGAGCCCATCAATGATGGTGGTAACACTTCTGGGATAACATAGTTAAGAAGGGGGATAAAAACTGTGCAAACGCAGATTGAGAGAGGACTGAGAAAATCTGAGAGAAACAGCTCTGCTGATGCCAAGGTCAGTGAAGAAGGAGGGGGAGGAAGTGCTCCAGGTGCTGGAGCTGAGATTTCCCTGCAGCCTGTGGTACAGACCATGGTGAAGCAGCTGTGCCCCTGCAGCCCATGGAGAACCACGTACCAGAGCAGGTGGATGCCTGAAGGAGGCTGCAACCCCATGCGAAGCCTGTGCTGGAGCAGACTCCTGGAGGGACATGTGGCCCATGGAGAGAGGAGCTCACACTGGAGCAGGTTTGCTGGCAGGACCTGTAACCCTGTGGGGAACCCAGGTTGGAGCAGTTTATGAAGAACTGCAAGCTTTGTGAAGGTTGAAGAAGTTTGTGGAGGACTATCTTCTGTAGAAGGGATCTGTGCCACGATGGAGCAGTCGAAGAGTGTGAGGGGTTGTCCCCCTGAGGAGGAAGAAGCAGCAGAGACAACATGTGATGAGTTGACCACTGCCCCCATTTCCCATACCCTTAACAGGGTAGGAAGTACAGAAAATTGGGACTGAAGCTGAGCCCGGGAAGAAGGGAGGGATGGGGTGAATTTGTTTTTAAGATTCAGTTTTTATTTCATCATTGCCCTATTCTGATTTTATTGGTATTAAATTAAATTAATTTCTCCGAGTAGGGTCTATTTTGCCCATGATGGTAACTGTGATCATCTTTCATTACAATTTCTCTCCCCTGCCCAGCTGAAGAAAGTAGTGATAGAGCAGCTTTGGTGGGCACCAGGTATCCACTCAGGATCAGAACACCACAGCCACAGACCTTAGTATTGCTTGCTATATATTATTTGGGATAGCGTCTGAATTGAGAGGGATGATAGTCTTCATGGGGCATAACATTCCAGTTGAATTTTATTGAATGTTTGTGTGCACAAGGGTTTGATACTTTGCTGTTTTAATTATTATATTTTAATATATGTGTGAGAAAATTGGAGTCATGGACTGCCATTTCAGTTCCTGATATGCATAACTTGTCTGAGGTGCTCTGGCTTTAAAAAGCCAAAACACATATCCACTGCTATGTGTTCCTCTTGTTTAGGAACAATTTTGTTCCTAAATGTACCTATACAGTCCCATGTGATATGCCCTGTATGACTGAGACATCCATGTGAGAGCAGATACCACACAAAATGTACAGAAGACTTCTGGACAGGTAGTTGAAGACCTGGCAGGATTGTGTGAGGTGCTATAAGAAATGGAATCACACTGCTCATTTCGGTCTGCTGAAAGAAAAGATTGAGACAAGCACAAAAACTGCACTGCAGAAAAACTTGGAAAACAGTAACAAAAACTTGTATTTTCTTTCTTTAAGTTATGAAAGGAAAAATTCAGCCAGAATCTTTTTAAAATCCAGCAATGCAAATGATCAAAGCACTAGGTTTTATTCATACAGGCACTCTTATGCTTAAATTTTAAGCCCATTTGGAGTCATCTTCTCATCAACTTAAGCCCATGTACAGGGATTGCCAAGATCACTGTCTTTTCCTGCTGCAACTGATGACAGCAGGGTGCCATTTGCCTGGACAAGCCCACTATTGCCTGTCTAAATGGATGTAATTGGCAAATCTCTGTTCATAGTGTTTTTAAAGCAGCAGTGAACGCATAGGCAGGCACATGCACAATTGTGTGCTTACTGGTGAGGTCTTTGTAATGTGGCCCTAAAGCTGGGAGGAGAGGGGAGAAAAAATGGAGAGATATAGACAGGGAAAACTGGGGATAGTAATTTAACAACAGAATGACTGAGTTTTAATTTCAATAGCCTTCACCACTTATATATGCTTTTTTCCTACTGGAAAGACGTCCTTACCTGGTTTCAGAATTCACCACATCCTCTGGGATAACAACCCACAATAACTTTTTGGAAGTAAAACCAGTTCAAGTGATGATTACTTGAATTTTAGAGCCTTCATGATGAATTGTATTTTGCCTCACCTATATAATGCAGTGCTGAAGAGGTTAAACAAAAGTCGCCCCTTTTTCAAAACTGTGTTAATTAAAAATGCAAAACCCAAAGAAATCACAGCTGGATAAATAAAAACAGCCCAGATGGTATAGCAAAAAACTTCTGGCAGGTCTTGAAGCAGACAGTATTCCTGCATATTTTATTTCCTAGCACAGGCTATCACAAGACCACACCAGTGATGGCTTGGGAAGTGCAGCAGAATCCAGGGCACCCAGGCAGTCCTGATGCTAAAGGCAGCACATTTTCAGAAACACCTGACTACATACCTGGTGTTTGTTCATTGCACAAAGCAAGTCCCCAGGCTCCTATTGTAAGTCACCTGGCTGTCTCTTCACTGTCAACAAATTCCTTTTGGTGATGCTTTTTCAAGTGTTGACCACGTGGTCAAGGTTCTACCTTTCAATTTGTGCATGTATTATCAAAATCCAGTAATAGCTTGATGTGTATCTATCAGCTTGATCTGAAATGGACTCAGCCAGGGAATTCAGACCTAGTTTGATAAGCTTTAGATGATCTTCATGTGTTCAGAACTCCAGCAAATTCCAAACCTGATTGCATTAACTTTTGAAAAGGAATTAGGTGACATGAGTTCTCCTGAGACAAGTCTGGACAACTCTACATAGAGTGGCTCTGCCTATGTAAAGGAGGGTAGAAATGGGGATATGTTGTTATAGATGTTTCTTCCTTTGGGCTGCCAGGTTCATGAAATTCTAGATGTTCAAAATCTAAGAATATCTGGGCAAAACTTTTGAGATAAAAATATGTCATGTCTAGGTAACATGCACACTTAGTGACTAAGTCCAGGCTCAGGGATATTTATACATCTATGGTTACTTTGCAGGTTATGTCTTGATAAGTGCCTTTATTCATTAATTTGTTAGTCCTAAGAAATCATTCAACTTCATCTCAGTTGGTTTTCCAACTGGTAAGACAGTAAGTGGAGTAGATGCTGCATGGATTTACATGTGAGAATTAATTGACTGGGGGAGACAAAACATATGTTAGAAGTGCACAAGAGAGAAAGTTATTCACCACCAAAGTTAAAATATCAGAAAATGCACAAGAATATCAATTAAAAATAAGTGTATCTCTAGAATTATCATCGCTTGTCTTCTGAGTGCTCTACAGTGGAGGCTTGCGTTTGTCTTTTCAAATGCAGTCTGCTGTTAGTACAGGTGGTAAAACTAGTGCTAGTACTACACCAAGTCATTGTGTTAGTTACACAGTACACAAGCTATGGAAAAGCAGCGTGGGAAATGCACAGTTAGTTGTTCTTTTGTTCGAGCTGTGGGCCGTGTTGTGCTCTCAGACCAGCCCTGCTTCAGTGCATGGTTCTGGCTTGGAGCCCCCTGCAAGGGCTCCCCACAGCTGGCAGGGGTATCTGTGCAGTCTGGAAGGCTTACCCGCCTGCAGTGGGGAACAGAGTGACCTGGACTTGAGGCTATTTCTCTAGCCTTTGAGCAGTCCTTCATATCCTTCATTTACATTTGGCATTATGATGGAAATCAGACTCTTTTGTTGCCATATAAACTCTAAACATATGGCTATATCCTTAAGCTGCATAAGAGGCAGGAAACAATAGATGGCTTTTGGTCACAGGGCACAATGGATATTTAGGCTTTATAATTAAATAAAACCTTCTGTGAAGAAAAAAATCCTGAAAAGCAACATGGCTGCTGCAGCCACAAACTTTGTTATTGCTACAGCAGAGACTAACGACATCCATTTTATCTAGTAACTCTGTGATGGCCTTATTCCAAAGATGGTCTCCTGAGTGATTTGGATTAGACTTTGACTTCATGGCCAGATTTCCATGCAATGCAAGTTGTTGTTGCTTTTTTCTCCTTTTTGTAATAATATATGTGCTGTTCTGGCAGATGTTTTATTTTCACAATTTTTTTTTAAAAAATCAACACTACTGAGTGATACTGAGATGCTTTGATGGTGTAATCCTGACTGAAAAAGCCTTCTGGCACATTGGATAAAGACTCGTGATATGCATGCTGCTGTGTTACAATAGATATACCACTGATCAACCTCCTGTTCAGGTTGAGCCCCCACATGCTTTTCTCACATCTTCTGCTGAACCTCCCATATGGTTTTGGGAGCTGCTGAACTTCATGGGCTGACTCCCACCTTCTGTGGGGCAAACACAGTGGATTGAAGATCCTACGCACACACATACCCAGCCCCCCTCCAAGCATGAGCAGGAACAGAGACAAACTTTCATTTCAACAGAAAGAAAAAGCAGCTGGCAAGAACATGACAGACTCCTTCCTTCAATAGATCTCCTCCCAATTTCTTCCCACCCACCCTTTTCTCTTTGGTTGCTCATCCCTGGATCATTTCCTCCTCCAGGTGGTGTTTCCTTCTATGTAGAGAATTTGAAGACTGGAGTGCCAGCACCCTCACTCCCTCAAGTAATAGGCTACTCAATGTGCGAACATCTGTGTTACTGCTTGTATAGTTAATAGGCTTGAGTGAAATTTCCATTCTCTGGCACATAGCTTGGGTGGGACTGAATACTCATCCCAAAAGGGAATATTTGCCCTGCCTTGATCCAGTGGGTACAGCACTCTCAGTGAGAGGCAGGTAACACATGCTATATTATGTGTTTTAACCAGACATTGAGTCCCATAGCAGGGGTGACAATGATTCCTCTCTGGGTTGCAAAACAGTAGGGACTGGACTGAGTATTGATCTTAATCTTGGTCTGAGGTAGAGAACAGTGAATTCACTTCAAATTGAACATGGAATTCTAATTAACAAGTTGTTCAGGATTGAATTATCATTGCAGTATGTACGTTTTAGTTGTACATGTATTTTATATATATGTATATAACAACATATTGCTCAGGTATTTGATTATTTCCTTTTTCTGTTCCTAGCCTTTACTTTTCACTTTGGTCCCAACTCTGTTTACTGATATTTGGTTTGCCTGCTGGAATAACATTGACTTTGTTCCTCAGTTAATTAATTCAAACTGACTGAATTACAAAGCAGTAAGTAATGAGAAATGTATAACAGCATGTAGTGCACTTCCGGAGGGATTTATCAATGGATATAAAAATGTGAAAAAGATTTTGCAGACTTTTTCAAATATAGATAAAGATCACCAGAACGACAGGGTTGAAATAAAGAGGCAGGGACCTCAATAGAAGAAACTGGTCCTGGGTTCCTGAGTCAGGAGGCAGGGATGAAGGGCTGTGGTTTTTATCTGGACAAAAAGCTGGTACCCACTTCAACACTGCTCTCAGTACCTTCTGTCATTGGGTCAGTTTGTCTTGGAAGTTGTAATTGCATTAGGAGTTAAAGTGACAGTAAAGCTGACACTTCAGAACAGATCTGAGACAGTTACCTGTAATGGTCTGAGATGACCATTTTCAGAGTACAATGACAATTTTTTTTCTACACCAATACCCTTGCTGAAGACTCAGAGCTCCATTGTCAGATTACAATGGCTGGCTGGCTGCTCTTTGAGGTGTGCTGGAGTCCTGATTGCTTGTGTAATTTTTTCCTACTGATAGAATCCCTCCTGGGCAGAAGGATTCTTATTTATGAAAGAATTAAAAAAGAGAGAGGATTTTTCACAGAGCAATATAGATTCTTTAAAAATATCTGAAAATGTATAATGGTACTCAGCACTGGACTGAATTTTCACAAGGAGTAGAGTAGTTTACTCAAGGAACTACTTTATATATAAATACTTAAAATTACAAAAAGAGCAAACAGTGCAACAATGTACCTTAAGATGTAATGCAAACAGCCCATCTGTACAACTATCTCTTTAGCTCTAGAAATTAAGTGTAAAATTAAATTGTTCAAGTTCAAAAGCTTTGCTCATCAACACCACAGTGACACCAGTTAATTGTATGTTATATTTCAAAAACATCAGTTACTTTAGCATTGGACTCTTTGACACAATTCTATGTACTGTTTTCTACTGGAACTTCAGTTAGTGTGTTTTCCCACTTAAGAAGATCTATAGTTGCTACAAAATTTTCACTGCTTCTATAAATGTATGAATGATGGTAACTGCTGACTGTATTTGCTACCTGGCAAATCTGAGCAGAGAGTTCAGTTCACACAAAAACGAGCAGGCTGGTTCTAAGCACTCATGGTTTCATTTGAAATGAGTAGAACTGAAGGAAGCAAAGACTTTTCAGTAGGTTTTCAGCACCTCATAGTAAAGAACTTTTAATGAACTCACAGCATAATGAGGTCCAGCCAAAAAGATGGGGTAGTGCATGTTTAGTAAGAGTACTGCAATTAAAACTTTAAGATAATTAAAACTTTAAGACAAACTAGATTTATTTTATTTTTTGTGAGTGTTTTTCACAGGTCCCACAAAAACAGTTTCACAGTAACTAGAAATAGGTCTGCACAGTTCAAATGTATTCAAAGTCACACTTCACACATCATCATTGGTAAGAACTCAGAACAGATTGTGTTTATTCCTGTTATTTGCCTTTAGTTTGTCCAGATGTACTCCACAGGTAAATCTTACACATTATGAAGGATCTATGAGTCACTGGAAATCAAAGTCTAATTCTCATTGTGACTTACACACTTATACAATTACAGCCTCTTTCTTTACAGACATTACAGGAAAGGAGGATACATTATGGACTGGCTCCTTTATGTAAACCCTCTGACATCTCAATTTTAGCCTCAATAAATATCAAATATCTACCTGTCATGGTATAGACTTAAGTCATAACAAAGTTTGGCTTGTGTACACCTAAAGCTGCTACTTTTTCACCAGAATTTAGCTTTTTCTTATGTCAACAAAAATAGGTTTAATAAACTTTATGCCTGATTATCCCAAAGTGAAGCAAAAGCTGGTTATGGCTTCAAGTCTGCAAAACTGTCAGTACAGTTTTTCTCATTAAGAAAAGTTATTGCCACCAATTAGATATTGTATGGGCCAACAGAACCACAGTGCAAAGTCACACAGAGGTCTAAGACTTATCATGATGTTTCTCAGGCATGGTCAGATCCCTGGTTAAATTTCAGTTCCATGCCTGCCAAATTGTTAAGGTACAGTATTTCATTTTCCATAACACTCTCTTTTTCATCTCTGGCAAATAGTAATAATTAACGTGCATCCATCTGACTCTTACTAAGATAAATTATCACATTAATCTGCTGCTTTGTCTATATTTGAAGTTGTCTACTTACTTTCTTTTGTGTGAATCACCCTCTATTTCACAAAATGGACAAGGGACATAAAAGTGGTTTGGTAAGCAGTGACAGAAATCATCCTGTTGAAAAGCTGTCTATGAGAGGGCTCAGTGCATGTAGAGATAAATCCAAGAGTCCCACAGTGAGGATATGTGCTGAGACTAGCCGATGAGAAGGACACAGCTTGAGCAAACACTTCATTAGCCATGAATAATGAATGAAGAGACTGGACAAAACTGCGTGCACTGTTTAAAAGAAAAAAAAAAAAGCTGAATTGTCAATACCTTGTGGTGTAAGCAAAGAGCAAAATGGTTTGCAGAACTGCAGTAGGTACTTAACACTACTTCCCCTCCTAAGCAGTAGCTCAGGCACCTTTGCTCTCTAAGATTACAATGGATCAAATTTGACTCTCTAAAGATGAATAGCATAGTATGGAACAGCTGACTAATTATTTGTTTTTACTGACTTTACCAGAGATCCTAGTATACTTAAACAAACAAAAAAAAAACTTGAAAGGATGAGATCACTATGTGAATTCCTTAGTAAAACTTGCAATAACTTTAGACTTATGGTAGAGCTAAATAATTTTGCAGAGTTCTTATCACTGACTACAGTAATATAAGTCATATTAATAATATAAGGATAGCATTTGTATATATAAGCATGTATAGATATGCAAAATATAAGTAATAAATAATAAGATCATTTGTAGATCCTGCTTGAATATGTTTACCATAGACTTTATCAGAGACATATCAGAGAGTACTCAACACTTCTTCAAGTATTCCAAGTATAAAGGAAGCAATTCTTTAAGGGCAATTGATAGAAATAATTTTATTTTAGTTTTCCAATTTTGTTGTCTTACATATAAAATAATTTTTCTCAACTGATGAGAACGGGATTTACTGAAATCTGGGGTTTTTCGTTATTATTGAGGGTGCATTTTAGAGCTCATTGTTCAGTTGCAAGGTAAACACCAGTCTTTGTGAGACTGTAAGTGGTGATATTTATCTCACTAACACTTCTTGTGGTACAAAGGACATGGTAGGAACTTAGAGTACTTAATAAGACATGCAATGAAATGAAACTCATTTCACCCTTTGAAATGCTGTAGAGCAACATTAATGCTCCATAATTAGCCTTTTATCTTATGTTGGCGCCTAAACCATTACAGTAAAATCTGGGCCTTTTTTATGCCCTAAAAATAAAAGGAAAAATAACTTCATCTAGTTAAAAAAAAAAAAAAGAAAAAGGAAAAAAGGAAAAGGCAAAGAAGAAGATAGAGGTCAATAATATTTTGAAAGCTCTGATTCTTTTAAGTACATTTACAGCATAGTTGTGAATTATTTATGTGTTGATGGTGCAGGATGGCATGTCATTTTGCATACCATCAAACTCAGAAAAATACCTATAATTAAAAAAAAACAAAGCAAACCATGTCATTAATAAAAGACAAGAAACAGACAAATTGAAAAGGCTGTGCTGAAATCTGCAAAGACCATTCAAATTAAAGGCTTTAAGCCTCTGTCCTTCATGTGTCCCATTATGGAGTATAAGTTAATGCACATGCTGGGGAAGGTATAGAATTAGCAAACTGATGAACAGGAATGTGGAACAGGGATTTGGAGACAGGATATTCATAAAGATCTGGCTGAATCTAAGCAGTGAGTCTTCAGATGCCAGAGTGGTATGTGCCTCTTGGGTCAATTCCAGACGGAAACCTGAAATCATCTTCTGGAGCGGCAAACTTCTCATTCTCCAAGGAGAAGTGAGAGGGCCTAGTACAGTCAGCCCAGGCTTTGTGACTACCTGCGACACAACTTAGTCAAGTCGGCAATAACTATGCCTAGTTTGAAGCCAGTTTTAAATGATTTTGACAAACTAATTCACATCCAAAAATTTTAATAAAATCACTACATGTCATCCAGCTCATATTATAAAGAATGAAGTCACAGAGGATCCATAGCCTCATCCATTTTAGCTTGCCCACTGGATTGTAGTATTATTTGCTTGGTTGATAGCACTGCCTTTTACCCACCTTTTTAACCTTTCTCATACCAAGAGCCTATGGCAAGTTGTTTAACCTTTGGGCAAGAAGTTTTCTAAACTGGGTGTCTTCTGCACTCTTGTAGGAAGAATTTTGAGAGTAAAGAAAATTAAAGAAAAACTAGTTGAGTCTTGGTGACCTTTTCTAAAATGCATTACCTCAGAAAATCCCCCTCTTGTAGGCACCAGTGTTTGGGTAGGTGACAGCTTTCATGACATGTCTGAGAAAATATGCTGCATTGGGCCACATCCTGGCACCACCTATGCAAATCTGCAGTTCCCCCATTCTCTGTGGAGAATTTTGATTAAGCATCTCCTAGAACAGACTACGTACCATCCCAGGTTTCCTTTGAGGGTGAATTCCTGGACCATCCACCAGATGGAATGTATCAAGGCCAGGGCTGTAGAATTAAATAGGGAACAAGGAGCTCTTCCATGTTTGTTAGCTGCTGATGTAATAATAAATAAAATAATCCAGGATATGTGCCCTATCTGAGAATAAAAGGCCTTATACAGTTTGCATCTGTATGATTTAATGCTCTTCCTGCTCAAAACAGAATGGCCTTGGCTATCTCTTTCACCCTGGGAACTAGTTGTGCTCTAAACCAGTGATGGTTGCTCTCTGACAAAATATGACTTGCTGTGAGCTAAACTTACATAACTGAGGATGCAAACCATCAAAAAATATGAAGAGTTGCATGCCGGTGTGTCTTAGTTTGAGAGGAAAAACCAAATTGTTTACCCAGAAACGGGGAAGGAGAATTTCTCCACAATAATCACACTACTCTTTATTAAATTTAAGAAGGGGAACTTTAATCAGAAAAGAAAATAGATACAAGAAGGATAACTGTTCTTAACTGAGA
>JAOXXN010000446.1:101497270-101510370 GCA_026770055.1 Myrmophylax atrothorax | reverse complement strand
AAGGAAGGAAGGAAGGAAGGAAGGAAGGAAGGAAGGAAGGAAGGAAGGAAGGAAGGAAGGAAGGAAGGAAGGAAGGCTGGTAAAGATTTCCCCACAACAACAAAACAAAAACTTTGTTTAACACTGATATCCCTTGGTCTTATATATCTTTAAAAAGTGGTCAAATAACTACTGCACTGAAGACTGATTCAGGCATTAGGACAATTGCCAGGGTTAATTCCTCAATTTCACAATAGTGACTTTTCAAATTCACTGGATTTAGAAAAGCTCAAGGTGTTTGTGACAATAAATCAAACAGAGAAGTGAAATATCTCTGCAATTTTTTTTTCCTGAGGAGAAACATTGACATTTTTATTTTTTAAAGGAAAATTAAAGCATTCTTTTGTATGTCTGAGGGTGTGTAGGTATATACATATGTTTCTGTTTCAACTTTTAAAAATTGTAGTTCTGTGTTTGAATATAGAAAAGTACTTCAATAAAGTCTAAGTGGAATATACAATCAATGGATTTAAATCCATATATAGAGTTTTGTCTGTAACAGAATTCCTCTGTGCTAGCATACATAAAATATGAGCATCTCTAATAAACAGCAGCTGGAGTATATAGCAAGCTGGATCTTTGTGTGGAATATCTTTAAGGTGTTTTTGGCACAACTTCCAGGACTGTCTTGACCAACACTTTCCCAGATGTGTAGGATTATGGGATATATCTTCTGGAATCTCTCAGGAAAGCATTTTAATTCACAGCCACACCTGGGTTGGATATTGCAATCAGCTCCCATTTTCCATTTACAATTTTCCTACCTCGTTCATTTTAATTTCTCTGTTTTCTCCCTTATCACTTAATATATTTTCCTCATTATTGGCATCTGGGCTGTGTGTTCTAACACAAACACCAAAAGACCAAATCAAGATTAAAAAAAAAAGAGCAAAAATATTCCCATTTCAGATGGAAGAGCAGATGGAGCTCTTGGCACTTCAGAGGATTCAAATTGACCCTCTGCACCAAGCTCAGGGAAGACAGACTGTCACTGCTGACTGGAAAACACTAAAGAGACCTGTTTTCCCATCGAATATACAGTAGCATTTTCTAATTCTTTAGCTCTAAGCTGTGCATGGCCATGGAAGAGCAGCTGAGGGTTTGGGGGTTTTTTTTCAGATGAGACCTTCGTATCTCGTGGATGGTCTTCTCTTACTGTTATGTCAAAATGGTTGCCCTGAATTTTGAGATATGTTTGATTCTACATTTTCTTACTGGTACCTGAGAGAGGCTGTGACTAAGTGGTGATTATGCCCTGCTCTTTCCCCATGCCTTCTTGGCAGTTTTAGAACCAAGAATTAAAACTCTTGGAACAGAAAGGGCACAAAGCTTAGCTGGTGCAAAAGGATTCAGCTCTGCACAGAGCAGTTCATGATCTGAATTCTCAAAGCTAACCTATGAAAGTTCACAGAATAACTGTCTTTCCCAGGTACTGTGTACTACCTTGTTTACCTGTCTTCAGTAATAACACACTAAGCCTTTAATGACCTTTTCTGAATATTTTATGTTATTCCATTTTGACTACAGCAACATTTCATTAGACTGATGTGAAATGCGCAGTATGAAATGTAATAATTTATGTTTATATTAAATAAGTGTAATTTAAACTTTTTTTTTTTTCCCTTCTGAAGAGTTACACTTTGGTTAATTTTTTCTAAAGAAACAGGGCAGACACATGTGTTATAAATCTTAGCATAGTGTATGTCCACTTAAAGGGCATCAAAGTTTCAGCTAAATTTAGAACTGAGAGACAGACACAAATCAGATTCATGCAAAAGACTCAGGTAACTGATTCGGACTGAGTCCAAGAGACTTCTCTGAGACATTTCCTTCTTTGGTGTCTCCATTTGACTCCTGAATCTGATCAGACTGTGCCCATTATATTAGTATACCAGTACCTGAAGGGCACTTTCAGGAAAGATGGGGCAAGAATATTTATAACAGCATGTAGTGATGGAACAAGGGAAAATGTCTTCAAATGGGTTCAAATTGAAAGACAGTAGGTTTAGAATAGATATGAGGAAAAAAATTCTTTGCTGTGAGGGTGTTGAGGCACTGATATAGGTTGTCCAAGGAAGATGCTCCATTCATGGAGGTTGTTCAAGGTGACGTTGGACAGGGCTCTGAGCAACCTGGTCTCATTGAAGGTGTCCCTGCCCATAGCAGTGGAGTTGGAACTAGATGATCTTCAAGATCCCCTTCCAACCCAAATATTTCTGTGATTCTATGATTCTACCCACCGGTGTAAGAAGCAGACTGTGAGAATGTGGGGATTGTCAGTGCCCTGTGAGAATTTTAATTCTCCTTTGACAGAATGAACAACTGAGAATGGGCACATCAGGACTTGGCAATTACATGACTATTGTTCATGGGCAGAGAATTCTTTACTTGAAGACAGGCTGAGTACAGCAACAGGACTCTGAAACACTGTTCAGCACATGTCATTCCAAGGAAAGCAGCACAGATTGAAGAGATTTTTCTTTCCAGGTATTATCTTCTTGACAAATATATCTTGGGAAGTGGGTGCAAGTTGCTGTATTCAATATATTACTTTTCTAAGGAAATTTTATGAACAATTCTAAAGAGAAGGTAGACTCTGAAAGATATAATAATGTTCCTCTCTTCCTTCCATGTAAGGGAACTCTATCCAGGAGATGGCAAGAATCCTCTTTCCAGACATCACAGAGCCTTTCACTTTGTCCACTCTATTTTCTGTAATGGCAGTCTGAATAATCATTTAGCTAATTTTAAAAAGAATTCTGACAAAAAGCCACCAATTGCACCTTCTGTGCCATTTTGCATTATGCCATGTGGATGTATTACAAAGGAGACTTATATGTGATGGTAATACTTCCTCTGGCAGGAACTGCAGAGCCACACCATACAGAGTCTCCTCCAGAAAAGAAGTAGATATAAACTAGAAGGTGCTGAGATCCCTCATGATTATTTAAATCCAAAATTAAAAGTCAGAACTGTACAAAAATATTTCTCATTATATTTTGCTGAAACTAGGATAATAAATAAAAATAGTTTACTGAATGTATAGCAAACTAAATTTGGCTCTTTATTCAAACAGTTTTAATTATCTCACTCTACCTCAATTTTTAATAGTTCCATCTGATCATGTACCCTTATTTTTCTCCACAAAAGTGGCAAAACCAGATTAACTTTAAGCAACATTTCCCTTTTAAATAGTTATTTTTCAGTTTTAAGGGAAAATAGAAGCATCTGAAATTATGAACATCATTTGCCACTCAAATATATTTTTCTGCCAAGTTTTGGTATAAAGCAAATTTTCAGCTGAGTGACAAACCAATAAATATGTAAGCTTAGAGTAGCTCTTCTGAGAAACTGAACTTCAAATAGTGTCTTTATAATACTAACAAAAATGTGCTAATTTTTACGCTTATTTTTCTTTCTTGGTTTGTTCATGATGGTTAGGAAGTTGATCGTTCATTTTTCTACTGCCATTCACACCAGCTGCTATAAAACAGCTATAAAAATACTCCCAGTGCAGATCTTGACCGTAGATCACCGTACCTAGACCCAGCTGCAGATGGATGGAGCAGCTGGTCCAGAGAGGTGCTGTTTCTGACTCCCACACACACTTGGTCATGATGCATGAAGCAGCACAGTTGCTCCCCAGCCACAATTCCCATTCAGTCACAGATTTATGAAGTAATGAGCCGCCTACCAGAAAAAAACAAAACCAGCAGCTCTCCAGCATGCTTTAAACAAACACCCAAGAATATTCCATAATTATAAATAACTGCAGCTCAGCCATCAGATGAATCACTAAAACTTTTTTACATAACTTGTTAAGTGGGAAGCAAATACAGTGGAGCAAGGAAAGAAGAAAATATGCCTCTGTAGAGAGATAGCAATGTAAAAATTGGTAATTGTTTTTCTGGATACTTTCCTATTTTTAAAATCAATGTGATGATCGTGGGGCTGTTTTGGAATGATTTATGAATATTTAATGTAACCTGGCTATTCAATGATTATAATGTCAACATGCCAGCTTATCCTGACTGCAGCTATGAGAGAAACAAGAAGAAAGAACAAAGAATGGTATGAAATAAGATAAGGATTCTGTAGTAAATGGTAAGACACTGTAAAGGGACAATAGGCAGCCTTGTGAGAATGCAAACTCCTAACTCCAAAGCAATTAGCATTGGGTTTTACTAGCTGTGGTATAGGGGGCTGCCAAGGATTAGTAGTCAATCAGAAATAGTCTCTCAAGAGGGGAGGTGGGAATTCCTTGGGGGTTGTTTGCACATAATCCCTTTTTGTGGCATGTATGCAAAATAGACCTGTGCAACCCACAGTTCAAGGTGATGGGGTTTCTGGTAAGAAAGGCATGGAGGGCTTATTGTTCTAAGATTGTTTTCCTCTTGGTGTTTTACTGCCAGTTTTAAACTGTTCATTTACGAAAACCAGTTACTGCCACTACCAAAGCTGGGATGTTTTCAAGTTCCTGAGCATTGTATCTCCCAGCTGTATCCTGATACTGCATTAAAATGGCACGTTGGTGGAGGATACAGTTCTCTCCTTATATCTAATGCTAAGGTTTCCATGTAAAATCAACCCAAGATCAAGACATAAAAACCCCCAGTGGATAATCTGAGCAGCAGTTTTCAGTCTTGACCTGGACACTCCAGTTCCCCAGAGGAGCACTGTGGTGCACTCCAGCAACTAGGGAGGTACAGCTCACTTTCATCAGCATTCATAGTCAGAAATAGACAAGAACTACACATATCCATACAGTTTGATCTGCTGGATAAGTGCAGTGAATTTGTAGAAAAAATAATTAGTTTCACCCATGGGGCAAAGACTAGAAATCGCTGCCTATGAGTTAAAGTCGTAAAACACTTCATTGCAAAAAGAGTTATATAATAATTATGTACCCTGCTGTAAACTTTCAGAAACTTAATATTATTTGGCTTTGTTTACTATTATTTAATGCTGATAAGAAATATACTCACAGCTCTAAAGAATGTAACCTCATGTACACTGTTTGTTTCTACAGATGCAACATTGACTTATTTATTTTCTTTACTACCAATTTCTCTTAAAAAATCCATCACTGATCTTAAAGCTTAAAAATAGTACAATAACAGTGGCTGATTTTATTTGGTATCAATTACCCTTGAAAAGGCAGGTTCAACCCTTTAAGTCTCTCTTCTTCAATAAGCATAAGTAATTCAATGACTTGTCCTGCATGAGGAGGGAGATGGCTACATTATCTAATAGCCTTGTTCCACATCTATCTTGTAAGATCCTATCACTGACAATAGCTGAATTGTGTAACAATGCTAATGTATTCACAGAAACACAAGATAATGGAAATAATAAAATCTAGACTGAGGAACTCTCAGATTTTAGTAAGATAATATGTTGGAGGGGTTTTTTTCTACCAGACAAAGATTTTCTTTTCTGTACTCAACTGCTCTTCTCATTGACTTAGTAGTCTTATTTTGGAGAGCTCTTATACGAATGCAATCCCTCAAGAAATTAACTATAGAAATATATGTATAATGGTTAGTTAAGCAATACTTGACAGCAGGGGCTTGTATGCACAAAGAATGAAGGGAATCTGGGACAAAAGTCCAAACTGTGATCTTCCCAGGAACTAACATGTAGGAAGTGAGAGTAAGCACTACCCCAGAGAAACCTGGAGTGAAGTTCTCCTTTGACCTTTGCCTGCTCCCACAGAGATCATTGTCCTTGCTCATTCCATTAACACTTTATCATAATGAGGTCTGTCCAATGCGGTAGCACATGAAACAAGAGGTTTAAAACTGTCCCAGCTTGGGCTACTTATATCTAGACAGAAGACAGCTAATTTCAGAAGATGATTACATTCTCCAAACTGCCCTCCTCAACACACAATAGAGAACAAGCAAGTTTGTTTTAGAATAAGTAACAATTGGACAAGCCTATTTTTTGTAGTAGTCACGTAAAATGTACTCCTTGATATAAGGGAAGTACCACCAATAATTTAACATGGTCATATGGATTTGTAAAATACATACAAATACAGAAAGCCTTTTCTTGCTAGCTCAGAAAGTTAATTTTATTTACAACAAGAACACATCCTGGGCAAAATGTATATTTCTAAAATCTACTTCCACTCTCAAGATGTAAGTGAAATCTAAAATATGATCAAAAATTGGGAGTTTGCTGTTCTGTGGCCTCTCTGTTCTCAAGCAGAGTGGCACACACCTGTCCACAAGCTCAATAGGCTTCATTTGTTTCTTTTCTGAGTTCTTATCTCAACTCTGACTTTTTCCCTCGAGTTTTGTGTGCTCCTCTGAGTACTAAAATGCACCTCGGCATCACTTTCTGTGAAGCACTTTTGGACTTGAATTTATTTTAGAGGCATGTGAACAGAAAATGTCTCCAGAGAAAAGCTTATTAGCACCATGGCATTTCTGAATCTGCCTTCCCACAGCTCCTGAGCAGCATGCACACTGTGCTTTTTGGGGTACAGTGTCATTTTCCACTGGCTCCAAAGAATGCTTTTTGTGCTGTAGTGGCTCACCTACTTAATAATGGTAAATTGCTGTATAATCATTAACCAACCAATATCTGTTAAAGTGAAATTGAAATAAGGAAAAACAGATGTTGTTTTCTGTGTTTAATGAAAAAGGCTTATGCATTCTCATGCCACATTGTCTGACCTTTCTTGGGTTTGGACCTTAGGTACCAGACAGAGCTATTTACCACATAATCCATGTATTTGAATGCAGTTTATAGATTACACAAAATACTTCTGGAAAAGCAAAACAATAGCCCTTGGGAAATGTGCTGGCGAGCATAACCTCTGAGCAAAGGGATGTAGGACACCTGAGAGTTGCAGATCGCAGAATGCAACTGCTCACATGCCCAGTCATCCCCTGGAGGGACATGAAAACTTTTACACTTAACAAGAAGCCAGAACATCTTACTTTCTTCAAAATTTCACAGCAAGGTGAAGAGGAATAAATATCATCCCATCACCAGTGCACTTTAATTCTGCAGTGGGAACAAAAGTGCACCATTAAAACTTTTTTCCCAGATAGAAACAGTTTCTGACATTTCCAGAGCTCTTGATGGTTGAATGGAAAAAGTACTTAACCCATAGGGCTGATAGAAAATATGAAATGGTGGCATGATTACTGCATAAATGGGGAACACAAGCTGAAACTTCTGTTTTCAGAGAGGGCAAGTCACCTCAGAGATAGCACTGACATGGTAGTAAGCAAAATGCAAGGATATGTTTAAAGGTATTTGACCCCATTTTGCTGGTATAACTCAGGTGATTTCTGTTTTAAGGCAGAAGATTTCATAGCCTCATTGAAATGATTCTCTTATGGCAATCAACAGGGTCATCATTCTCTGCCTGTTGACCCAGTCACCACAGGGGAGGAAAGGTATCATTCTGTCCTTGTTCAGCAACTGGGACCACTGTTTGGGTGTGACCAAAGCTGTGTATTCTCCACCCTCTATGTAATCTCTCACAAACTGTTAACAATGGACCATTTGCAGCAGCTGCGCAGGGCACACCCGATCCCTCAGGATGTAAAGTGGGTGTTAAAGAAGCCTGTGAGATAGGACCTGTGATAACTCCGCTCCAGGAAGTCGTTAGCACCTCCACACCCAGCCTGAGGTATTCAGCTAATAGGGTGTGTCTGCTACGGCCACCAAGGATTCCAAAAATACCCTATGATTCACAGAGTTAGATCACCCATTGTGGAACTCCCCACCCTGGGGGAGGTACTGGGTGCTCCCACCTGAACCTGAGCATATATAATCTTGGGGTTTAGGGACTTCTGGTACCACTCTTCAGATCCAGATGAGGAACAGAACCTCAACAGGAGGACACCACCCCTCTCGACCAGACTGTGACCATCATCTGCACCAACAGGTTTTTCACTTCCTTTCACTTTGGACTCAGGGAACCATGTGCGTCTCAGCACAGGGGCTAATGAATACCATTGTGTTTGTGCCCAAGGGCGCTGGATGATATTTCTGGGGTTTGTGAGTTAAAACCAATTTCTCTTTGTGCCATTGCAATTATTGTAATATTTTTATTAAATTGTAGCTCTGATTTATAATGTCTTTCATGTTGGGATTGTTTCTCCTGCTGGTTTACCTTTAAACCAGCACACACACCAAAGAGGAAAGAATAGCAGCTGAGGGCAGTATGTTACACTAGTGCAGAAGGGCAGTACCTCACAAGGGATTCACTCCACTGCTATCATTTCTAGTATTAAGCAGCAAAGTCATATGGATATGCTAAAATTAGTGCCTTTTCTATCAGAACTGTATTGAAAACCACACCTCCACCCTCTCCCTTATTATCCTATAGGAAACCAACACCTTTCCTCTCAAGGGAAGTCTGTCTACAAGAGTTTGGCCCTCCTTGTATTGAGTCAGTACAAAGGTTCATCCAGTTTAGTAACTTGACCCTTGGAGTGAGCAGCTAGGGATGCTCAGGAAAGAATAAGAGGTCATGTGTAAAATGATCTTTGCCCTGCAGAAACCTCTAGTTTCTGATAATATAGATGTACTGCTTTTTGTTGAATGAAATACACAACTTCATTCTGTTGTAATGCAAAGTAACCCTACAGTTTTTTTATCAAGACTAGCAACATAAAGAGCCTTCAAATTGTAAAGCAAAATAATTAATTTTCCATTTTCATGTACGTCTACACAAACTGTGCGCTGATGCCTGAGAAACAAACAAATTGCTCTGAAATTTTAACTGAAAGGAAAATCAACCACCAGAACTGTGAAAACTGGCTTTGTCACTGAGTTGACAAGAAGCTCGCTGGCTTGAGCTATGTCTGGACACCAGGCTCTGTCTTTGGTGAATTTGGCTCCAACATTAACTTTTGGAAGAGAGGAATTTAACAACTAATTCATCATTTATCATTCAGGAAGCTAAATATGAAGTATCTAAGGGTCCTTTCTGGTGAAAGGTAGTTTTGGGGTTGTATGCAACAGTTCTCAGATACTCAGCGAGTTGCTGCTTATTTTGTATGAAGTTGGTTGTAGTGATAGCTAGGAAAGCCAACATTTCATTTCTCGACTCAGTTAAAATTTCAGAGAAGATGTTGCTGACTGTGAAAAGTAGGGAATGAAGTATTTGTACATGGAACTCAGTCCTGAGTACATGTTTTATGTAAATTTGAAAAATTACAAGATTTCCTTGTTTTGCAAAATTTAATACTGATATAATTTCAAAAGTAAAAATCAGGGCTGATTTTTCCAAGCACTCAATTTCCTCAGCAGCAGCCGAATTCCACATTAAATAGCTAGTATGTGCATATGATCAGACCAATGCAAAGGTACCACCTAGAGTTGTATAGCAATATTAGCAGTACAGCAGTTCCTAGCAGCAAGGCAGACTAGTACACTGCTTCCAGCCCTGAAGATGTTGTGGGTAACTCCACATAGTAGTAGGTAACTGTAACCCACCAACACAAATGGATAATGAGAAAGACACATGTTTGAAAAAAGTGTTTTGTTTTGTTTGGCTTTTTTTTACCTCTCCATGTAATTCTCTTTCAGATTGGAATAGTCTTCTCTCTCCATTCTATTGCTAGAGAGGTAAGTGAGCTTTCAGTGAAGCTGAACAAAAGTGGAAAAGATCAATGAAGAATCAGTGTTCTTTGCTATTTAAGCACCATGTATGGATATAGCTTGGAACAAATGTACCTCTGCTGACAGGTGGAAGAGATAGACTTGTGTTGCTATAGCTGTATGAGAAAGGAGCTAAATTGTCACTTTTCTCTACCATTCAGTATCCACAGTGGGAAGAGAGCTTATTATCTCTAAGACAATTACTCTCCTGTGCATTACAATATGGAGAGTAGCTCAGCTAAAGCATGTTGTCTCTGCTGAACTAAAAATGACAAATTTCACAAACTCATATTCAATGTCAGCTTCTCCTTTGTTCTTCAGTTTTTGTAATCCACAAGATTAATCTCCTGGTTAAACCACTTAACAGCTACAGCACTTACAGCTTTATTGTTTTCACATTATCTAGCACATCAAAACCCAAGCCAAAACAGAGCTACCCAGGCCAAATTTTTGAAAGGGTGTGGCTGAGAACAATTTTTTCTTTGTGAATAAGGAAGCATTTATATAAGGTTCTGGTTAAGAATGAATACTGTATAGGTAGTGACAAAAATATTAATTTCTTAGTGATGCTTACAGCAAAATGTGTCCTGTTCTGTACCATACCCCACTAAAGTGGGCAATATGATTGGTACCCTTATTTTACATTTGTGTCCATAGTTCTCTGTGTTGCAATGGCTTGACAAAAATGCAAGGTCAGGTGAAGAAAGCCCTAGAATGATAGATGTTACTTTCAGTCACAAATTATCAAAGATAAAGAAGAAATTGTACAAAGACAAAAACACTCCAACCAACCGAAACAAAACAAAACAAAAAAACCACCAAAACCCAAGCAACAAAGAAAACCTTAAGAAAAAAACTTTTCAATTTTTTTTTAAGTCAGAACTTCGTGAAATGGTTTTATATCACTAAAAAGTATTTGTTTGACCTGCTAAAAAGCCCAGTTTCTTCAAGAATCAGCCATTTAATTTTTTTCCAGGAAGACAATACAACTGAACTTTTGCTATGACATACATAAAACACTTGTAATTCCTAACTTAATTCAATTTTCTAAGTCTAATTAAAAAATCATATCTGTGTTCTTAAATCAGATGTTTCCATAGAATCAGAAGCTTTACAGACAGCCAGGCAGGTCTTCCAGATTTTCTTTGTCTCAAAAATCAGATATATTTCAAAGCAAGTGAACAAGCTAGTAGACACAATTTACCTTTAACTTGCTTTTTGTTCAGTTTTCATTTGCACCTTTTTATCCTTAATGTATTCTTTTGCAGTTTGTCCTACAGTCTCACCTCCTTTTGAGGTGAGACCCACATTCCCCACAGTGCCAACCAGATGAAGGGAAGTCCTGGCCCAAGCCCTCTCTCTGCAGAGACTTTAGCAGAGGTCTTGCATTATTTTATTTGCCTGTGACTGCAGTGTTTATCCCTGAAATGGAACTGCCCTTCCTTTCAACAAGGTTGGGAAGAGATTTATAGTGGTGATCAGTTGCACCCTGTAAAACCCTTACAGAAATAGCTGCAGACAGGCATTCACATACACACACACACAGCTTTTTCACTGACATTTTACAGCTTTTACAAACACTACAGAAAGCATGAGAGCACTAGGTAGTTTTTTCTTCTGAGGCAACGTCTTTCTGTGAGTATTCATAAGGTCAATCAACACATCTCATTGGGTACCAGTAAGTCTCTGATAAAGTGGTCTCTAGCAAAGGAAACATGACTGGCAAAACATTTCTTCCTATTCTGCAGAAAACATTCTGATGCCTCCTGATTGCACATGCTACCAACTACTGCCTTTGCAAAAGAAAGTAAAACATGAAATTCAAGGCACTTCTTTGTTAGAAGACTCACAACAGAAGCAGAAGGAATAAATGTTGCAAATGTAGCTGTAGGGAATAAAGCTCTCCTCTTTCCACTAAACATGTCTGCAGAAGAACACTTGAGATAAGCTTCATTATCTTTCTGTAGACACTTTGCTAACACAGGTGGGAGTCACTTAGGTAACTAGCAGATGAAGGGTTTGCTCAAGGTTAAGCAGTCTGTCAAAGCCAATGCTAAACCTAGTGAAAAAATTACATTGAAAGCCTCCCACAAAAAAAAAGTTCTTTTTTTCAAAATGAAAATTTTCTAAGAGAACAGCTTCTTTTTTGTTGTTGTTTTTCAGTTTTTCCATTCAAATTGTGAACAAATGTTTGATTTCTAATTGTGATTTTTTTTTTTAAGGCACTGCATTTTTCATGTCTTTCCAGTGTTTTGTGTGGACAATACTGCATCCCTCTTAGCTGTAGTCAGTGCCAGTTGTGGAATCTGGAAGCACTGATTTCAAGACCCTTGAACTTATGTATTTCAGAAACATTATGGTTAAAAAAAAAAGTAAAGGAAAAGAAAAGAAAAGAAAGAAAACTCCCAAACCACAGCTCCAAGTGATCTACATAAAGCAAACAGAAATGTAGATACTGGATGGTTTCCAGGACTTCTGATTTCCTGCAACACTTACAAGACAAAAGTTAGGGCAGCATGCTGCAAAAAGATACCGAGCTTTTCCAACGCTGATAGACTTTCCACATCTGCAATGCTACAGCCATGGAATTAGTTGTTGGACTCAAATTATCTCTCCTGCAGGTGCTACTGCCTGGATTTGCGGGGCCATAAATCAAGACTACAGTCTGGCAATGGGGAGGTAAAAGAGCCTTTAAAAAATTATTTTTAAAAAAGTATATTCCCTTTTTAAAAAATAATTCTAATTAACTTTTTATTCTTTCTGATGTTTTGTTTGGGGGCATTTCCCCCCCCCTTCCTTATTATTTTCTTGTGGTAAGCAGTGGGTTCACTCCATGGGAGCTGCTGGAACACAGACTGCCAAGAGTAGATGAGTGTGCCTTCAGAGATGACATTTTTAATTACAAGCAGGTCACTCTAGGAGTAAATATGGGCTTGGATGATAATCTGGTTTTAAATATTGTTGAGATGGGACCAGCTCATGCAAAAACTTCAGGTACAGACTGGTACCTTCAGAATCAGGTCAACCAAAACAGCAGAACTGTATAAAATAAGTATAAAATAAGCAGCTTGATCTTACATCTCATTACTTGATACTCTTCTTTGTTGGTCCCCACATTAATGGCCAGGGAGTATTTGTGCTCCCTTTTGATTTTAATTTTTTCTGTCTTCAGAAAAGTTAGAGGGTTTCTTGAGAGAAGAGAAAAATATGTCAGGCTAGGGCGGCTCCTTCTTTTCTGAGGAATCACAGTGAAAAAGAAAATTTTCATCAGAGTTGGAAACCAGAACATAAAACCCTGTAGGAAGGCAGCTGAAGTGCCACAGCACCATCTCCTGGAAGTCAGACATTTCTCAATTTCTAAACCCAATGTAATACACAGTCACAAAGAGAGATGAAATTTAACAGTCAAAACTTGGGAGCGGGGAGATCGG
>JAOXXN010000446.1:101452903-101496784 GCA_026770055.1 Myrmophylax atrothorax | reverse complement strand
TAACATTTGACAGTGAATTTGGCTAGAAATTATCCTTCAAAAAACTAATTTGGTTAGTTTTTAATCATCCATTGTGAGATAAATAATAATAATAAAATATCTAACGAACTAGTTCTATCTAACTAACTAATGCAAAAAAACATTAGAAGTATTCTGTTATTTTAAAATGTTTTAAATTTTCAAGTTCTGCTGTCCTTTATAACCCAATAGCATAAACTAGCCTTCAGAAAAAGTAATGTAAATATGTATTTTACATATAAATATGTATTTTTTAAAAAATAAAAATGTTACAATATCTTTTTGCATAAGGGTTCTTGATAATTTCCTCACAAATACCTATGGATTTTTTTTGGTTTATCATGGTACATCCATGCAAGATTTTTCCTGAAACCAAAGGGTTTCCTCCATGTTGAGAGCCATTTCTCATTCTTGCTGAAGACATGACTCGCTGACTAAAGATGCTTATCACCTATTATGGCTTGGAACCTGTCCCCACTGTGAATGGCTCATAGCTTCTCCCAGCTACTGTTGCAATGTCTACCTGAAATTGTGTTGATTTTCAGGGCATATGCGATGGTGCAGAACAGAAGCTGAAGTCCAAAGGGTCCTGACTGAGGCAATTCACGAACAGGGTTTGGCAGTTCAGGTCTGGTTTCCAGTTCAGGTGTTTTGTGTTGGGACAAGTTCTTCTCTTATGCTATTTTTGTTCCATATGTGTTTTATCTGCAGAGGGGTGGACTCTACATTTAAAAGAGAGTGGAAAATACTGAGTTTAAAAATTAGAATTTAGGGGATGTCCAGAATGAAATAATAACTCAGAGAACCCTGGAAAGTGGTTTCCTTTGCTACAACTCAGTTCAGCAATATTGATGATCATAACAGGTGCTCAATTGGCTTTATGACAATGTGCCTTCACGTACCCCTGCTGAGGCATATTTTGGTTGTTTTTTTTTATACTGAATTCTTCCCTCTTTTCTGCCTGCTCTCTGCAAGAAGCCATGTCTTGTTGAGACACATCCAGAAACAGCTTATGTTTTTGCTGTATTCACATTTCTGTTTTAAATTTACAGTGTGAAATGTCTCAGCCAAGTTTGGCAGTTTCGGGCAGCTCGCTCCATCCTGCGGCAGCTCTGCTCCTTGCAGCAGCGCTTCCAGGCTCCCCTCGGGTGAGCTCCAGCCCCCTGAGCCCGGGCATCACACATGGCAGCACAGTGCTGTGAAAATCCACACTGTCTGCCAAATCTGGGAACAATGCCGCCTGTTCTTTAATTCCATTGGCACCTTGTCTGTACTGCCGCACATTCCCTCTGCAGAGGGAGGGAATGCTGCACGGTCCATCTTGTGGTGTTTCGTTGCTGTTACGACTCACTTCATGTGCCAAGTTCCAATACAGTCTGGATGCATCCGCTTAGGACCAGTGAACAATCCCCTGAATGACACAAGGGAGACATCTCAGAGTATCTCAGGCACAGGCTTCAAATTTTACTCCTCTGAACATTGCTGATCCCATCTAGTTCCACCAAGAGAAGAACTCAAACTGGGCACACAGAGTGTTAATACAATAAACATGGACAGTAAACTCCTGTGTAGACAAATCATGAAAAAAAAAAGGATAGGATTTAGCATAGGACTTTTCCAAAATTATTCCAGTAATGAGTGAATCATGGCTGAACACTGAACTGTTTCATATTAAAAAAATAGAACCAGAGAAAAATAGGATTAAAATTAACTTCAGAAACTGACTGCTATATGATTAGATCAGTTATACTTTCTAATTATACTATGCCTAGTAAGTATAATTATATACTATACCTGCACCTCCCAATCACCAAACAACCTCTTCTTCCACCAGTTCACTTTTTTTTTCCCCCAACTAAATTTCAGTAGTCTTTCCCAGTGCCTGACATGAATTTCTCTTGTATTTCTTCAGTATACCCCTACAGGATGTGAAAAACAGATTATTCTTTTCTTCCTTGTGCAAGTTCTTTTCATACTTGCCTGTTGTTTTGTCTTTCTACAGGTTTCTCTCTAGGTTGTCTTCCTCTACTTTTTCACTATTTATGTCAGTATTCCGTCATGGTTTTTAGACCCCTAATTCAGCTTCCAGACTCTCCAGAAGTTCCACGTAGTTCTTGCAGTGTGGTATTCAGAGGTATTGTACTCAAGAATAGCTGTAGTGGCCCAGCTAAGCCCTTAGCAGCAAGCAGAAAATTTTTGTTAACAATCTTTATATCTTGCCTTTTGTAATTTTTTTTTTGTTTTGGTTTTTTAGATATAGATGTCTCCTTTCTTATATGCTCTTACGGTATTCTGTTATCAAATGAATATGGTATTATATTATTCAAAATTAAAAAATGAATAAAAGCACACACACCAGCTTGAAACTCAGAGTCTCTTTTGCACATGAGCTCTTCAAAGTCCAAGAACTCTCATGCCTGAAATAAAGACTTTGGTCATGTCAATTACATTCAAGATTGACTTGTGATGAATGTTACAGTTCCACATGAAGACAGAAACCAAATGGGCTGAGAATTTGGTTCCATTTAGAACAATGGCAGCATGCAGTTGGCCTGAGGTTCTATCTATCATACATGGCTCAAAGCACTTCTAAGGTAAAGAGGCATGCCAGCATCAGCTGTAGATTACATAGCTTTTTACAATTTTTGTGAAATTCCAGGAGAAAGAATGTTGAAACACCGCACATTTTTCACATCAAAACCACCTGGACAGATGTTGCTTCAACTACTGACATTACATCATGGCAACTGAAATAACATTGCATAAATCTCTCTAACACCCTTCATGCAGGTCATCACCAATTTTTAAGTGTTCCTAACACTGAAGTGTAAGATACAGAAGGTAGTGTTGCTCCTTTGGATGCAGAGATGTATCATGCTTAACCACAGTATTTTTAATAAACTCTCAATAATGAGAAAGTACATATTGGTATGATGATGGTCTTGATTTATACCTCAATTACATCTGACAATTTTAATATTTTATCTTTAAGCAACTTTATTTATACTGTTTCTCATTCTTTGTTTTCTCATTGTTATAAAATGGACTTTAGGATAGAGTTTGAAAATTCCTTCCTGATCAGGAATATACATAGATCTGGAAATATATAACTCTTATTTTCACATCTATATAAACAAGATAGAACTAAGTGAAAATTAAAGTCTTCCCTTAAACAAATAGTTTTATGAACTTTACAGCCCACTATTTGCCTGATTTAGGAATAGCGAAGAGATATTGCACTGTAAATATACAGATCTTGCAATATGAAACAGACTGGTAAAGGGCTTTGGACTATCTAATAAAAGGTACGAGGAAGAATATAATCAATGGGAATGTAGTGAAAGACAATATTAAAATGAAAGTTCCATTTCATTTCTTTTGCAACTTATTTCCCCTTTTTTCTTTGCCTTGAAACATAGTCCATGAATTTATTACCACACCAGAGAGCCTTGCTGTCCGTGGACAGACCTAATAACACTAACAGGTCTAACCCCCTGGGTGCCCACATGCAGACCACAGCTGCATCATCTGAGCCAAACGGGGAGAGGTTGGTCCTCATTTACCTCCATGTGCTGCTGCAGATCACTGTGCCAAGTGGCAGAGACAGGTACTCCTACTCAACACAGCAGTCTGTCTTAGGCAGCTAAGGGATCAGGAGAAGAAAGGAAAAAGGATGCTGAGAAAAGAGCATGTCAGCTAATGAAAGGAAAGGTGGGAACTGAAAGGAAATATTATACAGGATGAAGTACTGGAATTTGGAAAGAGTCTAAGTATCTCACAACCCACTAGGCTCTAAAGGGAGCAGAGATGTTGGGAAACCTCGAAAAACATACCCTCCAGGAGCCGGTGCTCCATACTGGCTTATCCCACCTTGCTCCCCTCCTGGCCAGGTAACCCACATTTCCACACCTCTCTATGGGTGGGAAGTATATGATATTTGCCCCTAGAAAAATGAAGCAACAGAGTTTGATTGAGGAGGAGGAGGAGGACAAAGAGCTTGTTAGTCACCTTGTGCTGAAGGTGATGGTAAGGAAGAGGAATTTCTCTCTATATATGGACTAAATTAATGTTGAATGCACAGGAAACCCCACTTTGAGTTATCGGCCCTGCAAATGTGAGGGAATAGATTCGGCCACATATGGAGAGAAAGTAAGAAAAGCAAAGGCGGAGGTAAAAACTACATATAACCAGATGACAGGAAAAATGGGGGGGAAAGGACTTGTTAAAGGCCATTACAAATTAAGGGTCAAAGTAAGTGACTAAAAACAAGGAGAGGAAAAAATGGTAAAATTCAGAAAAAGGAAAAAGCATTCCTACTAAAAGCAGCATTTCATTAGGACTGGTGAGAGTTTCAGGGAACCTGAAGAGTGTCAATGACATAAAGATGACATATTATGTTAAAGACATTAAAAATTTGCAGTAAGCATAGGACAAAATCAGCAATTTGAAAAAAAATAGTAACTGAAACAAGACAGAGAGCAGGAACAGGAGTATTTTCTTTTAAAAGCTGAGATAATGCTGCCATTTTACCAAATTCAGAGAAAAATCTAGGGAACCACTATTCCCTTTCTCCTCCTGAATGGAAAACCAGAAATCTGACAGGACAGGCACAAGGAAAGTGAGGTTGTACCAGAAATTGTACTTTGAGTAAAAACATATATGAAAGAGGAAGAATTAGACAGGGGTGTAGTAATACTCTAAAGTTAAAAATAAACCTAAACAAAACAGCATACATTTTTCTGGAGTTAAAATACCTTTTTTTAAATTTTTTTTTAATTTTTTTTCCTACTTGAAGCCTATGAATAACATTTAGCAGCAGATATTCTGGTCCTTTGCCCAACTGTGTTCTGAGACCACTCATAACTCTGTGGTAACGAAAGCATTTAAAACTTAAGCAGACTTAAACAGAAGAAAATATACTAATGCTCATCAAGAAGAAAAACATGATAGCAGGAAAAAAGCAGCAGAGTGTGTACTGCATCTTGTTCTCAAAAATCTCTCCTACCATAGATATAACTCTGATTTGATGTAGAAAAAAAGTCACACAGAAACTGGAAAAATAAGATTTTCCACTTTCCTATTTTTTTGCAATCTCTCTATGTCTTTCTGTGTCATCACATCTCCAGCATTTAGATCATGGATGAAAGACTTTGGAGGATTTTTTTAGAAATTGAGATTTTAAGAACCTCTCAAAGTACTTTGCTGAGGTTTCTGACCAAAATAACAATAGTTCTAATCCTATGCCACATTTTTTAGCAGTAGTTCTCAGAAGATTTTTTAGAATAGGTCTGTTTAATTTTTTTTCTGTCAGCAAATAAGTAACAGCTGGCTTACATGTGGCTCTTCTCTGAAAGGGCTTTTCTTTTAAAATATTATATATATTGACATTATATGAAAAATTAATAGCAGTTGACTAACAGTTTTCTCTGAAGACAACTGAAATTAGTATAAAAAATCCCAGCACCATTAACCTCAATGTCGTAAGTCAGACTCAACTGCAGCTTTCCTTTAGATTCCTCTTCACATCCCCTGCCAAAAACTATTAACCTTATTTGTTTTCATTTGTGTTATAAAAGGTACCAAAGTAGGAGCTGCAGAAGAGCAGGCAGGGAGTTCAGGTGCAGCCCAGAGATACCAGGGGGGCTGTTGCTGAGCTTAATGGAGAAGTCAGTCCCAGAAATGAATGGGACCCCAGACAAACCATTATGCTTAAGCACAAAGGTTTAGCCCAGACTCTTCATCTGGTCTTAACCTGTGGTGGCTCAGAGAGAGCAGCTGTGAGGTTTAACTACCTCAGGAGAAATGCTGAGTAGTAAAATGTGACTAAAAACCTTTTCAGATCATCAGCTGACAGGGTATCACATTTTGATTCAAATTTCAGTTTCAGCTTTGAAGTACTAAATCAGAGACTTACTTAGAAGGCCCTTTTCCCAAAGAAAAGTTGAGATCACTTAAACAGTAACAGATGGCAACAAGAGAGAACTTCATTAGGAGATTGGAATAAACCAGTATTCAGAGAGTTTACAGGGCTATGGAAAAGAAGGTAATAGGACTGTGTAATTTCTCCCTGCTAGAGCTGACTCAGCAGCCAGCTCTTCCTCCACCTGCCTTCAGGGGAGCTATGTCCAGACTAGGATCCTAACTGTAGATGTTTTTATCTGGGTCACAGTCTGAATTTTCAGAGAATGTGGTTTATAGCAGAATCCAGAGATCCAGGAAGTGCTATTTCCTAGAAATCAAATGGAAGAATTACAGGAAGAGAGGGTGGGCTGAGAAGTATGAGGGAATGCAGAAACTTAATAGATGTATGAGACGTGGAGACTCCAAGAATGAAGAGGGTGAGGCCTGCAGAAGTCCCAGCGAAAGAAAAGGAGCACATTACTCCACAGGGAGAAAGTTGGCTGTGACCTATATTGCTGGCAGATGGAGCTTCAGCCTCAGCTGGCAATCTATCAGGCTTTTAAAAAAGTAGTAAACTGTCTTGGCAATGAGTGGGAAACTAACTGCATTGCTCAAGGAAGAAAAAACACATGCTCTGACGGCTAAGTGCTTCATGACCCCTGCTCACCAAAGAAAATGAAAGGTGGCAGTGGTTGGTGACTCACTTCTCCGAGTAACAGAAACATCCATTTGTTGGTATGACCTAATGCTTATAGAGAGGTTCTGCCCAAACCAGAGCTACTGTGCAAGTTTGCCAAGGCTCATTCAGCCCTCTGACATCTCCTTCATGAGGCTCATTCACTAGAGAGCTAATGCTGCTGGTCTAGGAACAAGCGAGAGAAAACCATAAGAAACAGCAAAGCTCCTGAAGGGATGACGAGAGAATTGGAGCCTCAGCTGGTGTTTTTATCAATCCCAACAGAGAGGGTAAAAGCCCAAGCAAGGACAGACACATCCTGGAGATAAATATATGGCTGTACAGATGGTGAGGCTTAGAGAACTTGGGTTTCCTGAAGGGGGAGGAGGCATTCATAATAGGGTCATAAGAGGGACGAGAAGGAAATTATTGAATCAGTTGTAGATATGTGTAAAGTATTTTGCCTTGTATGATGCAGGATGCACATGTTCACCCTGAGATTTGGAAGCTGGTGGGAGACAGACCTGTTGAAACTCTCCAGGGTGATAACAGAAGGAGGAAAGGACATCTTTGGGAAAGAAATAGAACAGGACACAGAATATGCAAAGCTGGGTGTGTTTAAATTTATTTTAGCCTTTTCATAGTTAGGTATCTAATTTAAACTAGTCGTGTAGGCTCATATTGCCATCAGACCCTTCCATCTGTCCTAGACTGCTATTTTAGGGTGGGAAGAATTGCCTCAGAGGTAGTCTGTCTTGCTACATAGAATATGAAGGAAACCTAGATAACAAAGTGTCTAAGATAGCTGAAAATCAGAATAAATTCTGTGGGGAAATCAACCCCCTTCTCAACTTGATTCAGATCAAAATGGAAAACATGACTGAAAATGAAGAGGGGCAGGTAAATTAAAGGAGAATGAGCAGTGAAGTGGTAGAATTGATACTTCTTGGAAATGGAGGGGAGAACAGTGGAAAAATGGGACAGTGGGCTTCAAGAAAGGAGGTTTGCATAACTCTGTGAACTGATCAGTAAGACCCATTAGGAAACACAACTATAGGAAAGATGGTCCAAGGGACTTGGCAGCTAGCAGTTTCTTAAATAAAGGCAAAAGAAAGATGAATGGCTGTTGGAGAACATGCAGGTTTTCAGGCAGGGGAGCCAGGGGCAGCTTCCCAGGTGGGAGCCTCAGAGATAACAGTAAAATCTGCTGGACAACCTTGGGCTCATAGCAGAGTGAGAGAAGAAACCTGCTAATCTCCGCAGAGAAATACATATGAAGAGCTCTATTAATAAAGTTAAAAATAAGATAGATAAGAACTGTGTGGATCCACCAATTTTATGAAATATATCTCAGTTAATATTTAGCTGTAGTAGTGTGTTGTTAGATAGCTTGGATGGTGTGTATAATTTTTTAAAAATGTGTGCAACTGTGTGTTAAAGTAGTTCTGTATGTAGCCCTTCTTGTACTTTGTAAAATCCTTGTGCAGGGAAGGATAAACGTAGCTTAATGTAAACATAGTGTGCCTTTCTGTATCATTCCTCAATTCTGTTGTTAGCTTACCAATGATGAGGACATGGAATAAAACCTGAAATTTAATTTGATGCAGTCAAGTTGCTTTATTTAACAACTGGAGGCTGCTAGCCTCATAGGAGGCCACGTAGAACCGTGTCTGTGTGAAGTTAGGATGTCTTGACTAATGGCAAAATAAGTATAAGGAAGAGAGGCCACCTCAGGGACTGATTTAACTTTTTAATATATTCAGCAGCATTGCAAACTAGAACAGAAGCAATATATTTCACTCCATCACAAGTTTCTTTCTCACCTGTCTCTTAATTTCCCTTTAGCTGTAATGAAAAATTATCTTACTCACAATTCCACCTTAAATTCTCCTTGAAAACAAATACTTGAACTCAATAGCTAGATGCTGCACTTATCTCTTCAGTATTCACTCTCAAGAAAGAAATGAATGTACAATACAAACTGGTCAAATTGTTAATGACAAGCATAATGAATAACATAAATACGTAGAACAAATGCTAGAAAGACTGAAACAAAAGATAATTGCAATACAGTTAATATAAAAAAGAACAAGGCTAAAGCATTCCTCAATTTTTTAAGTACTAAGGTCTAGCTCTTTGCTTAATGGAAAGGGAAGGCTAATGACAGATGTTGTCAATGGATCTGAAGAATTCTGTGGGTTTTTGGCTTCAGTCTTCACCAACTGTGAATAGATAGCTAATACAATTAGCATCAATGTCAAGAGAGTATGAAGTCAGCTGGCATAGAAAAAGAGCATCTTGGAGTCTATCTAAATAAGTTAAATGCTTTCAAATAATTTGATGCCCTCTTTAAATTCTCCTCAGAGAAATTAGGACACTGTCTAGAGCAATACCAAAAAATCTAGTCATTATGGCGGATGGCTGGGTTCCAGAAGACAGAAGAGATAAAGTAGAGCATAATGTGTATAAAAAGAAGAATTTAAGTCCTCAGTCATTTATAGACTAGTGGAACTTAGCTTCAGCTTTAAAATGACACTGGCATAAATATATTGTAAAGAAAGGCTGTAAGTATTTGACACACAGATTAGTCAAAAAGAAACACTGTCAAATCCATTGAAAGACCTTTGATGACAGAATAAAGGGGGAGTGTGGATAGGAAAGCAGAAATAAGTATGTCATACTTATGTTTTTAAGATTTTGACTGTCTTCTATCCCAATTCAACAAACAGATTAAGAATATATTGTTAAATAAATAAAGGCACAGAATTAAATAAGAAATTAAGTGTTAAGCAACATCAAATGGGAAGATGCATAAAGATGGGATCTAACAAGTTCTGTGTTTGGTCTGGTGGTCTCTAGTATCCACACTAAATAATTTGTGCAGAAGAACAGAAATATGTTTCTGAAATCTGAGTTTGTATATAGTAGATAGCATTAGAACACAAAATGACTTTGATAAATTGAATACATTCTTGATGTCAAGAATGACATTGAGAAATTGAATAAATGACATGCAATAAATGGGTCACAATTCAACAAGGTTGTTGCAAACCATGGCACTGTAAGAGATAAACCAAAGATGAAGGACAAATACATGAGTAAATCAACTGGTTGCAGGTAAACCTCTTGATGCTAAGGCAAATAACACAGTATATAAGTTGGTGGTGGCATACATTGCAAAAGAGCTGGTAAAAATAAGCAGGTGTTACATGTGAAAATATGCCATAGAATCCCTTCCACTTCAAATAAAGTGTGACTCCTTCGAGACCTCCATTCTATATGTATTTCTGAAAAATAGGGCACTTCTGGAGAGGATCCAGAGGTCAGTGACAAGTCTGAGGAGAAATCTGAAGATAGAGACCTAGAAGACCTAGTGAGGAGACTTGAGCTCATTGTTTTGGGTTTTGCGTTGTTCGGGTTTTGATTTGTTTTGTTTTGTTTTAAGTGCAAATGGAAGAGAGGGAGAGACTTTAAAGTAGTTTCCAACTATATCAAAGTTTACTGAAGCAGAGAAAGAAATTTTTGGCACTAGTTGTTTTGAATTTTCTCTTTTTTTTTCTTTTTTTTTTTTTTTAATGCACATTGGAGACAGAACAAGTACTAGGGGTTTAAATTGCAGGAGTAGAAATTTTCACAAAGTTTTCTCACTGTAAAGAGAGGGAAAATCCAGATTGGTTTGCTGGAGATGACTAAAGAATCCTCAATTTTTGCTAACCAGGTTAGGCAAACAGGTATTATACACAGTAATAAGGGAGGGCAGGATTTTGCCATAGGTTTAGCCAGTTTGGGTTACTTCTTTTAGGCTATTTCCTACATATTTCTTCAAATCCATAATCTTTACTGGAGTCTATTCTTTCCTTTTTCGAGAACAAAAAATATTCAGTGCAATATTAACCTCTTTTTGGTGCTCCAATCCTGTAGTCAGTTGCTGGAAATGGTATCCATTTTGAGAAAGCTAAATGTTAGGAAGGGAATATAATAGTCATGGCAGTGGGAATGCAAACTGCTCTGGAGGGGTGCAAGATCTGTGATGGACATCACTACTACTCCTTTGAGATACTTCATCTCACTTGCAGATGAGACTCACTATAAAGCAAAGGAACTGAGCTATCCATGAGCCCAGATTTAGAGTTATTTTTAGATATCCTTCGTTTAGACTATATAGTACCTCAAAGGCTTGGAAGACAAGTTGTGTTGCTGATAGATTCATATTCTGGGGTATGGTATGAAATTAGTCCGTTTAAGGAGTGAAAAAGACAAACACAGCCCTTCCTTATTTTTCTGATAGAGCATTCTTTCATCAGTAGGATATGACTGAAAGTTTTACCCTCAGGCACTTCTGCTTGAAATCTTTGACATAAGTCAAAAATCCTCTTTATCTGAGGGAATAAAAGCAGAAGGTTACTCTCTATTTTAAATATATATAAAATGAAAAATAAAATTAAAAAGAAAAGAAAAAATAGACACAACAGAAAAACAGTTCCTTTCAGCTCTTCATTTAGTGATCTTTTAAATCATAAACACTAATAAAAATGTATGTGTAAAGTCCCTAAAAATGTAATATTTACCTTCAGGTTGTGTGCTGGAGACCAAAAGAAATTACTTTGTCTTCTCAATTAATAAAGGCTGATATGTTTTCCCTGTGAAAAGCAAATCAACACAGGCAATCTCCTTTATGATAAAAAAAATACATTTCCATCCTAATTATTGTGTAACTGTCATATCTTTCTGGGTTTTAATGCATATTTTAATCCTACAGTTTCATACTTTCTAAAGCAAATTTTAATTTTTTTCATGCATGTATGGGAAGAATTAATATTTCATGGATGACTGCATTGATTTTGGTTATGTACTCCAAGAAAAAGATATTACAAAAAAAGTGAGAGAAAAAACACCAAGGAGACATTTTATCTTTCTAGAGAATCTATCATTATATAAAATTCTTTCTAACACCTAACTGACATGGTCCATTTACATTTATTTACTACCTGAAGAGGAAAAACTCAAATAAAAATATGCCATCATCAGACCCATTAGGTAATGGATTTTTTTTTCTAATTTTACATGAAACATGAGCATTGTACACCTTATAGGCCTCTTTGGTGAACACTTATTATCAATTTTATCTAATTCACAGGAACACATAGAAAAGAAAATATGATCAATTAAAGTCAGATGATTTCTTTTAACATACCTATTTCATTATATATAGACATTGGAAGTTTAAATAAATTGATTTTAGTAAACTTTTCAGGGAGCATGGGTACATGGGTGTACATCAGGTGTAGTAGAAAAAGATCATGGGGTGTGAATAGCTTTTAGGTAGATGATTCTCATTTTAAGCACATTTTGGAAAGTGTCAGACCCACCCATAATCCACAGACAATGGAGAGAAATGTTATTATGCACAGTGAACCACCCCAAATCTGGTCATCAGAACATGCCAAGCACAGCATAAGGATGGCACACACCAACATTATCCTAGTCTTATCCGTTCTTCAGAAAGTGTGGAGATTGTTGGACTTAGATAGTATCAAGATTCATTGAAGCAAATGCATACTGTCTATCCAGCTGAACCAAACCTACCTACCTGGGCAGCAAAACACGAAGAAGATGGCATTAAAATGCCTCAGTGCAATATGAAGGCAAAACTCCAGTTAAAAACTCTCTGTGCTGCAAGAATTGTGCAAGCTGTTAGAGTCAGGTATTCAAAATTTGGAATTTGATGCTTTCATGAGCATTTAAATTAATTTAATTAAATGGTGCCTAAAGGAGAGTTGACATTCTTGAATGTCCCTTAATAGGACATTCCAACCAATGCCAAATCTAGAAAATGAGCTGCATTTAACATTCTTAGGAAAAGGCTTTGGATGTCATAGCCACAGCAGGAAGTAAAACCTGGGTTTATAGACAAGTAAGCTGATGATTAGATTGAAACAGTTTTAGAGATGAGATTTAGGCAGACTGGACAGAAAAGATGTAGATGGGTAGACATAGTGCAGAGATGGAGAGATGAAGAGAGAGATACAGCAGATAGATTCTCATGAAATAGTCTTTCCATGTTTGGTGTGCAGCTGCATAGCACCTGCCTGACATTTGCAGCAGATAGCTTTTATTCATTTCATGGGATATTCATCAAAATGTGGTTGAGAGATGGAGAAAATTCCAAGTATGTGTCATCACTTTACTGGTTCGTGCAGCTGTTTCCTAAAGCACACAATGATGTTGTGTTGTTAAGGAAATACACTGTCACACTGCTGAACAAATAAAGCATTTAGTTTTATTGAGTAACATTACAATAATGGTGGGAAATAATAGACTAAAAATACTGTTTATTCAGTAAGAATGGACAAAACCTTTACTGTCCATGAAAGAATCACTTCATGTACAGAAAATAAAAATCGTGTTATTTATTTAAGCTACCTTTTTAACAGTACTGGTGCGAAGCACTTCCTGACATAAGCTTTGATCAAGGATAAGAACCAGCAAGCATCCTTAGCTACAGAACTGATCAAACTAGAGCTCAGACTACTGGAATCTGTCAGAGGACTGTATATATCGAGTCTAACAGATAGCAAATAATGCTGGGAAAGTATAAGCCTAAGATAGATGGGGGGTGAGGGTGTGGGGTAGGTGTTGTGTTGTTATTGTTGAGATATTGAATTCTTAAATTTCTGATAATAATAAGTGCTCATTATCCTATCCTGGCAATAAATCTGTCTTGATTTTACATATCTTTTTAAAAGATGCTAAATATTTCTCAAAAATTGATGCTTCCAGAAACACTTATTTAAGATATTTCTGATGAGGATGGTATGTCAGTCAAATTATCTGAGCCACAGCTCCACAGGACTAGGCAATTAATTGTATGAGACTCTTTTACACAGGCACATCTAGCCTGAAGTCATAATATTTTCTTCCATCTTATTTTTTCTTTAGATTTTACAACTGTTGCAGAAGAAAAAGAAAAACAAAAAAGTGTTATAGTATCTCCTTTCAGAGGGGCAGCTGGGACCCATTTTCTGGTCACAGCTTCATTTGTAATAGATTTTTCTTGTGTTTCTTATGTTTGAACCTATGTTTTGGAGCTCTTACTTGATTTAAGCAAACTTTCACACAAAATTTCAGGGAATAGATACAATCATGTGGTTTGTATTCAGGAATGTGTGTTGGTCCAGACTGGGTCAAAATCAGACTTAATTTGAAGCAAGGCCCCCTTCATGTGCTTCAGCTGCCTCATCCTGGCCCTGTCACCAACCTTCTACTCATCTGACCTCTCCTTCTGGGATAGTCCCCAGGGAGGGCCTTGCTCCCACACTGCCCCATGCTAGCTCAGCACAATGACAAACCCCATTCTTGGGCTCAGAAAAGCAGTCACTTGAGGGCTATCTTGGAGTACACACAACCCACAACACAACAGTGGGACAAAGAGCAAAAGCAACATTTTACCAGCTCAGGATTATCCAGCAAAATAATATGAGCTCTCCTCACACGGCCAAAGGCAATGTGCGCAGACAGGGACAACAGTGCTGCGTGCTCTGCTATACCTACCTGGCTGGAGCAAAGGGCTGGAGTACAAATGAGGGGAAGGGAAGAGGAGAAATAGTGTTCAATAGATTTATGTTTTTCACTTATTTATTGGAAATCTAAAAAAAAAAGTAAATAGAATTCTTCTGTGAAGAAGTGGCTGCAGAAGGCTGAATGCTGAACTACTGATGTAACCCCTTAGGACAATCCCTGCAATCACAGCTATGGTGACATGCAGTTACTGAACTCATCCAGGCCATCTGTGGTGGCAGCTGAAGAAGGGAGCGGAGATGCACAGTTGTAATTTACAGAAAAACCTTCAAAGCTCCCTGAGAGCCCTCCCTGTTCTAGAGGCAGCCCTAACCACTGCAACCACAAGCTTTTCTGACTTGAGCACTCGGTAGCATCCTCTCAACTAACAGGAAAGTGGATTCAATTCATAATGCAAACTGTCCACTAAAGCCTCCTGGAATTAAGTAAGGAACTCACAAGTGGTGGAGCACTTTAGGCTTTGTCCTTTAGAACTAAGTTGTTAAACTATGACCTCATGGTGCCTCTATCATGGCCTAGATCCAAAGGCAATTGAAGTCAACTCCTATTGACTTCAGCGGGCTTTGGAACAAGCCCTCTTCCACTTCAGCACAAGGCTATTTTTAATGACTGAAGACAGCCTCATCGGAATTCGTTTTGGCCTTAAAAAATGGAGTGCACTGTTACCCTGGAACTGAAAGTCTCATCATGATGCTTGGCTATGATATCAGGATGGAAGGAGAGATAAAAGCCCTTTTCTTGCATCAAGCTGCTCCTGCTGAAGCTGCCTTTTTCTTGTTTCTTGTTGCTAAAATAGCAGTGCTATTGTTTGCTTTTACTGGTCACATCTTCTGGGATTTGGAAATCACTTCTAGGGCAGGCAACCTGCATGCACACACACGTACCCCCACAGCCCCCCACCCACAGAGACACACATACACAGACACACCACTGTTGTGTGCTCAGTGATGCCTATATTTCTGCAGAGGTATTTTAGCTTCATTGTCTGCAATCCACACTGGTTGTCTATTCAAAAGATTTTTTTTTTCCACTTATTTATAATCCAGGACAGATTTCCCAAAAGAATCCACTATCATATTGCTATGCATAAGTACTTTTTCCATTTCTGAAACATGTAGCAGAACAACTTTCATACTACTTTTTGTGCTCAAGGGAGATTTTTCTTGCTTTATTGCCTTTGGTTTTCACAGTGTGTTGTCCTGTCTTAAATAATCAAACATTTTCATTGTAACATAACGAGGAAATACTGATTGAAAAAACAAAAAAGAGGGGGAAAAAAGAGATTTCATTAGTGGCTATGTTAATAGAGAGTAGCTCCCCCCGTCTAAAAAAAAAATCAAAAACCAAACCAAATGAAACTGGATTTTTCAACAATATTTCTATCACATTATGATGTACTACAGGTAGTGAAGAAAATCCCATTTAATAAGTGAAATATAAAACTGCAGAATTACCTCTGACTTGATATTTCAGTCTGAATAACTTCTTAGGTTATTATGTTCTATAATATCTGTTTCATAAGGAATCATAGAATCATAGAACATGCTGAGTTGGAAGGGACCCTTTAGAATCACTGAGTTCAACTCCTGGCCCTATGCAGGACACCCCAAGAATCACACTCTGTGCCTGAGAGCACCCAAATGCTTCTTCAAATCTGTCAGACTTGCTGCTGTGACCACTTCCCTGGACAGCCTGTTCCAGTGCCTGACCACCTTCTGGGTGAAGAACCTTTACCTGACATCTAACCTAAAGCTCTCCTGACTCTTCATGCCACTGTATTTTTCTAAATCAGAATGAGAACAACCTTCAACATGTTACAATTTCTTGTTCAAAATAATTACTTTTCAGCTGGCTCTGAAATGAGACAAGTAGAATGTCAGAAGACCCATGTTTCAAGCCAAAAGGTCTTTATCTTGCTTGATAATAATAGAATTCATAAAAGGAAATATTATGAACTTCACTGTGGATATAAGTGACCACAGAAATGGAAAGTGCTGTTATTAAATAGAAAAACAGTGATTTCAGGTCCCGAGCCAAAATGAACCAGGATATGGAAAGAGCCTGATTCAAAGCCCTCTGGAGTCAAAGACTTTCCATTGCTTACCGTGGAACTTTGTTCGAGTTGCAAATTTCTCATGGTGACATCTGTGCATTCTTCATTGATGGATGTGGTGAAACAGTCCTAGAGATGATCACAGATAGATGCCAGTGCTGCAAAATGACAATTTCCTGGCTTTGTGTAGAATTTCTTCAGTTTTGTCATGCCATTCTTTGGATGTCATCATTCATCTGTTTCCCATGGCTATTTTCTGTTTCCTAGTTTGATTTAATTCTCTCACTATTTTTTTTCTTTCACAAGATAACGTAATCACATACACAATCAGATGTAAAGCATTATTCTGGAGTAGGATGAGTCAGACTCTATATTTTCTCTTTTAACCTACAGCATTTGTTTCTCTGCAAGTATTAAGATGGTTTTTAACTTCCATACAATACAATACAGGTAAGAAGGGTGGAAATTAAGTACAGTACTGCATTTGTGACAACCTGAAGAATAACACCATCACTCTTTTCCCAAGTGAGATGAAATTACGACTCACATATCTTCATGCCACTTTTCCATATGTAAATTCTGATATTATCTTACATTAGAAATATGTCAAAAAAATCAAAGTGCAGTTGTTTCCTAGCTATTCACCTCATAGGAAAACATTGGTATGATTTCATTCCGCTGTTCTGGGAGCACATGAGAGTCTAGGGCCAGCTGGGTTCTAACAAACTTGGGCAATACTGTGCGAGTTCAACCTGTTTAAGTCTGCATGAGTACTACTGAGCCGGACTACTGGTCCTCAGTGCACATATTGCTCCCCAGTATAATTGTCCAGCTCATAGCTAGCCCAAAGGGACTAAGGAAGTACATAATACACACCTGGAAAACAGTAAGTTGCCAATACATGGGAATGTTATCTCCACTTTGATCTGCACAAACTGGGAGAAAGAACAACTTGGTTTTGTGCAATGTGGATGTATAGGTTTAGAAAGTATCTCTAGATTCCAGAAACACCATGATATGGCAGGCTTTAAAAGATTATTTCAATCTACTAAAACAATAAGGAGACAAAGAGAGCAGGAATTTAGTCTATTGACTTCTGAAGTACGTCTGACTTAGCAAACCTCAATTTCTTTCCCTTCATCGAAAGCTTTTTTTAAAGCACTGCAGCTGATTTCTGCAAAGACAGCAAGTCCTATTTCCAAGCAGTGAAATATTTAACTCTATTTTAAATCAAGTCAACCTGGCAGAGCTGGTGTGCCAAACTGTCCCATTGTTTGGTTACAAAAAAGAGAATAAGGTTATTTAATGTGCCTACATCAGATCTTACTTTCTGGACAAGTAAATTTGTCTTCTATTGCAGGTTTGACGTGGGCCTTTGAAACAGTGGTTTTTCCTAAATACCCTTTTCTCCATCCTCTTTTGTTTCTTCACTGCCAAGCCGATATTGAAACTATTTCAAAATCAGATATCTTGTCCTCTTACTGTCTTTTCTCAAAGCCTCTGTAAAACTGAACCTGTTACACAGAGTGGTCTGTCCTTTCATTTTCACTGCCTTTATTGTAGGCTGTTGGAAGGGCAAGGAAAAGCCTCTTCCATTTGTTAAGCAAGACTCCATCTCTTTTGTTCACAAACAGCCACTGAAGAGTGGTATGGATACATCCATCCTGGTAATCATGTGAAGCAGCAGCTGCGACAAACTCAGGCTGCTTCCTCCATTTGCTATCTTGAATATTTGCAGCCAGGAACTGAGATTTTAGTAGCCTTCCTGTGTTATAAAATACCTTAGCAACCCTAATGACTTGATCAAGTGCCTGAACACAGGTCTGAACTTTCCTGAATGTTTGGAGTAGGTTCTATTTGAATTGTTATTGACAACACAAGGTCTTATCACGGATTTAAAGTCATTAGACAGCAGAGTTCAAAGGGGTTTCAGAAGGTCCCAATCCATCACCAGAACAACCTTCTTATGAAATATTTGTCCAATCTGTTATTAAAACCTCTAACACAGAGAAACCTCAAAATCATTAGCCTGGTCTGGGGCTTCAGTCACTTAGCAATTAGCAAACATTTGTTTCACTTCATTGTCCTTGTTTTGCCAGCTAAAGCCACTATTTACCCATGCACTACAGACAGAACATGTTTCAAATGTCCAACATCTTGCTCTGAGGAAAGCAAATCAGCTCAAGCATTGCAGGATAGCATGATATAATGGGAAAAGATGATAGGAAATGTCCACAAATCCCTGCCAGATGAATTTTGTGATAAACTTTGATTTAGCATGTTAAGTACCTATTTTCATATTACTCTGTTACTGCTGGCTCATAACTCGGAAGAGTTATAGCACCTTCCAGTATCTGAAGGGAGCCTACAAGAAAGCTGGAGAGGGACTTTTCACAGGGCATGTAGTGAAAGGACAAGGGGGAGGTTTAGATTATATATATGTAAGGAAGAAATTCTTTACTGTGAGGGTGGTGAGGTACTGGAACCAGTTGCCCAGAGAAGTTATGGATGCCCCATCACTAGAAGTGTGCAAAGTCAGGATAGACGGAGTTCTGAGCAACTTGGTCTAGTGAAAGGTGTCCCTCCTAAGGGCAGAGGGATTGGAACTAGATGACCTTTAAAGTCATTTCCAACCCAAAACACTCTATGACTCTGTAAGATTTAGGTTTTCAAAGGCTGCACACATGCAAATGCAAATAATTCGCTGAGAGGTGACCAGTCTTCAGGTGGAAACTCAACACCTATCTGAATGATAAATGAAATTTCCAAACTGAAGAGAACTGAAGAAATCCTTTGCTTTTATCATACAGCCACATACCTCCCCCATGGAGCTGGGCTTACAGGCTACAGCATAGCCAACAGCCAGGAGCTGGGGCATCCTCTCTGAACATCTCATTTGCTCAGCTCAGCTCCTGGTGTCGGGGGTTGCAGTAACCTTCCTCAAACCCCACATATGCTTCAGCAGTAGGCCATAATATCAGAATCCCAAACCCAAGAGACTAAAAATTAAACTATTTTTATTTTCATTTTGATCCCCAGAACCTTGTCACTTTGAGTTAGAAAGAGACTTAAGAACACAAAATAAAATAATAATTAAAAAAAATGTTTTCTCCTTGGTCTTACTACTATATTCCAGCAATTATAACTATTAGTCAAAAAAATTGTTGGTCATGGCCTTCAGATTTAGGAGATTATGCTTTCAAACAAAAGTGAATCTAAGATGCAAGTCTGAGAGCTGAATTCAGCCAAAATATATCGGAGAGTTAAGACTTGCCAAAAATATGATTGTGACGATAGTAAGACAATTTAAATTGACCTACAGTTTTTGAACTTCATTTTTGTTATAAAATATAATTTTAGAATATCAAACTGCTCAGAAACACATAAATACTTGTGTTAAGCAAGTCTTAGAGAGTTACACCGTACAAAGAATTATTACTTAGTACATTTTTGAATAAGAAAAGATCAAAGCATGCATCCTTCACTGGGATTTTTGAATGTAACACACTCATCTATTTTTAAACTTTTGAATTGCTCTAAAAGCAAAGATCAGTCAGAAACAATAAACCAGAGGGGACTATAGGCTACATATAAATATTCAAAGTGAAGACATATGGCTTCTGGCACCAGCGTTCTGCAGTTATGCTGGAAGAGTGAAGAGAATGAAAAGAAGGAATATTACCTAAAATTATATTGATTTAAATTGTGACTGCCCTGATAGGGACCTTTTTGTATATGGACTACATGTGGATATATGAAATTGTGAACTGTTTGTTGGAAAAAGCACACCTGCATACCTGATATGTATAAACAACTATAAACAGAAGAACCACAAAGATGGCCCCATGTGTCTTAGATGAGTTTAGGCAAGTCTGCTGCACCGAATGCTCAGCTGACTGTTTGTAATCAGAATTCAGAAGAGGGGTCACAAAAGCTCAACTATTTGTCATTTTTACTCTTAATCAAATTCACTTTGAGTTTCCCAGGTATGGCTGTATCGAGTTCAGTGTTTTAATGTCTCTGGTATCAGGTACTTCCCTCGGGAATTAACTGCTGAGCATGTGCAACACCCTGTTTGCACTTTCCAAAAAGATTTCAAGACTTTTCTTCTTTTTTTTTTTTTTTTTTCCTTTTTCCACATAGAAATAACACTTGAAAACAGCAAGTCTGTTCTGTCAGCTCAGAAAACAAAGCGAGAACTGACCTCTCTAGTAGGCAGTCAGGAACATAACCCTCTAAACAGTTCCACAAAAGTAATACACACAAACCCCCTCGGAAATAAATTTATCTCAGGAAATATAAGCAGTGAAATTTAATTCATCTCAGACTGCAATTTTACAATTACTACAGTGATACTTATAAATAAACACGTGCAAAAGTATCCCACAAACTCCAGTGTTGGCTTTGGGAAGAGATGAACCTTCTGACAGGCTTGCTTGGGTTGTGGGAAACCAACCCCATGTTTCTTCAACATCAATGGACTGAAGGAGGCAGCAGTTAATCTCATGTAACCCCTCTTACACACCAAACCCAGATATAAGCCTAAATCTTGTATCGCTTGTGAGATAACCTTTCCTCTGAAGGTACCTCTTGCTTTCTGTTCAATGTAATGGGAGGTGTTGCTGTCTAGATATCTAATTTGTAGACATCCAGTTGGGCTCCTCATTACGGTTCTGTGAAAAGAATGAATGAACAGTTTTGCAGAGCAATTGAAATTAAGGACATCAAATGTAAATACTGGAAATCTGTATGCATACACGTAAGAGGGAAAGAAAGATTTTGAAAAAGTAAGGCTGCCTTGCACATCTCTGCTTCTTTTAGACACATTTTCACCATTGCTATATATATCCCAGTCCCCAGACTGAAGTGGGGTGGAAACTTGCTGTTTTACTGCAAGGTTTTATTGCGTGTTTTGTGATCGCTACCAGAGCCATCACTGCTGTTTGATACAGCTTCCTTTATTGTTTTTCAAAATCAGGAATTTCTCCAAAATATTTAAAGATTTGCTATTTTGATAGAACAAAAGTAAAACCAAGAGAAGATGCTGAATAATATAAAACAAGTGGGTTCTATGCTTGCCTTTGGGTTCATTTCTCGATTGGTCTTAGCATTTGCTTCTAACAGTGAATTCAACAAAATGGCCTTAAAAACAAAGGATTGGAAAATCAGGATCAGAAACTTTGCAAAGGTGGTGTACAGCCATATTTCTTTGGAAGGACATCAGGTTCCATCAGCAAGGCCAGGAGAGAGTGCTATTTAAGTCTAGTCTCCCACAAAGGCAGTAGTTCCCAGCCCTGCCTCCTGAGGGGTTTGAACCTTTCATCAATGGCATGTTGTCTACCTGAGAATGGTGTCTCTGGCTCCCATCAACTTCCTACCAGCATGCTTAACCTCTAACTTGGGCAGGGAAAATACTGACTGGAACAACATCCTTGAAAGGATGCCAGTCCCTGATTTCAATCTACCTTCTGCCAAGGTCAAATTCTTCTCAATTTCCAAACTCCTTTCATTCAGTATTACTCCTTGTGGTTGAGAAGAGTTTCCCATGGTCACCTTCAGAACTACTTCATCATCCTTTATACTGATCTTACTCTTACTAAATTTTAAGCTGTGAGATGCTAAAATTACAGTATTACAAGGTTTGGCTCTTGAACTGGCCCTTTATGAAGATGCAACGTGCCTCTCTTTGGTGACTGTGGGTGGAGTTCTGAATGAAGGCAAGTCTGTTTGTGCTCAGTCAGGTGGGAGTGCTGCTGCCATTGAAGAAAGTGTCCTGCCAGCAGTCCCGGCTTAAGTACACTTGCATAGTAGATGCAAAGTAACCCTGATATGCACTTTTCTACTCAGACAGTTTATTAAACACAGTAGAAATAGTCTTTTACACAGGTATTCTACAAAGTAAAGTATGTATTTTTTGCACACAAACCTTTTACACCGCTAGATTTGCATTTGGAAGCTTTTCTTCCTTCACTAAGGGATATGTGTGGTGGTTTGGTTTGATTTTGAATTACACTGCTGTGTGCTTCCCTCTTTTTAAGTCCCCTTGTGCTCTACTGGACAACTCTCCTCTAACTGTTTAAGCTTTTTGCCTTGCCCTCTCTATGAATCTGCTCTGCCAAGTAATTTCAGCTGACATAACATTGTTCAGATCCAGGAAGTTACTGAGTTCCTGCTGCTTTCCCACCTCTGTTTAACTATAGATTAAACATACAGACTCACTTCAGCTGCCTGCAGGGTCTCTGTTTTGCTAACTGGGACCCCATTTTTCAGATGTGACAATTTGGGAGCATGCTTCTGGGAGAAAGGGGCTACTGCTACACACCAAAGCCCTTGATCGCTGCTTGCTTGCCAGTCTATATGGAAAAAACCTGGGTCTCACTATCTTCATGCATAACAATAATTTAAAACAACACGCAAAATAAATGGCTATAGTAATTTGTGGAACTATCTGTAAGCACGCTAGAGCAATTCAGGTGATATAAATTCTCCAGTACAATCCATGACTATAAACAATGCTGGCTGCAAGCAGTACAGATTCAAAACACTTCACAGTTAGAGAGCCACAGCGAAAGCACTAGTACTCAGAGTACCTGCAGACTAGAAAATCTAGTTGTTTCCTTATCTCTCATCCACTCTCCTTTAGGCTCATGTTTTTGCAGAAAGCTGATGCTAAAGTGGTATCACACCCCAGAGAAGGCAGTTAAATGCCACCCTGACACCCAATCCCGTCAGATCTCAGAAGCTAAGCAGGGTCAGGGCTCGGTTAGTACTTGGATGGGACACCTCCTGGGAATACCAGAGGCTGTAAGTTCTAGTCCTGAGGACTTCACTGTCCCCGTCCAAGCTCGCTCGGCTGTGACAGATGAACCTCAGGAGTTAAAGGGTGGGGCCAGTTCTGCGCATGCTGTGCCACCTAAAAAATCCACTGTGCAGGCTGGAAGGGCACACCCACGTGGGGAGAGCCCTTCCCAAATCTTCATTTGCGAAGCCAAACCATACATACATACACTACACCCCAGAATATCTTTATCCTCCATGTTGAGAAATTGTCTACAACCCCAAATACTTCTGTTGAACTGAGTAACTTTGTCTTCAAAATATGGCTAGCAGAGTTCATGTCTTTGATACTCCATATGTGGAGACTAGAGGAATCAGGAAAGGTGCCTGGACTTCTTTCATACATCTGGTAAATGGATCAATACACCAACAGTCTCCCTAGAGGACATATCAATGCCTTGTTTGGTGCTTGTTGCTACTTTTCCTGTATGTTCTTTCTCAGTTGTTGCAATGAGAGCTGTTGTTCTGACATAGAAATTAGTCACAATATTCAGAGGTTATTTATACAATGCAAATGATCCCTAATGCCAAAGTCTGGGAGAGCATTAGCTTCTGGAATTTCTACTGTCATCAGCCAGAACTCCAAGCAATAACTGTGCAATAACTCCAAGAAGTTGTGTTGAGAGCACAGAGGTAAATAAGTGTGGAGAGACTTAGGGTCAAAATGCCTTCCAAGTAGCTCTTCTTGCATGTAATGGCTTGAATAAGAGTGATTTCACAAGCTTTAGGACTCCCTGGTACCTAACTTCTGGAGGATAATCAGTTAAATGCATAGAAATACTCGAATACAGGTTGTGGAGGGTTTTTTCCCAGAGGGATATACCTTTCCATTCCATTAAAAAATAGTCTTTCTCCTTCTATTTAAAAAAGAATATCCTGTTTAGTTGATGGTAGGCTGTTTGTGGCTACCTGATACCTGGAACATGTAATTCACGACTTGGCTTGGCATAAAGGAAATAAGCTGCATGTAAGATATCTGGTACAAAACATGGAATAAAATGCAACACCTTGTTGTATTTATAGTTTATTCAAAAACCCTACTTTTGGAGCTTGTGCTGTAGCTGAGTTTTGGTTTGTTTGAGATTTTCATAGCAAATGAAAACTTGAAGACATGGATGGTTGTTGTTCAAGAGCCAACAGATGGATATAGAGAATGCAGAACTTCCTTTTTCTTTCTGATTAACGCCTTTACATCTCTCATGATCTTCCAGAAGCTGCCTCATAAACAGGTCACTCACACATCACATGGGGGCTATTTTTGCATTACACAGAACAGGCTGCAGGAACCTGCTGCAGGGCAATCTCAGTCTGCACTGTGGTCCCTTCACAGGATGCACAATACATCTGCAGATGGAACTGAAAAATAGACTTGCTGGTACATATTTGCAGAACTGGCTTTCCAGATATAAGCATGCTATCTAATGGGTAAAAACGTGAATTCAGTCCTCTCATTATGAAAATACATAGAGTATATGACTCTTTAGCAATGCAGAGCAGAAGAGAAAAATGAAGAATTTGGGACTTTGTATTTGAATGAGCAAGTGAAACACCTGTTAGGCTGGAAAGCCTAATTGAATTTTCATTGAGTTCCCTTTGCATACCATCAAGGTATCTTTCAGGTTAAGGCATCATCATATCAAGGCAGGTACTGAACATTTCTCAGATGAAGCACATTCTCATATCTGATTACTAAGTCATAAATCAAATCTTTTTAGGAAAATTGTTAACAACAATGTTTATTGAGCTGTTCACATTAAAAGGAACATTTTTTTACTTTGTTTTACTCATAGTGTTTACTCAAGGTAAACAAGATCTGTTTCTCCTAATTTTTTACAACCTTTTTCTGCTTTTCCCTTTGAATCTTTTCTCTCATATCTTAGTATCAATTCAAAGCCATAATTTTCACTGGCAGCTTGCTACATGGTCATATAGTGACCAAAAGATTTCTGTATCAGGGAAAGAAAAATCCTTACTAGCACAGTGTAAATCCTTAGTGGCAAGGAGCACCTTTGATATTGTTTTGTCAAAAATAAAATCAGGAGGCCAGGCTAAACCAAACATAAGTAGAGGCCATCTCGCCTGGATTATAATTAATTTTGAATTCCTCCTGTTGCCATGACACCATGCATGAAAAGAAATAAGCCAGGCATTGTGCAGCCCTCAAGAGCTCGTTGGAATTTTGAGGTTTGTTTCTTACATTTAAAACAGCAAGAAAACTCCATTTCAGTGAAACTAAAGCCAGCAGGAATACCAGAAAGCTTTTCCTCTCTGTAGAGTGGGAGAGGGGTACATGCCAGATATCTTTTAAAATTTTGCGTGTTGAAGGAAATAATAATGAATTGGAGATGTTTGCTTCAATTGCCTGATTCTACTCCTGACAAATCAAGTGATTATCACCTTTTCTAATCTTTGCGGACTACCCTCATTTAATATTCCTCTGGCCACCCCCTCCCAGCTGCTTCAGGGGCAGCAATTAACCAGAGCACAGCACACAACCCACACACCCATCACACAAACCTTATGTTGAGCCTTCAGTACCTCTTCAGAGAGGCTATGAGAGAATGAGTTCTTCAGGGCAGAAAAACCTATCTTACACAAAGTATATACAAGACACTTCAGAGAGGAAAGAAAATTTTTCTGAACCTCATGTTCTGACTGCTTTTATGGCCTTTAAAGAGATTGTAATAGTTTCCTGTAAACAGATATGCTTCCTTCTCCCTACCGACATGTTTTAGTGCTCCTTGTGTCCACGGGCTTTGCTTGTAGTGTTTCACATGTGTTTTTTGAATACTTCAAAACATAAAGCTCTATAAAATCCTTCCACTGGGGCATCCTGAGTAGTTTTATTGGGAAATGTCCCCCAACACAACCTCCTCACTGAGACCAATAATTGTTGCTTGAAGAAACCCTGCAGTCGTCTCTGTGAGCCTGCTTGGAGAGGGTCATCTCTGAGCACAGATAATCATCACCACTGCTATTGAGCACTCTGTGGAACTGAGAGCTGCAGAAAAAGGTCAGGAAGGCAGTTGTCAGCTGCTTTACTGGCACTGGATAGCAGCTAGAGCTCCTCTGCAATGCTCATATTTGAATTGGAGTAAAGAAAGTCATAGTCCATCCAGCTCAGAGCAGTGCTATAACCTTACTGACCTGTGCTGACACATTTGAGGTTGCCATCAAAAAGTTTAAAGACCTCAAGTACTGAGAGTCCTGAAGGGTCATTAAGGTATCCCGTGATTTAAAGCAGATGTTGCTGGAATCACAGGCATTTCTCAAGTTTCCTGTTCCTCACAGCCACAGCTTTTCCCCATAGCTTCTGGTCAGCCCCTGTGGCTAAGAAGGCATTTTCTCAGGCTTAATGGTAAAACCTATCAAAGAGAGATGGTTGCACCCTCCCTACAGAAGTCTAGATTTCAAAGGAGCTCTGGGATGTCTCTAGAAAGACCAAGAACGGTGCTTGCAGGTACTGTAACTTTCCACATTCGGTTTATTTCCATAGACCAACAGCAGAGAAAATATCTGGGTTAATTTTTTCAGTTTTAGGACGAGAGAAGCTGAGTCAGAGGGCCAGTTCTCACACAAGGCACTCACATTTTAAACCAGTCACAACCCCATTTTGCCTTCCTTACCAAGTCTTGGTTGTAAGAAAATGCCAGTAATTGACTGCAGAACCTGCAATGCAGCACATCCTGAGATCACAAGTGAAAGGATAAAAGTTGCTGGTAAGGATGATGGCACTGAGCACCAACATGCATTTTAGTCACAGTATAGATAAAGGTGACAGAGAGAAAGGTGCTCTTTCTCAGTGCCTCTCCCTTCTGCTGCTCTGGATCTCTCTTTTTTCTGCTTCCAATTGTGTGAAGCAGTGAGATGGCTCCTCTAAATTTGCATCTTCCAATGGCCATTCTTCAATACTCTGCCCCTAGAAACACTACTATGCTGCTGGGAAGCCTGGAAGTGCTGTAAGGAACACTGAAAGGCTGGAGGCATCCTGAGCTGCGAAGGTTCTCAGTCTGTAATCCCTGATTAATCCTGTGAAAATCTGCTGAACAAAATGCAGGGATATGGTGGGACAAAAGTGTTAGTGGTCTGGTAAGATATACTGTGCTACACCAATCTTCTAATTGCACCATTTTGCATAAGAAAATGTCAAGGTCCTGAAAAAGAAAAACGGGTCCAGCTCAGAAACATGCTCCAAAAACAACCCTAAAAGGCTGTAATAATTAGCATGAACTAAAAGTTTCCTGGGAGTCCCTGGAAGTTTGTCAGGGAGATGGTGGCAGCCAGAACCACATGTTAAAATTAAGAGTTTGTGTTAGTATTGGCAAGATCCTGAAACATATCTCTAGGCCACAAAAAATACAAGAAATTAACTTTTCACTTTGCTTTACTCAGATACACTTGGGGGCTGGGCAGGGGAAGGAAGACACACAAACTTTAGAACATATATAAATAGAGTGAGGTAAAGGCAGAAGGACTCAGAGCAACTGCTGCAGCTTGTTTCCCTTGCCAAACGTGTTGACTGCTGAATGGATGGTTATTGTTTGGACGCTTGCATTGTTTCTGCTGAACATCTATATTAAGGAACACAGATATGACAGCAGGCATGGGTAGAAAGGGAGAAAATAGTAATTTGGCTCAGCTACAACATCTGTCCATTATAAAACATAGAGAAGATGCAATGTTATTAGCCAATAGTTACTGTTTGCAACCAATTTTTAGTGTTCCCCCTTCTCCCCATGGGATTAGTCTGTGCTCTTTGAACATGGCATTTTGAAAGAGACTTCTGGTATGTACCTATCACTTTACATTTGCAGGCTGAAACATCAGCTTTTGAAAGTTCAAACACTTGGGCTTCCTCTTTTACAGAAAAGGTTTACACAGTCTTGGAGAACAGGAGCAATAACATATGTTAATATCAGAGACTAGAACAGCCCCAGCAGAGTGTGCAGGCCCATCATAACACTGGTATTTTTAGCGTATCTTTACAATTAGCTCTGTGGAGGCTTTGAAACACAGAATTTACCAGCTCGAGGTAGAAATCTGGTTCCCAGGGATTTCTCTGGGAAGCCTACCCACACTGAGCCATGGCGATCAGCGGCTGCTCCCTGCTGGCTCGCGGCAGCACCGCTCACACAGCTGCCTGGAACACCCTTCCAGGGGCCTTTGCTAAGGCAGGAAGAGAAGTTTAACCCTATCCCAAACTGGGTATTGCTCACTTGACCTGTGTCCCTCCCTCGTTACATTAGACTTCAACAAAATGAGTCCACTAATAATTACTAAGGCATGAAAACAAAGACACACTGCACTCTGCCCATCTGCGGAGGCAATTTTAAATGCAATTTTGCACTGTGCTCAAAACCAAGTAAGACCTCAGGATTTTGAGGCAGCCCAAGCATTTCTGCCACCCACCAAAACATCATCTTGAGGAAGCAAAGAGGAAAACATGTTTATAATTGTTCTGAAGAATAACACAAAGCAGTGAGATCTCAGGAATGGCTGAGCCCGCATCTTTAATTTAGACTGGTATGAGCAAGTCAGGTCTTCAGAATTTGCTAAGTTATTGTATTTCCTTTAATGATATATAACTTGTTTCTCCTACAGTCCAGAGCAAAATCAGTTGTGTATTTTCTCACACAAAACAGATGACAATTGAAGCAACTCATGACAGAGAAAACCCTGTCAGAAAATCACAGTTCTGTCATAGGTGGTCTCTTACACAGAAAGATGAGTTCTTTGTTCACCTAAAATAAAAAAACCAAGCTCAACAAAAAAATAATGGAAAGGCTGATCTGTTTTAATGGGCTCTCAGCATCCAATTCACACTAAAGATGAATTGGGTCCCTCTCTCAAGCTAATAGGTAGCTGGTTTTACTCCTTCAGCCACTTTGGAGAAAAGCAGTATTTGGAAGGAGGAAGTGATTTAATTCTATCCCTAATACATTTAAGCTACAAAAAATATCACAAAACCTTTATCATGCTATTTAATATGGGCAATGTGCATTGCTCCAGAATCAGATTTCTTGCTCTACAAAATTACACAGTGGAATTTCTTCCTGCTGCAATCATATATAAATACACTGCCTAGAAGTCACATTTGATATTTAAGGAGATGCTGCACATAAAAAAAAGTACACACGCATCAGCTAGATACGTATGTGAAAACTGCACTGTGTGAGGACGCTTAGAATTTACACCCAGGAGCTCTCTTCATTGGGATCTAGGTTCAGGTTTAGCATTTACATACTGATTATAGTGTTAATTTTTTGCTTTAAAAAAACAAAAGAACAGAAACCCAAGGAACACTGGAATGAATTCCCAGTTACTACATACAACTTGACATTGTTTACTCCTGTCACACACCACAAAAGAACTGGACTCTAGTCTTTTAAGTGCTTTTCCATTGCTTGCATGTGCAAATTGGCTTGCGTTGATATACAGCATCTAAACATTTTGTATATGTGCCACATGTGTTAAGTTATAGTCATCACACACATACTATCATCTGGAAACACCACATGGGAGCAGAGCAACCTGTTTCTAATTTGCACCACCAAGATCCGCCCTCATATCTGAAAGCAATCCTTGTGATAAGGCACTTTACGACTCTTTCCCTCAGTTTTAGCCATGTAAAAGTTATTTGCCTGGACAAAGACAATTGTCTAAACTTCCTCTGTCATCAAAGTGTGTGGGGAAAACCCCACATCTGAGAAGCAGCTTGAAAGGCTAAAAAAAAGAGGCTCAAGTTTGTTTATACAACTACCTTAGTAAGCAGTACAGGACAGGAAGAAAAATGTCCCAAAGATCCAGGAAATGTGTCTTTGCACTGTCTACCACAACTTAAGGCCAGACACATGAATGTCAAGACAAACCTCATACTTAAGTTTGGTCAGATATTAGGCTGAATCTTGGTTTCCAGAGAGCAGAATCCAGGTAGCAAAGTCTTCCTTGTATAAAATAGCCTTACCTATAATTTTCAAAATCAAGGAAAGTTATCATCAGTTTCAATATATCCTGCTTAAAATAACTCTAGTTATAGATGCAGTGCTAACAGGCGAGTACCCACAGTACAAAAATCTCCTATGAGATACTTTCTAGTTGATCTCCAATTTAAAAAAAAAAGGTGCTTTGTGGATGTTGTGGACACACTGTGCTTGTAGGTTGGCAGTGGCAATTTCTAGCACTACCTCTGTATGTGTGTGTACATAATACAACTTCCACTGTTACATCTCCATTAGTACCACCATCACTAGCAGAATGCTAGAACTAGCATAGAGTTTTTGTGCTGTGCAATTCTGTTGTCTCAATCAGTTCTTACAGAGCAGTTACTGACATGATTTTGACCTGAATTCTCCCATCCAAAGCCCAGGTACAGTTCAGGAATCACTCTGAGGCTGTGGCCCCTCCTAGCAGAACTTATTACCACAAATGTGGGTCATCTCTGGAAACTGAATGATTCTGGACCCTATTTACTAGAACATACATGGGCTAGAAGTTTCCAGCTTAAGAATTCAACTTGAATGTTCTAAATTTAGACAACTCTTTGTTACTCAAAGGGTTTCTGCAGTGCTTGATTCTGTGATGACAGAAACCCAGTCACAGAGCTGAAGGCATGGGTTAGGATATCCTACAGCAAGGCAAGACAGAGACTGAGGAAATGCCCAGGAGCTAAATGTTACTAAATTACATGATTACTGCATGTGACTGGGAAATAATCCTACTCTCTAAGAGAAAATTGCAATGCAAAACATATCCTAACTGCAAGCAACAGACTGTGAGAATAGCAGAAGCAAGCAGAAAGATCACTTTGTTACCAATACCTGCTTCTAGAATAGGTTAAAACTCTCTGTGGCTTTCATAGACTATTTTCTGCCAAATTAATTGAAAAAATATCTAAATTGATTTTACTCTTATGGAGAGAAATCATTATGCTCCATGAAAATGAAAGAAGGAATGACTGAGTAGCAACTATTACATGCCTTGATTTTTCTAAAATTGTCAAGGCACATAGATGCATATTATTTATGCACACCATTTTCTTGAAGAAATTGTTCCTGTGGTTTTTTTATGGGTATAGACAAATTGTATCCTAACAAGTGTGAAAGAAACCATGGGGACTGAAGGAAAGTCTGCATTCTCAATTGCAGTTTAGACAAAATGCAAGTGCCTGTTGATGGGAGTCAAGAACACAGGAGCCTATTACCACTGTCAGACAAAGTATGTTCTGTTGTTCAGGAGGCTGGGCTTTGCCTTTGATAGTTTCACTTCCACATCACTAAACTGAGGGGAATACAAGCTACTCACAGCCATCTCCACCAGATCTAAACCTAAGGTGCAAGAATATACACACACCTTGGAGTGATCCTTGGGACAATATATTCACCTGGCCAGAGCATTCATCAGTGTACTGCAACAGGAGCTACACCAAGGACCACACATGTGGGTCAAATTAGCTCTCGAGATACCCTGAGTCCTTCTTTCAGCTAAGTTGGGAGACTGTGAGTCAGAAACCTCAATTATGGCCAGAAACGTGGCAAGAGGTCTCCAAGCTGTGCTTGCTCTGAAGGACTGGGAGGCAGAGAAGCACAGGGAGTCCTCCCATAACAAAAGTACTTTTCTTTAGTGTATGTATAAAACTGAAAAGTCATTATGAAGAATCACAGGAGGCACACTCATTTAAAATATCTATTGAAATTACAAATTAAACTCTTCGGTATGATTCAAAGTACAAAACACCACATTAAAAGGCATTCAACAGCTCTTTTATACATCACAGTGTTAGTGGCACAAAATGTACTTATATTTCAAATACATTAACAGAACTATTTTTACACTGGTCAAATACATTATTTATACATATGCATGACTCTTTCATGCTTATCCCTATACAACTTTAAAATACATCATGATAAAATGATCAAGAAAGGTTCAGTTACGTACCACGCACCTGTACCTAGTGTTCCTGGAATTTTTACAAGAGATACACAAATCAAAGCAATAATGAAGACCACAGGGCTCTAAACACGAACAGCATGCCTTACTTAGTATAAGTGCATTAGCAATTAAGCGCTGATACGGGCTTTTCTGATGTCCTTAATAGCACTGTCATCAACAATCGTATTCTAGTTTTCCTCAGGCTTTCAGATTATGTGTGTGAGATGGACAAACTGGTTTTAAAAAAGCAAACCTGCACAAAGCTTTATGTATGCTGCATCTCACTGGGATAATAGCCTGCATTAAACACATTTATTCCTATACAGTAAAAGGCCTACAGATGAAATGCACAGAATTTAATTGTTATCTTCCTGTGCATAACAACTCTAAAAAAATATTTTTCTGACCAATGAATATTTTATCCTGTCAGCTCCATAAATGAGGGCTTTTCACTAATTTTGATTGTTTCCTGCACGTCAGGAGATCCAGCTGTAAGCTGATCCAGTCAGCCGTTATTTGGGATTTTGCCTAATTCATAAACCAGAGTATTTGAGGAAAGATCATGCTACTTGGTATGTTAGGGAAAGCATCCCAAATTCTTGACATACTGAGGTCAGTGGTAGGAGGTTTCAGGATGAATGCCAACATGAATAAAATTGAAATATTAACATAAAACTACAGTAAGCTTTTATATATAATTGTTCATCACAAACTCTTGAAGAGCCTCAAAAGCAGCAAGTTTGCCCTCACAGCCCTCCTGTGAAATAGGTAAACACTGGTCCATCCATTCAGAAGACAGCTAAATTGAGATCAAAGGAGGTGGCTTTTCCAACATCACAGGAAAAAAACCAAAGCTGCCACCACTGAAGCTGATATGGGCTGTGCTCCTGGCCTCTCTCAGGACTCACTTCAGACCAGCTAAGGAATGGCAAGCCTAGGGAAATCCAAAGCCTCTGGGATAGGGACTCAAAACTCACAGAACAGGACACCACTTCACGCCGAACACGCAAATGAAGTATTGTTACAAAATCCATTAAAAGCAGTATCCAAGAATGGGCCATTCACTTGAGAGTTGTACTCAAAGATCCTTGTGGGTCCCTTTCAACTCAGAATACTTCTATGACTCTGTGTGAATGCAAAATCCCTAAATAATAGCATAACCACAAAAATGCAACAGAAATCATGCTGGGATACTTATTTTTCTAGTGAAAACCTAAAAAGCCATAGTTGTTGTAACAGAATTTAATTTGAAAAGCAGTAGAAACAAACATTCACTTTTCCATGGCAGGGAGTTTAAATGTCAGTTTAAAATAATGTATTTACAATTCAGTTTCAGGGTATTAAATGTCACAGTATCAACATAAGCTGTAACTCAAAACACTCTGAACATAATACATTACCAACAAAAGTTGCTGCTTTGGAACCAAATCAACATTAAAAAATTAAAAATAATAACAAACAAAAAATCCCCGAGAATACAGATGGAATGACACTCAGCAAACCTGAAAAGACTAGGTATTTGGTAAATATACGTAGGCATATAGTCTATCCCAACAGCCAGGAATGAAACAAGAGCTGTATCAAAAATCTCCAGCAGCAACTCAAGTATGTTGAGATCAAAGATATAATGACATGGATTTCTGGTTATATATAATGTTACCTGTAAGCATCAATTATAAATTATTATTTTTAAATATCTGTATTTGCAAAGGACTTATTTTTCTTTCCTTTGTCTTTTTAATCTGGAAATTGCATTAATTTTGACATTGATTATTAACTGGCCACACAATACTGTGGGAAAACTCAAGTTTTGCTGTATTGACACATAAAGGCTAAGAAAGGCACAGAGAAAATAAACCTCATCATACCAGGATGCTTGAATACTGTTCACAGGCTACTGAACTCCTGCAGTTTACTGTGATTCCAGTAGTATACACTTATGTGGTCATCAGAGACACAACCACAATAAGGCAAAATCCCTTGGTGCCCCTAATTAGAAAACTAATAACCCATGAAGTCTTTACATCCTGTTGTCCAGGTTTTTAATTTTCTCCAGTTAAACAGAATTACAAGGCCAAGGAGCTCAAGCTTACCTGCAGGAAGCTGTGCTTCACAGAAGGCTTCCTGCACACTGAAGCTATGACTCAGGACAACCCAGGTGCCTGGCATGGGATACCTCTGGGAGGACTGAGCTGGTGCCAGAGCCAGAGATAAGCACTTCACTGCCTGCTGAACTCAGCAGTGCTTCAGCACCCTTGGGGGTGGCAGACAGGGATCAAATGCACTATCCAGACCTTCCTACAGATATTTTTGAAGAACTAGGCAATTTTTAATAACAAATACTAAAAATATGCAGACAACAAAAGATCTTAACTGTGCATTGCCATAAGCAATCTGATGATATCACAAGGAATTCAGATTAGCTGGAAACAGCTATCCTTTTTCTTCACATTGTAATGGCTGAACTCACCAAAATCAAGCCAAGTTAAGTTAACTGCATATAAACTCCAGCTCCTAGAGCTAAAATCTGTGCTTAGACACAGTTTGAATTTGGATAGCATTAAACTTGGAAGATGGGGTAGGAGAATAGTTCTATAACAAGATAGTGGCCCTTTTCAAAATTGTGCCCTACAACATTTTTATTTAAGAGATAGTCAGTGTAAAACAAAAGGTAATAAAGAGTTATTTTTTTATACTTGAGCTATGAAAATATATTCCCACCCTGTGTCAGCAGACAGAAGCAGTTGCACTTAAGGGTCTTAAGACATTTTCAGTGTAAAGTTACCCTAGCTTAAAGATATCCATCCATCCATCTCAGTAAATTGCTGATGCACAGAAATAAATGATGATGAAAAAAATGCAGGTAAACTTCAGTCCACAAACCACTCAAAAGAATGTTTTCCTTCAGTACTACAGACATACACATTGTTTCAGGTGCTTCATATTTCATGGCAAGAAGTTATTAGTAAAATTCTTGTAGGCTTTAAAATCAAAGAAAATGGTTTTCAACAAAATATGTCCAAAAAGAAACCACAATTATGTAATATGTTCACTAGCACACTTTACTACCCTGAAAACACAGCACTGAAAACTGCAAAACTATCAAGTGATTATTTTTCAAATAAAAACTTATTTTGTCACAGTATTGTTATTAACATAATACACCACATATCATACAATATTAACTCTGAAAATGGGCTAAGTAGTTTAAATGTAAAGTACAACTTCCACATATATCCCAGGTATTTTATTATTAACTACAGGGATAACCATGATGTATTTTTATATTTAAAAGGGAAGATTCATTGATAACCCAAGAGTCTGCTAAATATTAAAGTTAGTTCTGTATTTTTTCATAATTGCTCTAAAGATAGATGCAAGCTATCCTGAACTTTCAAAATATTTCAATAGCACAGCTATTTACACATTTGGTTTAAATAGGATTATCTATCTATCTATCTTATCTATTTATCTATAAAAAGATTAAGATACCTGGATTAGAAGTTACATAGCCCTATAAGGGTCGCAGAACCCTAAACAACAGCAAAAAATAACAATTCAGAAAAACACCAGTGGTCCAGCAGTAATCAATACCATCAATGCATTTTTAAAAGAACCTTGATTAGATAGCAGGTTTGCGACACCATTCAACCTTACAGCTTCATCAATTAATTTTAAAATGTAGCTTTTAATCAAACAAATTTCTTATAAGACTTTATAAAATTCATGGAAGGCAGCAGGACCAACTTTGTCCCTATAACCCTCCCCAAATTTCAAGAAAGGCATAGGATGGCCTATGTGCACCTTACTAATTTTGTTATGCTTGGAAGAATAGGTATTAAAAAGGACACTGTGATGGCTTCAACAAAAACAGATATGTAAAAAACAAAGTCACACTAAGTTGACTATCTGATTTAAATTATAGGCAACTTAAATATATACAGAAATAAGATACCAAATCTGGAAACAAACAGATATGCACAACTTTGTATTTGTATGTTTTTTCAGCTTGTTTTGCTGATGTCAGTCAGTACGGGTCCCAGTACACCGGCAGGGCAGCACCAACTTTTTTCCATTAGTTTTAGCAGTATCACTTCTTCTTTTCAGATAGCTACCAGGTCTGTGGTCTCCCTTTAGCACCAAACTTGCCTTCTATTACCCTCCTTGTCTATTATCAAATGATCTACACAACAGTAGTAACAACAGTTCCTGGAACCAAGACTGTGTGTCAGTGAAAAGCAGAATGGGACAAGTAAGGCTACAGTAATGTAAGTGCAAGAGGGAAACATAACAGCAATAATAAAATCAAAACACGTTGTGATGAGTCCAATCTTTTCCCAGGCTAGGAAGGTCTAGGTAGGTAGAGGGTCATCATCTCCTTTATTACATTTGCACTTGCAGCACAGAACAAAAGGTGTAGCAAGTAGAAGGAAAGGGGAGGCCACCAAAAGTAGAAGACCAAATCCTGCAAAAATTCCTACCACCTGCAAGAGAAAGGGATAACACTGCATTAGAGATAGCATTACCTAGATTCTGTGTCTGCTGACACCAATGCATCATCAGTGTCTGTCAAAAAGACCTCAGCAAATGCCATTGACCTTACCAGATGTGATTCCCTCAAGGTGATTTCCTCAATGGATCCTCTAACCATAAATGTGAGTGAAAGCAGTGTGTATGTTCATGTTCCATGGCTACAGTCAGAACTGTGCCACACAACTCTGCAGCACACACAAAGTGATGCAGATGGCTATTTGCCTTTTCGAATTTTCCTATATCTCAAATGACCAATGAAGCAAATTACTACTTTTTTCTTGATCAAACCTAAAAGCTAATATCGGGACCAAGACTGCAAGAAAGACTTCCACATTCAGGTGCTCCCTTTTTTGCTGGAGAAAGAGCTTCAAAATGCTTCAGTCAAGGTATTGGTGGAGTTCACAGAGAATTTGGGAAGACTCCCACGAAGTTTCCACCAGAAGATACAAAAGCTTGGGAATTTCAGTCACAGATTACAAACACTATGGACTATAGCAGGACTTTGCATATGCAATAGCATTTTGCAGTCTGGTCTGAGCTTATTCCTGCTGCTTCAGGGGACAAGGCCAAACTCTTTCTAAAAGTATTTTTTCATTGACATTTCCCAGCATGGGAAGAGGACTACAGACTTACCCATCCTGTCAGTGTACCGAACTAAGAAATTCTACAAAGATGGAATTTGGCCAATTATTTAAAAAACATAGAAGTTGAGGTTCATTGCCTGAGAAAGTTTCCCATTTGCTATAGGCAGCTGTAAGAGTGATGCTGTGACAATGCGCACAAATTATTTGAGAAAATAATTTAGATTTATTCACATGAGAGTGTCTGTGAATAATTTTGAATAATGAAGGCAGAGTAGAATTCTAATCTGCCAGCAAAACCTCATAAGAGAAGGCAAAATAAAATTAGAGTGCAGCACTCATTAAGAATTCTTCTAGTCAGGGCTAGATACACCACTTCAATTAGCCGGCAAATATTTAATTAGCCATGGTATAGATGGGACGATCCACTAGCACTTTTGGTGGCCACGGGCAATTTCGCGTTCTGATTACCCTGCACATTGTTCTGCCACTGCCCATCCCGGGAATTGCGGCGGCTGAGAGGCACGGGCGGCTGCGGGAGATGGCGCTGTGGCACAGCGCTCACCAACCCCGGCTCCAGCACTCCCGGCTTCTGCCCGGCCAGGGATAAGCAGCTCGAACTGCCTTGCCCTAACAATTTTATTTCTTCCCAACAGCAATTTCTTTTTCGGCTTCAGATGTGGCATTTACTCTTTTTTTTTGGCGCTGCTGACAATCTGATGCAACATTCATGTACTAATCTTTGCACTTATTTCCCACAGATATAAAACCAAAGCTAAATTCTCATCTTTAAAAAAACATGAGCAGCAACTATTGTCATGTTGCTCTCTGGAGACAGCATGCCCTTGTCTTTGCCCAGGCTGAGTGTGCTGCTCAGAGAGAGCCAAGCGAGAATTTAGCAATTCAGTGGACCAGATTGACTACTGGCAATTAATATGAAAGATCTATTTACACCTTTCTTTCAGCTTCAATATGCTGTCAAAAAAATCGAGTTTAATTTGTTTGTTGTGTTGGGGCTTTTTTTTTTACTTATGGGTTTTGTGGGGGTGTGGGTAGGGGAGTGTTTTGTTTGTTTACTTTTAAATAAGACTGCCTGCTGAGTATTACTTATTTATTTTCTACTTGGTTCTCTTCCTTCTGAAGAAATTGCTGCCCTACTTAGCATCAAGTCATTTCCTCTAGCCAAACCCAGTATTTTTTTAAACCCACAAACAAATCAAAGGCTCACCTCAATTTGCTTTGGATAAATCTAAGAATAAACTTAACAACTTAGTCAAAGAAATTTAACGTAATACAACAATTGCAGGGGTAATTTAGCTTCAGGGGGTTTAGCAGAATTACATCCTGGTTGATAGAGGATTACCTTCTTTCTCAACAATGACCAGATCAAACATACTGTACATTGAACAATCTGCATAAAATGCACTGGCTTTGAACAGATTCCAACTATCAGATTAATCACCTCATATTAACAGGTTTATCAAGTAAGCTTAGTATACCCACACACTTCCTGAGATACCACTGGCTAAGCCAAGCAAAACCCAGTGTATATCTCAGCCACCCCAGTGGTGCAAGTGAAAGGAAAGGGGTGAGACCCTTCTCCTTTAATTTCAGTTTAGCTGTTTGTCCAGACTTGAGGCTTATTCTATAGACTTGGGGTTTATGCTCAAATAGAAAGAAATCTGTACTTCAAGAAAAGTACTTCAGCTCAAGCTAAGGTAGCTTTTTACAGGCACACAGTTAATTCGGGAAGAGATGACTCAGATACCCAGATGTCCACGTATCTCTGAAGTGACTGTAAAAGCGGTAGATTGGACCAACTCACACATTAGCATTTACACTGCATGCATTGAAGTGGTGCAGAGAGCTCTTTCATTACCAGCATTCCTTACCAGCTGGGTCTAGCAACACTGAATCTAGACTACAAGAGCTATTTCCCCACTCTTTGCAATTGTCAGTTTGAATCTGTACTTGAAACTCCTGGTAAGCCTTCAGGGTTACCTTCTTATCCAACCTACACAAATGAGTCAGCTGGAGTCCACAGCAAGATACTGACTGTATTCAGGCCAATTCCTTTACACTTCTGGATCTGGAGCTAAAGATCCCTTGCAAGAAGAGCTTCTTTGCTAATAATATGGATGGTGGCAACTCAGTTTGCCCTCCAGGTTCAGTGAGAACATAGCGGAACTGGCACTAAACTGTCTCTGCAAATGTACCTTTCCTAGTTCTCCGTGGCTTTTGGTCAAGGAGTGTCCTTTCTAGAAGAGCTAATTATTCCTCTCCAAGCTACTGCCCTCCTTATATCTGCTATGAAAATCAGTTACCACTTAGCACAGAATTTTAACCTAAGGTGTTAAAATGAGTAAAGCAAACAACGGCACTATGACAGTAGTAAACCTGTACAGAGCTTTTAAAGATTTGAGCTTTACCTGTGTCCTGTGCCAGATAACAGATGCCCTGGAGTGACCCAGCTTGTTTCGACAAGGTCCTTTGTCATAATGTATAAGGAGAAAATCATCCTACAAAATATTAAATGAGAAGGGAGGCTATAAACCGAAGTTCTTCAAGCAACAAAATACTATATCCTAAGAACTTAAAACCAGAAAATGTAGAGGAAGATAAAAGCAAGTGGGTGTGGCCAGATCTAACCTTTCCAAAATGCTTTTTTTCACAAACAGGTTTGTTTAGCAAGTGTTATACAGTGAATTCTTCCAACAAAGCTGTCACAAGCTGCATATTTAAATGCTGGCATGGAGTTTAGCAAGAGGATCCAAGAAGATAAGCTGACCATTGCATGTATTTTATACACATACAGAAAGAGTAAAGGAAAATGAATACTCATACTGCAGACTTCCCGAAGCTGGTTCTTTTTACTAGTTCAAGAATGGAAGAAGAACAATACGAAGTTGTGACATATTATGTGCCCTATCAGTCCTGCCATCCTCTCACAAACCTGCCAAGATAGCAGGCCTAGTTAGTACCAAGACAATACTGCTTTTTGTCTGAGCATATGAGAAGTCTGTGACTTCAGGACTGTTGGCAAAGTATTCAAATGGGACAACCCAAAGGATTTGAATAGTCAGAGTAGCTTTCGGGAACCTAACTTCCTCTGCTATTGTTAACAATGCTATAAAGTAAAACTGGTAACATGGAAACAGATGTTGTAAATACTCTGATCCTTGGGTATGATTAAAAAAAAATATAAACATATGACAGCAGCAGCTTATAGACTGATAAATTCCTGGTGTTGGGAGAGCATTGTATTCTTTTTCCTATGTCAGATCTACTTCTTGTCCCATGGAATATAATGAATGGTAAACAAATCTACTAGTGACACCACAAATCTAGATTGTTTGTTAAACTTCCTCAGACTAAGAACATTGCTACACTCATCCTGTATGTAACTCCTTCAAAAAAGGCAACACTGAAAAAGTCAGTACTGAAAAAAAGCAATGCCCCTCCCCCATGTTACTTGCCAGGTGAAGACTGTAAACAGATTATCGCCATAAAATTTTACCTTTTAATAGTTATTTACTGACTCACACAGACCAAATGCTAAGATCAGGTCAGACAAGTAAAACAGAGAATACAAATCCTATCAAATTTCTAGCATCAGCTCTGGTAGATTGTTGCCAGAGGCTAGCAAGTTATTTATTTAATTGATTAAAGAGAGCTGGATGGCAAAGCAATGAACTTCTAAGCTTCTGAGATCCAGAATGCATGGCATGTACTCACATCAAGAGATTCCAGACAGTACCAGCAAAAGGCATGTTTGCAATTCTTACACATCATTTGGGCACAGCCTTCATCTCGTTCTATGTAAACTTTACACTTTGGACAGCGTTTGATTGGAGCATCATCATCTCCCATTTTAAAAACTGAACTGTGGGAGAGAGTGAGAAATTAGCAAGATGCGTGCCATGTCAGTTTAGAGAAGACTGTCTAAGAACTGTGCTACAAAAGCAAGCTTGCTAGTTTAAAACAAATGAGAATTTACTAGAGATTTAGGTATTAAACTGAGTTTTATTATTCAGATATTTCAGCTATACACTATTTTTCAAACATAACTCTACAAAAAGATTTTTAATGACTACAGTGTCTACATAAAATTTAGGATATTCTCTTTACCACATATTTTACCATCTGTTTTTGTTACCTAGTGATACTAATAGATATTTCTATATCTAGATAGTTTTCCTTTTTATTCCCTTCTTTCTCAGAGGAGGAAACAATCCCTTGATTGCACAATAACCCCAGACCACATTCCCTTGGACTGGGCACCAGGAAGAGATTACTGGTCCCTGCCTTTCTTGAGGATCCTCTAGGAATTTCCCTCCAAATAAAGAACCGTAAGGTTTTGGGGGCATGTCATTCTTCCAGAGTTGATCTCTGCCTCTGTTGACACAATAATCCTAACAATTCACTGTTTATGAGTTAGGATCAGCACTGACTCTTCCTGTCTTGCACAACTGTGCAAAACCACAGGTGTCCCCTCATACAGTGGGCACAACACAGAGAAATGCCGAAACACTGGAAGAAGATTTACTTTCCTTGAGTAGCTTTCTAGTGTATGAAGGTTTTACGTACGCTAATAGCTAAAATGTACCTTAAGAAATGAAAATTCCTGCAGCAACTGCCAGTGTGAGATACAAGAATAACTGATGGGAATCAACAGGTTGCTGGAAAACAGGACTGATACTTGATTGATTAATTTACCCAATAGCAGGATAAAAGGACACACACTCATTACTCGCACTAGGAGCAACTGAATTACAGAAAAATGCTTTGTATCCATAAAATATACATGAAACTTCAAATGCACTGTAGCACAACCTGCTAGAGGCATATTATATTGCAAAATAATGAAAAAACAACTTTCACTGAATGGAATAAAAAATGAAGCATGAGACAGAAACTAAAGGCAACCAAAAGACCAAGCAAAACCAGATTTAGTCTTTTTACCTTACCATGAAATTCAGCGAGTTTTGGTTCTTGTTGAGCACACACAAAAGCATGTGCAAAAGTTAGTATATTTGATGAAGAACTTGCCATGACAGCATCCTACCTACATCACGTTACAGCACAGCTTGAAAGAAGCCAAGTTACAAGCAACTAAGTCCAACGCTGGACAGGGTTTTAATAATGCCTTGCACTGCAATACAACCTTTGAAAAAGCCCAAACATGAAGTGAAACACATGCACAACGGCCTTTCTTATTCAGTGGCTGCAGTATGCCACGGGAAACTGCTTGAAACAGAACTTAAGGATCACTGGCCAAATGTGCAGCTGTTAGTATGACTGACAGGGCATCCTAAAAATCACTGTCTGGCATGATGTTACTGACCCTCACATTGTCCAGGAGAGCAGCATTAACAAGACCTTCTTTCAAGGGAAGCTCATAAGCTGCCTGGATGTCATATTTTTCCTACTGAAGCAAAAGGCCCAAGCAGCTCCTTTGTGCTTTGCTGGGAATGGCGGCAAAGAGCAAAGCTGCCAAGCACCATTCAGTTTTGGAATATAGAATTAAGAGAACAGGAATGACTAAGTAAAGGAAACAGCTTTAGAACAAACATCAGGCAAATGCCTCTTTACTATTCATAATCTGATTTGTTCAATAATTGAGTGTTTAGTTTCTAAATACTTAATCTTTTGCAATACTTTACCTTGTTTCTCCTGGAAGAATAGAGATTGGCATGTTCTCTTGACAGCCTTGACCTGGATGCCAATTAGATTTGCAAGCAGAGCAGAACTCAATGTCGCACGCTTTGCACTGGACCAGCTGGGGGTCCTGTGGGCTTGATTCCTGGAGCTGGCAAACTGCCTGGCAAGTAGAGGATGGACACCAAGTCCGGCACGGATCCAAAAGCACTTCTGCAAAGGGACATAAAGAACAAAATTCAAAGGCAGATACAAGACTGGCCTTCCATAACAATGCATTCCAGCTGAGCTTGACTGGCAGTGCATCTGAAGACACAAGTTTTCAAAAGGAGCCTTTTAAATTATGCTACCCACTTAGACATAAACCTGGCTGGCTTTGCAAACTAAAGGCGCCAAACTAAAGTGAGTTTCACGAGTCCGAATTAATTGCCCACTTTTATTCACTGAAGTAAACTTGTTCTGATAATGAGATGTTCTATTTTTTTCAGTTGCACTTCAAGTTAAATACAGTATTTACTAGGCAGGTAAAATGTACCATAAAGTGTTTTTACAGTGCCTTGCCCAGTAGGACTTTATTTCAAGTTGTCCTCTGCCCTAAAATGTGACCATCTGATTAACAATGGCATGAGACCCTTTATTAAGTATCATCCCTTTCTTGAAGGCTCCTTACAGGCAAGTAATTTCATGTTTCAAAAACCACTGAACACAATATAAATAAATAAATAAATAATGAAATTACTTCAGTGGTTTCTAGGCTGGGTGGGTCCTCAGCAAAACTTCAAGTTCTCTATGACAACACTATTCCACATCTCCATAGGCACACAGTCAGCTTATATTCTTAACATAAACCTTGTTAATGTTTGTATCATTACACACAGAACTGCTCAGTAATTCTGCCCCAGATGCCATCCCAGGAGATAATGTTGGCTCTGTGACAGAGTTCAGTCTACCTCCTCAGCCCCTACAGTACTAGTAGTCAACCTAAACAGTAAAGCTCAAAATAGAAGTCACTCCCTCCCTTAGTTATATGGCAATATAATATATAGCCATTTTCTTTCCTCAGTTTATTCCCAGAGTGCTGCAGTTCTGGGAATCGCACAGGCAAAACCAGAAAC
>JAOXXN010000446.1:101398513-101414706 GCA_026770055.1 Myrmophylax atrothorax | reverse complement strand
AAATTGTAACTCTGACTTATAATCTCTTTTGTGTGGAGTTCCTTTTCTCCTGCCGGTTTACCTCTAAACCAGCACACAAGGTGAAATGGTCAGTGACCTGCTACACTACTTTGATGCACACAAGACTATGAGGTTGGATGGGATCCACTCAAGGGTACTCAGGGAGCTGGTGGATGTTCTCACCAAGCCACCTGCAATCATATACCAGCAGTCCTAACTGGGGAGGTTCCAGGTGACTGGAATTTAAATGCGACACCTATCTATAAGGAGAAGAATGAGAACGTGGAGAACAACCCACCTGTCAGCACTAATATGAATGCCAGGGAAGATCATGGAGCAGATCATCCTGAGTGCCATCACACAGCATGTACAGGACAACCAGCCAATCAGATCCAGTCAGCATGGGTTTATAAAGGGCAGGTTCTGCTCAATCAACCTGATCTTCTGTAACAAGGTGACCCAATTAATGGATGAGAGACAGGCTGTAGATGTTGCCTACCTAGACTTTACTACAGCCTTTAATACCCTTTCCTGCAGCATTCTCCTTGAGAAACTGGCTGTTCATTGCTTGGATGGGTACAGTGTTCACTGGGTAAAAAAACTGGCTTGACAGTCAGGCCCAGAGAGTGGCAGTCAATGGAGTTGCTCTAGCTGGTGGCTAGTCACAGGTGGTGATCCCCAGGGATCAGTTTGGGGGTAGTTCTAGTTAATGTCTTCATCAATCATACAGATGAGTGGATTGGGTGCACCACCAGTCAGTTCCAGATTACATCACACTGGGCAGAAGCATTGATCAGCTTAAGGGTAAGAATGCTCTGCAGAGGGATGTGAACGAATTGGATCGATGGGCCAAGGCCAATGGTACAATGTTCAAAAAGGCCAAGTGCCAGGTCACAACCTCAGGCAGTGCTACAGGCTGGGGGAAGAGTGGCTGGAAATCTGCTGGTGAAAAAGGACCTGGGGGTGCTGGTCAACAGCTGGATGAACATGAGCCAGCACTGTGCCCAGACGGCCAAGAAGGCCTGTGGCATCCTGGCCTGTATCAGCAACAGAGTGGTCAGAAGGACCAGGGTAGTGATCATTTCCCCATACTTGGCACTGGTAAAGCCACACCTCAAATCCTGTGTTCTGTTTTGGGACCCTCACTTCAAGAAAGACATTGACATTGAGGTGCTGGAGTAAGACCAGAGAACAGCAACATGGCTGGTCAAGGGTCTGGAGCATAGGTCTGACTAACAGCTGAGGGAGCTGGGGCTGTTTAGCCCAGAGAAAAGGAGGCTGTGAGCCAGGGTGGCTTATTGCTCTGTACAGCTACCTGAAAGGAGGTTGTAGCCAGATGGGAGGTCATTCTCTTCTCCCAGTAACAAGCAATAGGACAGGAGGAAATGGCTTCAAGCTGCATCACAAGAGGTATAGATTAGATATTAGGAAAATCTTCAGTGGAAGGGCTGTCAAGCATAGGCTCTCCAAGGGATGGTGATTCCATTCCCTGGAGGTATTTTAAAGATGCATAGACGTGGTACTTAGGGACATGGTTTAGTGGTGGACTTGGCAATACTGGATTAACTGCTGGACTTGATAATCTTAAAGGTCTTCAACTAAGCAATTATGATTCTATGAATTCAGAACACAGCAACTGATAGGAGTCCTGCTTTCACTGCAGGCTATTTCCCATTTTCAGATTTATTCAACAATCTTGTTTTTCAAAGATAAATCATCATCTCGGCTCCTTTCCAGCAAATACTCAGACAACGTACATCCTTAAACTGAGTATGCAGATTTTTAATGCAAAACCTGTTCTTTGTTACCAAATCTAAAAAAATGCAGCCTGGAATCAGCTTATAGCCAAACAAACAAGATTCTGGTCTTAAGTTTTAGACAACATACTATTTAAAAATATTTGGAATTATTGAAACATTCCTTAACATTTGGAACTTCCAAAAATACACATTTAATTACTGCAACATTCTCATCCTCTACTGCGATTTCCATTTAGAGGGAGATGTGATATGGGAAAAATATCTACCATACTTTTAGGAAAAACAAACAAACAGTAGGTAGTGTTACTCAGGCAACCAGTACTTGAAAAATGCTCACATATATGCATTGTAACATTCAGGGCTACTGATCAGTTACTCAGCAGCCGTGTCACCAAAAAGAGGTTCTCCCCTCACTTCTTGCACACCCTCCTCACTTCAACCCTTCCCCTCCTACTTCTTAACAACAAATCTTGCTTGAAGATTAGAAAATCTGACAAAAAATATTACTGATCCTTTCCTAAATTCTATTGACATTTCAGGAGGAAAAAAACAAAATCTATTTTCATTATGGTATAACTGTAAAATAAGAAAACAGCTTCCTTAGCCTCAGAAGGGCCATTAGATTGTTAACCTGAACACTATAAAATATTACATATTTCCCAAGTACCCTGACAAGTACAAGTAACCTGTACATGGATAACAAATACTGCCTGGGCATGTGATCTGCCTTGGCCTGGAAATCTCATGAGATTCACTACACTTCCTCTAACAGTGGAAAGGGCAATTTACTAGTTTGAAGAGCTACAGCCATTCACTTTTCCATTTAGCTCTTCAGCCAGTGTTTCTAATTATGCCTATCACTCTCTAAATGAGAGAAGGAATTAAAATTAAAAAACCAGAGTAACAAAGTTAGTAAAACATACTTCCTTGTCCAAGCAGTCTCTTCTCATACTGTCAGGTTATTGTTAGTGTTTAAGCTGCTTGCAAACTCCTTTCCTAAACATTTACCACAGATGTTTTTCAGCTCTTCTGCCAACCCTCCTTCTTCCTTGGCACAAAAATTTTCCTGGCCAATACTCTCAGTCGTTGCATCAGCTTCATCTCACTTACGCATCTCCTGACCTCTTACTTTTAAAACCTTGCCAGCACCTCACTCAGCACTTCCACTAACTGCTCTACCAGCACTGCCTTCTTGGGGCCCTCTCTCCCACTTCTATCTAAGGCAGGAGGGATCCTGAAGAAACAAACAGATTTTATGAGCAGTGTTTGTCTGTCCTGTTTGTTCCTGGGCAATCTCTTACAGCCACAAAAATTCAGTTATCATCTCTACAGAGGGACCTCACCAAGCCCCTCTCTCTCTCCTTATCCAAACTGGAAATTTCAACCCTTCTCTCCGACATTTCCTTGGAGTCATCCAGCTACTAGGTTAAGCTCTATGCAGAAATGGACAAACCTCTCATATCCACTCCCATACAAGACTTTCCCAAGAGGCTCTTCCTTGATTAGCCAGCATCCTGCCAGTGCCCCAGCCTGCAGAAAGGACATACACAATATACATAAAATGCAATCTTTCTCCTGATCTCTGACACAACTAAAATGCTTATCCTGGCACTCAAGATTTTCCTCCTTTTCTTGGGCTTCAAGCAAGTGAATCTGATTTTGAGAAGCATTTCTGAAGAGACATAAGCAATGGTCATCTCACCTGCATGCCACCAGGTTATTTTAACACTTTTATTGATTTATTATTAAATTAATGTAAAAAAAAATTCCAACCAAACTCCTTTCTCATCGTTTTAATCATCTTCCCAGCCTGTTTTCTCTCGATCATTTTTTGTCCTCCATGTTTTGTCCCCTAGGCCCAGCAGAGAAATCTATCACAGAGATGGACCCGACAAATCAATCCATTGATAGTTTTTAGACATTTGTCTTTGGATGAAAAAGTCTGTCCTAAAATTATCTGGACAGGAATCCAAATAGCTACAAATAACAATACAGAGGAGGCAGAGGGGGAGTGCTGCTCATATCCCACCCTTTCCACCTTAAATCACTTCCAGGAACTTTTACAACACTATTTATTGTGGCTCTTTCTATACTTCCTGCAGGTTTTCAAAAGACCTTTTAAAAATCCAGCAAAAAGTAGGATCAGATACAGAATTTGAGTATCAATGCCATGAACGTCATGCAAGGAGAAATATGTTTATTTTATAAATCCCATCAACCAAGGATTAAATTAGCCCACTCTCCTCTCCCTACAACAGTGCACTTAAAAGTCCCTTAAAAGTTCTGCATTCAGCCTGATCCCTAACACTTTTGCTAACTTCCTGTTTTCCAGGATGCAATCCCCTATGTCCCATGTCCAGAAAAGTTTTTATCAAGAAATCGGACTGAATTTGGCTCCATCTGGCATTTATACCTTTTTACTCATCAAAACAGAAGAAATTCTTTGTGGATACTTACTATTAAAATCTGGTAGTGGCAGACTGGTAAACAGCATAATCAGAGGCTTCTTTTTGTTTTCAAGCTCCTGTCTTAGAAAGGAAACTGTTAAGCAGTTTCTTGCCTAGGCCCTGTCCTGGAGCATCTTGATTCTCAGTTTATTTTCCACAGACATCTACTTGTTTATATTTTACAGTCAGCTGCTATTCCACTCACCTGGCATGCTCTTGCTGTAATGGTTTTCCCAACAAGAAAGTGCTGTTGTACAGAGCCACAAGCTGACAGGCAGAATTAGGAAACCTGTATCAGTCCCAGCACAGGACCAGCAGCAGATGTGAAAAGAAAGGCTGTAGGATCTGCTCTATATTTGTGTGACAGCCTATGGTTCATCTGTTTTTTGTGTCAGCCAAGAGTAGCTAGGAGGCACAAATGGCCGTGAACTCATCTCTCTGCACTTCATCCTGTCAGAGCTGATGATGCAGCTCACAGCCTGGCAGCCACAGGGTCCCAAGGACAAATGCTAAAGAACACACAGGAAAGAGGATGAGGTTTGACAGGTTATATGCACAAGGAATTTCAGCTTCGGATTCTTACCTTGACTTACAGTGGTGATGTGAGATTATGCAAAATGTAACATTCTCACCAGCCTCCTTAGCCTTGTCAGGAGACAGCATTTCATACAGTCCTACACTGTCACCCCTACTCACAGAGGAAAGGGACTCAGGGTGAAAGATGAGATCCCTCATCTGGACGGCTCCTGCAGCAGCCTCTGCTGTGCAAGGTATTTACATGCCACAACCAATCTGAAACACTACGATCCCTGTGCCAGGGAGGCTACACAGAATTACATCCTGGAACACTTAAGCATACAGCTTAGTGAAGGGAGAAGCACATATGAGCTCTAGGTAAAGCTCCTTGCTCTGCAGGGCCAGCCTAAGTGTGCTGTCACTGAAGCCAAGAGATGAAACTCCCATGGACTCCCTGAGACAGAACAGGAAGCTACCCACCTGCCACAGTCCTTCCCTCTGGTTTGCATATCCCACACCATTTTCTCATAGCAAGTGCTATTCGGGTTACCAGAGCTGAAAAGCTATTCAGCTGGCTGGTTCACAACAATAAGATGCTTTTTACCTGATCAGATGCGGGAAGCTCTTTAAAAGCTTTTTACATAAAGCAGCTGAACAGAAAAGCTCAAAGCACAGTGATAAAAGGTATTTTAATAGATCTGTTCATACTAATACAGGAGGTACTGTGTGCTGAAAACAGAAATATAATACATTTCTAACATGATAGGCCAGAAGATTTAATTACGAGCTTTGCTTTGAACCTGACAGCTATTACTACTCTACTAAATCTTGGATGCACTTCCAAAGAAGCCTTGTCATTTCAGATATTTAGGAAGAGGTGGCTGGATTTAACTACAAGGTTTACTGTAATATGTGTAACAGAAAAGCACACAGAATGAAGCCTTCACGAGAAGACAACTCCCTCCCCACATACACACCTGCTCATTAAAAAAAAGCTGGAATGGAAAACGCCTTCACTATATTTTTCCCCTCCAGTAAAGAATAAACAACCTACTGTTAACATACTTAAATCAACATTTCATATGTATCTTACTGGATAAGCTTTTCTAAGCCTTTCAGATGATCTCCAAATGCAGTAAAGTTGACAAAATATTCCATGGATTCCTATAAATAGGGAGAGGTAGGCATACCACATCACCTGGAACCGTATTAAAACTGTGTAGGAAAAAAAACAAAAATCCTTTTTCCACATGGCTAGTCCAGTTTAAGGAAAAATATTAAAATAATTTGATTATGATTGGGATGAAGGGTGAAGCAGTGCAAAAAAAGGGCTAAATTTTTCAACTTTCTATCCATCCTTCAGAAGTGTACAAGAACATAAATCCATTTTTTAATTGCTCCACTTGCAAATATTTTTTTAAAAAAGGTATTTTCCCTTAAAGTACTAGAGAAAAATGAAGCTAAACAGTAGTCCAAGGTTCAGTCTGACCTAGAATTCGACACAGATTTAACCTGACCTCATTGTGACAGTCAATCAGAAAGGGATCAAGGAAGTTGCTGATCATCTCAGGTACACTGAAACATACAAAAATTATTTGGCTTAAAGAAAAGAGAAAATTTTCATTTTTAACATCCTAGATTTTCACTCCTGCAGTCCTGAAGCATCTGCATTCCCCTCTTGAAACTTGAGCCCACAGGAGACAGACTGGATAAAGAGAAACACATGGGGCAACTCCTTTCAGGCTACAAAGTGGCTGCACAACATACAACAGAGGCAAACAGAGGTACAACTGCATTTTGCCAAGTCTAAGACAGATGGACTATCTGGCAATTGTTTGTTTACTGTGACTGGTAGTGACCAGCCAAAACAAAGGCAAAACAGGAAGCAAGAATAATATAATGGCATTATCCCAAAGCCTATGGTCCCTGTATCCGCAGAACTTTGGGGGATACACTCCCTGTGACTGCTGAATCAGAGCTGTACAGTGATTATCATTATCCTTCTATATCTGGTGTTGTATCAGCACATTTACCAAAGGCACTTGGGTCAGTTAAGAAAGGACTACGGTTCCCAGATGGAAAAGGAAATCAGATCCGCAACTCATCTTGTTTTCTGCCTCAAGTTTCCCGTGGAGCCTCAAAACCAAGTCAACCAACCAACACCCGCCTCCCCCCACACACAAGAGAACACAGGGACAGTGTGTGAAAGATGGGAAAGATCCAAATAGGAATTGTCATGAAGGAAAATACAGCTCTGTATACAGGGCACATAGCCCCTGTCTGTGTTCTCATTTATAACATGGCATGCAATGCTGCAATTCATAACACCACAGTAGCCAAAGGCCCATTCAGCCCGGCTGCCTTCCATGGCTAACACCAGACAATCCTCTGAGAGGGTTCTGGAATAACTCGTATCTTCCCCGTCATACAGCACTGCTCATTCATTTACAGGCACACTAAGCCTTCACACGTTAAGAGTTCACACAGTTTTAAGATCACTTATTCACTTTTGGACAGATTGCCCCAGAGCTACTTTCTTTGCATTTTCATGCTTTGCATATGTGGTATTTCCCCAGAACAGATGACAACTACCCAAGTATACTGCACTGAGAGGAAAACCACTGTATTTACATTATTCTTTTCTGAAAAGGTCTTTTTTTTTTTTGACAGTTTCATTATACTCCTTAACATCCACAGGAAACGTCAAAATTCAAAACCAGCACATATTTTTGGAAATAATTTATGCAGAGTAGCCCTATTTCAAAATATCCTCGTTTCCTTGTTTCCATGTATTGAATGGTTGCTGAGTAGGAAGAAAAAAATTAAACTGGAGGAGGAGGCTTTTTGTATTGTTATAAAAAGTAACTTGTTTTAGACAAATATGAAGATGGCATATTGAGAAAAAAGTTCTCTGCTAAATGAGGGACTCTTTTCTGATCCCGGCAGACTTTCCATTACCGTAGGTATACAATAGTTTTAAATGCCAGAAGCCATGCCAGTTAAAGAGAAAGGGAATTTGGCACTTAGACTCCCTAAGCACGTAATGATGCAATCACAGAAGGTACTGTTATGATACACTCTGGAGCATTTAATAAATGCATCAAAACGTGATGCGCTTTATCTGATCCATATATTCAAAAATAAGTCCACATAAAATAGGAACATTAGTCTTTTAAATTATTTATTGCCTTGTTACAGTATTTACCATTTTTAGGTAGTAGAGTTCTACATATTTTCACTGAATGAAAATAATCAAAGCTCTGATGAATGCCTAGGAGGGATCTAGTTGAGTAACCTCCTTTTTTCTCTCACACAAGCACTGACAGCTGGTAAGCAAAGACCTTAGCTAACATGAAACACCTAAACTGAGGTCTACAGCTCCTATAAAGAGCATTTCCCACACACTTCCAGGAAGACCTATTTGCTGATGGTCAGATACTAGCCTTCTGCAGCCTTCCAGCTATTTCCAAGAGCTCAGATACCCCTAGTGTCTTTCATTTAAGCATACTTGTTTTAAGTTTCTTTGACTGTAAAGATTTTTTTGGTTTTGAGGAGAGTAATTTCCTTGCTTTTACGTATATATACTGTGAATTCTTCATAACTGATAGGGCTGGATAAGTCCCACGCTAAATTTGAAAGCTCTCTTGGTATTGAGAAAACAAGTGGATTTTCATGTTAGTTGAGGTGACTTTGATAGGACATTCTGACTTGCACATATTGTTTTACTCTGGTACTCCCCAGGTTATCATTTTAGTAACACTGTCTAGGATAGCACAAAAACTGTTTTGTTTTGCAGGGCTTTTTGTTTGCTTTCCCCCTCCAAAAATAGCACCATCTTTGCCCTTCTTCCACAGTTCAAGATCAGAACTGGTTGATACCACAGTAAAAACATGCTGCTATCTCAATAAAAAGAGTGGTTCAGTCTCATGGGGCAAGAAATGAAGCTGCATGAGAAAAGATACTAAAATGAGGGAGAAAAAACAGATCCTGAATGACCCTGCTGCCCTTCCAGTGATACCTCCTGAAGCAGCGACCAGCAGCACCCTTGGCTGCCAGCAAAACAGAGTATCACTATTATTAGCACAGTGAGGGGGCACAACAGTTTGACTTGTCCTTATACTGGCAGCTGTGTTGAATTATCCCATCCAAAAGCAACAATTCCTATTAATGAAAGCAACAAGGGCAGGCCTATGTCGGTCTGGAGACCAGTACAGTAGAATCATGGGGGACAGGAAACAAAACCAAACCAAAGAAACTCTCAAAAAAACCCATGCAGACCTTTCAGACAAGAGAGCAAAACAGTGAACTCTGCAAGAAACAGCAGTCCCTGAAAACACATTGACCTTTAACAATAACAAAGCTTCATAGCAGTAGTCTAAATTGAAAAGCAGAGAACGCAGCCATAAACATTTTATTTCATTCAAATCTGTGAACATCAGCTTTTTAAGGAGCTAATGGAAATGTGAAGTGACTGATGCAAATATCTAGGGAGAACTAACAGTTTGCAAAAAAGACTATCACACCCTGGATTTAGAGTTATCTATGAATTTGTCATACTTTGATTTTAGGTTAAATGTGTAGCATGCACTGAAGCAAGAACTACTCTTGCTTCCTTTGAAGTGACTTTTTTTTAAAGGCAATAACAACCTGGAAGAAAGGAACAGAAGAGAGAGATGTGTGTTATTACCCTCCTAATGAAGGGGATAGACAGTAAAACAACCAAGAACTATTATGTTTCATCCTCAAGAACAGTCAGTGGTAAAACATTTGAGAATGTATATTCAGATATAAATGCATGCAAAGTATGTGGCCAATGCTGCTGTCCAAGTGGGACATCAGATCTTGGAAGAAAGGAGCCAACAGGAGGTTAGATGTTCTGGACATCACCATAACTGATGCCCAGTGACAGCAGCAGTGTTTGCTCCAACAAGCAACAGAGGTGAGAAACTACAGCAGAGAAAAGGATGAACGCACACCACAGACAATGGCTTTCTTGGAGCCAAAAGTATCCAAAGTACAGGGCACAACTGAAGACAAAGTGGAGCCAACAACAGCATGGAGAGGTGCCAGGGTCAGTAGCATTGCTTAGTGCAAGCTTCACACAGCACTAATATTCCTAGAGTAACCTTCCCCAAGGCCAGGGACTGGGACATCAGAAGATAAAGACAAACAAACAAGCTTGTAGTCCTGAGATAAACTTACACTCTGCAGGTGAGTATGAATGGATGAACTCAAAAGGTTTTTAACTGCATACCATCAGAGCTGCAGATAATACATACTGCACCCTTCGGAAGTAGCTCGTTTCAATTTGTGTAGCAGCTACAAGGTTTGCCACCATGGTGGGCTTAACAACCTGCACACAGTTCATTTATTGGTCATTAAAGGAAGAGCTAACTGCTCTGTTTTACCTTCAAGTCCTGAGGCACAAAGCTATGGCTTCACCTTGGTCTCAGGTGCAAGCCAGAGCCCAGCAGACTCCAAATCTGGTCCTGAGGATCAGCTGAGACAAAACTTCAAGACGGGATGAGCACAAATAGCTCACCTGAGCTGGCACGTGCATCCTGCAGCTGTGTGATGGTTATCCTATCTCTGACAGCTTTCCAGGTACAGCTAAGCAAGACCTAGTGAATGTTGTCACTACATCTTTCCTAAACAGCACGAGACACAAATGCAACTGGGAAACAGTAATTGACACAAGCATAACCTAGTAATTTAAAGTTGTCTGTAAACCTTTCAAAATCTAAAATGTCAACAAATATCAGAAGTACAAAGAAAAAAAAAAGAAAAGCTTTAATAAAAGGTGTGGATTGTTGTTTGGGGTTTTTTTAAATTTAAATATGGTCTGCCTTTCCACAAATCTAAGACACCTTTACATCCTCATTGTGTACCTTTGGACAGCACTTTTTCTGCAGAAGAAAGGGCAGAACACATCAAAGGTAGAAGTAATGCATAATTAATCTAAAGAAAGTAGGTGTAGGTGTTTTCTCTAGGCTCCAATTGCATGACAAGAAATACATTATTCATGAAGGAAGATGGCGGTACAACATTAATCAAGTCAATGAGACAAGACAAACAGAAGACCTTAAGATGTATTCAACAGGTATCAGTGTGCAAGAGTGATCAGCTAACTGAAAGGGTCACACGGGGTCTGTTTACACAAAACAAATACTGAGGAGAAATAGAAAAATAAGACTTAACTGTTTCAGTTTGTGTCCTATCAAGTCATGCTCTACTGGGGGAATAATCTTAATACAACTCCAAGAACCCTAAAAGTTTTTTGGCATCTAGGGAATTGCTATCACATGGCAAAATTAATAAAGAGTTAAAATAATTATTCTAACAAAAAGGAATTCATGTAAGTAGGACATTTATGAAGAACAGTAAGAAGATGTTTAGAAAAACCAAAGACCTTTTCCTTTCTCATTATGCACTTTTTGATGTATTATAAAGCTACTTGAGGGTAAAGACTAAATATTAACTCTTCTTCCATATTCAAAACGGTTGCAAAAATATCCAAAACGGAAGTAAGAGTCTAATTTGAGACACTACCAAAAAATAGGAGCACAATGTAAGCTGATTTGTAAGCAACTGAGCCAGTAAAATCTGGTTTCCTAGGAATGTGTGTCAAATTTGCAGGAAGAGTTCAGACTTCAATCTCTCCTTCAGCTTGCATCTTTCCATCTGCTGAAGCTACCTACTGTCAGAAAACTGTAGGTTTATGGGAGATAAGCTTCTACCCTCTCACAAATGCAACTAAAATTGCTCAAAATACTTAGAAGATAAGAGCAAGAGTCAAAGTCAGACATTTAAAGAAAGAGTTGCATGCAACCTCTGTTTTCTCAGAAAACCAGGCTAAAAATATACATACACTGACTGTAAATAGCTTGGTCTTGAATTTGCAGTTGCTGTTACATGACTGTGCTGGAGACATAAGCCTGACTGCACAAGTTGCAGAGCATCGCTCTCATTCTGTCTGGATGGATGTATTTCTTAATATGGATATCGAGAGATGAATAGAAAATTGTTTCCTTAAGTTGCAATAGAAGGAAAACCAGAGTTAAATAATACTCCTAAGAGGACACACATTATCTAAACAGAGTCGCTTTAAGCAATGTAACAAGACCCCTCCCCTGTCTCGCCAGGGAAGCGGCCTATTTGTGCAAGGCACAGGCTCTGCTCACCCACACTACCACAGCTACCCTGTGCAGAGGGACACTGCAGGGAGACAGCCCAGACTAGAAATCCTCCTGGGAGAGCCTGATGTCTTGTAACGCCCCTGAGGAACTGGCAACATCTGGGCACTTCCCCTAAGTCCTTCAAGCAAGAGCATCTGGCTGTGCTACAAGCTCAGGGCCACAGCAGATCCACTCCCCTGAGAGACTCTGGGGATCATGCTGCCTGTGTAGCTTCAGCAGCCAGGCACATCTATGGTAAGACCAGAAAGGCTGATCCGTCAAAAATATCCTCTTAAATACCACAGAAGTGAAATCTCACCCTCATTGAACGGTTTGGGACCTTTAAAGATCTAGTCCAACCCTGCTGCCATTGGAAGTATCCAAGGTCAGGCTGGCGCAGCCTGGTCTAATGAAAGATGTACTTGGCAGAGGGCCATCCAAACCATTCTGTGATTCTATCGTAAGGGATAACCCAGCTGGCTCACCACTTCTGCTACCACACCAAAACAGGCTGCACACGTCTGCCAGTTTGTGCATACCAACTCCCTGCCACAGGAGGAGGCTACTGAGTCTGCACTGCTCAGCAAAACAAAAGCTTCATTATCAATCAGCTTACCCAAACCTGGGGACTATGCTCAAAGAAAATGTGTAGAGAAAAAGAAAGACAGCAAAAGTCATAATAATGAGTGCTTCAGGAAAGCCAGTGTGAGTGGGACATGGTATCACTTTTGATGATTCCGCCAATCTGCCCCTTATCACTTAGATGCTGTTTAGAGAAACTCAAGAGTAAAAAATATTTATGTATACATGTAAAATATGATACAACAAAATATTGCATATGGTATGTCTTAGATATACATATATAACTATATAAAAATAAAAGGAAATGAATATCTGTGATATTATGAAATCTGCACATGGATCCTTATCAGCAATCAAACATGAAGCAAATCAACTGTTAAACAGCAGCAGCAGAAATAATAGGAATAGGAGGAAGCTGATTGTGTACCAGATTATGGTGGGCAATATTAAATTTTTACCTTAATATATTTTCCTAATAATATCACCTTCATATTCGTCACTAGCTAAGAGTTCTCCACCAGGGCTGAATGTGTACAACAGTTGCCAGGTATTATACAATTCTTATGATGTATATGACCTATTTATTAGAGACTGGAGCCGAGATGAAGGCAGGTCAGCTGACACTGTCGCCAAGAACCACAGTGATAGCTTTCATAGCTTATAGTTTGTAGTAGAGTTTTATGATAACAGGAAATAACCCCAATACTCCAGCAGAAACAGTAAAATTTCCAAGTGAAACTCAAGAATAAATATAAAGACTCCAAAACTATAAAATCTAGCTGTCCAGAAGCAAAGTTGTGAACAGTGCAAACAAAGCTGAACATTTGTATGTAGTGAAAAAAAAATATGCCTGAAATTATGCTATTTTTCAGACAAACTCAAAGACCCATCTTCACTCCCAAGTACTTCAGACTATCCTCTGGATATCATACAGAGGAAAAAGGTTACATTAGACAAGCTTTAGTGCATTTTTTCAATCACAAGTCACTTCCATTCAATATTAACAAGAAGTCGTTGTATTGAACCATCAGTAATACCTGGAGGGTTAACAGCAAGGTACTTTAATGCAAAAAGCTACCACTCACTTGCTATTCTTTGAATGACAAGATGGAAATGATGCTTTAAGAAAGCATTAGTATCGTCATGCCAAGCCTGGAACCACCTGATGAGAATTTTTTTCTTCACAGTAAATAAAGTTATCAGACACGTTAATTCACTTTCTTCAGACTTCTTGAGAAAGGACACTTATGGTATCACCACTAAAAACGGTCCATCATCAAACAATCAAGCTATTTAAAAACCCACTTTGTATTAGCACTGTCAGCTCCAGAATTTGCTGACTGCATACACAGAAGAACTGTAAGCATTTCTGATCCCATCTGATTAGGAAATACAAAACACATTCCTATCGCTGTGCAGCAGGCAGCCAGAGGAGCAAGTGTATTTTCAACACCTCCTCCCAGCCATCAGAAGTGAAAACCAGACATTATCATTACGATCTTTTTGTCTGATCTCCTTCAAAAGGCCAGGGAAAGATGAAGTTTATGAGCTCATTTATGCAAAGCAAAACAGAAAAGGATCCAGCCTTACAATGAGAACAGCTGACTACAGCCTAAGTCAGACCCAGCAGAATCACTAAACTGCTGAAAACCAAGTGGTGGATTAGTTTGGACTTGTTTGCAATTTCCTTTTTGTAACTCAAGATATAAAAAGAAATACAGTGAAAAGTAAACCTTCTAATCAAACCACAGACCACTAACTCAAGGTACAACTACTGATACAACTCCACAGGAAACCTGACGACTAATTTAACACCTTCCGATTCCCCTGCTGCATCAGGTCTCTTAGGAGAGAAAGGGTCTACATTTGCAGACCAAGCTGTGGGATGATCAGAGCTATTATTTTACCCTGAATCAGCACTGGGAGGGCCAACAAGAGTTTTCTGCCAATCTATGAGACCGTTCTTGTAAAACAGCAGATACACTGAAGCCATTCATACCCACTATATGACACTGCAGCCAAAACTCATGTTTAAGACAGCAGCCTTGTCCTTTGATTTAACTGAAAGAAAAGTTGTCAGAAGCTATTAAAAAAACCCCACATGAGATGTGGCAAAGACTTGGAATGTAGTACTGGGGGAAAAACCCCCAAACCCAACACATTAAAAACAAGAGCAGTTAAGCAAGTCTTTTCTCCCAACAAATTATAGCCTTAAAATACTAAAATAAGTAAAATTCAGACCGTAAGAGAAAGTAACACAATACTGTGCTTCAAGGGCAAAAATCTACAATAACTGCAGATGATAAACACATGATTTCATCTAGCAGCTCCCAGAATATGAATCACGAATTATTCAGAATAGTGGGGAAGTGCACCCTGTTTTACATAAAAGGTGGCTCATTCAAAGTAGTTTCATCAAACTGAAACACCCATCATTGTACTACTGTTTCAATCACAGATGGTTTCTCCCCCTCAAATACAAAGATTGCACAAGAGGATAATGAGATGATGCCCAGGAAAAGGGGTGTGGAGGCAGGGATGGTAAAGAAATAAAAATTCTTCCCGGGGGTGGGGAAATTCCATCTTTTTCAAGCATCTCCTAAACAAATGGAATTACTTCTCCCTCCCACCACCATTCTTCTCACTTGATCTTGTTTCTGTTGGATATTTAACAAACTTCAAGTCAGGTCACTTGGACTGATGCCCCGCTATCAGGAAAAGACAATTTAAGTTCTCCCACACTGTAAAGTCCCCTCTAAGTATAAACAGTATTTTCTTTAAAGGCACAAATCTGCCCCTCAGCACACTACAACCCCCCACACACTTCCCCACCCAGGCCACCCCTTCACTCCATGATGCCTGTAAGAGAAGCACACGCAAGCAGACAGGCCAGCCACCAGAAGTTTAAACTACTGATGTAATCTCTCCGGTAGCTCTCTGCCCAGGAACACGCAGCTTCAGCCGCAGCCACTCCTGGGTCAGCACTGATAAGCTAATGTGAAATGAAGCAATCCATTTCACAATGTAAACAGTTGTTTGGCTACACGGGGAACAATATAAACAAATGGATCTTTTTATAAATCATCATTTATGCCTGTTGTGGAACAGGGAATACTATGTTCCAGTGCAGAAGCGACAGTATTTCCAAGAATGCAGCAGAAATACAAACAGCTTGTATCTTCTTCCAACAGGCTGCCCCGTTGACACTCCCTGTTCCAGTTCTATAGAGGGCCTGATCTTTTCAAGAACAAGATACCCTTGATTTAAAAGGACACTGGCGACCCAGGGAGTGGAAGGCAACCTCACTATAGTACCTATGGTTTCTTCCGACACCTCAAAAAAGTCAACAGTAACATCTCTTTATCTCAGTGAGAGAAGGAAAAAGCGAGCCTTACTCCTACTTTTTCTACTCCCTGAAATCCAAGCGAATCAATTTCTCCCCAAGCCACACAGTTCTGTTGTATTCGAGACCCCTGGCTGGCCAACGCATCATCCTCATTTTCCCCTCCCCACAAGAAAGGCCACCGCACTCCAACTCCAGGGCGCGGGGTTGTTCCGAGGCGCTTTCTCTCCTTTTCGGAAACCACAGAACGGAAAACTCGCGACTCCGAAGATCCGCTGTCACTGTGCGCCCTCCCCGCAGCCACGCACCGCTCCCGACACAGCGCCTTGCCCTTCCCGCAGCCACGCACCGCTCCCGACACAGCGCCTTG
>JAOXXN010000446.1:101324435-101374666 GCA_026770055.1 Myrmophylax atrothorax | reverse complement strand
CTGTCCTTATCTCAACCCCCAAGTGGTTTTTTCTGAATCTCCTTCCCATCTCACTGGAGGCAGTGGAGAGGAGGGAGGAAGAGCAAGCAAGCCACTGTGTGGTACAGTTGCTGGCTGGGGTTAAACCGTAACACTTAAGTATGGTGTCTGGGTGGGATGGAGTTACCTTCCCTCATAGCAGGCTGCATGTCACTGTATTTGGGATTTTGGACTAAAACAGTGTTGATGGTTTTGACTGTTGCTGAACAGTGATTGCACAGCTTAGGGACTTTCTCTTTTGCCCCCACTCTGCCCATCCACCACCCCAGAGCGTAGGCCGGGGCTGGGCAAGTTGTTGGGAGGGGACTCAGCTGGGGCAGCTGACACAAATTGAACAGAGGATATTCTATACTACATAGTGGTGCTCAACAATAAAAACGAGTAGTGGGAGAAGATGGGATGGGGATGGTGGTAGAGCCTATGTATGGCTTCCATGGAGGCTGTTGCTCAGAGACTGGCTTGGCATCCCCTTTACTTGTGAGAAGCGATGAATGATTGCTTTTGTGCTGCTTGTTTTGGGACATCTTTTTCTTGTTTTATTCATCTGTTAAACTGTCTTTATCTCAACCCACATGTTTTCTTGCTTTTTCTCTTCCTATTTTCCCCTCGGTTCCATGAGATGGGGCAGGGGGTGTGCAAGCATCTCTCTGGATGCTTGGATGCTGACTAGGGTCAAACCACCACACCTTACCAGAGGTGAACAGCAAAATAGATAAGTGAATGACAGCTGGATTGATTGCAGTAGTTCTTAATTTCTGTTACAGTTTATTCATAGGCTGTATCTTTCTTAAGTGGAATACCAATGGACTACCTCTGTGTGTGTGTTTTCTTCACAGTTTGACATCGGTATCCCTTCAATGACAAAGTGCTGCAATCAACATGACAGATGCTACGATACTTGTAACAATAAGAAAAATGACTGTGATGAGCAGTTTCAGTCCTGCCTCTCAAAAATTTGCAGAGATGTGCAGAAAACGCTTGGAATCTCAGAGAGTGTCCAGGGTAAGTGTGAAAAAGCCTTTTTTTCAGGTTTAACAAATCTTAATTTGGCAAAGAATCTTTGTGCTGGGCAGTAAGTCCCTATTTTCATAAGCTGATGCTGTTACTGAAAGAAGCCTTGTTCTGTCCCTCTGCTGTGCAGCCCAGACACTTGTACAGCACATCAATGACCCAGCGTAGGAAAATGATCTGGGTTAACACTAACCTTCAGTTAGTTTTAACTTTAGGGTAAAAAATAATGCTTCCCATTTAGGAGTAAGAATATGGGAATACCGGTTAAGCAAAATTGATGTATAATTCTTACATTTACTGTAACACAGCTGAACAGCTATTCTGCTGGGTGATTTCTATATATGAATGCTAGTAAACTGCAGGAAAATATGGAATCATTTTGAATCGTTTCCTTTTATGAAATAAGATATTAGAATAATGATACAGTCATAGTGCAAGTAGTTCATGCTGTCCCATAGTGAATAAATGTTAGGTTTCTTAGTAACAGGCCATATGATATTCCTTCTGGTTGTTGGCCTGCATTTGATGGACACATGACATAACCACTTTTTAACTTAGACAATGTCACTTTCACAGTAAGTAGTCCCACTGACAGCAGTGAGTTTTTAGAATGAGCCTGTGTTTGAACTTCCCAAATTGACTTAACTGCAATCACATTAGTCCTTAGAGTCAAAACTGCTGAATATTTGTTCAATTATGTTGAGCCGATGTTAAAAAAATGGAAACATCTTCATAAAATGGGATGCAAAGAGTGAAGGCGCAAACCAGGTCTTTCATCTTTCCAAGGCTCCATATGTTTCTAATACAGGCAACATTCCATATGCACTGAATATTCTTGTTTGTTTGGCGTATGAAAACTCTTTATTCAAAAGTTAAATGACTCTGTATTCGTTCAGTCTTTTGTTTGACAAGCTATTTGCTATGCCCAGAGAAGATTGCTTCTTTCTTAAGTCATTCTCAGTTTGCCAGACTTATTTCTGTTAGTTTCATATTCCATTCAAAGAGTACTTTTAACTGAACTCTTCTTTGCTTGCAGCTTGTGAATCAGCTGTTCAGCTGTTGTTTGATGCAGTTATACATTTAGGATGTAAACCATACCTGGACAGCCAGAGAGCTGCATGTATGTGTCATTATGAGGATAAGACAGATCTATGAAAGAAGACTCTGAGATCTCATGTTGCAGAATAAAGTCGAAATTTCAGCTGAAATGAAGCAAGTCTTTGGTTACAAAGCCTTATGTTTTTCAGACAGTTGTATATTAAACACTGACATGAAGACACTGATTTGAAAATCACTACGATACTCTTATTAATGTAAAAAAGAGACAAATCTTTCTCTTCCATTTTATGCCAGAAGCTTGGAAACTGAAATTAGTTTCCTTTGGCATATGTCTGCTCAGGGCATGTTACTGTACAACACTACAATACTAGTATACAACTACAACACTAGTATACAACACTAGTACCATTTTAAAGAAAACTCCATAATGGGGACATCAGAGGCACCAAGGAGTTATATTGAATTCTCAGGTGATTTTTAATATAGGTCAAATTTTACGTTTACTAGATGCACCTGATGGATCCAACAGGAAAGAGTGTTTTGTGTGCATCAATATGACATCTTAAATAGCCTGTACTTCCATGTTTCTGGTACCATTGCCTTCAGTTCTCTCTGATGTATCCTGTCTTTTGGGTTTGTTTTTATAAAAACAACCAAAATACCCCAAGCCCATATACACCTGCACTACATATTTCTACCTGATTCTGTATCAGCCTTACTTCTGCAGCACTTTACAGGTCGAGTATGTTAGTCTTTATAAGGCTTGACCAGTAAAATGAACAGTTTGCAACCTAAGAATATGCTTCTGATTTGACAAAATGGTGAAATGTAGTTTCTATGTTATTTTAAAAAATTTGTCAAATGTCTATTTTTAAATAAAACATTTTTTGTTGTGTATTACTTGCACAGAAGGTATGTAATGTTTAGACTTGTTGATTTATATTTGTCTTGCAGCACAAATGTATTTATCTTTGCTTTCACTTGGTACATTGTAATGAAAACTAAAAGCAAGTTCCAGAGTTAAGATCAATATGCCCAACAAACGTTTTTATTTAAGATGTCCTCTATGAGGCAGAAAGATATTTCAGCCTGTATTTTTGTCATCTGTTCCCATGACCTCTGTGAGGCTGAGCAACATCTGGGCCTGTACTGCTGTCATCTGTTCCCTCTCTGACTTCTCTAGCTAAAATCACCTGATACCCGAATTATATGGGGTTTGGTCTCTCTACTCAGTTTTCGTTGCTTATCTACAGGTGTTAGTCCTTATTCAAGTTCTGCATTAGGTCCTCTATTATAAACATAATGATTTGCTTTCATGCTGCCCTGATTCTGCTTTAAGATATCCACAGGAGAGGAATGAAAATTAAAATACTGCATCTGTGAACAGAGAATAGAAACTATGCCAAATGCATAAAATTTACTGAACTCATGGACTATAATGTGATTTCTCCTCTGGAAGGACTTTTATGTTTTTAATTTATCAGTTGTATGTTTGGTTTTTTTGTCACTGGACCTTACAGTACATGACACTGAATCTAAATGCCTCATTAAAAAAAGTTCCTGCTACAGTTCTTCAGCCATGCTTCAAGGTTTGTTTTCTTATTCATAGATATGAAATAGCACTGCAAGAGAAGTATTACTATAGTTTTTCAAAACTGTGCTTGATGAACTTGTGGTTCCTCTAAATTTGGTGAAATTTATTTTCTACCATAGAATTGAAACAACTATGAATTACCCTGGAATTCCATGGTTGTAACCCTAAAAATGTTTTAACACCAAAGCAGGAAATGATAATGAATGGCATTGCTTGTTTAAAATGAGAAAAGTACCACAAGGAGTCCAAAATCATTCAATTAGATAGCTATTGAGTTCATAAACACATGTCCTGGTTTTGGACGGGATAGATTTAATTTTCTTCCTAGTACCTGGTGCAGTGCTGTGTTTTGGATGTAGTCTGAGAATAAAGTGGATAAACACACTGATGTTTTATTTGTTGCTGAGCAGTGCTTACCTTAAGTCCAGGACTTTTCATTTTCCCATGCTCTGCCAGTGAGGAGGTGCACAAGAAGTTGGGAGGAAGCATGGCCAAGACAGCTGACCCATCCTGGCCAAAGGGATATTCCACACCATAGAGCATCATGCTCAGTGTATAAATGGGGGCAAGTTTATATTCTGATCAGCTAGGAGGCATTGATTGCTGCTTGGGAACTGGCTGGCCATCAGTCAGTGGGTGGTAAGCAATTTTATGTAGTGTGTCACTTGCCTGTCTTGGGGTTTGTTACTCTCTATCCTTTTCATTTTTATTATTTTTATTTATTAGTTCAGTTATCAAAGTGTTCTTATCTTAGCCCATGAGTTCTACTTTTTCTGATTCTCTTCTCCATCCTATGTGTATGTGTACACATGTACTTAGTTGTAGCAGGGTTTAATTCATGACAACACAGAAAATCTTTACTGTTGGAAGGAGCTGGGTTTTGTTCCCTTCTGTATTGGCCTGTAATTATACCATGAAAGCACTCCCGAGTTTCCTTCAAATTATGTGTAACTTAAATTATGTCCCAAGGACTTCACTGTCACTGTCCAAGCTCGCTCGGCCGTGGCAAATGGACGGACTTAAACGGTGGGGCCAGTTCTGCGCACGCTGAGCCTCACCTAAAAAATCCACTGCACAGGCTCGAAGGGCACACCCACGTGGGGAGAGTCCTTCCCAAATCTTCGTTAGCGAAGTTTGGCCATACATATACATTCCTTAAAAATACTCATTGGTAACAGCCAACATGGCTTTGTAAAGGGGAATTCATGCCCGACAAATTTAGTGACCTACTATGACGGGGCTACAGCATTGGTGGATAGGGGCAGAGCAACTGACATCATCTACCTGGACTTCTGCAGTGTTTGACGCTGTCCCGCATGACATCCTTGTCTCTATGTTTGAGAGACATGGATTTGATAAACAGACCACTGGGTGGATAAGGAACTGGCTAGATGGCTGCACACAGAGAGTTGTGGTCAATGGCTCATTGTCCACATGGAGACCAGCAAGGAGTGGTGTCCCTCAGGGGTTGGTACTGGGCCAATGCTGTTCACCATGTTTGTTGGTGACAGGGTCAGTGGGATCGAGGACACCTTCAGTCACTTCACTGAGGACACCAAACTCTGTTAAAGTCAACACACTGGAGGGAAGGGATGCCATCCAGAGGGACCTTGATGGGCTTCAGATTTAGGCTAATGAAAACCTCATGAAGTTTGACAAAGTGAAGTGAAAGGTCCTACACCTGGGCCAGTGCAATCCCAGACACACCTAGTTTCGATACAGAAATAATTGAGAGCAGTCCTGCAGAGAAAGACTTGGGAGTGATGGTTGATGAAAAACTCAACATGAGCTGGCACTGTGTGCTTGCAGCCTAGGAAGCCAGCTGTGTCCTGGGCTGCATCAAAAGGATCATGGCCAGCAGGTCAAAGGAGGTCATTCTACCCCTCTGCTCTGCTCTTATGAGATCCCACCTGGAGTAATGCATACAGTTTTGGTGTTCCCAACATAAAAAGGACATGGAACTGGTAGAGCAAGTCCAGAGGAAGGCCGTGAAGTAGGTAAGAAGTCTGGGACACCTCCCCTACAAAGATAGATTGAGAAAGTTGGGGCTTTTCAGCCTGGAAAAGAGAAGGTTGTGTGGAGATTTGGTAGCAACCATCCCGTATCTAAAGGGGGCCTACAGGGAAGCCAGAGAGAGACTCTTCATCAGGAACTGTAGTGATAAGACAAGGAGTAATAGGTAGAAATTAAAAGAGGGGAAATTTAGGTTAGATATTAGGAAGAAATTTTTTGCTGTGAGAGTGGTTAGACACTTGAACAAGTTGCCCAGGGAGGTTGTGGATACTCTAAACCTGGCAGTGTTCAAAGCCAGGTTGGATAAGGCCTTGAGCAACGTGGTCTCATGGGAGGTGTCCCTGCCCATGGCAGGGGGCAGTTGGGACTAGGTGATCTTTAAGATCCATTTCAACTCCTTAACTTTTTATGGTTCTATGATTGCTTAATTTTGAAAGAACCCAACTGTGCACACACAGTTCATATAGTGGGTCCTGCAGAGCGACGAGTGAGCTAGGGAACATGCTGGCAATTTAAGAATCTTTTATGTTCTAACTCTGGGCAGTTAAATGCCTCCCTGACACCCGATCCTGTCAGATCTTGGAAGCTCAGCAGGGTCAGCCCCGGTTAGTACTTGGATAGGAGACCTCCTGGGAATGCCGGGGGCTGTAGGTTCTAGTCCCGAGCACTTCACTGTCACTGTCCAAGCCTGCTTGGCTGCGGCAGATGGACCTTAGGACTTAAATGGTGGGGCCAGTTCTGCACATGCTGTGCCTCACCTAAAAAATCCTCTGCGCAGGCTGGAAGGGCACACCTACATGGGGAGAGCCCTTCCCAAATCTTCGTTTGTGAAGTTTGGCCATACATACATGTTCTAACTCTTGTTACATCTTAGTCCTCTCAGAAAGCCTTTGGTTATTCCTACTTGTTAATTATGTTAGTCTGGATATAAGAATATCCAGAATCTTGCTTGATTTGGCTTGTGACCTGAATGGCAATTATGGGAACATGGAAAATGATATTCAGATCCTCATTCACACCCTCATAGACTGAATGAGGGAGGGTTCTGCATTATACATATAGTCTAAATGAGGAGGTTTTCATCATATATTTCATCCTGTTATTCATCTGATTAGTTGATCAGAGGAAGAGTTTGAGTGATATGTCAACTCTGTAATCCAGTTAGTCAAAGCTGATATCAATGAACACACCTACACAATGCTATGCCATATAGTTCAGAGACACCTTAACAGAATCTGAAGAAATTAACTCAGATGCTAGAAGCACACTGTCCATTGTACTGCTATACCAGACTGTATCCAATGCTAAGCTATAAAGAAATACTTTACTTCATGCCTTGTGTGAACATGGCTGGGGCTCTGGGAATCAATGTCAGGGAAACTATGTGCTTTGAGATTTGCATTATAGTAATAGTTACTAGTGGTTTATTTCTTTTTGCAATAGATTTAATTCTTAGCTTCATATTAGACTTTGTATCCTCTATCTCTGCAGTGTGAACACTTTCTTCTGAGACTGATGACTAATGCCATTTCATGTCCCTGCATTTTGAAGATTAATTTCCCTTGTTTTGTTTTAAAATAGAGTTGAAGAGTCATACAGAAGGATGGTGAATCCTGCATGCCGAGAGGTTGATGCCAGCCCCTCCAAGGAAGAGGTGCTCAACACAGTGCTACAACTAATTAACAAATACTTTGCTTTGGGAAAGCAACATGTGTGTAATAGCACTTAAAAATACTTTTTATTACCCCACTGGTTTTGGTACCTGAAAATGCACAGTTATGTGTTCTGTCTCAGCTTTATTCTTAATACTGTTTTATTCTGTCAACAGTAATCTGTGCAGGTTATCTGTTTTGCGGTTGCTGCTGTACTTTTCTATATGAGGCCAAATACCACTCACATGTCATTCAGCATTCTTAGTAAAAATGCAAATGTACTACAGTCATGTACGAAGTACCTCAGGGTGCTCTCTGACACTGACATTTTAAGACATTATTGTGTTGCATCTTCATCATCAGGAGAACCTGTTCCCATATCCATTGTTACCAGAATTCACTGGACTGCATTTGGGGCATTAGATGTCCAGGGAGAGGCTGAAATGTCATCAACTCTAAACCAATAAAATGATGATAACATTTGGGAACAGAAAATCCAATGGCTGAGTGCTGTTTACTGGAATAGAGGATGAGCCACCACTGCTGTGTTGTGCATCCTGGAAAAAAATGTGTCATAACCAGCGCCAGTAACATCTAGGCCTCTAAGTGATAAAATCCAAGCCTGTCTACCTATGCAACTGAAATATCAATTAATTTCAGAGAGAAAATAGAGAATTCTTGAAAAATTGTAAACAGAGACCTGAGAAGAACCTGAAATTCAAAACATTTTATAAATGTTAAAATAATTATTTTAAAAAATTTCTGTATCTTACTAGAATTTGTTAATGTGAACTTTTATTCTCCTGAGAGAATGCAAAATGGAAAATTTAGAGAACCTGAGCAAAAAAATACACCTTTTAATTTCACCTTTTCTTTCTTCTGTGAGTGTTTGCACATGTTGAAAGGGAAAGCAGGCTACTATCAAGACTTAAGCTCTACAAAGGTTTATTTTTTATATACATTAGTTATGCTGTTGTTACTCCTAAGGGTAAAACAAAGCATATGGATAAGCCCTTGTGGGGTCAGAAGTGAATGTCAGTTCCAGAAAAAAAACATAACTAAAACATAAATTTGATTTTAAACACTACTTTTACTTACTTTCCTGTGTTAAGCAAGCACATTTATCAATGAATCTGTCTTCTAAATAAAAATGTACTCAGTAATGTACTTCCTATATCCAGTCTTTATATACAAAGTGACAGAAAGAAAAACTTCTAAAAATACATTTTTGTGTTTAATGCTGTTTAATGCTTTTGAGTATATGTCATTAATACATTTATACACAGTAGTAATAGATGCTGTTGTGTTTGGTGCATTATTTGTATAACTGTAGCCTTTGGATTAGCCAAATATGCAGACTGAAAATACATACTTGTAGGTGCTCCACCCATTTTAGAAATTTTAAAACATTCATATATTCAGTTCTGGATAGAGGAAATTCTCATATAGACGTCATCACTCTGAGGATTAGGGTGCAAATATGTGCCTACCCTAAACACTGTGTAGCCTTGGCTTGTCCAAGTAAAAGATCACTTGGCCTAAGGAATGCCACTAGAAACCTTTTCTCATACAAACTTGCACATGAAGCCAGATTGCCTGTCTTTTGATGCTGAGTTCTTAAAAGTGTAGGTTCGTATTTAAAAGAGTGCTGATAATATATATACTAAAAGTGACATCAGACACCATTAATTACACACATGCAGATTATATTCATAGTCCATGTTTTTCTTTAACCTAAAGTTACTGATGCAGACTAGAAGACCAGCAAAGCAAGGCAGACCAAACCAACATTCCCTTTCTCATGTCTGTTAGAATTGAAGGTCTGCAAGAAGTTGTGTGCCACATACAGGATGTTAATGTGCATAATTACTCCCATACCTCCCATTTCTGTGGCATGTCTGTTGTATTTTTGTCCACAGTATCTAAAAAGTTGTGCTTCACTTACATTTAGAACAAACCATAGAATCATAGAAAAGCTTAGGTTGGAAGGGAGCCTGAGGATCATCTCATTCCAAATCCCATGCCATGGGCAGGGATACATCCACTAGATCGGATTCGTCAGGGCTCCATTCAGTCTGGGCTTGAACACTTCCAGGGATGAGGCATCTACAGCTTCTCTGGGTGACCTGTTCCAGTGCCTCAACACCCTCACAGTAAAGAATTTCTTCCTAATATCTAATCTAAATCTCCCCACTTTTAAACTACTGCCCTTTTCCTGTCGCTATCTGTAAAAAGTCACTTTACCTCTTCTTTATAAAACACTTTTTGGTACAGGAAGGCTGCTCTCAGGTCTCCCCAGAGTATTCTCTTCTCCAGTCCGAACAGCCCTCAGCCTGTCTTTGTAGAAGAGGTGTTTCAGCCCTCTGATCGTGTTTGTGGCCTCCTCAGGACCCACAAAGATATCCAAATGTGGAATTAGTCAGTGAATGCCGCAACTCGGGCAGGTCTGGGAGAGGAGCAGCAGGAATACACAAATGCTGGCCATCGCATACGCAGCAAGAGCAGCACCCGGGTTAGAAACTGACCAAAACTTTTACTGAGCAGTTTGATGGCCACCAGAGATCAGGATTCTTTTTCAAGTGCTTAAAAGACATGTAAGGTCCAAGTATTTCTATGCAGATTTAGAAACTTAGGCTGTTTCCTGGTAGTTAAAACTGTTTTTCTGCCACTTTGGAGTGCAATCACTCTTTAAGACTGGGAGGTTAGTCCTGACACAGTGCTGGCCCATGGCCAGCAGCCTCTGCCATGCAGCCTTAATTGTGGTCAGCCCAGGGGGCATCCTTGCTTACTTCAACCAGCCCATGCTGGACACCAGGAGTTTGCTAGCACAGGTGAGGGCTGCTCTCTGTCAGTCATCTTCAGGACAGAAGACATGCCAAAGCCTGTTCCTTTTACTACTATCCCAGCAAATACAGTAATGTGACAAATTACTGATTTACTAGCTTTAGTAACTTGGTCCTGCAAAGATTCTGATACTATAGTCCTCAGAGCATCTGAGGCATTAGACCAGTACAGAAACTTAATTTCAAGCATCTGAATAGTTTTTTTAAAGTCAGTGAATTCAGCCCTTACTGAACAATAAATTGTATTTGTAAAATTCAAATGTTTCTTGAAGGACAAAGCTATACTCTTGTTGTCCCACATTTGCATACTTTTTAGTTAAAAAAGAAAATCTTCAAGAGTTTCAGATGAGAGAACTTTAAAAGAAATATTATTATTATTTTATTTCTATATTTATGATTTTATTTTTTGTTTTATTTTTGTTTATTATTTTTCATAGAAATTACCATAGCATTTCAAGCACTTCCTTTCTCATTTTTAATCTCATTTGATTTCATTTCTTTGGTCTAGAGGGGAATAGATGCTAAAATAAAATGTATTCAGTTGCCTAAACATAGACATCCACGGCAGTTAGTCTCCCTAAGGTATCTGAGCTGTCTGCATGGGGCTGCCAGATACGACACAGGACATTTGGTTGAGCTGTTGATCTGCAGAGTGGCAGCTGGAGGCCTGCAGGGATACCATATGGTGCCTAAAATTGCACTATTCACCCATTTAAGCAGTGAGAGGGTTAGAAAGCAGCAGTGCAGCCTCTTCTGGCTGTGTCTACATTAGCAGGTGGCCTGGAACAAGTAGGGACAATCTGTAGCACAGAGAAGCTGGCACAGAGGAGCCAGTGTGTGCCCTCTATGTCAGTGTTTCAGAGATTTATTTCAGACCAGCTCTAATCTGGTCACATTGACTGGTCTCATGTTAGCAGCTGTAGTGCAGTAAGTGTGCCCCTACACCACATCTTTTTGGTTTAGCTTTGTTTGGATGGAGTCCAGTTAACAGATGTCAGGACTGTTCCATGGCATGAAGCAAAGTGTGGTAAGGATGGGAGGTCAGAAGGAAAACTTAAAAAATGCACTCCTTGTCGAAGCTCAAAAGCTAATGTGGATGTACTATGTAGATATAATGTAGAAGCAACACAGATCTCTTGGAAAGGTTTTCGTAGAGCCAAAACAGGCTTTGGGTCCAGTTTCCTCAGTTTCCAGTTTTCCAGTTTCTGATTGAGGGCTAAGCTGGAACATGCTAGAGCTCCTTTTGGACCGTATTCCCAGGTAACCATAGGACAGGTGGAGGGAAGAGTGGATTTCAGTGCATGCTTGGCCCCATCCTGCCATAGCATGGAGTGCAGCCCTGGGGCTCACCCAGTGTTGGGAGTCATGAGTCTGCTGTCAGTTTGGAAGGTGAGGAAGCAACTTGCGAGCATATACCAAACTTCAGCAGTGAATGGTGTTCAGCCATTCCCATCTCAAAGGTAAAAGTTTGCAAGACAAATTTCCCCAAGACAGATGCTGGGAGGTGACAAGCAGGCTCTTTCAGAAGACATGAAATATCTACTCCCATTACAGATACAGTTTCAAAGACATGATTTTTACCACTATTTTCTGTAGAGATAACAAGCAGTTTTATATACAAACTGATAATTTATCAACCAGGAATTCACTGTGCTGAGTGCCTGGAACTAGAACATGGCAGCTAGGGAGGCCAGTTCTTAACTAGGTTTTCTTCACAGTGCTGTATTTTGAGTCTTTTTGCCATAGCATTACTAGCTTCTAAAAATTTGCCTAAAAATGTACGTGTTGCTTCCACTATCAGTTCATGACATTTTCAGAGGCAGGAGAGTCAGGACACTTGATGGGACTTTGATGGAAAGAAAAATGTCTCTCTTCAAGTTCAGGATAAACAAAGACCCCAAGGAGATTTTATTTTTTATTTTCATTTTTTTATTTGTTCACACTTTTTCAGTCTCAGTTCCCCTGTTTCCTTAATTTGAATAATGGAAGAAACTTTTGACTTGTTGCTGCAGGGGGCTACACTTACTTCGATCTTTCAAATGCAAAGCTATGTTCAATAAAATTAAATCAGTTCTTTTGTAAAGCCAAAGATCATCACCGTCTGGCTTAAATTAACTACACAGATGTAGAGTTTATGCAGTCAGTGCAATATGAAACAAAGCTAGAATACCTTGCCATTTGTGTAAAAATGCATTCTGTGTTACCAGCTGGCCAGCCACGACCTTTCATTCAGCCATGAAGACAGTGCATGTCATGTACTCCAAAGCAGGGGAAATATGAAAAATGCTATGCCTGCATCCTTATTGCTTATGCAAAGAGCAAAATGACCAAAAAGCCACATTTTAAGCATGTAGCAAGTACAGAATTAGTTCCAGTGGGGCAATTTACTTTTTCTGCCACTCTGCCTCTCCTGAGGCCAGCTGCAACAGTGAAAACTTAATGCAGGCTGCAGAATTGCTTGAGCTTTTAGTTTTATTTCATGAAAGGCAGGCACAGTTTTTCTTGAGAAGACAGCAGACACAACTTTTGCAGAGGTTTCAGACCACCTCCCACAGCTGTAATTCTCCTGGGCCAGCAACTAAAGCTTTTGTTGGTAATACAAATGCCACACGTCAAGTACTGTGATCAGTTACTACAAGACATTCAGGTGCCAAAACATGTCCAAAGAAGAGCAACGAAGCTGGCAAAGGATCCAGACCACAAGTCCTGTGAGGAGTGACTGAGGGACCTGGAGTTGTTTAGGCTGGAGAAGAGGAGGCTCAGCCAAGATCTTATCACTCTCTACAACTACCTGAAAGGAGGTTGTAGCCAGGTGGGGATCAGTCTTTTCTCCCAAGTAGTAAGCAATCGAACAAGAGGAAATGGCTTCAAGCTGTGCCAAGAAAGGTTTCGATTTGGTAATTAGGAAAAATTTCTTCACAGAAAAGTTTTTTCCAGAACTGAAACAGGCTGCCCAGGGCAGTGGTTGAGTCCCTATTCCTGTATGTATTTAAATGACGTGCAGATGTAACACTTGGGGGCATGGTTTCGTGGTAGCCTTGGCAGGTCTGGATTAACCATTGGATTCAATGATCTTAAAGGTCTTTTCCAACCTAAAGAATTCTATGATTCTGTGATTCTATGACCATTTCCAACTTTTACTCTGGTACTGGTCAAACTTGAAGAAGATTGGAGTGGTAAGTAACGATGCAGCATGCTAATGAGTCTCATCTTCTGATGGAAGCAGATTTTGTTGTATTGACATACAGACAATATTGTGCTGCTGCTGTCTGTGAAGTTGGTCTGTATCCAGCTGCACATATTCCTTATTCCCAGCTTGTAAGCTTTTGGGGTGAATACTCTAGTCTATGACTGCAGCAACCAGAACCTTACTTTTCCCTTCTGCATTCTAAAGTGGTGGCAGTCCAAGCTTCAGACTCTCTTGATACCCATCTTGTCCCTCCAAAAAAGAAATCCTCAAGTATCTTAAGAGTATTTTTCATTTTCCTCCAAAATGGGATGCAATGCTTATGCATCAGGTTGGCAAAAATATCTCTGTGATATTTTTTTAATTTGAAAATTTCATTCAGTCTGCAATAATATTTTACTGGAGCTGATTACCTAAGTGAGTCTTTTCTCAAATGGGAGACTTTCCTTAGTAATGTAGTTTGTGTATAATTTTTGTGTACAATGTATGTGTATTGCTCAAACAAGATGGGTTTTGCTCTGCTTTTCCAAATTCCACATGAGAATTGTTTGGTAAATGTAATTTAGGCTAATTTTGCAAAGGGAAACCACTTACAGTTAGCTTTTATTTAGAAGTTCCTAGCTTCCAAACTGCTGCTATGTTTAACTGTGATATTTAAGATCAGAAGCCTTTAACTGGGTCTGACTTCACTTCCCCATGGCAGCTCAGCTCCTCAGTCATATGACTCTTGTAACACAGCAAAGAGTTCAGCTCTAGAGTTCATCTAGCTTACAGCTGCCTCTCTTGGAGGATGCATCATCTGTGCAACAACTGCTCTCAAGGTACTGTGAAAAGCCTCTTCTTCTGTGTGTGAGTTTCACTGAACAGACTGCTCAGAAATTATATGAATGTGGGCTCTTCATAGGAAATTAGGACACAGTTATCTGCAGCTGCAATTCAAAGGAAGCACCTATATGTAGCTTTGCCAGCAATCACCAAAAATAGATTCACTTTCTCAGTGTTTGATCTTATGAAGAAATTGATTGGTTTTTTACAAAGGTTTTCCTATCAATCTGAATCTGTTGGGACAAAATATGTTGCTCATGTAAGTCTTCAGAAGCACTGGATCTACAGGGTGGATTATCAGGATGATTTCACAATATTCAGAAGGGACAGGTGTTTCTACCCTATTTTTTTCCAGGGCAAAACAAAAGCACAGCTGTGGAACTGTCCTGGAGAAGGGGAGCAGAGTGGTCTGCAGCCACTTGTATGCACAAATTACCTAGCCTGACCACAGAACCCTGGGACACTGCCCACGCCTCAGAAACTTCATCAAACAAGATTGCAGGAGGCTCCAGAAAGCCCTTGGAGGAGGACAAAGGAAAAAAGTCTTCCAACACAAACAAAACAACCTGGGAATTGCTCTGAGTTTGCAACCCACCAGACAGAGGGGAGATCTGAGTTACAGGGGAATTAGCAAGGGCTGTGCATACCCCCATGACATTATAAAGAGTATGACTGAAAAAATGGGGAGTGTTCAAACAAAAGGCAGGCTCAGAGGAATACACACTACTCTTCTTAAAGGCCATTTAACATAGTAAATATTCCATATAAATTAATAATGGAAAAAAATTGAAGAAAATGCAGAGGGTAGAGATGCTTTCATTTCAAAACCACATCATCTGTGATAGAATCACACTGGTGCAAGATTGAAAGAATGCAGAGATGCAAGGATGTTGGACTGGATGCACACCATCCCGAGCAGTGTACCTGTGTACCTATGTGTGAGTATGTGTGCACACGGGCTGTGGGAAGGCATAGGGAATTACATCTATCTCCAAATATATAGCTTAGTTATATGATGGGTATTTTGTTTCAAATGTCACTTGCCTGGAAGTTTAATGTGCATCCCCAAGGAATGGCAACTGCGGATCAGCGGATCTCAGAAGTTCACCTGGACTGCTTGTATAGCTCGTCAGTGGGAAGAAATGATCCATGCCTAACCTGATCCATGCAAGGGACACTCCAGTGGGTGTAATGATCCACATACGTTGTTTTGCCTCCCTAACCCTGAATGTATTTAGCGTACTTCTAAAACCAATGCATGTGTTACTCAGTCTCCACTGTGATCTGTTAGGAGAGCATGACTTCTCTCACATATGAAAGACAATGTTGGTGTTTTCCTGGTCTTTTCCCCACAGGGTTACAAGAGCAAAAACGCTCTTATTCCCAAAGTAATTTTAGCCTGACTCTTAGTAGAGAAAAGAGACAAAGGACTGAACCTCTGGAGGCAGAGTAAGGATCTGACCTGTGGTTATGTCTTCTTGGAATGTATTGTGTCAATCTGTTGTACACAGGAAAGGTGTTCCTGTCGCTGCTGTCAAGGGTGGTGGATGAGCCCTGGCCAGGCTTTTCACTGAAAGGGTGCCACCAAGGTGAGGTTGTGCTCCTGAGAACATATGAGTGGTCCATCTGATGGGGAGGAGGATTTAATATGGACATTTTTCTCAGTCTTTCCACTTTGCTACTTTTGTATAATTGCTATAACAAGTTCCTTGGTCAAAATCTACACTCTGCATGTGAAATGTAGATACCTCATTCACATTTCTGACTTCATGTTTGGCAGACAGCAGAAAAATAATGTTAATCAATTTATAGAAAACATCAGCAACAGGGATAGAAGTATTCTAGACATGATTAAAACTCTTAAACCAAAATTGCAGCCAAAGAAACTGCTCAAGAAGCTGCTGAACCTCAAATTCTTTTAGATATCTCCCTGCCTTTACCCAAGATTGTAAATGCTGAATCAGTAAGGAATCCTGCTCACAGAGTGGTCTGTATCGATAAAAACACAGTGTGCTTGAAATCTTTGCAGGAGGCTTGTTCTCACCATTGTTTCACCTCTGTTTGAGGATTTGTTTTTCTTTTGTTCTCTTCCTCACAGCTGTACTTACTGAGAGAGACATGAATATATTGTAGATAGTGTTGGATCATATCCCACAGGCAAAATTGTAGAGGTGAGTGATTTTAGTATTTTCCACTGACAGGTTAAGGATCAGAAAATAGCTGTGGAATTGGAGGAACTAACATTAGAAGGGGTGAGGAGATGACTGGTAGGAAGGAGGAGTTGAAATATTTCTGTAATCAAGCTCTTTGTTCTCATTCCCACTCTGCAGAGAAACAGCTTTTGAGTAAATATCAAACTTTGCTTTACTTTGTTTTGCGGTATCAAGGAGAAAATAAGCAGGAACATACTAGCACACCACAGGAGAAAACAATTCAGGTCCTTTGCTTCCAGCCTGCCACTGGTAGGGCCATTTGTGATAGGGAAAGCCTATAATCCAGTTTCAGTAAATCAAGCACAGCTGGGGCATCAGTAAGTCCATGGTTTGCTTTTGTCCCATGGGACTGGAGTAGTGTTAATATTGCATGCACAGCCTGTGGAGCTGGGGTAAGTCACAGAAATCTGGATCTGGGTCTGAGCTCCTTCAGAGGTCACAGCTGCTTCTGCCTGGGATTTTGGGTTAGCCTCATTACAGATTATCACTCTGAGCTCTGGTATTCTTTCTCAGCATGGAGGTAACAGCATCCCCATGGATTTGGAATCTAATATTAAGATGTGGAGAGCCCTGGGCACTAAGCCCTGATCTTTAACAGGAGCTGTGCACATGCTGAGATCTAAGCTAGCAGGTCCTACATGTTAGCTGCAGTGAGAAAGTGTTTCACTCTGTTCCAGACAGTGAAAGAGGTTTACAGCTTCAAGATATATTCATTTTTAAATGCTTCAATAAGAAAAATCAAATATATGAAGCAACAGAGTTATACAGGAAATACTTCTAGGAATTTTGAAGGACCTCATCTTCTCATATGTTCTATAGCATGAAAGGGCATGGAAGGAACAGCATTTCTTTTAGGCAAATAACTCTCATTTCTTTTGTCAAATCTTGACCTTTTTAAGGGCTCTCTGCCCATCCCAGGCAGAAGCAAGGATCTCAGATTGCATGCTTTTTCTATCACTGGCTGTCTGCCTGTATGCCTGACCTATTGCTGTCCCTGGTGATCTGTGAAGAGAGTTGTACAGAATGGAGCACTGCCTTTTGGCATTACAGTCCTCTGTTTTGACCTCTGGGAAAAGGTTTTTTAGAGTGAATTTTGCCTGAAGCAGGCCCCTGTACTATGAAATCCTTCCCTTGCAGGACCATAGGGGCCCAAAGGGGAATGCAGAGAGCTAGCTTCCCCTCTGCAAAGTCCAGGAGGAGGCAGGAGGGAGGGCAGAGCCCTAGCAACCCACGGGAGGTGACTGTGGGTTTTGGCAGGAGCCCTCAGAGATCAACAGACCCTGGGGGTTTCTCTGCAGGGTGGCCAACATCTGACAAAACAATCTGCTGGAAGTCTCGTGGAGGGAACCTCGCAGACTTTCCTGATGCTTGCCCAGATTCCCCCACATAGGGAGAAGATCTGGCATGAGCTATGTGAGCAGCTGGGTTTCCAAATGCACTGTGCCATAAATTGCATCAAAGGGGGAAACCCTGTAGATCAAATGGTGGACTCCAACACACCCATCTCACTTCTTTTGTGCACCTAAACCAGCTGGGATGCCACTTGATTTCTGTTAGATTTCTTTTCTTTTACTCCTTCTATTAATCCAGTGTATCCAGTACTCTTGTGCATAAAGGAAATCTGCATCACATTAGATTAACACTGTCTCTTCTGAAGTGTTTGCAGTTCTGGAAGCCATCTTTTGAAGTCAGCATGTGGAGAAAACAGAGCCACAAGAGGGAGCAAGAGTACTAAATCAGGCAGTTTGAGATTTAAGCTTTACAGTGAACGAAACATATAAAGAGCTGGAAGAACAGGAGGAGTGGCTCCTCCTGTATGTGGTTGTATTTAAATGTGGAAACCCCAAAGATAGTTTAAAGCCCATTTTGATACACGTGGTAAGTGTTGTTGTGTTTTGTTTTGTTTTTTAATTCTTGATTTCTCTTCTAGGGAACATTGGCTAAGCTACATAAGCTGCCAAATGGCATAAAGATGTAAAGATGTAGCTATTACCAGTACATTTATACCATCCATCTAAGAGAAGGGGAAAAGTGAAATAATAAAGTGATTAATATGACTCTCAGTTGCACAGAATTTAACACACGACTCTATCCTTACAACAGCACTGCTGAACCAAAGTTTGCCTTTTCTGTCACTGCGCTGTGTGTGCAAATCACCCAAACCCAGAGCCTTAAGGACAATCAGGTAACTAACAGTCAGAAAAACAGCAGAACTGAAGTACCTAAATAATCCTGTATTTCCTGTATGCCCTATTTGCTCTATGCATCTGAAATGAATATGCTACAACTTCTTCCCCTCATAGAGAAATGGAACATGCTCAATGCACTGAAAAGTGTAAGAAGATTATGTGTTTCAGGGACCTGGGGCTCAGGAGCTTTGATTGTTATAACTAACATAAAATAACTAGACTTTTTAATAAATGTTATTTTTTTTTCAAGCGTATCCTGGGCTGGTTTTCCATCCAGCCATTCAGAAGGCATGCTGCTGAAGCTACAAACTGGGCATTCTGATTGAAAAGTCAAGATCTCCAGAACTCTGAAGTGTAGCACACACAGTATTGGTCTGTCTTCCTATTACAGATCTGTCTTTTGTGTCTCCAGAGTTTTATCAGTTTCCTTTATTGTACTGGATTCATTCAGGCTGCAATAATTACGAGTGTGTCAGATTTTTCTATCGCATGATCTTATATTTCAACAAGCTATAAAATTTCACTCTTGGCTGCAACCAGACATATGGAGTTGAGAACCTGCTGCTTTTAAAGCATTTTTTTAATGCCTTGAAGCATTGTTTGAACCAAATTGGGCCATTGAGGAAAAGGAGATTTTATAGAACACTCCACAGAACATTGATTCTAAAGTTGGAATTCCTTTCCTTCCTTCTCCTGATATCTTTCAGGCAACACATAATGGTAGGAGTTGTATGAGTTACTGATGTTAAATATCATGGGATCATTTAGGTTAGAAAAGACCACTAAGACCATTGAGTTCAACCATTAATCTAAAATAAACAAATCTACCACTAAAGCATGTTCCCAAGTGTCACATCTACTTGTCTTTTAAATACCTCCAGGAATGGTGACTCCACCACTTCCACAGACAGCCTGTTTCAGTGCTAGAAAACATTTTCTCTGAAGAAATTTTTTCTTATGTCTGATCTAAACCTTTCCTGGCACAACCTGAAGCCATTCCCTCTTGTCTATTGCTTGTCACCTGGAAGAAGAGGCCGATCTCCACCTGTTTACAACCTCCTTTCATGTAGTTGTAGAGAGTAATAAGATCTTTGCTGAGCCTCCTCTTCTCCAGGCTAAACCACTGTCCTAGTTCGGCAGCCAGGACCAGTTTATCACTGTGTGGGTGTGACCAAAGCTGTGTATTCTCCACCCTCTATTCATTTCTCATGAACTGTTAACAATGGACCATTTGCTGCAGCTGCCCAGGGCACACCTGACCCCTCAGGATGTAAGCTGGATTTTAAAGAAGCCTGTGAGATACAAGCTGTGATAACTCCCCTTCAGGGAGTCGTTAGCACCTCCACACCCAGCCTGAATGGGTCATGTCTGCTAATGGGCCATCGATTCCAAAAATACCCCATGACTCACACAGTTAAATCACCTATTGTGGAGCTCCCTGTCCTGGAAGAGGTACTGGCTGTTCCCACCTGAACCTGAGGGTTTATAATCTTGGGGTTTGGAGACTTCTGGGACCACTCATCGGGTCCAGAGGAGGACCAGAACCTTGACCAGACTGCAAATGTCATCTGCACCAACAGGTTTTTCCCCTTCCTTTTACTTTGGACTCAGGGGGACCATGTGGGTCTCAGCACAGGGGCTGACAAACACCATTCTGTTTGTGCCTGAGGGTGCTGGGTTATACTTCTGGTTGTTGTGCGTTAAAACAAATTTCTCTTTGTGCCATTGCATTTATTGTAATATTTTTATTAAATTGTAACTCTGACTTATAATCTCTTTTGTGTTAGGTTCATTTCTCCTGCTGGTTTGCCTTTAAACCAGCAAAACAGCCCCAGCTCCCTCAGCCACTCCTCATAAGACTTACTCTCTAGACCCTTCATCATCTTTATTGCCCTTCTCTGGACTCACTCCAGCACCTCAATGTCTTTCTCATAGTGAGGCACCCAGAACTGGACACAGCAGTCAAGATACGGCCTCACCAGTGCCCCGTATAGGGGGACAATCACTCCCCTGGTCCTGCTGTGGCTATTGCTGATACCAGATAGGATGCCATTGGCTTTCTCTGCCACCTGAGCACACTGATGGCTCATGTTCAGCTGCTGTTGACACCCAGGTTCTTTTCCACTGGGCAGCTTTCCAGCCACTGTGTCCCAAGCCTGTAGTGCTGCAGGAGGTTGTTTTAACCCAAGTGCAGGACCCAGCACTCAGCCTTGCTGAATCTCATACCATTGGCCTCAGCCCATCACCTCTGTACAGCCTTCCTACTCTCCTGCAGATCAACACATGATCTAGTAAACGAACTGGAGTGGGACCAAGGGTTGGACTTATCTCGGAGGTCTTTTCCAACCCAATGGATTCTATGAATTCTATGATTCTATGATTCTAACACTCCCATCCAGATTGGTGTCATCTGAAAACTGACTGCAGGTGCTCTTGATCCCCTTGTCCAGGTCATTGATAAAAATATTAAAGAGCTCTGTCCCCAAAACTGAGCCCTAGGCAATATCACTAGTGACTGGCCACCATCTGGATGTGAATCCATTCACCACCCCTCTCTGGGCCTTTCTATCCAGCCTTTTTTTTTAATATTGCAGTGGTAACATGTTGTCTCCATAGTTTAGGTTATGTTGAATTTTAATTTAAAGCAGGGGAAAGATTTACTGTTGAAAAATTAATTATGGGGCCTCAAAAATTACATGTACTGTGTAAGTCCATGCCTCTCTTAAACCATGTAAGTAGTGGTATTTATGATGAATGCTGGCTGAAATGTGTCCTTTTAAGACACAATTTTTAGTTTCCCATAGCTTTGCCAATTTGTCTGATTTGAAATATCCCCTGCAGCATGCTTTCCCTGGGGTTAATACTTTTGAAAAAACATTAGCAAAATATCCAGGAAAAACATTGCAAAAACAGTGCATTGACTTCCCAGCATGGCATGTAGGAAAAGATAAGCTGCTTCACCTATTCTGGAAAATATCAGCAGTCATTTTGCTGAAGGACTCTAGCACTTCCATGGTTTGCATCACAGTTGAAACCTGAGTTATGGGCCACACATGGTCAGAAACATGCTGGCAGCATTCACAAAAAAACCCCAAACAACAACCTATCAACATCTGGCCAAGTCACAAACCTCTTCACTGCAGTGATGAGCAGAGTTGTTAAAGAAACCTGACACTTCGGTTGGTAAGCAGGGTCTGGCACAGCTAAGCAGAGCTCTCCATGTAGCCTCATCACCCATGTCCATCATTGGGCATCAGGCACGATGGCACAGGGCTGCCTCTGCCAGCTCACTGCTGGGCTATTGGGCAGTTAGTAAAAGAGCTCTATGGCATCAGCCTAAGGATCAAAAAATATTGGAATGACCCCAAAGCAATAAGCTACCTGCTTGAATGTGCACAATGGAGGATCACTCTATGGAGCCAAAGGGCAGATCCCATCATCTGAGGCTCATCTGCTGATGAATGAGACGGGATGTATCAGCGGCCTGACAAAACGTTTTCTTCTATATTCCCACCTCATGCACTACAGGAGATAAATGGGATTCAGGAAACTGATCAAGATGGGGCTTTAGCAATGCCTTGTTAAAAAGGACCCTTGTCTCACCACGGAAAAGGATAGCAGTGAAGGGCTTGCACCCACAGGAAAGCTGGATAGGTCATTAAAGCAGCGAGTGATACACAGCCCTGCCTTCTGACTGTGAAGCCCTATGCCATCCTCAAGGGGGATAACAACTTCCTCACCAGCCTCTTCAAAGAAACAGTCTAATAGCAGATCCAATGTGGGACTGATTTTTTCAAGTATCTATCAGATTTAAAGTGACCTGCCTGGACAAGGCACAGTCTTCTGAGCTGTTCCCGAAGAAGCTGCCTTCTTCCTACAATATGCACTTGTCACCTGCTAGTCACCTCCATCCTTTCCTTTGTACAGGCAGATAGGCCAAAGCTGGGAAAGGTCCAGAAGAGCCCCAGCACTCCTACAGGGTCAGGTCACCCTGTGTCCCTGAGCAAGTGGCATAGGTCACTTTTTTCACAGGTGGTGACTAAGTGTGTGTGTTCCTTGCTGTAGTGCCTACAAGGGAACATCTGGTGCCTGGCTGGCAGCAACACTGAGCTTTCAGGGTGACAACTTGAGCCACTGGGAGCTATACTCAGAGTAAATAAAGTGCTCTACCATGAATAAAACACCGGTTAAAAATAGGGTTTGGAAAATCTGGGACTTAATTTCTAAAATATAACAGAAGAGGAGGAGTTTTTGTTGTGAATATTTGTGCCTTTTTCCTCATCCATAAGAGGAGAAGAGGAAGATCTATTCATGTCATAAAGATGCTATCAGGACAAATCTATTTGGGAAGAATTCACATACTGTCACGATGGAGCCATAGACAAATTTGTCATGAAAGGACTAATTTATTTCCCACAACTGAAGTTTTCTTTAGGGATATGCCACTGAAATTTTATTTTGACAGACAATAAAAGCAAAACTGTGTCAATATTTTTCAGGACAAAACATACACAATTTTTGCTACAAACTCAAAAAAATGGGTTTATTTGTTAAAAAAATGGCAACTTTGCTTTACCCAGGAGGGGTTTTTTTCCTCAGAATTAATAAAAAAATTCTTTTTACTTCAATTTGGATGGAAACAATTTGAGATTCCTGAAGCTTTGTCTAAATGGAAAAAAATATAACCACCAAACCAAGCAACCAATTAATTCTCTAAGAGATCTATTATTTTGAGAAAGATTTAGGAGCTCTTTTTGTCAATGGCTACCTTCAGATTACTACAGTGGGGCTAGAATTCTGTTCTTTGATCTTGCAAATGCACCCCTGACATCAAAGCGTGTGAGGTCCTTAGTAACAGCATTTCTGCTTTCTTATTTGCATAAATCCAGGAAAGAGCATAGAATTACAGCTCAGTGTCAGAGATTAACAAGGTACCATGTTTAAGCAAAATGTGATTACTGCTGACCAAGGTGGATAAAGGAATACACAGAAATAAATCAAAGCAGTATATAAAATAGTGACAAAAATAAAAATAAAGCATAATTCTGACAATTTTTGAGAAACGAGGTTCTATGATTCTACTTGAGATGAAAATAAGGATTAAGTCAAGTAAATTGAAATGGTATGAATGACAAGAGCATCAGACCCACGTTTTTCCAGACAGGCAAGAAGCAGCTTGTAGCACGTTTCATTTCAGTCAGTACTTCAAAATGGTGCAACAAATTTCAGTAAATTATTATATGAAAAATACATATGAATCTAAGCAGCAACAATAAAACCAGCTTAGAATGGACAATAGTTTGGACAGAGTGATTTTGTTCTGTTGTCTTACTCTGGCATATATTGTTTTTTTATTGAAGAGAATACATGTGGTTTGAAATAATTTTGCTTGCCACTGAAGACAGATCAGACAAAATTCCTTATAAAAATATTTAATATGTTTTCTGAAGGCTTTACTGTTGCCAGAATTGGCAAAGGTGCATTATCTGGAATGCAATCAAATGTCATGCTAGAAAAGTACTAAAGCCTTTTTAATTAAAAACGTTATAAAGCATTAACTGCTGGTTACTGTAACCTTCTCAGAGGGGTACTCGTGTGTCTGTGTGTGCTTGTGCCTGTGCTTGGGCAAGCAGGGGTACGTGGGTGCGCTGGAGAGCAGTAAAATGAACCCTGTCAAACAGAGAGGCATGATGTCTGCAAGGGTTCATTTAAGCATGCAGCTATGCATAGGCTCTGTATGGACTCCACCCTCTCGTTCTGCTCATCTTCCCAGGCTGGCATGCACAGCAAGTGTGGTGAACATGATGAGCACAGCCCTTAAAGAAGACGTGAATTTTGCAATGCGTGTGTGATTTAAAAGCTCCCAAGTGGCTGTTCCTGCTGGCATGGCGCTATATACCAGTGTGCCTTTGCCCCTCTTGCTGCTAGGATTGACAGAGGAATGGGAAGAAATGGCACTCCAGTCAGTGGAGCTCCAGCTGTTTGTGAGAGATGGAATCTGAGTCAGGACATCTGAAAATTGCTCAAGGCACAGTCAGGATATTCCAGCTTGTATGCTCCCCAGCTCCAGCCTCCACACAGGAATACACAGAACAGTTACTACCTCCAGGTTTGCACTGCTCCCACTCATAAAAAATTGCTGCCCCTGTTCCCAGCTCAGAAGTAGCAGGAAAGGAAAGCATTTCCACCTATACATTTCTGCTGCTTTTCCTTTCTGCCACAGTTTTTCTTTCATTACCCTCTTACCTAGGCTCCCTTCATTTAAACTTTTGGCCCCAAAAACTTTTGGCCCCATAAACTTTTGGCCCCTTAAACCTTCCTGTCCCCTTTTCCACTTGTCCCCCCAGCTCAAACACAGGCTGTGCCACCACTCTGCAACCAACAGTAATGCTGAATTTTGCCTTCAAAACTATGTTAAGTTATAAATATTCTGCTGCAATATTCAGAATTCCCACTTTACATGTGCTTGGCTATTATATTAACCAACAATACCATGTAACTTTCAAAAGTAACCATTGGTCTGTTAATGCTGACGATTCAAGCATAAGGATGGAGATTTATCCTTCCAAGGCCAAACTGTGGCTTTTCTATGAAACCCACACAAAGGTCTGGATAATGTTCCATTGCCCCAGCAGCAGGCTGCAAGACAAGCCGAGTTACCAAGTGTCCTCTTCGAGCAGCTACTCACAGTAAATTTTAGTGAGATATATGAGTTCTATTGTTCCCTTGGTTGAGAATTGCATCACAATTTGGCCCTAAGGAAGTTTAAATATTTTGAGAAAGAAATTGCTGGAGGGATCTGTCCTTTTGTAACAAATTCACTGAAACAAACATTAAAAGTATCAGAACAGGACTAAGCACACAGGGAATGGTACTCTCTGGTGTGTGTGTATTCTAGAAGCAGTCAGATAGAAAAAGTGCAACTTGTCATCCTTCTCTTCTTGCACTTATTTGTATAACCTTTTACTTTTATCAGTTTAATAAACTCTTGGCCAGGCTGACTTTATTCAGGTGCCTCATCAACATGCTCCCTCAATGCATTCTTATCTGCACTGTCTCAGTGCTAAGTGCTTGCAATGAAGGTTTTGCTTCATTTTTTCTTGTCTTATGAAGGTAAGCACAAGATACCACAAGGCTTCCATTCAAGGTATAAATTTGCAACATTCGAATAGCCCTTATTGGGGCAATATACCAGCAAGATTTTTATTCAATGCAGGAAAAGCTTTTTATTTCAAAGTAGGAAAATTGTTTGCACCTTGATAAGCAGGACATTGATCAGCATTTCTCTGGGACAAACTCTGCACAAGAAAATTTGTGAGTTCCAAGCTGATACAGCCTAGCTTGCAGAGAACAGGCATAAGCTGTTGGAGGAACTGAGGCAGAGACTGCATCTGGGTGTTGTAGCGGTTGAAAGATCTGTCTATATCTTGCACTATTTCAAACAAACAGTCACAGTCTAGGAACCTTTGCAAAACCCTAGAGTTAAGGGTTGAAAGTGTCAAGTAGTGTTTTCTGGAGTGGTGAATGGTATCAGATAACAGCCAGATGGTGGGATCTCTCCATCTTCTTATGTCATCTGCTCTCCTCCTGGAAACAGAATTATTTTGTATTAGTCTATTAAACATTCTCAGGACTGTGCTGAGAATTTAATAGCAGTTTAGCTTGCAAATGTAGCTCAGACCTGTAGCCTTTTCTGGGGTAGCAGCCTCTGCTCTCCCAAGACGCTCTTGAAAAATATTTGAATTGAACACTTTGGGACACAAAGTATCTGCCAGTTAAACTAATATTGTGTTTTGGATTATCCCAAGTAATCTAAATTACCTAATTTAAAATCCAGATTTATAAATCTCACATCACTGTCAGGTATTTCAATTAATGAAAAAAACCATCAATTTTGTAGAAAATGGAGAGGGACTAGAATGATTACGTTGAAACATCTATGCAGTCTCTGTCATCAGGGATATCTGAGCACTTCCTAGTCATGGCACCTTTGAGAGCCAGCTGCATTCCACAGAGCAGAAGCATATGTCTTGTGTAGATTCAGTTATTTCATTTAAGAATTATTATAAAAAACTAACAATATTTGAAGTATTAAATATTAACCATCTTAATAAATGAAGATAATTTCTTCTTTCTGCTCTGGTGAGACTGCTGCCCATATTGCACTGTTTCATTACAGTAAGCCATTACAGCATCATAAATAAAACAGCAAATCCTCAGCATATGGAAAACACTTCTCAGTTTGACAGAACTGAAACAAGTTCAGTGTTGCAAGTAGTTTTCCCCCAGAGATAAAGGCCATCCTCAGGCTGCTCTGGCTGATGCATGCAGAAAGGCAGCATCAACATCTCTGAGCCTCCATGGGATGATAGACTTGCTCACTAGCCAGCAGTCTCCTTGGAAATCTCGTGACAGCAGGTGAAGTTCACGTACTGGTTGTACTCTAGACATTGCCTGAGCAGCTGAACCATTTCCAAAAGAGTTTACCTAGACCTTAGCCGATATGATGCAGATACCTACCTTGGCATAGTCTTTGTGCACTTTTTTAATGTCTTCTCTGGTGAAAGATTGGCTTTTGTAGTACAAAGGCTTTTGAGGAGCTGCATCAGCAGAACCCAGCTGTGGTAAATAAAAATGTGAAGTTTGGTACCTGAAGTTGAATTGGAGGCACAAACATATGATGAAGACACTGTCTGATATATGGGGACTTGTTGGGTGCAACCCAGTGACAAATTGTTTCCCTCATGCCTAGGAGACAAAAGTGATGAACAAGTAGCATAGTGGTATACTCTTGCTTCTGGTTACGGTATAGTAGAAATCTGTGAAGGTAACAACTCTTTTTACTTGATTATGCCAGTGCTGGTAAATATTAAAATGACAAAAAGAAATAATGCCTTTACTCTCCATTATCAGTGATTTTTTTTTTTTGACAGGACCTTATTTCATATTATGGCAGCATGTCTTTGTACCAGCTTGAAACTTTCTAATCATAGATTACTCAGAATGAGTTTCTAGGCACTATATATATTGAAATACATTATCTGATTAGAAACTGGTACTGCAGGGAGTCTGCAGGCAAAAGCAATGATAATTTTATAAGTATCTGTGAATTTGAGGTTTACCTATGCTGAAGGATTAAAATGCCTCTTCCATCTTACATGAAAAAGGTATGTACACTGAAGGTTATGAGGTGGGTAGCACTGTGTTTCGCTGCCTCTAATTTCACACCCTGAATTACCATGTACTGTTGGATTAGTCTTTAATGTGAGTCTAAGAATATATTTTGTCATCATTACCTTCACCTCTGTGCCATTACAGAATAGTAACAATATTCTTTTTTATATGATAATTAGGCACAGAGCATGGATGAATTTCTGTGTAAGTAATTATATGTTTAGAAGCTGCCTCCTGGTTGCGTGATTAGGCTATAACCATCATCGCTATCTATACTTAACCAATACTCCTGATACTGTCTGGTTGTGGAACAAATACCAGCAATGCTCAGAGCAAAAAACAATGTCACTGCCTTCCTGTTCAGAGCTGACTCATCAACCAAGATGTATGATTACTCCTGTACCATAACTCACCTTTGAGATTCACACTGCTCATCAAAAAAAGCCTCTGTTCTTTATATACTTTCTGAATGAAATAATAATGCTTTTTCTTCCATCTCCCCTCTCCCACAATTCCAGTGCAGTATCAACCAGGCAGAAATATTTAGCATATTTCTAGCACTAGGCTGTAATTTTAATTTTTGTCCTGCATGCACGGCTTTAGACAGGTGTTTTGAAATGTAAATAGAAAGCAGTGTGTAGTGTGGGACTTAGTACACAAAAACTGCCACAGAAGACTCCAGCATGATGAGAAGCACAACATCTATCTAATAGGATGGCAGGCTTGTGTAGTGAGCAGAAACTGCTCATTTAAAATCTTTACTACAGTTCCCCAACTAAAATATAAAACACATTCTGAGAAGGCAGGAGGTGGAAGAGCAGAGCTCCAGCATAATGTGGAGGGTAGCACACAGCAGCTCAGTACAACCCTCTCTGTGATGTATATAGCAAGGGTAAGACAGGCTCTTCAGCAAGGCAGGAGCCAGCAAAGAGCAGCAGGCAAAGTCTAACAGTCATGATGTGAGCAGCCAGAAGACCATGTATGTGTCTTAAATGCGTGTGCACTGAGCAGGTTTCTAAGCAAGTTATCCATTTCCAACATTATGTGCCTGTGGTTAAAGGGATTAGCCAGTGGTAATCCAGTTCTGTAGGAGATTATTCAAAAATAAGAGAAAGCTTCTGCGGTGGACACATTTTTGGCTCTGCTGACTTGGGTGGAGCATTAGGCCGGGTGGGGGAAGGAGAAGGATGAATAACCTCCACTCTCTGTTTATCTCCCCACCAGAGGCCTCTGCACAACTGTCAAAAAAGCTTTTATTGTCAGCATATTTTTAGGCCATTTAGATGACAAAGTGCAGAAACCAGTTAGGCAGCCTTCTACAGAAGGTGAAAGCCTCTGCAAACAGAGCTCCAGACACAAAACAGCTCCTGAGGTAACAAGGATTTGCACCATAGTCCAGTAGCAGTCCTAGAATTAGTAGTATATTTGTATTTAAAGCTTGATCATGGCTTCACCTCAGATGGGTTTATGCATTGTGATATCACTGCCTTCAGTTATGCTATTTCAGTTGATATTGGTGCAAATGAGGTGAGAAATAAAGAGAAAAACAAGAAAGTGCCATGGTAAACAAATAATACAAACAGCCCATTCGATTTCTATGTATATTGTTGTATTTTTTAGCTACTGTTATCTTGAAAGCTACGTCTGAGCTATGCCACATGAGCTCTTTGGCTTCCCATTGCAATAATATTTCAAAAAGCTCTTACGTTCAGAAGCTGCTTTTCAGTGCTTCGGCCTTTTCAGACTGAACCGGTGCTGTTTTAAATGACATCAGCATTGATGTCTGTCCCACAGACCATAGTAGGTCTCTAATTCCATCAAGAGAAAGACTTGAGGAGTTGGCTAATGCCACCAGAAAACCTCAATGGAATTAGAGCCGCAATTGTGAGAGTCTGGAGTGTTTCACTTGCTGCAGTATGGGAAAGAAGTGCTATCACTCTGCTGCCTCTCTGATGTTCTCCAAGGCACAATCTTATCGAACTTTCCTGGGCAGTGTGAAGAGATTAGCAGAGGATGCATCTGTTACTTCTCCAAGTCATGGAGGTGTCTCCTCAGGTTTTGTAAACCCAAAGAAATTAGGGGACCTCCACCCCATGAGCCTGCAGTCTGGGCAAGGGGTGGTTTAATTGTGAAGGACAGCAACAACTTCCGAGTCATATTTACAGGACCTTTGCTTTAGGAACAGGAGGTTAAATTCATTGCAATACCTTAGATGTTGGGTTTAACCCTGCAAGTGCCGATATTTGTATTATGCATATACTACCAACATTTTTTCAAGATTTATTGCAGCTGAGGTTGCTCTTTGTTTCAGCCTCTTGTTCTCTGTGAATAAACTTAGTTTTTCTCTACCCATCTCATAACATGAACTTTCTGTGCACTTCTATTTAGGTAGCTAAAGACTTTACTGCCTGTCTTCTACTTTTTTCTTGTAAGAGTCTAAAAACCATTTCATATGAAACCTGAACGTATGTGTCTGTATATATACTTTTCCATGTGACAGCTGCAGCTATGCACACCTATGTAAGCCCTGCCAATATCATAAGAAAAGAAAATACAGAAACCCAGTAATGAAAAAAGCCCCAAACAAAACAGTAGGGTAAAAAAAAATAGAAGTCAGGATTATTTAGTTTCATCAAAATCAGAATACAAAGACATATGAGCTGCATCTGGGTCTGTAGATGTGACCCTACTCTCCTTCCAGGATTGTACAGCTTTCTCTTTCTCCTGTAGGCAGAGGTCACTGATAATCCTGTTTATGATTTCTGAAGGTCACCTTCATATAAAACCTGCCTTCTTCCTCCAGATTCTCAACATACATTCTCTGAAACTTTCTTAGCAATGCTACCTTTTTGAAAAGCATTACAATATCTCCTCTGGCTACATTCTGCCTCCCCAGCACCCACTTCTAGTCAGACTGGCAGAGATGCTATTATGCTCACTTTCCTCTTCTTTCATTGTAAGCTCTTTTAGAAATTACTCTTCAAGTTGAGTTATGCTCCCAGGCTCCTTAAAATATCACAGATTTTCAGCACAAACCGAAGCCCAATATCACTAATGAACAGAGAGCTTTTATCTTGCTTTTTCACCAGGTTCAAGTATTATGGCTCAAACCTTCATAATTATCCCATCATTTTATCTGTGATTGCTTAGTGTGATGATTTCATGAGCTTTGCTGGGGAAGAGGTAATCTACCCCAGGAACATTTTCAAGCTATCTGGCAGTCTTTCTTTTCAAAAGATGTATTGTTCCTATTGGAGTTTACTATTTCATCCAATTCATCTTGACATTTTGCTGCTTGCATGGTGAGCTCTTAAGGAAAAAAGATGGTTTAGTCTTTGTCCTCTTTATCTTTACCCTCATCTTGTTTGTTGTTAGTCTTGCAAGCAGAGCAATGGCTATCTATATGCCAAAAGAAAAGACAACTGACTTCCTTCTAGGTTTATCTGGGTTGCTTCAAGCTAATTTAAAGAAGTAGTCCTGGCAGGCCATATAAATGAGGATATAAATGGTCATAACCTGTCTAGGCAGACTTTTAAATGTACCTAGCAGATTTAAGAGCACATATCTAATTGTGCCTAAATCACTTATGTTCTTTTATAAAATTCCTTATCTGCAGTGTTCTTCGGCAGTAAAATAATGAGTCTGCATGAACAAAAGGAGAGAGAAAGGTCTTGGACTCTGTTGAATTTCTTTTAAAGGTTATGTTCAAGAGAAAGGAAAATTAAGCCTTGAAAAAAATAGTAGCTCACAAAGAAAAAAATACTTTTAATCATAAGAATGGCCTCTCCTAGGATGTCCTTTAGGTTTTATTTTTCCCTAGCAGCATCTTTTTCTTGCAAACAAAGCATAAATCTTGACTTTAATATATCTTTTCTGAAGTGATCATGTGCAATTCTTAAACAAAATATATGAAAAGCATTATATTCCCATGAGAAGCTGCACCATTTCCCATCTGGAAAACTCTTGCAGCTAGCCTTGAGAAGACAGAACTGTTTTCCCATGATATTTCCTTTTAAACTATCTTATGCCAAACTAAAATGGAACTTTTGAATTTTATGACAGACGGGATCTTTTATTTTTAATCATTTCCCTCAGTTTGGAAACATCAGAGAATTTATTTCATTTTATTTTGAGAATGTCAGAAAGTTTCAGCTCAGTAATATTAAAGGATTTCATTTAGACCATGGCAAATCACAGTATAAAATATTAAATACTGTAGATATATTATATAGAGGATACCATTAATATTTAATCCTTAGGTCAGACAAAAATGCATGAAAACAATAAAGCCAAATCAATTTATTTTAATATTAGTGAAGATTTTATGTTATTTAAATGAAACAAAACTGTATTATTAATTTTGATTTTCTTTTATTGAGAGTGAAAGTTTCAGCTTTGCCAAAATGCCATCTTTAGTCTTGAATATTATCTGCAGTCACGTCTCTCCGTCTCAGAATAGAAATTATAGAGTTGGTAGTGACACAGAGAGGGTCCAAGCTACTCAAAGATGTGGAATGGCTGCTGCAATCAAGTACAAGTCTGGTAGCAGAAAAGGGGAATGAGGGGAGATCTGGCGTCATGATGGTCTGCAAAAAGTGTATCAGGATAGATTATTCATTTCCTCTTCCAGTGTAAGAATGAGAGACTGGTGGTGGAGTCAAAACAGGAAAAAGAATATGTTTCCCTGCAGAAATACACATAAGCTTGCATGTGGAAGGATCAAAGATTTACTGAGCAACTGGACAAATTACACAGTGAAAAGCTATAGCAGGCTGCTGGGCATGGAGGTGCTGCCTGTGGTTAGGAAGCTCCTGGCCTGCAAATGCCAGAGGCCAAGGGAGGTTAGCCAAATGTATCCTCACCTGGCCCTCCTTGGGCTGCCTGGTGTTCTTAAAGGGCTTTCCAGTATCAAATCCTAAAAACATCCTTGGAAATGGCCTTGACCATAGCTTTCTAAGAACTTCAGTTGCTCATTACACCTTGTCCCCAAAAGGCAGGAACCTTATGGAGCCCAATATCCTTAGAAGGTGCTGAGGCTGCAAAAAGCAATTCTTTCACAAATAATCTTGCTTAGAGGTGTGATGCAGAGGGCAAGCTGGTCATGCCAGCCCATTTTCAGGCTGTCATCTCTCAAGCAATGCGGCAAGCTTGGGATGCAGACTGTGGACAGCCTGGAGGGAGGAGCAGAGTGTGGTTAGCCTAGTAGCCGCTGGGTGACACTGTTGTTCCACACAGCTACAGTCAAAGGGCTTCATCTGGCAGTGCAAGTGTGACTCGTAAAAGAGAAGTGCAGATGTGGGGGTTTAAGTGTTTAGTATATTCTCTGTCTTAGTGCAAGGGGTAAATTCATTGCATTTGCCTTTGTGTATGTCCTCACAATTAAATGCTGGCTTTCATTCCTTGGCGTTTTGGTTAGACAGCCTGATTCAATCTGCATTTAGCCACTACTGCCTGAGTTCTCCAGATTTATAGCAATAAAGAAAATAGTAACTTCATATGTCACACAGGGCGGCTTCACTTACAACATCACTAAGAAGATTAAAAATAAATTGAAGCATATGTCACTTCAAAAGGGGCAAGAAAAGGACATCTGCATTATTTGATGCATTAATGAGAAAGTTCTGCCGATTCTTGATTTGAACTGTGTGGGAAATGATGTGATCGGTAAACGTGCAAGTGAAATGTATTTCAAATGAAATTGTTTCTGAAATTTGTATTTAAGCAAAGGGGTACTTGCATTTTAAACTTTGTCTTCTGATACCTTGTTCATAAATTGAGCTTTACCCTTTTAACTTGAGGAGTCTATAATTAAAAAAAAAATCAAAGCAATTTAGCTACAAATATCTAAGGCTGCATTTCAGTAGAATAAGCAAGAACAGCTCTCCTGCCTGAGGCAAATCTTATCATCCATGACCATCTGTACAGCTACAAACTAACTACCTCCGGCACTGCATGATTCTGTAGACACTGGGGCATGGACTAGCAAGCTAACATCCATCCAACCTGATTCCCATACCCAGCTCCAAATACTCCCTTGTATCCTCTATTCTGTTTAAACTGAAAAGAAGCATCTTTTCTTTTCTTATGAATCAAATATCCCCCAAAATGTGGAGGTCCATATAATTTTTACCTTTCCCATCCTTACCATGAAGATGAGGATAAGTAAAGGTCAGTAATGTACAGCTGGATGTTAGAGATGCATGGGCAGAAACCCTCATGAAAAATTCATGAGGAACAATATGAGTTTCTCCACGCCATCTTGGTGCTTCTGGTTTGTACAGCTCAGCCGAGGAAGGCTTCTTTGCTTCTGAAGGAAATACGACTTCCAGGAGGCTAATGTTCTGTTTAATGCATTAGCTTCTCCCCTTGGGACTCAGTTATAAATGCAGCTCAGGCCAAATTGATGAAATATCAGTTAATATGCGAATCTGACAGCTTGGAAGGGACACAGCTGCAGTGAGATGGGACAATTTTGGGGTGATAGAGAAAAATCTAAATATATGAAGACCAGTATTTGCATATGTGGATCTTTTTGAGGGAACACTGACAGCTTATTAATGAAAGTAAGAATAATAAGTCCGTTTTTCCAGAGATAATTTCTCTGGTGTTCATCTTACAGGCGAATTTGACATAGTACAAAAAACCCAAACGTAAACCATGGTCCATTTGTTTTATTGTTGGTATGACATTTATGCAGTATAAAGACTTCAGATATGTCAAATTTTCAGCATAAGTGTATCATGATTTTGTGAAAAATTGGGGTGTGGACACTTGCCAGATCCTGAATAAAATACCTTCTATTTGGTTTACCCTGAAGCCATACGGGTTGTTCCAGCAGAATGGAAGAAGGCCCAGTTTCAAATTATTTCTCACATAACTATGTTCACGAATATATTTTAAATTTATGTCAGGAATCCAACAGATATTTGTCCTTATGTATGTAATAGCCAGTGCAGGTGGCTAAATAATACACACAATCAGATGTAAAAATGCTTCTAAATGTTCTTAAAAATGCATTTGGTAAAGGCAGTGTGCCTATAATTGATGCTGTGGATCATTATGAGATTCCGTGTCAAGTCCTTCCATCAGTCAATGCAATGGTGGCAGGAGTTCAAACCAGTCCTCTGGGTTGTACTGGTCCCTTACTGCTGTGGGCATGTACTAGGGTCTCCACATGGTTTCCTCAGTGCCTGAGTGGGACTTGGAATTAGGAATCCACTAACTGCTTCTGCTAAGGGTCTCTGGGGAGTCTGTGACTATGGGAACATCCCACCCATGGGAAGAACCTGATGCTGAAAGGAACCCTGCTAAGAGTCCAGTGTCAGGGACTGCTGTGCCCATGTTTGCCATGGGGGGGTTGTGTGGTTGTGTATTCCTCACTGACTACCTCGTGTGCTTGTATTTGTCTCTATCAAGTTATATGTTGGCCCAGAAAACAGCAGAGAGCTCTATATTTTGAGGTTACACTCCACAGATGGAAGCATTTAGCTCTTTTTAGCCTGAATACTACAAGGCCTAAGAGAAGCCAGGAAGAAAACATTCCACATGGAGAGGTGGGAAAATCAGACACATGATTTCTCCTGTCAGTGTTTCACAGATATTATAAAATGGTATATGAATTTATTGCTAAAGTGTTGGAGAGAAATTGATTGCACTTAGGTTCCAGAGTCTATATTCCAAAAGTTAGCTCTTTTTTCATAGAAGATGTAATGAAAAGAAGTAAGAATTGGTGAAAAAAGAGAGGATGGTATGAGGCTTAAACAGAGATTTTAATAATTTCCTTCTTTCAGGTAAACGGAGAAAGGCAAGAAAAATTCCACTTGAGAAATAATTTTTTTGCTCAAAATTATCTGGGTCTTTTAGTTACTAAATTATGTCTGGAATAACTTAAAGAGTTTTAACATTTTTATATTCAAACCTCTTGCTTGTATTTTTTCCCCTGACATTCCCAAAGTTTAGACACTTAGAAATGAGTGGATAAATTTCAAGCACTAAGGAACCCCTTCGCTTTTTAAACCATCACAAAAAATTATCAGAAATTGCAAGCAAGATTGCACTTGTGAGTTGATAGAAAAGAAAGTAATTATGGAACAAGTAATTTGATGAGAAGAAAATTAAGGCATGAGCTCTAACAATAGGATTTATGAAGTCAGGCTAATTGTGTTATAGCCTGAAATTGTGTCAGGGGAGGTTCAGGTTAGATATTAGCCAAAAGTTTTTCGCCTGGGGGGTGGTTGGGCACTGGAACACGTCGCAGCACCAAGCCTGACAGAGTTCAAGAAGTGTTTGGATGATATTCTCAGGCACATCGTGGGATTGTTGGGGATATCCTGTGCAGGGCTAAGAGTTGGATTCGATGGTCCTTGTGTGTTCCTTCCAACTCAGCATATTCCGTGATTCTGTGATTCTGTGTTTAACTTCTCTAAACCCTGTTTAGAAAAGTTAGAAATTATTTGTCATTTGATGAAAAAACTTTCTCCAAGTGCCTCTGTCTTTCAAAAACAAATGCTTTACAGGCAAGTTTTCCATAAAACTTCTTCAAGGAAAGGGATTTCCAAGGTCAGAGCTGCTAGAAAACACAGGCCAGGCTTTCAGTCAGTGTCAAAGGGCATCATTTGAAGGTAGCTGGAAGCAGTGTAGTTTATACCAGCTGATGAGCTCACCTTCTGTACCCAAGGTAAAGCAAGAACAGCAGAGCTGCTCCCATTAATACAGTAGCATATTTTCTTTTCCTATCTCCAACTTTTGGTTCATTTCCTTTTAAAAATTAACAACTCTGCCTGAAAGCTGTCTGATGATAGTATTGATAGGAAGGAAAATACGTGCTTGAGCTTTGGTCATGCTTTCAGAACAACCAGAATGTGTGTAAGAATTTATTTTTCTTATAATCCTCTAAAATAAATTATGTTTTCCTATAGTACCTGTGTAGATACTGAAAACCAAGGTCAGATGGCTTCTCCATGGCCACTAAACAAAATCACTGTTAAAATCATCCTGGGGCTCAGGAGTCACTAGATTTTCATTTGGTAATTTCAAGTAAGGTTAAAGCTGAAGCCTACACTTAAGAAATTACTTTGCTTTTTAATCCCCTCCTGCAGAGGTATAAATCATCACTGTAGATTATATGTTTTATTCCATTTGCCTTCAAATACAAGAAATTATCTTCTACTAGTACAGCACACATCCCCATTTGACCAGTGGGTACATATTTACAAATGATTCTTAAAGCACTTTTTCACCTGTGTCAAAAAAGAGACCCGGTGCCAATATTTTGAATTCTCTCCCAGTTTAGCTTTCTCATGTCCCCATTTTAGCCTGGTTTTGGAGGAGATTGAAAGTTAAGTTGTGCTTTTGCTAGATGGTGCCAGAGTACACTCCTGCTTTGTCCAGTTCACAGAACTGGCAGGAGCAAAAATTTAGCTGTTTATTAGAAAATCTTGCACTAAAGTATAAGCTGTATGGTTTTTACAATCTGCACTGATGTCTGGGCATAGCAAAATGCAAAACTTAGCCATGTATAGAAGAGACACTGCTATCTGTTAGTAGCTTGAACAAGTAAACAGAACTATTTTTCTGTGTTTGAAATATGAAAGAGAAAGGAGGTACTAGATGACTTTTATCCATTAGTTACTGTCATGAAACTAGGAATCTAATTAAGAAATTATTTGTAAAAACAATACAAGTAACATCTGTGTATCTATAGACTGGTAACAGATCGTGTACAACTGAAGTCAATAAGTAATTTCCATCAGGGACTCATAACTTGACAGAATTGTTTTGCCTTCTCCCTCTTTTCTTTTTTTCATTCTATTGCTTTTTTTACAGGTCTGCAAGTAATTGGCATGAGTGAAGAATTGCCAGAATACAGTTTTTTCTTGATGTGCATATGTCACTGCCATAATATTGCTTAGAATGTAACAATTTAAATTGTGACACTGATTGCCTAGAAAGTGACAGTGCTGAATACGCTTTCTCATGGATGGTTCATTGTTGACAGTGGCCCATTAGATATGATATTATGTCAGTTAAAGTAGCTCTACAAGAGGAACGATATCATTATTACTGCTTTGTATTGTGAAAAATCATGCCTTGCAGCTGTAAGTGCTGAACCTGTTTTTAAAAGGTAAATGCAGGAGTCAAAATATGGGTCTCACTTATAAGGGGCAAGTACATTTCTGTACTGACAGCCATTTGCACTGTTGGAGCAGAATGAAACATTTTTTTTATTAAATTAAAATAACCAAAGAGGAAAGCCTGTTCTGAAAATACTATTCTTCTGGACCAGCATCTTTTTTTGAAGAGTGCTTGGCACAATTTGAGCACAGAGTACAAAAAACTCTTTTATGGTATTGGGTTTTTTGTACTCTGTGAAGGTGCTTCCAATATTTTCAAAGCAATTGGAGGAAGAGCCTTTTTTTCTCATGGCCTTGTCAGCCTTGGAGGGAGAGGGTAAAGTTGAAAGGATTGCGTTCTCCTGAACACCATAAAAATCCAAAAGCAGGAAGATGACCCCTACATTCTCAGATAGTCTGTGCATGGAGAAACAGATGAAGAGTGAACACAACACACCTTGGAACTGAAGCCTGTATTAAAACAGTTAATGAACTGTACAAAGAAAAGCAAATCAGGCAGGCACTATGTACAGGGCTAATATATTCTTACTGCATTACAAATATTTGTATTTATGAAGATTAATGGACTGAAATATTTTAGAATTAGGTCCCATTGTTTATCTATGAGCTGCAAACACGAGAGATAGCGGCAGTGTGAGTTTCCCCACACCATCCTGTTAATGACCTCAACTCTGACCCTGGAAGTCCTCTTGAGGAAAAAGGGGAAATTTAGTCCAGATCATTTATGGCCATTTCCTGTGTAAAGCCATGCAAGACACTCACTGCTGACATTGCAATGTGAGCTATAAGCAGCTTCATGATCACAAATTTCTTAGTGCTTGAAACCTTAGATGTACTAGAAACTCTGAATTTTAAAAGCCTAGAAGTTTTCAAACTAAATGCTAATCTTTGCACCAGTACAAACACTGGATGATCTCATCTGAGAAATGCACTGTGTAGCTTATCTGAACTGAATTAACACTTCATTCTACCTGTATGTGTAACTGTGCTGCAGTGATTCATTCATTTCCTTGTCTTAAACATTCTGTCGAGAATTCCTACTAAGATGTAGTCCAAAGCAAGATGTATAGTTCAGGGACAGGAAGAACAATGGCATAAAGTTGGGTCTAGCCTGCTGCAGGGAGATGCCAAAGAAGGGGTTTTGTTATCAATCATAATTTGTGACTTCTAGTTTGACCACAAGAGAAGACTGAATACAAACAAAACCAATTAATATTTTCCATTGTTATGTGTGCCTCCCTCAGATATGAACTGCATTTACTTTATCCTGCTTATGGCTCATTTTTTTCAGTTGTGGTAAGGCAGTCAGGTATCCTGACTCGACCAACAAGCAATAGTTCATTAAGTGGTGGTAATTTCATTGATTTTCCTCATTAATACATATCGCAAGATAGACTACCCTTACAGGAAGGGTTCAGGAGGTGATTGATCCCAATGAAAACCATGTGATTATGCTTCCAGTTTCATAGTTTTACAGTCTAACCACTGCTGGATTCAGTGGTGGTGATCCAACCTATGCTATACAGAGGCAAGATGAAGTGGAGGAATATTTGCAGGACTTCCCAGAGGGTACTGGGACTAAGGAATATAAAAAGGTTGGAAGAAAATCAAGAAAATATATAAAGATACAAAGAGCTTTCCTATAGTCTTCAGTACTGTAATATTGAAGCTTACACAACCATTAATAGATTTGTCCTTCCTACACTCCTTCGAGAGAGGCAATAATTTTTCAGGTTTTTGAGAAAAGGAACTATGGCGCAGGGTGGATTATCTCATGTTTCTAGTGCCTCCTTTGATTGACCCAGGAATCAAGCCTACATGTGTGCAACCTGACTAATGCACTCTAATGACAAAGATCTATGTTTTGACCTGGATAGAACTGTCTCAGGACCAGAAATCTTGTAGCCTGAGTGTTTATAATGTACACTCTCTTGTTCTGTAGTGACTTTAAATGTATGATTTACAGAGTTTAAAGCACTAATGAAAGAAGACTGTGCACTTGTATAGATAATTTTAATTTAAATACTATCCAAAATCAAATAAATAGTACTATAGCTGCAACTATACATGAACAAATAATGGTAAATTGTTTAATAACCTTGAAGTCAATTGGATATTTCAACAGAGACAAGTTTTCAAGCAGAGGTTCATATATATCTAGGTTTTGCTCTCCAAGTTAGCGTAACTATGAAGAAAGTAAACAAAGAAACATACCTGGTAATGGTGACTGATGTGGTCTTGGACAGAGGGGAAGGGGGGACAGTGGCAGAGATACACCTACTGCAGCATTTCTTTGTACTCTCACTAACCAGAGTTATTTTTTCCTGTTACTGCTACAAACACTGGTCCTGGAACATCCTGATTTACCTAATCTTATTTGACAGGTTGGGGGGAATCATCTGCAGGTATTTCTCATGTGTATTTGACTCTTGAAATATCAAGGCAGTAAACCCATTCTGTAAAAGGTAGTTCTTTGGTTTCCTCCTTCTCACTTTTGATGTGTAATGGTTAACAAAGCTCGTTGCATCAGTAAGACAGAGGGTTTGTGTCAGGACTCATAAATGAACACAAAAAAATTGTTAATCCTACAATGAGTTTTAGGACACAGTCTAATAACAAAACAAATATTTCTTCATCAATCTTTTAGTCATGAGCTTGGCTGAGTAAGATGTTGGATACTTTGGTGTGACTGCTGTGATGACTCACCAAGTCAGGTCAAAAGGATTGCAGTTTTCTCAGTCTTTTGAATTTCAGTATTGAGGGATTATTTTAAAATTATTTCATTCTTGGTATATAAATGAAACAAATGGTAACAAAAAATTTAAAAAAAAGGAGGCTTTCCTCCTCTTGCCACAAAACATCCTTCCTGAGTCTGAAAAAATATCTATTTATAGAGCCAGAAAAAAGAAGAGAAGGCAGAGGCAGAAAGGAAATGAGGGGGAAAAGGAATAAAGAATGAAAATAACCAGTGAATATGTCTTTGGGCAGGTCTGGTAGGGGAGTTTAATACTTGCTTCTACCTCCTTATTTTCCTGAATAAGACAGTGAATTTATTCAATACAGACCTGATCTCTGAAAAATGTGTTTTAATGTTAAGTTAGAACAGGTTTTCGATTCTTTAATATTTACATATGTAGTAAATAACATAGCCCCCTATTTCAGTGCCACGAAATTGTTCTGCACTGTGGATTTTACAATACCAGATTTCCTAACCTCTTCAATAAAGCATAGCCTTTTGTATAAAAAGAGGAAGAATCCCATGGTATTTAAAATCTCTTTTATTCTGACCTTTCTTAAAGGTACATCTGATTTGCAGCACTGTATAATGGGTTAGCACCAGGCAAGACTGCATCTTGAAAATCATTCAGAATTGATAATGTGTCCCTATGCACATGATCCTCATACACAACTTAACTTTTCAAAGGAACCTGTTAGGAATCTGAGTTTGCCATTTTAAAACTGACAATATTGAGGTTGGGGTTTTTTGTTTGTTTGGGTTTTTTTGGTTTCTTGTTTTTGTTTTTGTTTTTATTTTTTTCTGGGTTTTTTAAAGGTTTCAGTACTCAAAATATTTATAAAATAACAAATTAAGAAGATAATACTGCTGTGGGCTACACAGAACAAAGCAGGGGCCAATGCTGCCAAAGCATAAAAGGATCCCCTAATCTGTATATCTGAGCCAGCTGCCTCCATGACTATATCTGATAGGCAATGTGCACTGCTTTTCCTTTTCCTTTCTTTTTAAAAGAATTTCAATATGCTCTTAAGCTTTCGTATGAAAAATGCAGAAGCAGGGCATATATCAAGGATGAAAGGATGTGGTGGAAGAAAGACACCTTTCTGGTTTTATTGCTAGTATTTCTTGTCCTCTTTTATAAACTTTCTCAGTCATAGGCGGTTACATGAATATACTGACAGTCCAGTTCTTTTCAAGAGCTTTCATTTGAACTTATCCATGATAGATTTATATGGCCAGAGATTCTTCATGCTGAATTTATTCTTTATATTTCTATAAATTAATGCCATTCCTATTTTAGACAGCTTCTGACAATAGACTTCCCTGTTCAGGATCAGCATTTAATGTTTTGTATGTACTAGTGAATTCCCCATAAAAGAACTCCACTCTATACAGTATGAGAGCTCAATGCAATACTGAGTTTTCTTCTTCTTCTTAAAAAAAGAAATCACTAGAAGGAACAATTCATGATAGAAAAATGACTAGCTCGACAGCACATAAGATTGTTTTATGAAAACATTTTAGCACTGATAACCACATCTTAGATGCAATCCACAGCTGATGGCAAGCCATCCTTGTATCTGTTCCCACTGCATGTAATTAGCTTCTAACACATATCCACATCACGTGTTTTAAATCTTCCTTTCATCTTTCTACTGCAGTGCTGATGTCTCCAACAACGGATTCTTAAGCAAGCATTTTATGACAGATGCTCTACATAGTCATTTTATATCTGTGGCATCAATAAAGCAATAAAACTTAATTGGTTACTTCAGCACAAAGAAGTATATTTCTGACACCTTGAAGCTGCAGATTGACAGACAGGTTCACTGAGAGGGAGAGGAGAAAAGAGAGGGTGGGTCAAAGCAGATATTGAATTATGAATTACTTCTTAGGCTGCTGGCTTGGCAATCACTGCTGCTAGATGAATCTTACCTCATTGAGTTTGGTAATGTTGGCATAACTGTAATGTGCCCAGCAAGACCAACACAGCTGAGCACAGCTGGGTCAGAGATTCTGAGGTTTACGTTCTCTTTGGCCAGTCCCAGAGTCTCATCAAAACATTTAAGCATTTGAGCACATTAAAAAATGTGTTCCTATAAACAAGTTGGTGGGACTTCTGTCCTAAGTGCAGTATGCTGTAGGTGATGATAAGCAGAAGATTGTTGTAATGGTTGATCCTGAAGCCCCCAAGCCCTTTGGTTCTGTTTTTTTTTTGTTTGGTTGGTTTTTTGTTTTGTTTTTGTTTTGCTTTGTTTTTGTGGTGTTGTTGTTGTTGCTGTTGTTTTGTTTTGTTTGGGGGGTTTTTTGTTGGGTTTTGTTTTTTTTTTTACAGCCTTCCACAGTTCTTTCAGAAAGGGTCTGGGCTCCTTCATGTGATGATCATGTTGACACACAAGAGCAGTCCTGGCTGCTCAAATAAATATGAGGAAGATGACTACATGCAATAACAGCATTCAAGGCATGCTCTGAACTCCTCCAGATCACAGAATGCAGCACTGCCATAATTTTGCAAATATCCAAAGCATGGTGTCTGATTGAAACCAAACGAAAGCAAACTAAACCTAGGAAATTTATCTTCTGAATCATGGAGGAAAATGAGTCTTTCTATGAATGTACATCATCCCATCTTCAACTTTTGTTCCTATGTTAATAAATTAACAGGGTTTTACCATTTCCTGCTCATTTCTTGAGAAAGAAGATGAAAAAGAAAATGTGGATAGAATCAAGATGATTTAGAGATATTATTTGGAAAGCCCAATATACATTGACTTATGACTACAGTTTATGGCTGCTTCTGGTCTCCAGTAATCTGCTAATTTAAGTCACGTATTATTCAGCAGGGTTTCTTGGGTTATGATGGGGCTTCTGCAAAGCTGGAGGTTGAAGGTAGGCTTTTCATGCTAAGTTAAAATATATCACGTTGCTGCTGAATATAGATTTGTTTTTTGGCAAACCAGCTGGGAAAAATGCTCAAATAGTCCTGAACTTCTATGACACATTTCATCTCTGACTCAAGCATCATTTGTTTTCACAATGGCTTCTCACTACTTTTATGTATTGATGGGTGCATTCAGTGCACCAAATGTTAGTGACTGAGCAGTGGATGGGAAGACCTGAAAAGAAACAGCTTGGCAGAGAGGACAGCATGGGCTGGAAGTGCAATGACTCCCTGCTGCTTGTGTGGGCCACAGGAACTATAGGGGAAGACCAAACAGGAGCCCAGTCACTGCTGTGGACAAACTGGTTGTCTTCCTCACTTGTTTCACTCATGTCTTTCCCTATCCCTTCCTCCCATCAGCCTGGGCTACCCCTGGTAAAGCAGACCCTCAACCCTACTGGAGACACTGCAAGCCTGTGGCTCTCCTGAAGGGCTCAGAAGTTCAGCAGATGTTGCCAGCACTGCAGGCTTTCTGCCTGGCTTTCCCTGGATGGGAATGAATCAAGTTCTTGGCTTGATGCCCATTTTTAATGGCAATGGCTTAAGGGTCTTTGTACCACCTAACTTTTTTTTGTGCACACCCTTGTGATGTTCAGTGGAACGACACTGATAGAATGGTGTCTATTGCTCAATAAACTTCTGAAAAGAAATACTTTTGCAAGGCTTGCTGATGGAAAAGGCACACAGATTAGAACGTATTAAAAAGCATGTAGATATTTACATAGATCTGTCAGTGAAAAATACAGAAACGTTTGGGTCAATGGCTTCTGACAGTCTGTACTCTTACCATGCCCTGCAACACTCCCCAAACAGGTGTTCTTTCCAACTGTGAAGTTCCTCTGAAACAAAACCTTTAAAATTAGAAAGCCCGGGATAGGGCTTCATTTCATTAACTGTGAACAGGACCACAGGCTGTGTTGTTCTTCACCAACCATCTGAATAACTAGATAAAATTGATGGTTTCCTTATGGTTTGATTAGATTTTGTGTCAGTTCTTACAGTGACAGATTTGGAGAAAAGAAATAAAAAGACAATGTAATTTAAAAATCAATAGTGTGGTAGGAAGGGAATGCAGACTGGAAAGTTTTGCATACTGGGTAACATTGTATTGCAATGCTTAATTTCTCCTTTTATCCTTTTATCTTTATTAATATTTTAAGAGATTTCTAGGGATTTTTATCTTTTATAAAGACTACAGTCCTTTTGCTGAGCTCATTTCCATTATGCAATGTTATTTCAGCTGCTAGGCAAGGAGATAATGTGCCCTTCATTAAAAATAGCTAGGAAGAGGAGAGAGGCATACCCCTCTCTTAACAAGCGTTTCTCATTGCTTATCTTTTCTCTCTCGTCCTCTCTCTCTCTCTCTCCCCCCTCCCCCGCCCCGCCCCGTAACATGCTAGTCAGATCTTTTGTCTGTGGAGAAGTTTGATTATGCCTTAATCCAAACGGCCAGTTCAATATATTTTAATCCAATTAACCAATGCAAACTATGCTGGGTGTCATAATCCATTTCTTAATCCAATTAACTGTAGTAGTTCTGACTGCGGGTGAGAACTTTGCAGAGCAGAGGCTGTTGTTTGTTTTCAGTTTCAGAATGCAACATCATGTTGAGAGCTAGTTTAGACTGTTTCTGTGGTAGCCCAAACAAGGAATGAAAGTGAGAAATGTCAGCAGTGTTTGCATCCTTCCTGGGTTTGATCTAGTTTATCAATAATTAAAATTAGTAGGACTTGATTCTCATGATCAAATTGAATTTGTGTCTTTGATATTTTCTTTTCATGAAACTGGCAGAAATGCCTTGTAATTTTAGCTGGTTTAGCTTGGGATGCTCAGCTTGAGATGGTTCAAGGCTTCTCTGCATTTTATGAAAATCAGGCCCCTTTTAAGGAAATGCAAAGTGACTCTCAGTTCCATAATCATTTGTGAAAATCTTGCCCTTTGTATTTTGCCTTTTCAAGCTAGTAGGCTGAGCAGTTCATCCAGGGAAATGCAAGCCTGGATCTTGTTGAAACATTCCAATTACTTTCCTGTCTGACTAAACCTAGAATATTTATGAATATATTTTGTAATTTCAGCATTATGATAAATTATCAGCTTTGAATACTAAGTTTCTAAGTGATATTTAAATTTTGCTTTTACAAAACATGGAAAAAATGCTGAGATTTTAAGAGTTCACATATTATGGATCTACTGATTCCATGACCTATAGTCAAAATTATCATAGTGGACCCAGTCTTGGGCTTGCTTTATTAAAATCCTTTTCATCTTAAGGCAGTTGCACTTTCCAATTTGATTTTCCTTTAGACATGTGATATAATCTGATCTGAAAAAGACTTGATGACCTCTTCTATGAAAAATCAGAAGGGTTAAGTTGCTCTCGGACTGTTAAAACCTCTTCTCCACATACTAAATCTATAGTGTAAATCTGTACTTGAAACATGAATCAAAAACTGTCTGAAGTGTACACCTCAGCAATATATGCTTCTTTTACAAGTATTTCCCCGATTCTAGCACTGAAGGATATGCTTTTACTTCACTACAGTGAGATTTTAAAAATAAATTTGAACCTTTTTTTTTCCCCAGCATAAAAACACACAATATTTTCTATATAAATTATGTATACTCCAAAGTAAAATAAAATTAAAAAAAAAGAAACCACAAACAAAAACAATAACAAAACAGCAGAGAAAAATAAGATTACTGTAAGCAGGAAAAACAAAAATTACTTTCTCAGAACTTTGATAGTCTACTTTTCTATCTTATTTTCAAAGTTTCTGTAGCTATTAAATTGATATTCTCTCATCATGAATCTAATTCATGTAAAAGGACTGGAGATGTGGAACATTTAATCACACAAAGCTGGCCATGAGACTGGTGAGATTTATCAATGCAGACAAAAACATTACAAGAAATCTTCAATTTGCAAATAAAAATAGACTGTTTCATTGAAGTTGTTTTGATGTCAATAGAGAATTGATTAGGTGCTAAATCTATTTGTTATCTAAATCAGGGATTCTCCAGGGAGCTCAAGATGATACCATGCCAGGCACCTCCATGGATCTTGGACAGTGTTCATGTTTCTTGAGGATCATACCATTGCTCTGTGAGGATATTGGAGACTTGCTGGAGTGATAAAGGGTGAAGTTCACCTCCAGATTCAGACTCATAAATCAGACATCTGCATAGATGTCTATGAGCTGTGGACCTGCATCTGCCTGTAGACTGATCTCAACATATACGGCAGAGATAATTGCAAAGACTATAGGACAGAGTCATAATGTGAAAGTAAGAAATTGAAGCTCATACAGGGAATGTGCCTTTTGGCCACTACTTTGCAGTAATGTTTACATGAAGCTTCTCTATCTTTTCTAGATCATACAGTGTCCTTCTGCATTGCTGAAGCTTCATAAACAAGTTATTTTCAAGAAGAATGTGCAAGGACATAGTAATGGAGGTTAGCTGCAGCTATGAATTTTATGAACAGTTTGATGGAAATCACATTAAATGGCAACATCAACCCACAAATCAGCTTTGCAATGCTCTTACTCCAATCTGGTGTTGAGGGTGATTCACTGTGAATTTGCTTTTCATGGCCACCATTTCATGCACTGCCATTTATCAGCATACCAGCCACTTGTGCTGCAGGAAACTCTTGGCATTATGTTTTAGCAGTGTTAACAACTAACATTTTTACAATGCTGTTCATGTTAGCAAAGTCAGTACTGTAAATAACATCTCAAAGCCTTCAGTAATTGCCCTTTTTGTAATGTGCCCGTTCACTGTGCTATCACTGAAATCATAAAGCTGTCACATACTCACCACACGTTTTGTCTTAGAACCGTAGCACAATTTCTACTCAGACCAAAATGGGTCAAAATGCAGATAAAGGTGATCCACAAGCAGAGGAAGGGCTGGATGGTACAAGGAAGAGAAAGAGTCCCCTTATTCACAGGATGAAGAAAATTCTCTCTAGAGAATTAGTCTGAGAGAAGTATATTAGGAAAAGTAAAGATGTGGGCTCTTAGAATGCAAAATATTAGTTACATTAAAATACAGAGACTTGAGATTTTTTCCCTTATTTTGACATGGTAGTGGTATCCTTTGGTTCCTGCAGTCCATATGAATGTAGTCCTTTTTAGGTCATTGACTGTCCCTTAGATTGCAGTTCTCCCACGTGAAGTCTGGGTCTGAAATAGGGTTGGACCACGTTCCTGTTTCCCTGCAGCCATGCCAAAGTAATACATCATAGAATCATAGAATGGCCTAGGTTGGAAGGGACCTAAAGATCATCTAGTTCCAACCCTCCATGACTTAGTCGGGACACCTTCTACCACACCAGGTTGCTCAGCGCTGCACTCAGACTGGCTGACCTAAAGGAGGTGACTAAGTCCTCTAGAAGTGTGATTGTTTAGAAGGAAAGCATCAAAGAAAACAAACATTTAAACCACTCAATGTGGCATATATTTGTATGAATCTTTTCCCTACAGCTTGCTACACCCTTGTTCTGGAAAGGCACCAATATCTTAGACTCTTTCTATAGAATATGTTTCTTTCTTCCTCTTCCTCTGCTTAACCCTTCAGTCTGTTTCCTTCAGTCTCTATTCTGAGAAACATCCTATCCTTTGTTCTCAGGAGAATTTTAACTACTCATTAGCCTTTATATTTTCAAGTTCTGAACTTGGAAAAATAAATATACATCTCATTAGTAGACAGGATGTCATGTCCTTGAGGTTAATAATTTTTCCCATTATTTTTTGAAGACCTGGCATAAGTATTTGTTCTGGGAAGCCAAGTGTTCCTTCCTAATTAGTTTTCTATGCATCCCACAGTAATTTAAATCAATATACTTACAAAGAGAATTCCTGAACTCAAATATATAAAGCTTTCACTTGTAATACTCTTAAAAGTAGTCATGTTTTTTGTTCAATGCTATGAAGTGGTATCAAAATAAGTGCATTTCAGCAGAAAACCATAAGGCTTTTTTTTTATTCTTTGAAGGCAGCATTGTACCGTCTTCGGTGAAAAGGGAGTTGATGACCTTGCCACAGCCCATTGCTGTGGAAAAGGGCCCCTTTGCACTGTCAGTGGAAATATGTGTGTTTGGATCCAGAGGTCCCAGGTTTCATTCCCACTGTGGATAATTTATCCTTGCTTACAGTGGTATACCTTACTCCTTCCATACCTCAAAATGTATGTAGGGTGAATCTTTAAAGTTTCAAAGCAAACAAAACTAAAGAACATTAGTTTTTAAATCTTTAATTCTTATGAAAATCATAAAAAAATATCCACAGGAGATTTTTAGTGGAAGAGCAAAACTTGTATAATAAAAATAGCCCTGGAAAGAATCACATGCTTCACCAGTTCACATATAGCAGCATATTAAATGTTTAGGTTAGAAAAATTTCCAAGACATCTACTACTGCATCACTACAGGATGTCTGAGAGGTGTGTAGACTGTAAAATCTGTCTGAAACTCACCACATTAACTGAATGGAAAGACCAAGCCCATTAGTTGTAAAATAACAAAGAAAGAGAACAAAAAGTAGGAGGAAAATTTCTAAAATCCAGGAATTATTTAATCCCGGCAATTTGCATTCTGTATGTAATTTTTAGAAAGCCTGGGGCTGGTAGAAAGAGACTGCATGAAAAATAGTCATGCAGTTGTTTAATGAGTATTTTTGGCCAAAACGATATTCAGAAGAGTTATATTCCTATATTAAAATACTTTGAGCTTGATTAAGGTGCCTAAACATAAGAGTCTAGGCTTCATAAGAAGCCTTGGGTTATAGAAGACATCTATGGGCTCTGCAAATATGGCAGAAGAGTAGATAAAACCAGGAAACACTTCTCAACTGACTGTTGGAGGCTATGTAGGACAATTCAAATGACATATAATAGATATTAAGTTACATATAGGATTTTTATATAATATATACATATATATACACATATACATATACAGATACATACATAAGTCTATATATCTATGTATCTATATCTATCTCTCTCTCTCTCTCTATATATATCATACTAGGTATAACTAAAAAATGTAATTTAGTCCTTTATGTCCTGTTAGTAAAATAAGAGAAACAAAACCCCATACAGAATATTAAAGAAATATATATCTTTATAGACCTGCTTCTGATACAAGTGGAATGACTTCGACATATTTCAAAAGAAATTAAGCCAGCATCTAACATGATTGAATAAATAATAAGTAGCATGAATGGTTCACTAACCTTCTTGAGCCATGCACAATGTCCAGATAATAATTGGTTTTCTATGCTTCTCTCTTTAAAATTAAAAAAAAATTTGCCATGCTTTTATTTAGCTAATAAAACGTGCTTTTACCAGCATCATTTTCTTGTATGACTTTGATGCTGGATATTCAGAGCTTAGCCTTTTCTGTGATGTTGGTGAGCACTCCTGTGTTGGATGATGTGGCAGAAATTAGAATTGTTGACATTTTCGGTCTGTGTTTCGGCCAGCCATCTGGGCACAGTTTATATTATTTCCTACCTTGTTGCTAGTAACAAGAAGAGATACAGTAGAAACTTCGCCCTTGAAGACACAGCTGGCTGTAAACTAAAAGTGATTGGCCTCTTTTGTTTGGCTAGTTGC
>JAOXXN010000446.1:101309393-101322172 GCA_026770055.1 Myrmophylax atrothorax | reverse complement strand
ATGTTAGTCCAGCCTCTGGCATAGTTAGCTATTTAGGATGAGCCAGGCACCATTCCAAATAAGCAGTTGGCATAAGGAAAATTTGCAACTTAGAGCCCGGCAGAAATGAACAGAGCTGGGGTAGATCATAAGAAATGCTGAGTTTAGTCAGACTGGGGATCCATCTTGTACAGTATACTGTCTCTTTTATGTTTGTTCAACAAAGACAAGTTGACAAGGGACAAAAACTGATAAAAAGAAAGTAGCTATCACACCTTTCACAGAATGTGTGAGAGCTTGGGATAGGGAGAGAAGAGTATATATGGTTATGTCTCTGCTCCTTTAATGAAAAATCCACAGAGTATAATAAACCTCATTTCCATAAAATTAGCATATGGGTAAGGCTCTGTAGGATCTAAGAAAGGCACTTTGTTTGAACACATAGGGTATCAAAATTCTCATTTTAAATCTTTAATTAACTTTTCCCCCTCTTCATTATCCATCACTTATTTCAACTATTCATAGCCTCAATAAGCTTCCTCTGTTGGCTAAGAGATAAGACATTTAAGAAATGAAAAGTCAAAGTCTCTGTTGCTTTTATTTATATTGCATTTGAATTTGACCAGAATGCTTTGTGGTTGTTTTATCAAAGATTTGAGTGAACAGACTACTAAGGCTGACTTAGTTGTATGCGTCCTGGGGATGAAGAATATGAGTGTTCACATGTAGTTGCTGAATGAAAGCTATATAAACATGCATAGACTGAGATTTTTCTGTCATTCAATGCACACTAAGTTTCTATGGATGTTGTTTTTAGAACAGAGTCACATGAAATCTCTCAGTGTGTTCTATTAGCAGATGCAACCTTGGAATGAAATTAAGGAAATGTGGAAAGTGATTGCCATATAACTATTGGTGAATAGTAATGTCTTGAAAAAACCACCAATGTCTGTGTTAATTTTGGTAACTCGTGCACTTTCTTAGCAAGTAAATACTGCAATCTACACAATCAATTTTGTATACCCCCCCCCGCCCTTGTTAACAATATTATGTTGTCAATTTCCTTACTGGCTCCCCATCTATTACAATTTATGAGTCTGATTTACTTGCTGACAGTGTAGACATGAAAATCCTGAAGACCCCTTGCAGAACTAAACAAAATTGTAAATGTCACAGTCAGACAACCCCAAATGTCCTGGTTTCATAAAATCCTGAAAGATTACAGTAGTCAGATGGAGAAAATGCAAGTACAGCAGTTGACTTCAGGAAAGCTGTGAGCTATGAGTGTCAGAACAGCAAACTAAGATCTTGGATATGTTGTGAAAAGTATTTCCAGGAGAAACTGAGAAGTGCTAGTACCAGTGCAGCGTTCATCGTATGCTACAATGATGCAAATAAATTAAACAGGACCAAGACATGAGGCAATCAGTGATACATGATCATTCCTACTTTAAAATGCTAGTATAGCCATTGCATGTTTTTTGTTTAGGCCAATTAGCACTTTCCCAGGCAGTGCCTGAGCATGGCTCAGGGCATAATGTGGACTGGGAACAATTCTTAGGACAATGCTGAAAACCGGAGGAGTTCTTGCCTGTATAGAAGTGAGCCACACCACATCAACTAACATCCTTCACACACAGCTTGTTTACTGATATGGGTGTGGCCATCTCAGCGAGAGTAATTAATTCATTTAGATTAAATGCTTCTGATCATCAGAGTCAGGAAAGATGCTTTCAGAGACCCTCCAGTGAAGAGATACTGGGATGACCAATGAGTTTCAGAATTTATTTTACTAAAAAAGACTAAAGGAGCTTGGTTTGTTTAACTTTACAAGAAGTTTGCCTAAAAATGATGTACATCAGAGAAGTAAAAGATGTGTTTTCAGTGAAGAATAGTATTAGCATAAAAATAAATGAGGGACGGTGGCCGCAAACATAATTTCCACACAGGGTGAAAATTGTAAGAAGTTCTTTGCTTCTCTCTGCCAGAGTGAATGCTTATTTGAAGCAGATTTCCATTTGGAGTAGGGGACAGAAGGTAAATTGTGGTTTCAAAATGCTAAAATCAAGACTGAGATTACATTCTTGCATTGGTACTTGAAATAAATGTCTGGATTAAGCTACTGAATGATTCCTTCCAGTTTCCAGCTCCATGTTATTGGATATTAAAACAATTGGTCAGTCAATATGATTTTTTAAGGTTAAGTTTTGAGTTAAAATGTTGAATAATCTTCCACATTTAGAGTCACAAGAGTCAGTTTAATATCTGACTACGGTAAAATTCATAGCTCCTTGTAATGATTTTGGAAATGCAATTGCAACTTCTGTAAATATGATTTTTAAATTTTGCTTAACAAGAAATTCTTTCCTTGTTTTACCAACTGCTGAGAATTCAGTGTTCACCAAATCACATATACCAAGATGTTCACAACTGTCATTTTTTGTGCACAAATTAAAAATATCTTTCCAAAAATCTCTTCCCTTTCAGTTCTGATTTTTGACTTACATTTGATTTTGATCTACAATGCAGGAAAATACTGTAACAAGGAATTGCGCATTAATTAAATGGGATGAAAAGTAATTTTTAAAATAAAATCTTTACCATGACTTTCTCTATCCTTAAGTTTTCAAGCACTGTCCATGATCAGGAAGTCCAATAATCTATTGATTTTAAAATAAATAAAGGAGTTTCTTAGATAGTCACTTTACTTAGGATAAACACTACCGCACTGTAGGATGTGCAAGCAAATTGTTGTAGCATGCAGCCCACTTGTCTTGCAGTCATCTGAATTATGTATTGGTAGATCATATTTAGCCCTGGCGAATTTATTAGAACATGAATTTTCAGCTCAAGGTTAGAGATTCAAGAGACCCTCTTTGCCTTGGAGGAAACCTCAGTTGAATCTTTTTCTTACAGACCTGGTATTGGAATGGAATAAATAGCAAAGGAATAAATGAGCACAGTTTTAAATTTGGATGAATAATGTATAGTTCTAGTCACAATTACCAAACGTGCTTATTGTTAGAAAACAGACAGTGTAATAATCCCTTGTTTATGGAAAATTGGCACATGCAGAGTATAGCTTATGACATAATTTATAGAGTTTTCTATGTAGTCCTGGTAATTATTACTGAACTATTCATTATTGCTCTCATTTGGAATGTTAATGAATTTAAATCCAGCTTGTTGAAATGTAAAAAGAACCACAAAAAAATCTATTGCTTTTGGGCAATTCTGCGCTAGCTGAAGCCAGTGGAAATGTTTCCACTAATGTCAAGGAATACTAGATCTATCTGATCCATCTGAATGTGGCTTCATAGCTGTTTTTATGCCTGCTGTATTACTGTTTAACTCCATCATGTCTTTCGTAACTTATATGTGACATAGTCTATGTCTATGACATCCTTAGGCCTGCCTCATCCATAGGTAGTACTTGAAAGGAGGCTACAAGAAAGATGGAGAGGGACTTTTTACAGCAGCATGCAGTGACGGAACAGAGGAATGACCTCAAACTAAAGAGAGTAGGTTTATGAGGAAAAAAATAATTACTGTGAGAGTAGTGAGGCACTGGAATAGGTTGCCCAGAGAGGATGTGTATGTTCCATGCCTGGAAGTGTTCAAGGATAGGTTGGATGGGCCTCTGAGCAACCTGGTCTAGTGGAAGGTGTCCCTGTCCACCACAGGGAAGTTGGAACTAGATGATCTTTAAGGTCCCTTCCAACCCAGTCCATTCTGTGATTCTGTGATTATTATTATTAATTATTAATTATTATTTATTAATTATTAAAGCTTTAACAAAGCTTATAACATGTTGAAATATTTGATCACAGTCCAAAGGTCTTAGTCCAGATATGGCAGACAATATATCAATTTCCTAATCTACTCAAAATTTAAAAGTATTGGTGACATCTAGAGCACAGGGAAGTGTAGCTGGAGCATGAGAGTGAAGGCATGCTGTAGCCCCCTCACAGGGCTGGTGTATGGGCCTATATTTCTGTGGGCTTGGAAAATAGAGACTCCAGCAGCACAGTGAGAACTGATGGGTTTGTTTGTTTGTTTGATTTTGGGGTTGGTTTTTTTACTGCAGGAGTTAGGAAGCATAATGAGAAAGTTTTAACCAAGTGCCACAGGAGCTAAACAAAATATTGATGGCTGTAATACCCTGTTGTCATATCCTGCTTTGAATTTATTGCTGGAAAGAAAATATATTTTAAAACACAATTCATATTTTCAGCAAAAACCCTACAAAAATATTTTATGGCAAAAATCCCTCAATTTATTTAGCTTGCACAGAAGGCATTTAAGAGGCAACTTAATTACAAAGTACCTAATTACAAAGTGCCTCCACAAGCATAGGGTATCTGTTGGTAGGCAACTCTTTGCCCCTGCAGACATCGACAGTAAAACGTACTCTCAACAGTTGAAAATCAAAGGTAGAGCAATTTAGACTGAAAATAATGTGCATATTTTAAATCAAGAATCTGCTTAACTATCAGGGAAGCTTGCCAATGGACATGTAGATTTTTTCTTTCTTCATGTTGTCAAGTAAGATGGCACATGTCCAAACACACATGCTAATTCAAATTGCATATAGCTGGCACTGAACATGGAAATTACTGAATGAGGTTTTATGGCTTGTTTTACTCAGAATGGCAGATCCTGTTGTGCTTTTTGCCCTTAACTCTAATACTCTGAGAATAAGCTTTTTTCATAATATGGCTGATAACATTAGTCATATTCACATCATTTGTCATAACTATTGTCATACTTTTATAGCTTCATAATAACAGAGTTTCAGTTGCCAAACAGATAAAAAAAAAAAAGGTAAGTAGCAAGAATTCTCTTCCCTTCTCATTTTCTTGGTTACATTTGGCTCAGCACTAAAATATTCATATATTTTCCAGTGCAATGAAAAACATGGCTGTCAGTCTCTGAACATCTGTTCGGAGCAGTTTATTTTTATATTCTCTCTGCACCATGGGAAGTGTGTTCAGTGTCTTAGTTTGTTAAGTATTTTTTTTTATTGGAAAGAGGGAGGGAGTTTCTTAGTGTTTTGATTCTCTCTTAGCATTCCTGTTGCTTGACTTTGGTGAAATTAATAGTTTGAGATTTCTGTTGCACATGCTGAATGAAGCAGTTAGGTTCATAAAGTTCTAAGTTTTGGCCCTAAATTTCACCATCTTGGATTGACTATGACACAGAATTGCCTGTATGATAAATGGCAACCGGTATGAGTGGGATACCTGAGATCAGATGGGATATATTACATCAAAACAACTGTGCAGAAAAGGATCTGTGGGCAAGAAGTCAAATGTATGTCAGAGGTAAGTGTTGTAGAACTTAAGACTGACAGTGTATGGGCTTCACTAGACAGAGAAAAGCTAGACAGTCCAGAGAGGTGATTATTCTCTACTGTCTACTCAGCATTCATAAAGTTGATCCTGAATTACTCTGTCTAGTTTGGGACTGCCTGTTATAAAAAGATGCTGGAGGAGCAAGAGGCTGAGCTGGCTGAGTTTGACCTACATAGGGAAGACTGTGGGGATAAACGTAACTGTTGTGTTTAGCTAAACTAACTGGGTGGCTACAGAGAAGGTGTAGTCAAGTTTCTCAGAGGTTTACACAATGAAAGGATGAGACTCAATACTTAAAAACTGCAAAAAAGAGAAGTATTCTCTAGTGATAAGAAAAAAAATCACCACGAAGGTGGTCAAAGATTCAGCTAGGTGGCACAGAAGGGTTTTGGAATCTCTGTCCTTGGAGAGACATGAAATTTGACTGGACAAGGGCTAAGCAACAGACCTAACTTTGAACTTGGATAAGCTTTGACCTGAAGTTGTATTAGATGACCTTCCCAAGTTTCTTCCATGTTAAACCATTCCACAAATCTAAACAAAATAGTGTCCAAAGATGATCATAAGGCTTTTATATCACAACTTTACAGGGTTGGAGCATGTACAGAAGCAGCTTGGTCTTGCCCATAAAATGACATTTAGATACAGTTATGGGCAAGGGGTAGGGAATCCATTATATTGGAGCAAACTGGTAACAAGTTATGAAATTTGGTTTTCATAATAAAATTTTATGAAGACTTTTTCATTCCTGACCTTCAGGTATGTCATATCCTAAAGAAAGGAATCAAGACCTTGAACTTCTGTAGGTAGTCTACAGAAAGGTAAGAAAAAGCCTGAGGGACATATCTGGTATGCTTCTAGTGGACTGCACTGTTCAAATGAGACTCAACATTCTTTAGTAGCTGAATTTCTGTAAGTACTGAAACAGTCTGACCATTTATATTGAACGCTGAATCACTGCAGTCTAAATGAGAAATGACAAAAGCATGAATAACCGAGGCCAGGTCACTGCCTTCCAGGAAATACTCTTTTAGCCAGCTGGAAAGAAAGCTTTACTGATGGTTGCTGTTGTGTAAGCCCTGAGAATCAGTGAGTAATCGGATGTGCTTGCAAAGATTTAAGACAGAGTGAACCATCAGATCAAGTATTTTGAACTGCTACTGGCAGTTTTCCTCATATAATTCTTGTTGAGTATTTTTTGGTTTGGTTTAGTTTGGCTTTATTTTTTTTAGAATGACATAATATATTCAACTGAAAATATTATGAAAAGTATTTAAAAAATCCATGACAATGGTCAGCTTGCTCCTGTAGTAAACCATACTCATTGTTATCATCTACTCTTCATCTTCAAATTTCAATTTGCCTAACTTTAACTTTGCAATACAGATTCCTTTATACCTTTCTTCATTAAGGAGCCTGATAACATTCTGTGTCTTCTTCTGAAAGTGCTTTCTCAAGTTTTCCTCAACCTTCTTTCTTTAAGTATTTCAATAGGTGACTATTTCTACAGTTCTTGAACAATATCATAGCTTTTTTCCAACACTTTTCAACTTAAAAAATCCTCTGGTTATGAATATGAGATCACTTAATCTACTAATTGTATCCTACTACCAGTTTTATTCCACACACTCATGTGTTTGCAGAATTTGAATATCTCCCTCACAGGAATAAAGTGTTTGTCATCTCATTTTTTTCCCAGCCATGAATCATGTTATCCATTTACGGTAACTTTTTACTGGGAATTTGCACTGGATTGTTAATCTCAAATATTTTCTGTGTCACTGGTTACAGGTTAGAGGCCCTCATTCTCTAAGTGCTGACTTCTTTTTCCTGTTGTTTGGTAGCATTGACTTTTATTTAAAAAAGGAAATAAATAAATTATGAGGGCAGTTCATATTCAGTTAGTTCTCATTTACTGCCACTCCATAAAATATATGGAAATTCTCAAGGTGTTTTTATAACTACTTCACAATGACTTTGAGACCTTTATTGAAGAGGCTTATTAGTGTCCTCCACACTCCGTATCCACGTGGAGTGTCAGTGAAAATAAATGCCTTTAGTGATATTGCTTACTGGAAACAGTCTGCTGACGCTTGTCTACAATTAATATTAAATGGATGAAATGTTAATTAATTTAGCAGGTGTTACTGTTGTTGTTTTGCATGATGTTAATATTTTGATTGAATGACACACAGTCCAAAATGGTTACAAAATCTAAGGGAGCACTAATATGGTGTGATGGAGTGAGGACCTCCTTAATTCAGCACTGAACAAGTTGGTTTCAGAAAAAAATGCAGTACCTTGGATAGTTAGTCCTTCTGAGAGGGAAGCTGATCCACATGGATGTGGAGTTGTAGAAATACATCTATGAAACTCTGGTAGTTGAGTGCATTCAGCTGACTGGGAATTAGGGATATGTAAGCATATAGTATCTGCACAGGATTTTATCAACCAAAATTTTAATACTCTAAGAGTCAGATAAATTGGAAAGAGCTATTTTTTTTCCATAGGGTCAGTTTAGTTGATTAATCCTTAGCCAGATTTTCTGGGGTTTCTGCTGAGGCTGAAGGCCAACTAACTAGTGGTATCATTCTTTCTTAGTGTTTCTATTGACATTGTCTTAGCTATTTTGAGGCTTCCTGGCGTTTTCTGAATGTATGAATCTCTCTCTCTCTCTCTCTCTGCAATCTTTATTATAAATGAATATCAATGACCCACAAATTTCCTTAACCAGCATTTATGTGACCCTCTGATGTAAATTTTCTAGGCCTCCTGACTCAGAAATATTTATCCCAAATGGATGTTGTCTAACTTCTTCCTAAGGCTTATTAATAGCCTAGAAATTGCTTCCCTGTCCTCATATGGTATGAATGCAGCACTCTTCTTCTTTCCAAATATAGAGAGACAGCGTTTATTAAAAACTTCTTTCCACATCATCATTGACAAGTTTAAAATCTTCATTTGGTATTGGACCTGTATATAATTTATTTTGTTTCCAATGAACTTTTTTTTTCCAAATGTCTTTAGCTCTGCTACTCTGTATATTCCACTGTTGCCCTAAACTACTTTCAGCAAATCATATCTCATATTTTATTAACTACTTCACCTTTTTCACAGATTTTCCTTAACATTTTGTGCTCTTATCCTTGCCAGTGAATGAAGGCAAGATTCTAGCTAAGGTCATTTCCACTCTTAACAGTGGCACAGGGAGACTCCAGTCCTTTTTCTTTATTTTTTTTTCCTGCCAGCATTTTTCCTTCTAATCAGGATTTTCATTAGTTTCTTCAGATTTTTAATATAAATTAGGTTGGATTATTAAGCATTCTCTTTATATATCAATGTTTGGGGCAGTGTTTGCTCTTACTGGATGTGAGGTCATGATTCCCACTTTCTAGGCAACCGCTGATTTCCAATGCCATGGTTATTCAGCTTTATCTGGCATAATGAAGTCCAAATTAACTTACCTTTTCCTGCTGTAATTCCTTGTGTATTATGAAATCATCATCCACATTTCTAGGGATTCTTTAGACATTCCACTTCCAGCTATATGAGATCACCAGTCTGCATTTCTCAAATTCAAGTTCCTGTAACAGCATGATTTCTCTACTTGCACATAATCAGCGGATAGTTAGGAAGAAACACATTCCCATAATTAAGAGGACAGTTACAGGCAGTATCAGCTTCTCTTTGTAATATGTTAAGTAAAACATTGATCTATATGCCTGCATGATCCTTGGGTTTTTAATCATCAATAAAACTTAAACAGATAACACAACTTTTAATGGAGAGTTTTCCTTCTATGATTCCATCAGCCATTCTACCATTATAAAACAAATTGTAGGAGTTTTCATGTGCCAATTATTTGATGCATCTCAACAAATTGTGACAATGCTAGTTATATCAAATTTCTTTTTCATCATCAAGTGATTTAATCTTCTTATTGTATACCCATTCTTACACAGAATCTATAATAACAACTTCCAAACACAGTTGTCAGATACATATTTGTTTCCATATATGCTGCACAGTGCTGAAAATTAAGCATCTGGTTCACATCCTTTGCTCTCCAATGTGGCCATCCTGCTTGCCCTAGTGTTAAAAACATCTGAAAACAGATAATGCAAGGAATTTCCTTATCATCTACATCTTAAATCATATTTAGAGTCAAATGTAAATATGAAATTCTTGTATTTTTCCTGCTGCCAAGGTCAGGACTTTGCTTTCAAAATCAGAATCCATTGCATGTACCTGGATTTCCCCTGTTTCCTTTCCGAGTGCTTCACTCTATTTCAAAACAGAGGGTTGTTGTTGTTTTTTTGTTTTGTTTTTGTTTTTTTTCATTGATGGCTGAGCATTCATACTTCTCTTCAGTGAATTTTCACTTTTATTGGAGCAACTTAGCAATAAACTTGTGACTGTGCAAATAGTCTTGAAAGCCACTATTGTGATTTTAGCCTATACATATGGCATCAGACTCTACTTGTCGCTGAATCCTGCTGTGAAACATTGTGAATCTACACTTCTACATTTCTCAGTGGGAATCAAGGATGTGAGCACTTCAGCAGATGTTCTTTTAGGACTTCTGATAGGAAGAACTGCTCACATGGGCTGGGATGCTCATATGCTGTTGACTCCTGCATCCCATCAAAACCAGTGAAATACTTGGTTGATTTCAGGAGGAGTGTGTTGAACAGTATGGAAGATCTTAGTCAGAGGTCAACTCAAATTACCAACATGACTTTCTTGAAATAATATAGTCTGTGCTACCTTGAATGAGACAAAAGTAAACTTGCAGCATATTTGTTGCTACTAATGGCACAGAGTTCTAAAGGTATTATCTGAAATGAAGACCCCAAACCAGTGTTAACACTCAGAGAAGGTAACTTACCCCAGATAGTAATAATTTATTAAAAAGGAGACAAGGAAATCAATGGTTATGCTGCCTTAGAGCACAGAAGATGGCACTGCAGACTAGATGCTTAAAATGTTCTATTTTTTCTACCTTATAGTAATCACTGCTGTCATAAATGCACAAGAACCTCCTATTATTTCTCATGTCTAAGCCTCTGTTCACACAGAAGTGAATGCCACTATTCTGTACTTTTAGTATATGAAGACCTGAAAAGTAGGACCAGCAATTACAAAATCTGGAGAAGATTTGGCATGGCTGTTTTTACTGCTTGTTGAAACTGAACAGCTATAATACTTATAAGATAGTAGCTCATTTAAATAAATTTTATACAAATGCTCTGGTGATGTGCAGTAATATTTTTTGACTGTCCATATCAATCTGGAAATGACTCCAGTTTATTTTAGCTAGATGATTTTCTCTACAGAAGAATGATTAAAAAATTCTTTAGAAATTATAGTGTGCTTCAGCAGTATTATTGATAAATATTAATCTAGAATAGGTTGCTATTGAACCATAGAATGAAAGCTGATTCTTTAATAGGATATTAAAAGTTAACTTCCAGAGGGTGTGGAGGAAAATTTTACACAATCACCAAATGGAGAAATTATGAAATCACCACAAAGAACCTGTATAAAGATAGACGTAGTGTGTTCATGGGAAATGGTTTGATTAAAACAAGCTCTGAAGTTCAATGACTATAAGATTTAAATCCTGTCTTTTCTGCTGGCTACTTGATGAAAAGAGTCCTTGAATTGAATACTGATGGTGATAGGGAGCACTGTTAAAAATATAAATCCACATTCTGTGAGAAGTGAGTGTATAAATGTGTATAGTACAAAGAAAGGGAAGGTTGAGAAGTGTGAGTATTGAATCTTCTTGTCTTGTTGCCCTGAACTGGTTTTCCTCTCATATAAAATCTCTTAAACTCTCAGCTTACTGTGGTGAAACTGAAAAGTTTCACCATGATCATGGTGGAAAACCAATGATGGACAATTACAGAGAAAGGAGTAATTATTTTTTATGCATTCCAATCTTCTGTAAATGTTTTAATATAGACCATTGCAAAGATGGCAGGAATTGGTCAGTGACATCAGCCCCTTGTAGTCTTCCTCTCCATCAGCACTGCTTTTGCCACTCTGACAGAGAAGAAAACACATTTTTATCCTCTCTAAGTGAGGGAGAGAGTTTTCATGCTCCACCCACAGCACCTGCATGCGCTATTACCCCTGACACTCACCACTGTGCCACCCTCCAGCCTGTGTGGGCAGCTCCCACAGCCTCTGGTTCCCCACTGTTTGTGCCAGTTCTTTGACATGGCCACACTGAATTCAATGTTCATCAATGTGGGTAGTAGTCACACCACTTGAATTTCACCTCCTTTTCGTGATTCATTAATGGTTTTTTTTGTCTGAAGATCAAGGGTCTCACTTTCTCAGCTGAAAGAAGGATGCCACAAACATCTCTAGGTAACGGAAAGCAGATCTGCTCTCAAAATTGTCTCTTGAAGGGTGAGGTGAAGAGGTTGAGCAGCTAAACAGTGATCTGAAACATTTCCAAAGCAACAATAAAACCCAAGAGAAATCATATGCACAAAAGTTGTGCAAGTACTTGACACCCCCCTTTTTCCATTATTGAAAGTCTGCTCATTTTCTACATGAGATGGTGTATTTATTGCTAACTATCTGTCAGACTGCAGTATAAAAATATCAGCCATAATTACATTCATGCTACCAGCCTTGACATTAAAGTTAATCTGAAAAACACTCATTTTCCTATACTACCTTATGTAACCAGAACTCAGATGCTGTGATGGTTCACTGTCAGGTATTGTTCTACTGTGTTTCAGTGTGGAGTGTTACTTGACAGCTGTGAAAATGTTGGCTTGCCCTTTGTCTTACAAAGGGAAGTATTAGAAGAGCCTGACATTTGTCAAATGAAACTCTTATTGGTATGACCTATTTTTAGGTACCCTTTGAAACCTTATGATAAGTACCTGAAAACTAATGATCCTTCTGTTTCAGGAGAGAACATTCAGAAATGGCTTATTAGAAAAGACAGACGCAGGGCTGGAGAGATTCTGGCCATGTGTTGTAATAAGTTGCAAACCTTAAGGTTCTATGAAATGGTTCCATTTTTAGTAATGATTTTAGGAAACAAAAAAAGATGCTGTGATGTAGATTGTAGACAGAGAACTGTGTGAATGGGAAGAATCTTGCCCCCAATGCAGTTTAGGTAAGCTTCTTGCTGAATTTAAATTTACCTGCAATAGAAATAATTCAGTATTTTAAATACACATCTACTTGCCTGTAGATAGACAATGCCTAGATTTTGGGAACCTTAAGATTAGGCAGACACTTAGAAGAGTGTTTCCCAGAACACCTATGGAGGGGAGGTTCATGCAAATTACCATAGCAGTACTATTATAAGCATATTATGAAGATATATATAGAATATAGTTAAGCAAGTGTCATTCTGGGAAATAAGTAGGGCTGGATGTACAGTATTGTCCTTTTCTGTTACCTGCAATCATGGCG
>JAOXXN010000446.1:101282280-101296143 GCA_026770055.1 Myrmophylax atrothorax | reverse complement strand
GGGGAGGGGGAGGAGGGGAAGCCTGCAAAGCAGCAGTTAGAAAAGATGAGTGAGAATGTGTGAGAAGAATAAATCTGCAGATACCAAGGTCAGTGCAGGAGGAGGAGGTGTTCCAGGTGCTGGAGCAGGGATTCCCCTGCAGACCATGGTGCAGACCATGGTGAGTCAGGCTGTGCCCCTTCAGCCCATAGAAGTCCATGGTGAAGCAGGGATTCTACCTGCAGCCTGTGAAGGACTGTGCAAGTGTGTGGGAAGCTCATGCTGAAGCAGGCTCTGGGCAGGACCTGTGGCCTAGAGCTCATGCTGGAGCAGGTTTGCTGGCAGGACTTGCGAACCTGTGCGGGACCCACACTGGAGCAGGAGAAGAGTGTGACGAATCCTGCCCCTTAGGAGGACGGGCAGAGATCACATGTGGTGATGGGACTGCAGCCCCTGTTTCCCATTCCCCTGCACCACTTGCGGGAAGGAGGTAGAGCAAATTGGAAGTTAAGTCCTTATCTTGACCCATGAGCCTTTCATTATATTTTCTCTCTCCTGCCCAGCCGAGGAGGCCAGTGATGGGGGGCTTTGGTGAGCACCTGGTGTCCAGTCAGGGGCAACCCATCAGAAGGACATCAAAGGATATCTCTTTATCATAAAGCTTTTTAAAATGTGATGGAGCCAAATGAGAAAACTTTCTGTTAATTTCCAGCAAAATGTGAGGACCAGCCAGGGACCCTGTTTTCAGGGCTGTGTACTTATGCCACCCAGAAGGAATCAGATGTGGTAGTAACAGAAAACAAAGCAAAGCAGGTGGTGGAAATCCCAACCAATGTCTCCCAGGAGCTCCTTGAGAAGGAAGTCCCCAAGAAAATAAGCACATTGTGTTCCTCAGACATTTTCCATGTTGTCTTGGCTTTGCTCTGACAGTGAAAGTCATTCTTGACAAATAAATTAGAAGTGTGTGGGCAAAACAATCCTCCATTTCTGAATCTAACTTGAAACATGTGGGGTACTTACTGCTCTTGGTTCATGTCCCACTTCAACATAAATGTGGAAAGACAGCTAGAAAGAAGAAGTCGATAAGCAAGAGGATAGGAAAGAGACTTGGACAAATGGGAAAGTCTAATTAAAAATAAAGGAATGCAGTATAAAATGGTATGTTATCTACAGGCCACCCATTTGTGCCAGCCAATTTTTAATGAACAACACATGCTTCCCTTTAGCAAGTAGGAAAACATGTCTTATTTTTAATTGAATTATACTCAGAAGATGTAAGAAAAAAGAGGAGAGAGGAGGGGGAGGAACATGTCTTTAGGTTACAGGGGAAATATGTTCAGAAATGGAGCTTTGCATACTCCACACACACACTGAAGCAGACTAAGATATTTGGAAAACTTAAAATGCTACTGCATTCTCACATCTGTATCATAAACAGTTACTAAACACCTTACTGCCCCTAATATTACACTGTCATAGGCAACTGCCTGTGTTCTCTGTATGAAAATATTAGCTCTGGTTACACATGCATCTGTTACTCTGGGTTGGATCTGGGCTGTAAAAAAAGGCATGTGGCAATACACACTTGTGGATTAAGGCTTTGCAAACCCATTAAGACAATCCCAGTGGCCCAATGGTATGGAGTAACAGTCACCCCTTATAATTGCTGGAAATGAGAACTGTTGACTTTTAAATAGTTTTAAATTAAATATTGCTTATTTGGACTGCACTTGCTTCTGTGTTATGTCTTAGTGAACAGGTTCTAAACACAAATTTTACCTTGAAGACTTGTATTTGATGTACATCTCATTCCTGTTAGAAGCAATTTTCCCCATCTTATTTCATGTGTCTTTTTTTCATCATTACCATTGCTCCTGGTTAAACAGTTTTTAAAAAATCCCATCCCCTTCAAAATTTCAAAGTCAATATAAAAGCTTCAAAATGTTATTTCAAAATCTCACAAGGAAATCAGTTTTTTCCTGTGGTAAAACTGTAAGGCAGAAATGCCATCATAATTGAAGAGTTCTTTTTCATTCTACGTTATTTTTTGTTAATGACTTTGTAGAGGTCAGTATTTTCCAGTAGGAGAATAAAGAAACAGATGACTGTACCCTATCATTTGAATCAGTTGGCAGGCATGTGTGGAAAATAACCTAGGGATAAACAGAAGTATATGGAATAAGTTAAAATTTCAAGTAGTTCAGAAGCTTTGTGAAAATTATTTTACTGTGACAAATATCACATTGGTATTGCAGTTGGAAAAAGGAGATTAGCTGGTTGAAAACGATTAACCAAATAGAAAGAGTCAATGGAAAAAAAGGTAGGCGCTCCAGCAGAGTAGGATGAGGGCCAGAGAGCAATATGTGACTGTGGCCAGAATGAGTATCCTGAGGGAGAGACAGCAAGGAGCCAGCTGGCGTGGGGAGAGGAGTACCCAGCAGAGACTGAACAGTGCAACCACAGCTTTACCTTCAAAGTTTTTCTCTGTGCTGTTGTACCATTGCTCTAGTCAAACACTTCATCATGACCCATGTGTTAATAGTAAATGTGACTTTTCTTTATTTGCCTCTTTTTTATAAGTTAAAAAAGAGATTTTTTTTTATTAGCTGCATTTATTTATGAGGTGTGAGCTTTCTTAATGGACAGAGTGGGAGGCAGGGGACTATTCCAACATTCAGCCAATACAGAACCTGCTACCTCACAGTAATAGTAATTGTTTTTAAGAATAAACAGACTCTAAGAGCAGTTTTTAGTTGTATTGTAACATAATAGCTGTATAAATCATGTAGAAACTGAAATGGCAAAACTTATCTCCTTGCTATATAAACAACTTTAATTTCTTTTTTGGTTTCATGCCATATATTGTTTACAATCAGTAACCTACTCATTTTTGCACATTTAGGAAACCTATGACAGATATAGTCACATTACTTTACAAGAGTGCAATAGATATATCAAATATATGACAGAATATATGAAATGTATTTTTTTCACCTGGAAAGGATTTTAAAATAGATTTTTAATTTAATTTCTTTAAATTAAAAAATAAATTGGCTCTTGTGAGCATATTTCACTTTACAGAGTGTCCCTAATTCTACTTTTACTTATTTCTAAGTGGTCAACAATTTAATATGTAGTGATTGATTTAATTTATATTGATGGTAATTGAATTTTCAGAAAGCACTGCAAATATGTATATAAATATTTTTTTTCCTAAATGTGTATGTGATTCCCTTTTTAAGATTGGAATTTTAATTATGGTAGACCAATAATCGTCATGTGAAAGTTCAATCATTATGGTATGGTGAAGCTTAACTTTCAGAGATATAAACATCATATTTCTGAACGGAACAAGTGTCTGAAGAGAATAAAAGGTCATCTTAATCTTTTGACACTGTAGTGAAAATTGCTGTGCTGCTGGTGAAAACTCCAGCTCTGACTACAACTGCCAATGGGCATTTTCCTTGCCTTTGCATTATCTGTGCTCTTTCGGTGATTCTTGCTTTTTTTACTTGCTATAAATTTAGAAGTCCAAATTTACCTCTACTACTGCTCTAAATCAAGTCAAGATCAAAACTCCTATTGTTTTCTATAGTTCAAAAATTTCTTAGAGCTTTATTGTGCAACTATCTGATTTCAGCTTGCAGAGGTTTATGTGAATCACTTTAACAGGCTTGAGTGGGTTTACAGCCCATCATTTTGATTTGAATAAACCTTAAAGCCCAATGGGAATTTCATCTCAAATCTTAAGGCCTGAATCAAGACTATGCATAATCCATTGTAAACTATATGTCAGCCTACTTTCCCTGCAAACTTCTCGCATTGTGAAGGGATTTGGAAAGCTCAGCAAACCTTGAGGAGAATCTAGTTTCTTGGCTTATGACCAAACCACAAACCTTAGAAATTGATTTTCTTTTCCTTGCAAAGGTTTTACAGAGTTCTTATTGCCCTGCAGTTGTGTTCAAGGCATTTCTTTGCTTTTCTGTGCATGTCTCCTGTGCTACTTATGAAGTGAGAAAAACCCTTCCTGCAGTTCGCAGAAAGCTACCTCCTTCACCCTTAGATATTTTCCCCAGACCAGTCTCCATAAAAAAGAACAAACTGCGAGGATAGATTTTTAAATGTATAATGTGTATAATCTCAGTATAAAGTTGTTTTCTTTTGATTTTTAAATCTTACCTTTTCTCTTCATATGACTCTTCTTCTGACGACTTCAAATGCCTTCAAGGTAGGCTATATCTTTGTGTTCACATAGTCCAAAACACAGCCGGACCATGATCCTGTGTGGGGCCTCTAGGCACCTCTGAAATGTAAATAAATAGTAGTAATACTACAACTACTAATAGTAGCCTCTTGTATAATTTATGTGAGTTATAGCACACAATATAGGAGTAAACCTTTCGTGAACTAAGTTTCTTGGTGCTAGACAAGTTTTTGTTGGTCAGGAGTCCTGCTCTGACTCCAAAAATTCACAATTGTGGGAGCAATTCCTCATGCCAGCCACCCCTCTCTGGGGCTGTAATTTCTCCTCTTTGAACCTTATAAATCCATTGACCCTGCAACTTGGCACTTTGTATCAGAATAAATGACCCACCTGCTAATGAAGTTATTGAAACAAAGCATACATTTTGCTGATATTGCACCATGTTTTTCCAAATGCTGACTTAGAAATCTTTAGGAAAAGTCATCTGCTTAAAAAAAAAAAAATAGTTTTCTAAACTAATTCCTTGGCTTTATTTAAACATTTAAAAAATATGTTGAAATGCTGTATGAAATAGTGCCAAAAAGTGAATAATAGTGGATATTATTTTTAAATGTTCGTCTGTTACTACATCTCTCAAAACTTAAAATTTATGTTTCATGAGAGTTTTTTCAGGGATGAAGGCATTATATTTTAAAAAGAAATTAATGACCTTCAGTAAAAGTGGAGATGGCTGGCAACTCTGCTTTGTATGTAGTAATAAAAATGGTTTATTGAGCTAACAGTTAAATGCAGGAGCCAAATTATGCTCAGGCTCAACTTCATATCTTGTGTGACTCTGGGGGCATCATTTGCTGACCTGGATTCCTCCCCTTTTCCAATCCCACTTCTTTTCTTCCTGAAAGCAAAGCTTAGATGAAGTAAAGTAAATAGCTTTTCTATCATTTAGCTGTATTTGTTTTCCATTGGCTCCTTTAAAACAGCACCACTAATGTCCCCAGAGCTTCCAAACCCATTTATTTTCTATCTACTACCTGCCTACTCAAAGCAGAAGCTAATTCACCCCAGAAGGTTTAACTCCCATCAGTGCAGTATCAGGGGCATATCAGTGCCACTGTGTGTAGGTGAGGATCAATAGCCTCAGGAATTATAGGAAGGACATGACTTGAGGAAAACAGAGTTTAGAGGCTGATCGTGAAGAAATCTGAGGGACCTGGTATCTGGATTTGGTAGAGGAAATTGTTTTGTAATAAAAAGGACTATTCCACAAGGAAAAAGAGAGACTCAAGCTTATTACAAAAATTGAGCTGCAGTTTAGTAGTTTTCTCTTTTGACTTACAGCACTATTAAGAAGTAGATTGCATAGTCAGGCTTGAGAAGGATTTCCATGGCTCTGAAGGACTGAAATCCTAATTTTCAAAGCATGCCTTAACATGAAGTTTTTCTTCCTCAGCTTCTTTCATGGAAACAATGCATGTGTACAGGTACTTCACTTTATGGACTCTAGGCTGAACGCTCAATGCCAAAGGTGACGGGAGCTACTCAGAAAGATCCAAATCCATATAGGTAATTCATAAAAGTGTAAAACCATCCCCAAAGGAAAAATTATGTGAAACACTTACTATAATTGTGAGTGCTTATGTAAGAGTATAATTCTTGTCTGGAATTCTTGTGTTATGATCCCTGATGAAACTTTTTTGGCAGAGTTTTGAGATACAGTTTATATTTCCGCAGTCTCAAATGCAATTCGTAACCTTTAGCAGTTCTCCTACACTTATTGCTGGAGAATCCTCATTAACACTGTCTCTATGCTTTTGTTATATTAATTTAAAAAGACAAGTGATAATCTGATCTTATATGTCAGTAATTATTACTTATTATGAAAGTATAGATTTTATATATATTAAAGCATTTATGCACTGAGAAAAATAAACTGTCTGTTAGAGATACAAAGGAGGATAATCCAGGATGCTACTTTCGTCTGAACTGTTACTTACACAAGAAACTAAATATCTGCAACAGACACAGGGTATTCCAACAGTCAAACCACGCTGCCTGTATAGAGGATGGCAAATTCCATTGTTTCTGAAAATCATGGATTTAGAAAAGGTTTTCCTCCAAAATTTTCAAAATCAAGCATGACCCTTGAAATTGGTGAGCACAAGAGCAAGGTGCATGCCAGTTGGGCAACTAAGAAGCAGAATTCTCTGCATTTTTTTCGTGTCTTTAGCTGTATGGATATAATTTGTCCTAGACTCCCTCTTCAGCTGTGAAGATTTCATAGAGGAAGGCAGAAAAAATAACAGTCTCTTCAGTGCAAGTGAGGCAATGATATGCTCACAGAAGAATGATTTCTGACAGCCTAAGGTGACTCTTTGAGGCTCAAAAGGTGACATTTGCCCATACTATGAATGCTAGGTACATCAGTAAACCCATTCTCTCCAAGGTCAAGGAAAAAGGGAAAAATAGGCATCTGTATATACTGTTGGAGGTGAGACAGATGGGCTATCCCAGTCATCTAGCTCGATCCAAATGTACCTCACTTGAGATCCAGTTCATAGCCATTGTTACACCATCATGAAAAAGACTGAACAATCTTTGAAACTGTGAGAGGTATTTTCCTCCACACACTGTTACCCAATCAACATCTCAGCTTCTCTTCTGCTGAGCACCTGTGTTCTATAAACCTTACAGCCACCTGTCCAGCGAAATTCTACCAAAATGCCCATATTGACATGACATGCTGAGAGAGGAGGGGCTGTTCATCCTGGAGAAGAGAAGGCTTCAGGGAGACCTTACAACATCATCCAGTACCTAAAGGGGGCCTACAAGGAGGCTGCAGAGGGACTTTTTACAAGGACCTGTAGTGATAGGAAAAAAATGAATGGCTTTAAGCTGAAAAAGGATTGAGTTAGATTGGCTATTAGGAATAAATTCTTTACTGTGAGGGTTGTGAGGCACTAGAACAAGTTGCCCAGAGAACTTGTGGATACCCCATCCCTGGAAGTGTTCAAGATCAGACTGGATGGGGCTCTGAGCAACCTGGTCTAGTGTAAGGTGTCCCTTCCCATAGCAGGGATGTATTGGAAGTATATGATCTGTAAGGTCCCTAACAACCCAGGCAATTCCATGATTATATGATTCTATGATGTTCTATGATATTATATTCTTACCATGTGGACACTAGCATGTGTTTATTCCACCTAATTTTAGACATTTAAGTGAAGCATCTCAGTTAGGAAAATAAATACCTCAGTGTCAAAGCAAAGGTGTACGTTCTTTTCATGTGGCCACCTATCTATATATTTCACAAGCTGTTTAAGTACCACAGAATTAGAATAATTATTAAATGTAGAAGGATTGAATTCAGATCAAAAACTGGACAGTGACAATAATGAGAAAGTCAGTAATGGTATGCTAGGGTGTAAATTCACTTCCATCTGTATGATCTTCCTCTTCTTACATTTAAATTATTTCTCTATCAAAAGACAGCTTTATGCTCACACTCTGTATGTGCCAGTCTCCTTGTCTGTGCTCTCTCATTCTCAGTTCCTCAATAAATTGTGAATCTCTCACCCAGTTTCTATATCTGACAAAAGGATGAGATCTCAAACATTATTCAGTTCTCATGCAACATTTTTAATGAAAGTAGGTGGGCAGACAGAAAAAAGAGATGCAGGAACTTTTTTTCAGCTAAAAGACAAGTTATAACATGAACTTACAACTTGTTTGGTACTAGACAATGCATTCATGCAAAAAATTTTATAAATTATAAGCTTTGTAAAACTTCAGATGGATCTCAACTGTTCATACACATTACAGTCTAGCAATCATGAGTAAATGGGCTGAAATTAGTTAATAACTCAATATTTTTAAAAAATAGACCCCATGGAACTTTTGTAACTACATATCATTTTATGACTATAATCTTTGTGCAATTTTAGTATACTTATCCTGATGGAGATAATGCGAAAGTATTTTTCTAAATTTTGTCAAAATTGGCACAAATCCCCTTAAAAGTTCAGTGGGAAGGGGAATTGTCTATGTGACTGAAAAGAGGAGGATCAGGAAATTTTTTAATGACATTTCATTCACCAAGCAGAAAGTGTTAGCAAGGTGTTTGGCTATGAATTTTTTCCATGAATGTTTCACAAACCACCCACTTGTGCACACACATAGATCTCACCCCTTACATCTGGATTCCCCTTAATCAATAACTGAATAGCTTTTTGGTAAGTTTTTAATTTTTTTGATCTTTAATTCTTACCAGTAAAAGCAATACTTCTCCATTGAAAAAAAAATCTTATAAATGTTTTCACAGGACAAAGTGTTGTTCATATGAAAACTGTATTCAAGCTTAAGCAAACTATAGAAAAGAAATAGAAATTCTTGATGTCAAAGTAATGCTCTACATAGAGAGGGTTAGCAATGTGACAGCTTTAGAAAACTGCTGCTGCTGCCACTGTCTTCTGCTCTGACATGGAAAACATTTGAAATTATGACTGTGACCAGGACTGTGAGATTGACAGGCACAGGATCCTAAAATCATGTAAAAATAGGTGATGTTTGGGGTTCCCTTGTAACCCTGAAAGAAAGATAGGCAACTTGTGAAGATTTGGAACCTTTTTAAGAAGATCTTAAAACTGAAAACTACTTTGAGTCCTTAAAGAAATTTGAACTTTTGTATCACATTAAACTCTTTAAATAGTGTAAGAATTTAAGTCCCTTTGAGAATTTAACTAGTTGATAGAAGAACATAGTGTTACAGCATGTACATCTGAACTAGTGTCAAAATTCAGAATGACCATTTGGGTCTCACTTCTTGTAAAAATGATATCATTGACATCACCTGACTTTTTTGGAGGTGGTCTTCACAATGTTCCTCTATTCACATTCCAATTGTTGGACCTCTGTGCCGCATTTGATGTGACTGGTTACAGAAACTTGTCGTGTTGCTGAATCACAGAACCACAGAATCACAGTTGAGTTGGAAGGGGTCCTCAAGGATCATCAAGTCCAGCCCTTACCCCTGCGGAGGACCATCCACAAGAGTCACACCATGTGCCTGAGAGTATAATTCAAATCCTTTTTGAACCCTGTCAGGCTTGGTGCTGTGTCCACATCCCTGGGGAGCGTGTTCCACTGCCCAACCACCCTCTGGGTGACGAACCTTCTAATATCCAACCTAAACCTGCTCTGACACAACTTCAGAACATTCCCTTGGGTCCTGTCACTGATCACCAGAGAAAAGAGATCAGTGCCTGAAAGAAGTGCCAGGGTGTTGCTTTAGTTATTTATTTCTTTCTCTGAAATTGAGCAGACAATTATTACTAACTTCTGCTTTCCCCAAGGAAAAGTATGTTTCCAAGGGCTAAGTGCTTTCCTTTGGTGTTGGAGATCTGGTAACTGCAAGAAAATTGTGTGGTTGCATCTGAATGTGATAAGAATGAAGAGTATGAGGACTGGAGGAAGGAACTGCTCTGAGGAATTCAGTTTTATAACCAACACCAGGGGGCTCTCTGCTGGAAAATGGTGAAGAATTCACCAAAACCAAAGCCATTTATTGAAACAAGAATTCAAACCTAGGATCATACTCATTCCTGGTAAATATGCAGACCTAATGTGTACCAAATATTCTTGCTGAGCCATATGTGCACCATGTAGGGTACAGACAATCTTTTAAACACTCCTGCCTAAAATGGGCTCCATGGGCAGCATTCTAATTCAAAGGCAGCTCTCATACACATGTGGATGCATTTGCCTGAGGGAGAATGAAGCAATTCCTATACTTTATAAAGTGCAATAGTTTCTTCTTCCAGGTAACAGGACACACAGAGCAAAATGTTGGACAAAGGCAACCTACTGAACACAAGTTAACAAGATCTTGAACAATTTTTGCAAAGGGCTGTGACGAACCTATTACAAGGAATGATGTGGGCCCTCTGTGGGCTCTCAGTGCTTCAACTGTATCATTATTTGTCATATTTACAGTATATGACAAATGAGCTAAGGGGAGAAAAACTTGAACTGGAAAGAGATTAGATCATCTGGGATGAAAAACTGCCAACACTGAGGCTTTACACCAAAAGAAAAGTAATAATCATGCCTTACATAAAGCATATGTAAGCTCTGCAGCTACCTTGAAAAAATGTCCCCCTTCAGGACATTTCTTACCCTTTCTTCTATACACAGTTCCCCCGTCTCATTTATCTTAGAGGCAAAGATGTGTTTTCCTTCTTCTTTGTCCTCTCCTGAAGAAAACATCATACATGGAAACATGAGCAGACTGTGTTTTGAAACCCTTCCACCCTTCCAGAAATTATTAAGCATCCAGCCCACAAGAAGCCATGTTTCTTATGACTTTTATATTCTATTGACAAAGCTCTTTTCCCAATAGCACTGTCATTTAATACTGAATATTAATGAAGCCTGACTTTGTCAGAAATGTTTCTCCTTCATACTGTTTTGGTTTTGGTTTGTTTGTTTGGTTTTGTTGCCTGTTTATTTTTCACCCTTGTGATGTATTTCTGCTTCACCTTTGACATCCCTGTATGCAACCTCATACCAGTGCAAACCGTTACAGAAAACTTTGTCCTTACATGGCTGTACTCAGCTCACCAGATGCTGTTTTGCAGATACTCTGAAGGGATACAGGGTTTAGAAGGCCCTTTTAAATTCAACCTGAGCAAAACATATTTATGACAACTCGACGGCAAAAAGTGTAATGTACAATATGTGTCTAAGTATTTAAATTGTATACAACAGAATGAGATATTTTACTAGCTGAAATCACATTATTTAACTTGTGGCAATGATCTCCTGCTGTTCAACATATTTTTTGTGAGTGCATAGACATTACATGAAAGGAAAAAAACATACTCTAGGCAGCTCTAACAAGACCCAGGTATTCAGTGAAATTCAATGCCCATTTTCTGTAGCACTCCTTTTATCACTGAGCAGCTTCTTTATTTACTTTTTCCCCCCTCTCCCGAGTTCTCTTTCTTGAAGAGTTCAGGGTTATGATGCTGATTCCTCTCCTGACACATCCATCCTACACTGATCATACAGAGCAAGAGGCTGACAGATAATGTCAAACAGCTTTCCATGGGAACTCAGATTATACAACTACAGTTTGATCTCCACCATGATTCAGAACCACTCAGATACACATTGTGCACTGCTGCCAGAAGTTTGTCTCCAGGCTACTAGAGAGATATTTAAGGCACTGTAATGTTTACACAGAAAAAATATGTCTTTTATTAATAATATTTGCACAACTGATCAGGAAAATTAATTTCTTATGTTTTCAGAATTAATTTTGTGAAGCAAAGTGAAGTCAGATTAACCTATAGACCTAAGAAAAACTATGGCTTCTTTGTTCCAGGCTGGAGAAAGGCCAAATCATATTATAGCATACTTTACTGGTAAGGTTATATCTTAGGAAAGCCCCAACAGGCTTTGAGAAGAAACCAGCATCTAACAGAGTTAGTGATTGGCTATACAGCTCTATCTTGTACTATTTCCAGATTCTTACATTATAAACCACATAGTTATCAGTTTTATTGTCACTGTAATTCTAGATAGATGCATATATCACACAGACACCATGGTAATATGTTGATGAAAGGGTCACTTTTTGCCCAAACAGTCCATTCATAGAGATGGAGAGAACATATATGTAAGACTCTTGGAACACATCAACTTCTATTTTTCCATTGTGCATCACTTGCTTTTCTATTGGTCTTTCTTTGCTCTCTAGGAACTTTTTTTTCTCTATTCCACTGTCTTTCAATATGATTAATCTAAATTTACCGCATACAAATGTTATCCAAACATATGGTTCCTGTTTAACAGTCCATTGCCTGCTATATGTAAAGAATTGGGGCAAAAGTTTAAAATATGCTGGCCTATTTGGCTGTGATGCTTTAGTTGCCTAACTAATCTTTTCTATATTTTCAGAAGCATTGAGAACTGAGGTGTCTACTGAAGTTAGAGGGAACTTTTCCTGCAGAGCATGCCTGAAAACTGGACTTCAATTAACATTTTATTCATTACTGAACTATCTATGTGTTCTAAAAGTAGGAAAAGATTCTAATGGCATCAGTTTTCTGGCCATTTTCAATTGGTGTACAAAATACCCATAAGCAGATGGTGTGATAAGTAAGTTGTTTGTACTGCAAATCCATACTCTACAACTCTTTTAACTCTAATTATGTTCTATTTCTTAAAGAAAAAGTTTATTTTACATAGGGTATCCAAACAAGACAACATATAAGATCTTTGGAAATAATTTTTTTAACTGCACTTTTGTGGTAGTTTTAGCTTTAGTTTTGGCCTTAGGCCTCAGCTAGGTTTCAATTTAGGAGGCTCAGAGAAGCTACGTAGATTGGGAGAGACAGGTATCACCTGACTTAAGTAACCAAAGAAATATTTTATACCAGATGGTCCAAAACTAAGATATAGATACAGGAGCAGGATGTGTTCTCTTAGTTGCCGTCAGGTCTACAGTGGAGGCAGGACAGGATGTGCTGCTGCTGCCCTGCTGTCCTGGGCCTTGCTCCTGCCACTGCTACATCTTATTTTGTTTTAGTTTCAGGGAAGTATAAACATTTTATTGTTATGCTCTCTCCTTTGCCTTGCTGGGTGTCTTTTAGAGTATTTTATGAATCTGGAGTAATGAAATCTGTTTCTGGTGGGAGGCAGAAAATTGTTGTTATATCTAACTTGTGTAAGTGTGTGTTATAGTTTTCTTTCAATCTTCTGTTTTCTGTATAAATATATAGAGAGTTGGTTTAAGTATAAACTTAGTTTGAGTTTCCAGAGGCTTTTTTCATCCCTTTTCTTGGTGAGAGGAGGGAGGTTTTAACACTCTATGTTGGGCAGTTGACATTTAGCCAGCTCAACCCAAGACAACTTTCCAGTCAGAATGGCTGATTAAACCTATATCTTCTCTGCCAAGTACAACAGATCTTCCTTTTGGCTGTCAACTGCCCCCCTTCAGGAAAAGCCAGAGAAAAGAGGTGTTTCCTGCATACTCTGCCACTCATAATGATATCAAAGGCATTGATTTTATACCCAGTGAGGTCTACATGAAATCAGTGGAAAAAATGCCTTACTTTCTTAATAATTAGAAATCTATTTTTTTTTATTTCTTTAGAGAGTGAAAGAGAAAGGCCTTTTTGTGGCATCATCACATGGCAATATTCTTTCTTTTCACAACAAAGTGATTTGATTATTTTCATGAGATACCCAGGGACTAAGAAAAACCATTTTGGACCACTCACCTCTATCTATTTTATTTACATTTTATTTAGGAATGCCTTCTTCCTCTACATATCAGTAGAATTCTACAATTGTGCTAAGTCTCATTCCAAACAATGTGGATGCATAAGAAGTATTTGGATGTAGAAGGCATGTGTATAACATAACATTGAATTTTTCTAACTGTTGCAAGGTTCGCAGTTAATCAGAAAAAAGTGGAACCACTGCAATTGAATCCAGGTTATTATTTTGAACATCTGGAAGCCTGAATATATTTGCTTTTGATTATCCCATACCTAATTTCAGGAAGGTTTGGTCTCACAAAGCTTTGAATCCCTTTCAGTTGCAATGAAATCAGGGGCAAGCAGTTGATTTGGATTCCTCATTTTTACCTTGTCCTTGAGAATCAGCCAAATGACTTG
>JAOXXN010000446.1:101258431-101272382 GCA_026770055.1 Myrmophylax atrothorax | reverse complement strand
AAATTGCCTCTGTAAAGGGATTAGAAAGTTCTGGGACAACTTACAAATGGATATGATAGACTTTCTCATTAGATTATGTTGTACTGACATCTTCCAGGAATGATTTCTGTAGTAGTGGAGGATGTATTAGACAATCTGAGACTAGTTGCACCCAGCAGATCCAGGATTCAGTGTGCCAGAGCTGCCTCGCTCTGTCAGAGACTCTGCTGGGAAGACAGAGAGAGCAAAACAAAGATGGAAGGCAGCAAATTCTCTAACTTATCAGCAGCTAACAGAAAAAAACAAATGAGAAATCCTTATTACACAGCGTTCTGCTGAACCTAAAGGATTGAACCAAGAATCCTATTATCCACAGCCCAGGTCTGCATCTTGTTCCTGCTGCCTCTTCATAGATCTTCTACTGGAACACATAAGAGAAGGAACTGGAAGATGACTGACCTCTTTATTTAAACCAGGAAAAAAAAGGACTGACATTTGGACGCAGCAGTCTGAATTCAGCTTTTTGTCCTTACCTCTCTGCTCTGCATTAGAGAGGTTGAAGGTTGGGCATCCAGTCCTGTCTCCAGTATAAAACTGAGAGCTAATCTGCAGTACATCAAGTATCCAGTAAAAACAGAAGCGTATGACATTTATTTCACACCATTGTGCATGAACATCCAGCTGGAAAGTTATTAGAAGATTTGGGGACCTGGTTACTCAAGGCTAAGTTTTTTTTGCCTGTTCCCTTTAAGAATCTAAGCAGAAGAACTGTGCCACACTCATGAGCCAGGGGATCAGGCAGAGGCCCTATTGGTAGCCATATCAACCCTTCCCTTTTCTCAAATATAACAGGTAGACACCTATAACAAATGTTTGTGTTTGCCTTACATTTTTTTAGCCTCACTGTAATTTGAGGGAGGAGTGCTGATACATTTTGGGATGAGGAACAATTCATTCTTTTTTCTGAACATCTAGATACTGAAAAGCAGTTATTTAAAAATCTTCCCTAGCAAGAAAGTGAACAGTGTATGAAATACATAGTATTTGCTAAACTGGAGAAGAATGTAATTCTTACTCAGCTTAATTTTTGATGATTAAAAGAGTGGAATTCTCTACACAAAGTATACTGTTATCTCTCTTCCTCATTGGACCTCACTCTGTTAACCACTGTACACGAAAAAGCTGTTTTATAGAAGCTGTGAAGCTGGATTTAAGTTCTGATGATGGCACTGCAAGCTAAAGGTTTCCAAACTACTATGTTCATCGTTACTGTGATCCCAGCTATGTGAAACTGCAGTGGCAGCGAGCCAGCAGTGCCGGGTGCTGCTTGGTGGTATTCCTAACTGCTGCTGCTGCTGCTCCCCATCATTGCTGATGATGGTATTCACATTTAACACGACTGCTGATGAAAGTACCTGCAATTACTACAACTGCTGATAGCAGAAAGAGTTTGTTAGCCCTGCTGTGAATTGCTTGCTGAGGCTTAGTTGCCAGCTTATTTCATATTGTGAGCAAAATGCAGTCTCTTGGCACTTAGAAAGAGTTACAATAAGCAAAAGTAGTTATAAAAGGCAGATATTATAAGACTTAGCCATATTCATGCCATAAACAGGAATTCAGCATTTACCTCTTATGGTTGATGCAGTGAGAGCCAGATTGAACCTAGAAACAGTGTAGCTTGATGTGGTGCCCAAGCTAATCTGCCTTTTGGCAGAGTTGACAGAACAAGGCTATCCTGATTCTGGATTAAATTTGGTTTATCTGAATGATTCTATTCTTCACCACAGGAAGTTATGAAGTTGGATTTTCATCAGGTTGAGAATGTCTACATCAAGTTCAATACATTTCACAGCACATATAGACTAGAATATTTATAGGAAGTCTTCATTGACCTAAGTCCAACGCAAAATACTCCTTGAAAACAAGTCCAGAACATGTATCTCAGCATTAAAGCCTTTCTGTATAATGCAGTAAGTGTTGTCCCTCCTGCAGTAAATATTGCCCCCTTGCACAAAATTCAATATTTTTTATATTCAAATATCAATAATTAATATTCTCATGCATATTGACAAAAGCATTCTCCAGAAAGAGACCAGGCAAAATGTGTTCCTGGGTTGGAATGATCCATACACCTACCTCCAATGAACATAATGGCTATATCAGTTCAATCCAGAAATCTGTTTCATCCAGTGTCCTCTTTCCCATAATGGCTAATAGCTTGGGGCAGATTATGTAGATTTTGTAGACCTATTGCCACCATCTGCGAGATGCTCCAAAGGCTCAGATACTCATAGCATTCAAAAGTACAATGTAGCATATTGGCCTCACACTTGTGCCAGTCAAGTAAGAAGGTCACTAAGGGAAACTTCTGCAGCTCCCTTGCTAGTGAAATTGTTTCTCCATGTTTTTGCAGCCAATTCATTGACTGTCTGTACTGCTCAGTGGATTCTAATATTCTTCCTAAAAAGGGCATTGGCCATTTTTACTGTTCCTCCCAGGCACCTTCTGAATGTAATCCTGAAGCTGTGAAGTTATTTACCTGAAGGGAGAAGCTGGACTTGTTATGTTGAAGGAGGAAAGGTGAGACACACAGGACTGCTTTCTCAAGGTACACGCTGACTACACTCTGATCTGCATACTGTTGTCTTCATGTCCTGCTCAGAAGTACCTCAGATAGACTACATTTATGGGGTTTTTTCCTAGTAAAAGTATGTCAGTTTGTTTTGTGCTTCCACTATCCACCTCTTCCCCAAATATTGTGGAAATGAGAATGTCAGACCCAGCAACAGCTATACCTTGTGTACATTTGTATAAAACAGAGTAACAGAAAGAAAATGGGAATTTTAGTTCTTACTCATAGAGTAACAGGAATAGGCCAAGCTATATTCACTTTATGAGGAAGAAAACAATTAGAAAGCAATTTACAAGTCAGAGGAAACATTCACTTGGTTCTTCACAACAAAAACAAGGATCAGGATTAGTTCTCCTTGTTAGCCACTGCAAAAAAAGGCATAAGTTATATAAGGAACAAAAGATACAGGATAACAAAAAGTCTTAGCCCATCAGCTGTCCTACCACATTTTTTCCCCTGCCCTTTAACAGATCATCTGGAGCTTAACAGTAAACCAATAATTGTGACATATGGGTGCAAGCTTCTTTGAGCCCTTGTGCAGTGAGCAGAAAACTGCAGGTTGTTAATGAAAGCACATGTACATTTTAATGTCTATGTGAGTGACCAAGCAACTAATTTGCGGCTTTGTGTGTTTTCCTTAGCATGTAAATACAGTCACACTCGAGACACCAGAGAAGAGCTAAATCCTTGCCAGCAGGTGCTGTCTTCTTGGGAAAAAAAGACCATACACTGCTAAAAGGCTCGTGTACTCTAAATGTAATGTTTAAATGCATAGAAATGTCTCCTTGTTGCATATCTTTGGTTATAAGTCTTTTGTGTTTGGAGGCTGGCTAGGAATTGAAATTGCTGTTTGGATAATCACAGCTTTCTTTTGATAGTAATTTGGGATTCATGCTATTAACCCCCTGCATCTCTTTGAATGCACGACATTAAAAACTCCTTGCCAGAAGCAGTTAACTATTAGATGAATAGGCCAGCAAAATGAGTGCTTACAAATTAACACTGGGATTAAACTGCACAGGAAGACATGCTAAGGTTTCCTTTTCATTCTTTGAATTCTTTTAAGCTGTCTATTCTTTTTCCCAAATGATCATCTTTCAACTTGAATTTTGGCATATCTGAAGTCAACCAGGAACAAACCAAAACCAAAATCAAAACAACTAAAAAATAACTACTATGAGAAGTGTCAAGAAAACACTTCAGCCCTTGGCATGTTAGGAAAGAGCTGAGAAAGCACTTCTCCCATTACTGCTTTTGGGATTTTATTTATTTATCTTTAAACAATGTTATTTCTTTGACAACTTTTGTTGGAAACTTGAAATCTGACAAGTATATAAACACCAGTTCAGCAAAACATTTAATCTTAGACTTTTTCAGAAAATCATTTAGATGTATTGAAATCCTGTTGTGGTTTCAAATATATGTTTAAAGTACATGCGCACCACTCTGAATAAAGATAGATGATTGCATTGAGGGCATAGGGTAACATACACTCTGTTCTCCCTATAGATGCCTAATTTAAGCAGTATGAATTTTGATGTCTTAGAATTTAATTCTCTTTAGCTCTTTTAGTGCTGAACTGCCAGACCATATATATGTCAGTTCTATAAATATCAGTTGAGAAAAATGGTTGCAATGGCTACACTGGCATCTAAACTCAACCATCTGAATATAATACTGAGACTTTTGGTTGGCACATTACTGAAATTCTTTTCTGATTTAGGTGAGTTTCAGGAACTTGTAAACTTATTTTGTGTACGTATTTTCCCGCTTTAAAATAACAGAATTGTTTTTATTTTACTGTATAGATTTCAAATATGAATGCAGCCAGTGTAACCATGAAGTTCAAAGCATGTTGGAAGATTGAGAGTGAAAATATCAGATGGTTTCATCTGATTGAATGTATATGGGCCCAGAGTAGTGGCTTCTGTCTGAGCAAATCATCCTGGACTTCCTTTATAAGCATTGGGAAGAAATAAGCAACTTGAGAATGTTATTCGTGGAGTCTGCTTTAGACATTAGAGTTTCAGGCAGAGTATGAGAAACAGTGCTGACAACAACAGTGAATATATTGCAGGATCCTGATCAGGTGAGACGCCCACCATCCGAGCAGGTGGTAGGAGTTGTACCCTACACAGAATGGCACAGATCCCCAGTGTCTCTGCTAGTTCCCAAATAGGAGAAAATAGTTGCGAGTTTGTGAGCAAGAAATGTCCTCAGGCTTTTAAAGCATTTTCTGCCCTGTGCTAAAGCAATTGTACAGCTTTTTTGACTCCTTTGACCAACCTTTGATTCTTCAAAGAATGAAGAAAACAAATATCCTGAACATGCCTAACCAGCTCACACTGGAATTGAACTGGGAGAAGTGGAAAACTTTCTCTGCCTCTCTTCTTGACGGACTTAGGATCTAAAGCCGGATATTTGCTTAGAGTCATGGTTTTAACAGAAAACCAAAGCTGTGAGAAGCACTTTGAGGGAAGTAGACAATCTGTTCTCTTTCTGGTCTAGAAAGTAAGGCTATGACATGGAAATTTGAGTGGAATAGGGAGCTTTATTCAGCTAGTTCAGTTAATATTAATATTTCAGAAGTCTGTCTTCCTATTTGTGGGCTTATAAGAAGTGACCTGGGACTCAGTTTTTAGCTGCCACCCAAGCTATAATCATTTCACAATCTAGAATGTTTCCCATCTGTGTTAGGTGAAGATGCCTTCCTATTTCAGTAGGGTTATGGAAGGATAAAATAAATTTACATGTGTGAAATATTTAGGAATTACATTTCTGTGAACCTCTGAAGTACCATCTAGGGAGAATCCAAAACAGAGGATCAAAATAGATGGTAGGGTAAAAGCTCTTGCTGCTTCTACAATTCAGATGCTCAGCAGGGCATCTTTACCCAGTGAATTTCCCCTGCTCTGTCTCTGCAGGTGCTCAGAACCATGCCATTTTCCTCTTGCTCTCACTTGCTATTTCTCATACAGCAAGTATAAAATTTAAGGAAAAAAAATCCCACCACCTACATGAAAAATGCATAATGGAATTGAAAGTAAAAGGAAGATAATATAGAAGTCAAGGCTATCCACTCTTAATTCTGTCTTGAAAGCTAAATGATGAGCAGTAAATGAATGAAAGGGAGTGTGCCAAATAGTCAAAATACTCAGCTTTTAACAGTTGAGACTTATTATCTATGATGAAACCTATATTTAAAATGAGGCTAATTTTCATAAACCCTCAAAAGTAGCATGCATTTGAACATTAGATCTGATAATACACAAAAAGGAAAAGGATAAATAAGTATGGGTTATTTTGGGCAGGTGGGTTGCAAAATTTTTTTTTTGTACTGGCTGAGTATGAATTTTCCTGTGCCCTTTCAGTCTATAAATGAAGTTATCTATACACTTTCAGGTGAACCAAAGTGGAGAGTGAATATCCACGCCACAATCTCGCTTCCTGCAGCCCTATCAAAGGCAATTGTCTACTATTTCTGTTTTATTTTTTTTTTCTGGTTATGTTTTTTTCTTTTTTTTTTCTGGTTATGTTTTTTTATTTTTTTTTTCTCCCCCCCCCCAACTTTTAGACAGCAGATGCACAAAAGATTAAGGTACTAAATGTAAAAGAATAACAGACCTCAAAGACCTGTATATTGAAATCTGATAAATGAAAGATGGGCATAGTATCAAACTTAATCACATTTGTATTCACAAGTTGTTGAGAGCTGACACTGATTTATGGTCTATCAACAGTCACCAGATTCTGTGACTGCTTTATACAGACACAGATAGGTGGATGGATGGATGGATAGATAAACAAACAGTGAAATAACGGTGCAAATTGAGTAGCAACAGACCTAGCTATAAAAGATAGTTCATCAAATTAATTTTAGAAAACCTGGAGATTTTTGATAGAGCAGATTTCTGGGAAATTTTGTACAATATAGGAAACTTTGAGATAGCTAAGCTATCCTGTTCTGCACCCAAATGTTATCACTCCAAAACTACAATAAAGCAAACCCACTTTACACACAGTACACTCCATACACTAAAGACTGGAGACAGGATGTTATATGCTAATCTTTAGCACCAAAGCACCACACAAAAGCATTACGTCAAAAACAATCCCTTCCTCTAATTCATGCACAGTGTTCAGCAGTGCACATGTTTGTGAGCATTAAGAAAACACAACATCCAGGAATAGGAGTGATGGAGTGAGGAGGAAACTGAACAGGTGCAGAAAGGCAAAAAGACTAATGTGAATAACACTGAAAATGACAGGATCACAATACATGGTCATAACCAACCACAAAAGATTACAATCTCTGCACAGACTGTCTCCTTACAGATAGTCTATCCTGCTTGTATTAATAGACAAATATCCACTGGGCCTCTTGAGATGTCATAGACCAAATAAGCTGGCCAAGTAGAAGTTTACATACTAACAAAGAGGAAGGTAGTTCTTAATTGCTGTCCTGACCCAGCTTGTTCTGTAATGAGGGCTCTGTATACCCACACAGACTGGGCACACTACAAGCCATGCTCATGCTGGTGGTGGTACCAGCCTGGCCAGGAGGGTCAGCCACGGGCCCACTGCTGCTGCTGCCAATCCTATGGCCCCTGGAGAAATCCCTAGTTCTTTGGCATATTAATGCAAGCAATTGTGAGCATAATCCCTTTTGGTGGAACTGAATTCCCATTGAGCCATGTGGGGCTATGATTTTGGAAGAAGTCTGGCCAGAGGCTGAATTGTTTTGCATCCCTGATGAGTCCAGACTTTGAGAGAACAGCATTTACTGGAGTGCTTTTGTCCGTGTGACAAAGTGGTCTACTCTTTTGGCATCTTATCTTCAATTATCTGTTTCCTCATCTGCTATAGAGTGGTATCAAAAATCTCTTAATTTACAGACAAAAGTCACTAATGTCACTCAAACATTGCGATAATAGCTCTCCATAATTTAATAATAGGTAGTATTTAACTCATCTTGTGATTAATATTAAGTTCTGCAGCCATTACGTGACTGTCCCCAATGACTTCTTTACATAAATAATGCCATATTTTCCTTCTAAGTGCTGCAGTATCATGTCTTGACTGACTGTGGATTTCAATATATTTTCTTGATCTACAGAAGCAATGACTCCATCTTTTTTTTTAGACTTAAAAATAAAGATCATTTCAGTGACCAGATTTTCCATTCATATTTTGCTAGTGATTTCCCTGTTAGTTTTGTCAGTCTAGTGACTATTCCACTCAAGGTAACAGCAGTTAGTAGTCACTGCAGCCAACATGTCTGTGAAAGTGTGACAAATCAACCAATAAAAGATCTTTAAATGTAAAAAAAAAAGAAATGTATTCAACTCTTTTTTTTTTTTTTTTTGGCAAATGAGTACAGTTCCATTGAAATCAATGGTTCTACTGGCTTGCAGCATTTGTTGACATTCAGGATTCAAATTTCTGTTAAAAGGGAGCAACTGCAAAAAAATGTTTAGCAGTGACCTGACCTTTAAAGAGCGAAAGACTACCTTATAGAATTTATGTATTAATCAACTTGGAAAAGAGATTAATAGTTTAAATGTCTACATATGCATTATTCATATTTTTCTAACATAAGCCACTCATAAATTCACCCAAGAAGGTATCAGGAATGTCTAAGCAGCCAGGAAAGAACATCTTTCTGCCTCCTCTTAAGGCTTGTGTTCAATCCATATTGCTTATATGCAAAGAATTGCTCAGGCAAAGATCTCACCTGTCCTCTGAGAGAGAGAAATCTCAAATCCACTTAGCATGCATTGACAGTTTGGATGGATCAAGTGCACCAAATATGTACACCTTGGACCACAGAGAAATTACTTGAGTTCAGGTACTCCTATGAATTCTATGCATACTTTGTTCCCAAACTGCAGCTAGTCTGAGCTGGCAGGCTGGAAAGGAAACTTATGAGCCAGACTGCCTCACATTGCTCTTAAACTAACATTGTAAATAACCCTTGAATATTACAAAATTTGCAGACGTAGACCTATCAAGCATATCCTTTAAAGGTTTGTGATGGCCTTGTATTGCCCCTATCAACTGGATTTCCCTTAGATTTCAAGCAGGAAGATAAGGGATTTGTTTTAAAAAATGTCATGACTTCTCAAAGCTTTTGTTGATTCTGCAGTGTAGTGATGTTCCCTTAATGCCCAATTCAGTAGAAGCATTTAAGTGCTTTGCAATTAGTAAGGACAAACTGCTGTTTAGCAAACACTGAGAAGAAATTTATTTGAGCTGTACAAGAAGAGAAACAGGAAAAATGAAGTCCTGAACAAGGACATCTGAGAGGAGGAGATGAGCAAGAAAGTACTGCTAGGGCCAGGAGCAACAGTAGGAACCAGTTTTGCTATATAAGAGAAGCTCAAAGATGAAGAAATCATTCTATAATTGGATAAATCTCAAAATAGATTGTTTGAATATCTTCTCCTCTCCTTCTCTCTCCACCTTTTCCTTTCAAATTTCTGCTTGTTGTAGCTCATGCTTGGCTGTTGTGGAGTCTCCTCCATCTTCTCACAAACAAAGCTTTGCAGGGTAAAAGTCAGGAAAATGAAAAGGTATCACTAATTGCAGCTCAAAGTTCTCACTAAATCACATAACATTAAACAGAATGTCTCACTGACCTTGTTGTACCTAGCAGGAGACAGGGGACAAGCTAGTCTTGGCCAGAAAAATGCTTTGCAATAACATTTTCAGTAATGTCTCTTACAGTAAAAAGCTGTAATGATTCCCAAGTGGATGAGGCTCTGGTCAATGACCTCCAGTTATGTCAGTGAAGGGAAGTCAAAATGACAGCAAAGGTAGATGGCATTAGTGAAGTGTTTTGGACAATTGTTCTGCATTTCCCATGCTTCATTGGTCTTTTATGAACAAAAGTGTAAAATAAAATAGAAACAAATTTAAAGTCAGAGCTTCTATGTAGTTATGTGGCTCTTTATTTATTAATTTCATTTTTTAAAAAAAGAAATTTGCAGAAATTGTAAGCATTTCCTTTCAATGATTCTACAGGAGTCTGACAAAAAGCCAGTTTATTATTTGCATATGACCTGCCCTCTGTCTGCATATAAATCACGTGAATTTGCCAATGAGAAAGAGCAGCTGGAGACTTAGTAACATCTGAGGGACAGGGAAAAACACATAGAACAACCAATGGCTGCTTAATGTGTCTCAAACTTCTGTAAACAACATTATTCCATAAATACAATTGCCATGTGGTGTTTGCCAGTGAACCTGTTGTACATAAAGGACACAATTTATATCTCATCAGACATAAATTTTAACCTCTTGGCAAACTGCAGTCTTCTGATATCTGACTGCCTTCTGCCACTGCCCTGCTGTCAGGCTAACAATGAAATGTTAGCTGTTCTTACCCTAAAGGAGCAGTCTACTTCAAAATGAAGCAATTTTAGTTAAGGAACTACTCTGAACACTTGTCAGATTATAGATACAATTCTTCTGTTCTTCTATGTGGGCTTTTGTTTTTTGTTTGTTTGAACAGCTTGGAGACATCACCTAATCCTTCCTCCTGCCCCATGACATCAGAAATACCTGTCTGTTCCTCAGGGCTGTTTGTTTAACCTGTCATAAAACACCTTGATTGGCAAAAATTCAATCCAGTATTTGCTATCCTACAGTTACAAAGAATGTGTGTTTTTTATAATTTCTAACACAAATAGCTCTTGATGAAAATTATTCCTAATACCTCTTGTCCTGTCCACTCTGCAAAGAGAGATTATTCTTTTTTTCCCATCATGCTTTTATGTGTTTAAAGCCTGTTTGCATGTCTTCCTTTAGCTTTGTTAAACTTGGTTGCTTTTGAGACACCTAACCTTCTTCAACAATTAATCCCAGCCTTTTAACAAGACAGAAACAGAGACAAAGGATTAAGGAAGACACACAAAAAATAGAAGTAAAATTAATCAGGAACTGAGAAATAAAAATGTATTGCACATCAGGTTCTTGGTGACTGCAGAATCTGTATCTCAAACCACAATACATACCAAGTTCACAAAACTTGGCTAAATAAGGTAGAAAACACTGAATCTCATTTTATGTTAATATTATACCATAAATAATTATATCTTTGCAGAAAAAATATATTTTTACAGAAATAATTTGATATTTCACAGTGTCGATCAGTAACAAGTACATTGATAAATACTTTTTCTTAAGAAAAAGGAAGATAAAGAATAAACATTTAAAGCTCAATAATCTTTCTGGAGAACACATTTTCCTTAGACTCTGTGAGAAAGCCTCAAATGGTACAGATTGAAGTTTTATTTTCCTTTTTCAGGATATTATGAAAGGCAGAAAGCAGGGATATATTTTGGCAATACCTACAGGAGAAAAACAGGAACAGAAAAGGACAAATTAAAACATAAAAGGTAATGAAAGACACAATCCAACTGTGTAATATCCAAAACAAGTTTCAGGTCTTAAATTTTCCCTACAGTTAAAACCACTCTGTAGAAACTGGTATCCCGGAGTTAAAATGTACACTGCAGAAGCTGGTAACCGGGATATAATCTTTATACTATATGAAAAAAACCCAAAAGCAAACCCAGCCAAAACCATACTGGAATTCAAAACAAACATTGAAGAAGCTAGTGCCTGGCTCTAACACTTCCCTAAAGAAAGTATTCTGTCCAGAAAATTTTATTTTTGTTATCATTGGGCTATTAATCTAAAATGGAATTTCTGATAGTGCTTGCCCATAGTGCATATTAGTTCCACATGGAGATTTTAGCCACTGGTTTTCTCCTATGAATGCACCTCCCCAAATGCAATGCACTGGTGAGACTTATTTTACAGTGAAATAATTTGTTTTGGTTTGAATTGTTCTAGTTTGAAACAAACAAACATTATTTGTAAGATGTAAGAGTTTATACATTTATTTAAAAAGAATAGAAAATATCAAACTATCTAAATAATGTGACATCATTAATTGGTAAAAGCCACTTGAAAACAAGTCCTTCCTCATATGGCAGGATGAAATCTCATTTCAGCTGGTGTCTTTGGGAAGAAATGAATTTTGCTCCCAGAAATCTTTCGCTTCATTTTCTATCAAAGTTTCAGTGCACCTTTGATCTGTAAGTAACGCTTGCTCATATTCACAAAAATTTTATTCCACATAATGGATAATTTTTTATCTTGGTCTTTGAGGACAGTAGTTTTCTTGATATGTTTTCTCCACAGAATGAATTTACTACTGTATCTAAGTCCTTAAACAAAGTTCTGTGTTTGCCTCAGTCAGTGTAAATAGCCATGCTGTGACAAGCTGATGAGTGGCAGCAGGGACCCATTTATGACAAGAGCTCGAAGCTGCAGGGAAGGTTTCTACCTGTAGGATGCATTTTGTATTCCTTGTCCTTTTTGGACTAGAGTTGGGGAACCCATTCTTCTCACAATGTATAGAAGAGAGACCTCATATCCTGTTTCTTGCCTTTTCTCCTTTTTTAAAATTATATTTGGTAGTGTTAGAATCATAGACTAACAGAAATACCTGACTGTCAGAGGAAGAAAAAGATATAAAGCTAGGTGGAGACATCCAGATAGACCAGAGTGACCTTCAAGACTTCAGCAGCCTTGATGGTGAGCAGTAATAATGTAGGTTAAGTATTTGATTATAAAAAATCAAGAAAAACTGAAAAAAACCCCAAAATATATGTGGTTAGTGAAATGAATGAAGTTAGATTTTGCTGGGTAATTAGCTAGTTACACTTGACCGTATCGCCTCCTTGCAACAGGGCATTAACAGATGGTGTACAGTGCTGTCAGAACAAAAAGTGTTGCCTTCCCCCATCAAGTGCAGTTGCTGCTGAAGGATCAATTTTTCGGTGCAAGCACTGGGGGGCTAATAAAGACTCCAACCCTGGGAACAGGAGTGATTTACAATTGAACTTAATCTATTTGAAAAATTCTAGCAGCCACATTAAAAGCAACCCAAATCTCATCATGCACCACCTGAATTTCCTCAGTGCCATCTGTCTGCTGCATTAAACAAAGCCCTGGAGACCCTCAGAGGGAGAGAGGCAGAGTTTTAATGATTAACCTAACCTGGCTGTCAGAATGGATAGCTTGATATATAGGGCCTCGGTTGGCAGTTTCTGCATAGCTAGTCACTGACGCTGCAGAGGAAATTTAAGCCAGCGGGAATTCCCCTCTGGTGTGTAAACCAGCATGTGTTCTCCCAGGATGCAGTGCCCAGCGCGCAAAGAGGCATTACCCTCTTGCTCCCTGGCTTTGTGGTGAGATTCCCAGGGGCTGGTCATGAGGAAGAACTGTCTGTAGCTTATGTCTGCAAAGGGGTTCTGCAAAGGCAGCACCTGGCCATCAACCATCAATAAACCTGGAAACTCATCTGCACCTAAGTTCTTTGTGGTGATCTGGCACAGACTCCCTGTCTTTATTTCTGTTAAAGAGTTTACTTGCTTAAATACCTGGAAATATTTTAAGTTGGGTACTTGTTCAATTGCCTTGCTGTACTGGGTTTGCTGAATAGTATGAAATTGCCAGCCTCAATTTCATGAGCTTATGAGATTTTTATGAAGATTCAGAATTGAATGTGCTGTTTTGATCAAGACAAATATGCCTTTCTTGGCATCAGTCTCAAACTTGGATTTATGGGAAACGTCAAAAGTGAGTTTTTAGTTTCATGAGAGCAATATTATTTTAATTTCTCAGTAAACATTTTTCCTCTGAATAGAAAGGACAGCTTTTCACCATAAAAATAATTCTAAATTACATGTACTGTTTTTCACTCCCTCCCTCCCATTTCTCATCCCGTGTTGATGTACTTGAAAATTTAAATTAAATTGTTGCTGCTTTGTGTTTGTGGAGAGGATGTAAACAATGCATCTTTCTGATTAGAAACTGTTAGAAAACCATCAAGAAATTTGTAAGTGTTATTTAGTGAGCAATCTTACTTTTTCCACAGTAAAATTAATGGTTCCACTTTGCAAGTACAGAAAATGAAACCTAAGCTATCATTTTAGAATAGATTTTACCAGAGCTAGCAATTTACATGTATGCACAGTGAATATAAATGGTGAAAACATACTCATAAATTATATATGTTTGAAGGCTTAAGGGACCAAAACATCATCTGACAAGCAACAGCTAAAACCATAAATTAATTTAGTGAAAGATTAATAATTAAAGTAAGATTTCCTAGAATTAGTTAAATTTCATTATCACCCAGATGCTTGCATGTAGCTACCAATATCTAAATTATGAAGTTTTCTGGGTTTTATATTCACTGGCAGACTTACCTAGGATTCCTTTTCGCATCTGTACACCTTCCTGCAAATCTTTAATAAAACCCTG
>JAOXXN010000446.1:101238291-101251648 GCA_026770055.1 Myrmophylax atrothorax | reverse complement strand
TATATATATATACAAGTGTGGAAAAAACAACAACAACCACGAGTCACCCACCCAAACAACACAGACCTTCACCACCTCAGCCCACAAAAACACCCCAACAAACTTCCCCCAAAGGATACCCATCAAGAGAGGAGAAAACTAACGACAAAAGAAAAAAAAAAGTACTTCCCAAACCAAACAACTGTGAAGTGGTGAGGAGGCCCAACACCCCCAGCAATAGAGATAGCAGGTCTACTCAGCACCTAGCCATGAAGGGGAAAAAGCTAGACACCTCCTACACCTTCTTTTATGCTTGATTTGATGTCAAAATGATATGAAATATCTCTTTGGTTGCTTAAGTCAGGTGACGCTTGTCCCTTCTAATCTACGTAAGGCTATCTAGGCCTGCTAAACTGAGGTCTACCTAAAACTAAAGCCAAAACCACCACACCTGCACATGACCTTCAATATCTGCATAGGCATAGAAAAATAAGATGTCCCTCCAGGCTTTTTTTTATTGTTACTATTATTTTTCAATAACTATTCTGGACTATTCCTGCATATCAACAAGTCCTTAGGAAAAAAAGCTTACAAGAAACATATCAGTGACACCTGGTAGCTCCTGTCAAAACTGTGCTCATCACTTCCTTCCAGGGAAGCTAATTTCATTAGAGATGAGGTTGGAATTGTCACTCAGCAAGTTTATTAATTCTCAAATACCAAGAGTGAAAAATGCACCAGCTGGGTGATAATCACTGAACATGTACAAACAAGCCCCATGCTTAGCTAATCTTCACTCTGCTGCTGATTACGGGCCCAAAGCTTTTAAAATAATGTTTAATAGACCAGACTGTTCCTGTAGATAAACAAGGGTGTGAAATTCTTGCATGCAACTTTCTCCCCATCACAAATTGTGTAATACATGTGGGCATCCTGCATGATCATAGAATATAGGCTCTTAGAGGTCTTAAGGTTCAGCCTCTGAGGGAAATTCAGCTGCATGACTCTTAGTACTCAGGTGTTCCTGAATAGGAGGCCCACCTAAGCACGGTGGTCTTTTGGGTTTGGAAAACTCTGGAAAGGGTAGGGCCGTGCATGACTGGGCAGAACAAATCCACCATGCCATCATCTGTTCCAAGCAGCTTCACATCTCACCCAAGCACAGTGAGAGGACATTCTCTGCGCTCATTGCACAGCACACATATTATTGCCTTGCAATGTATACTGTTAATTCTGTAAATTAGCAGAATGGCACAGAAGAGGTAGGTCAGATTAGTCTGTGCTAGAATACAGTGAACAGTAGCTCAAAGGAATCGTTGTCAGGTTGGTGGCTGGTTTTGGAAAAGTACCACTGGCTGTGAAAAAGAGATGCCCTACATTGTCTCTGGAGTGGGGCAGCACCTTTGTGGCCAACAGTGACATAAATGGGAACCTTCTCTTTGAGTTCTGCTGCTCAGAGTGAGTCTTAAAGACACACATGGTTAATTGCAATTTGCATTGGGGTTTAGTGGCAGGTCCTCTGTCATTTGCCATGTGCAGCTAAACACAGAGCTGCAGAGACCCACCAGCCATGTGTAGTTCAGTGTATAATGCTATTAATAATTACTTGGTACCTCTGTGGTCAATGATTTCTAGTAATCCCTCTGTTTTCTCCCTTGTTAAATTTAGATATATCAAAGGCTCTTTGACTGTAGAGAGGCCACATGGAAAGAGGCACCATTCTGTATTTAGGGGTGCTCCACAGTCACTAGCTTTGCACAGGTTTTTCAAACTTGCTGCTGGATAAAACCATCAGAATTTTTACATTGCAAGCGTCCAGCAGCAGGACACCATCTCATAAACTCTTATAGTTCCATTTTCTGAATACTGCTGTGCAGCTCATTTATATTCATGTATTCTTCCTCCTGCTGTTCAGAGCATACAAGGACCGAGAGCCCTCACAAGGGAAGTTTGCATTAAAGCTGCACATTAGTTTCCAATGCCCCGAGGATCCTTTATGTTTTAAGGTAGATACAACATTTTGTCTTTTACAAAATGTTGTGCTTGAAAGGTTCAGGGTGGGAAACCTAGCTTTGTCTGAGGGCTGACAGATGTACTAGCCAATTTAACAAAAATATTAGCTGCCAAGAAGCTTGGCAAAATACATGTAGTGTCCCAGCTTGATGAAAAAAAAAACCCAACCAGGATATATATTGCTTATCTGTGGAAGGCTTGTTAGTGTGGTCTGGTTGAAAGAGCTTAGAGAAAATGTCATTTTGTCAAATACCCTGCTGTAACAAAGATAAAATGTTTTACACAGACATAACAGTTTTGATAAATTTTTTCACCTGCAAGTTTTCTGTGAGAATCAGTATTTTTTTCTGGTTACTACTGAAGCAGCAGAGACAGGTAGGGGTAAAAGGCAGAGGAGAAAGTGAAGTGATTTTGAACAATCTGAAGACAAACTGTCTCAACAAAAGTACATTTTTACAAAACTGTCTGAAGAATCTTATTTCCCAGAACAGAATTTGAAACGTTACAAGTCATTATCAAAAGGCACTGCCATCATTTAGAAAACCTCAATGCCAACTATATTGATCACATTACTTGGGACACAACTCAAACAAAGGGACAGATTTCAAATATGGATTTGAAAGCTATTTAGGATCCCAATGCATTACAACAGCACTAAAGTCAATAGTAAAACAGACAGAAGAGTGGCACTTGGTGAGCTAAAATGAATTTGTTTTTCTGAACTGAAAGGCTGAGTTCCACAGGTTGGCTTCTACCTAACGTAAGGTAAAGTTTGTGAAAAGTTTGAAAGCATCTAAATGCTAAAGTCTGCTGCCAAGATTGGTCCTTGGACCAGAAGAGCTCTTCCTAGGGCTGCTTCTGCATCATGTATCAGTTGCCACCTCCCCCAAAAAAACTCTTGCACATCCATCCATAGCTTTCCTGTGCCCATGTATGAAAACACAGTTTTTCCATCTGAGCAGTCAGCTGCAGTGCCTACTCCCTGTTCTTCCATTATGATCATCTCAATGGCTCTTCCATCAGAATATTTTACACCAATATGCTTCTCCATGTTAGTCTGTGCACTAGGTTTAATAAGAACACAATTCTTTGTATTTCCTGAATTTCCATATTTTCTTTCCTTAATATTTTATTAGAACTCTTTTTACAAGACTCACTGATATGTACTTCATAGCTTTGACTGTGTTTTGTACAAGGAATGATATTTAGATAATTTTAATACACCTGAAGCATATAAAATGCTTTAATACACTTCAATATCAAGCCATATTTTAGTTTCAGTAGAAGCTAGAGAGGAAAGAAGAAGTGTTTGGAATTCACAGGATGGTCATAATTTTAGCAGTAAAACACCTAAGCAGCAGACAGGAACACAGATTAGGCTTTGTCAGTGGTGCATATGGCCTAAACCCAAAGACAGTTAGTCATAATAGCACATAGACATCTTCCAGATATTGTTACAAGGCAGAACAGTCTATAAATGGCCTTATAAAACATCAGTCTTTTGCCTTCAGAACTGCTTATTAACTGAGCTGAGAAATACATCAAATATGCTAATAACGTAGTAACCAGCAGCTAAGGAAAAAAAAATAAACCACCAAATGTTCATTTACATTAGGATCACAGCAGCAACAGCATACTGATAATTTAACCCCCTCCAATCTGGATAACAACCTCAATGTGACATTAAGCAAAGACTGTATAGAGAATACTGTAATTGAATGACCTCATTGTCAGTTTTAAACAATTAATGATATTGAGATAATTCAAAAGGACAAGTGGAAGCCTGTTTGCTTCATCTAGGGCTACTTAATAATCAGTTTTATGCACTGAGATAATGAGACATATTAGCCCCAGAGTCCAGGGAGGAGGGTCAATGAAATCTCTCAAACTCTCTTAAAGCCAAAGGTCAATGGGAACACATGGCTTTCCATGCTTACAAGGAGGAATGTCACACTGAAACAAATAAAAAAAATAAAATAAAACAAGAGAAGCCAATGATTTGCATGCATGCAATTAAAGGACATTAAATTAGACATTTTTCCAGTCTACACTTGACATTTTGGAAAAGGTCAGTGGTCATTCACAAACAAATCCTGGGGTACCAGTTTTTGTACCATGTTTGGCAGTTACTAATACAAACTGCTTTTTTCTAAATATTTTTTTCATTCACCTCATGAGTTATGCACATGAAATTTCAGAATCTTTATTATCAGCAGAAACAGCTGCTCATTACAACAAGATTATTGTTTTGAGATACATACTGCATTTGTGTTGGAGTAATAAGTTAACCCTCTATGTACATGAGAGTATAGAAAAACATAGCCCTATACTGCCCCAGTATTTTGCAATTTTTGTTTTATTTTCTAGCCAGGATCATGCCCCAGACCTACTAACCCTCCTTTCACAAACTGCACAGATTTTCCTCTCTGTGTAAGAATATGTGAATGCCTGACTACCAATCTACATCTAGCCATCAATAATAGGTGAATAAGAGAAGGGCATATGTGGATTTGAAACCACTGTAGCCTCCAGCTTTCCTAAAATGATTGTAAAATAATCATTTGTATAGAATCAGTATTGCTAAAGCATCAAAATGTCAAACATTTCTGAACAGAAAACTGGTTTTTCCTTTTATTCATCTATTTTTGCACATACTTTTATTTATAATTTAAAGCAATTTACAGGAAACTATGATATGAAGTATTGACTGTTTTGCAGGCAGCATGAGTAAGGTCTTTGCTACTTTCACAAGTTTTCATTTGTATTGTAGACATTTATGCACACTTGTTGGTTGATAGCAATGGAGTTTACTTTGCTGGGTAGAGGTGCAGTAGTTGATATATCCAAAAGAAAGGTCTGTAACCCACAGACCTCTGTAGTACCCAGACAATTGAAGTAAACCAAATTAAACTGTAGAACTAGTTTTCTTTTTACAAGGAACCCATACGTCGTACATGATAAATCTCTTATTTTGCAGCTTGAACAAAATATACTGGACTCCTTTTAAAAGCTTCAGTCCAGCATAGTATGGGTCTTAAACCCCGTTGGTACAAAGGGAGGTGATTACATCCCTTTTCTGAAGGGGAATAAGATTATTTTATCAACTTAAATGCCCAAATCTAATGATTGGCCTTTTTTTAAACATCACCAGATATAGTGAAATCTTCCTGATAATCCTGGGAAATGGATAAATATTGTTATCATAACTTGGGAGAAAAATGCAAGGCCATAGACACTGCCCTAGCTTACATGATACATCGGGAGCAGATCAAGGTTGTGATTCAAGTTCTCTCACCTCCGCTCTCATAAGATGCCGTAGGCCCTCCACAAACACTCAGTTTCATTATACCAGGTCAAAATCTAGTTAATAAATGGGATTCCACAGAGGGTTAATGAAAAATAAGCATTTCCAAAGAAAATCACTAGGTTGAGGAGGAGTGAGGCTGAATGTGAGACTGGAGATGAAGAAAGTGATACTACCAAACTATTGACATATTGCAGTGTGAAACTGGCTCCTCCAGGGTATTTGGAGCTGACTTTATTTTTGAATCTACCCCACTGCTCTGAATTATGACAGATCATTATCTGCCTTCCTCTCACACATTCATCCAACCAAGCAAGATGCTACAGTGTGGCAGAGCTCCAGAGCATTGACATCTTTTCTTGGCAAATAATTAATTTCAAAGTATTTTCTCAAATACGCCTAGGCTTCTAGTCAATGAAAATATGAGTTTGCCACTTATTCAAACCATCTGTCTTTATTTTTTAAATTATAATTGTGCAATATGTCCATTTTCCAGGATTATTATTTCCTTTTTTTTTTTTTAAGATTACTTTTAGGCATCTGAAGGTTTTATCTGTAATTAAAATGCGCATAAACAGTTTGATTAAAGTTACTCTATCCAAGCAAAGATATACAAACTGGTTTTTTCTAACAAAGGGAAAACCCCACTGCAGTGCAGAAATGACACGCCTTGCAAAATGTAGTGCACAAATAAGTCACATTTAAGGTCCTGACTGTGTATCACAGCATTGAAAGAAGTTCGTTAAAATGTGAGAATGGAAAGACTTTCATATTCAATACCTAATTTATATTAAAATCTCCTTAAAATATACCACTGGGACAATGCAAGGTGTTGATATGCTTAACAAGTGACAGAAGTAATAACTTCTATATTCTGCTTATTATAATACACACTTTGTAATAAGTTTTAATAATTTCCTGCTTTATAAAGGAAAATGTAATTTTGGAAAAGCATAAAATGATGAGCTCTTTGACCTCTGGAAAAGATCTGGAAAAAAAGCTTCTTGCATTACAAATAATTTATCATTCATATGATCTTTGCTGCCTGAATACAAGACTAACTGACTTTCGAATGCAAGCTGGTGATTTCTGAATGCAAGGCTAAGTGTTCTGTTTATGGTACAGCTGGGCCATTTTCACCATGCCACAAAAAAAAAAAAAATCAGCTGAAAGACTTCTTTTCATACATCAAGAAAATGAAACCTGAATAATTATTTTTCTTCTCTAAGCTAAGACAAATATGACAAACATACATTTTGAGTCAAGAGTTTTACTGAATGTATTACCATTATTTTTTCATCAATGAAATATTGAGTATTGAGAATCGAATTGAAAAATTAAACATTTCTTTTTTGAAAGGTTCACTTTGTGCTTTCTGGGCAACAATGAATAAGTTTCAATGCTGAGTAGGTCAAAAATCTCAGCAAGAACAGGCAAATTGGAAAAATACAGTGATAAAGGAAACAATTTAGACTTGTTTTGTTGTCTGTTTAAGAACAGACCTGGTCAACAAACTATGAAGGGTGTATTTTCTGTGAGACACTGCTGAATCATAGAAAGATGTGGTTTTTTGAATACTATATCCTATTCAACAACATATTTATCATGCAATTATTGAATTATTTCATCTTGATAATTTCATTTAGACAATTGCCACTTAGACTTTTGCATTATTAGTCAAAGCAACTAGAAATGAGCTGGCTTTAACATGATGAAAATGAAACATTTGCTTCCTAAAAATGAAAGGCTGTGGAATATGTCTTTCAATTTCAAGAAAAAATACATACTCTATCTTTCTCAAAATGTTACATTTTCTAACATAGTGGAAATTCTGTTTAAAATGTAGCTTATTGTCTGATGCGGGGACTCACAGGGTGATAATACAATGAGCTGTAGACCATAAATCCAAGATTCAGATATCAAAGAAGGAGAAACCTACTGCTTAACATCAACACACTCTGCAGATGCCTATAACACTGTAAGGTTGCCCTTGCTCAGGTCACGACCTCCTTTGGCATCTCTGCTTTGTTGGTGGGCATGTGGAGGTGTGGCCACGGTGACATGTCATGGTGGTTTGTAGATTAGCCCTTGGGGCTGTTCTCCAGCACCCCGTGAGAGCACCTGGGCAAGCAGCAGCACAGAGAACACCAGAGAGCACCTGGCCAGGTGTGGCAGTGCTGAACTCAACCACTGTGGCTGGTGTGACAGTCAATCCACAGCCTAATGTAGACATAGCACCCAGCCCTCGAGGTGCTGAGTTGAAATTGATACTTGCACTGCTAGGAGTTAGTGTCTGTAACTAATCTAGCTAAGGCTTGCACCTGACACTTCTGAGAACTTCAGGTGCTCTGTAAATAACTGTTTTTCTTATCTTCATAGGCAGAATTGCGTGTTTTTCTGTGCATTATCATCCAAGAAAAAGGTATTTTTACCACACATCAATATTATCTGCCAAGTCTATTGCAAATGAAGTACTTTATAAAACTAGGAATCCAGATTTGAGAGGCATAAGCGTGGAAATGTGAGGAATAACAGATCCATTTATATCCAGGAGCTCTGCTTGTTCTCCCACTCAGCGAGCAGCATGCACTTGCCTCTTCCACTCAGCCCTGGGTGTCGTGTTGAGGTGACCACGGGGAGCTGGGCTTGCTGCAAGTGCTTCAGAAAGAAAACACAGGAAGAGACATCTTTTGTACTTGCTAGAGCTTATGCATCTTTTCTGAGCTCTTCAAGATAACAATATTTATATTTTTTATCTTCCAAGAATGTACTATTTGTACCTTCAGGTGGTGAAAGGCATCTTTACTGTAAATGACAAAGAAATATGTTGCTTTATACAATGTTTGTTCCACTGTAAAAGCCCACGCAAAGTTGCAGGAAAATGCAGAATCAGAGAGATTATTTTGGAGTTCAGTTTACCAGAAAGCAATATGTGTTTATGTGTATACCTGGAATGAGTTGGTGTACAGCAATCATTAAGTCTTACATATGTATACAGATGCATGAACACATAAACTCACATGAACCACTAATAATTAATCAAATTATAATAAACAGAAGAGAGGGAGCAAAATTTAAAATATCTGTACTTGAGAGTTTTGGGGTTTTCAGAAGTGTCTCTGAAGAGATGGGATTTAAGGCTGCTATGGGACCTACAGAAGAGCATAAAGGGAAAAAGAGAAGTAATCTCCTCCCTATGTGAGCACCATAGCCCTTTGCGAAGCCCTGTATGTAGGTTTGCAGTGCTTCACTGGCATGTATGGGAGGAATGCAAGCGCACTCGCCTACAGCCAGGGTGTAGTAGGGGATCAGCCTCTGGAGAGCATTGTATTGTGCATGGCACGTACCCTACATGGCAGATTGTCGTGCAAGTAAATGCTGACAGATTCAGTTTATGTACCCGCCCAGTTTCTTCATTCCCCTCTAGAGCCTGAGCCAGATGTGCTGGCAGTGCTTATGGGAGAGAGGAGGCCGGGATGCTTCATGCTGATGCAGTCTTTAGGTTTGGAGCATGCTTTTCCCATGAATTTTAATAAAAGCTCCAGAAAGCTTAATTTCCCAGCATTTGACAGGCTAATGCCAGTCCAGAACCAACGGGGGACGGCACTGTGCATACTTGCATACAGCAGTCCTGCTGAGTTTTCACTATTAATTGTCCTCTCATATGCTTTCATATTCTACAGGGAAAAAATGTCTCTCTGTGCCGAAAAGAGATGCTTCAGATAAAGTGGAGTCAGTACTGTTCTCCTGCACAAAGACTTGCTCCCTCAGGGGCTGTGCTTTCAGAAAAGAGGTGTATTAGATATAACACTGAATTTGATGGGTTTAAACTACCTGACAAGCACTATGACTTTCTGCTTCTGCTGATTACTGATCTGCAATCATCATCCACTTCTTGTTTAGTTGATCGTGTTGTGAGCATGATGTTTACACTGAAAAGGGAATGTCCTTTCCTTCTGTCCCCCATGTGGGTCACTTGGAGGATGATCATTTCCTCACACTTCAGGATATCACTGACATTGCACTGGTGTTGAGTAAATGAGAGTGAAAGGATCTTCTTGCCTCCTCCTCTCCCATACACTTCATTGACCCGTCAGCTCTGGCTGTACACACCACAACCAGCTGCAGAGTGATTTGCAGGAGACATTTCTTCTGAAATTGCTGACTTAGCAAGCCTCAAAAAGAAATCTAGAAGAGAAGAGGCATTGGGACTGATAAATGGTTATAGAGATACTTTATATACCGTCAAAAAAAAAAAAGGAACTAGCATGCTGGGACATTATTCTGCCCCTTCCCTTGGGATGGCTCAGCTTTACTTTCAGCTTTTCACTGAATCACTATTGTGTGAGGCTTTAAAAATATCAGTCATCATCTATTTTCTCCTGCTTTGAATGGCTTTTCTCCTTTTCTGAAAAAAAGATGCATACAAACCTATCGCATTTCCAAACATCATATGTGATGTTAACTATATTATTCTAATAGTAACATAATATTTGGGACAATATATTATTTCAAAAACATACTTTCTTTAGCTCTCCCATACTGAAAATAGAAGCAACCAAAACATGCATTGATCTTGCTTTTGGGACTCTGGGATTTCTAGTACTATGTCAATAAATACAGAGTCATAGGCCTTGACATTCAGACTGTGAAAAAGTCTTTACAGTTTCAAGCTAGCAGCCTGATTTTGCCTTCTGTTATGTTCCATAGGAAGATGGATAATCCTGAAGCATTTATCTTGAGGAAGGGTCTGATTCCAGGAAAGACTTTTCTTTAACTATTTTCATTAGAGTAAGATTGGTTAAGTTCATAAAGACTGTGAAGAAGTGTAGAAAAATTATTTCCATCTTTCCTTTCCAACTAAGATATGGATTATGAAAGCTGAAGAAAAAACCCTGTCTTCTTTTCCTGTAGAACTCTTTAGAAGGCACTTAGGCATGTGTCCTATGTCCATCACAGTGTGATCCAAAATTAGCTCTAAATGAATAAGACTGACACTGGAAACCAGGTGATTAATTTGGGTACCAGCTGCTCTAAAAAAAGTAGTTATTGCAGATAATTTAATAATATATTAAAATACAACTGTACAAGGTCAAGTGTTTGAAAATAATTTATTAGATTTCATCATTGCAAACCTATGAGCTGGACACTCAAAAGTGTGTTTTAGATAGATGATCCTTTGTTGTAATATTGTCCGTGGATGAGAAATTGAGGCTAGTGGTATCAAAGAAATTACTTAGTCACCTTGCCAAATATTCAAGTGTTCTGTCTACATAGCTCAGCCACACAGAATAGGGCATGCATTATTGGGTTCTACGGTCAGTAAACAGTGCAGAGTTCCCACATGGTTCCTGCCTGCCATGTTTGGCATGTCAAAGGTAGCAGTGACCAGAGGAGGATTGTATGTGGTAACATGCAGGGGGACTGGGAAACAGTAATATATGAATTGCCATCCTCAATAAAACTCTGTGCCATCTAGTCCAGGCTACCAATGTCACACATTTCAGAGGATGGAAAAACAATGTGTCACTAGGCAGCTGTGACAGAACCTGCACACAGACCTTCATTCCAGCTTCTTGCTCTGTGTCCCATGGTCTTTTGGGTCCTCATGGTGAATTAAAGATTTCTAGATCCCTTTAGGTACAAACAAGTTTATTCATTTTGGCTCTCTTTGCCTCTCTTTTTGTGTATTTCAGCAAATACATGGTTTAACTGCTGAGTCCTTGGCATGAGTGTTTGCTGGCTGTAATGCTCTCAGGCCAATGTGAACAACATCTTCAGTGTGCTTAGTATACCTGTACTCTCGTCTTAAAGGTGAGCACTCCAAAACGTCAAGACTTCTGACACAACCGAAACAATTAAGGAATAGCTAAAAATTTAAACATGCAGCAGATTCAATAATAGCTTGTAAACAAACTTGCTTATGCTCTCTGGACCCTGTAGGGTGGCTGGTTTAATCCAGTCTTCCTTGACTAATTAGGTCTCAAGGACCTTCTGTGTTGAAAAAAAATCTCCACACAGCCTCCTCTGCACTCCTAGTAGGGTCTTTCTGTCCATTGCTGCTGAGGTCTGGCTATGTGAGTCTGGTCTTAATTTTTTCTGGGGTACACAGCTTGCTAAAACAGCCAAACCTGTCTGACAAATGCTTTTTGTTACCCTCCCTATTTCCTTGTTTTGGTACTTACCACAACCCCATGGTATTGTTTCAGTGAGCCAAAATAGCAAAGAATCTGACCTAACAACCATAATAAGTCGGCATTTTATCAGCAAGTATAGCTGAACAAACCCTGTGAAGGTCAAATGAATGCTAGCACCATCTTAAGGAGTATCTGGAGTGGTGGTGCAGTAGGGATGCCTGTTCTTGGCTTGTCTCATTCCTATTTCAAAACTACTGCTTCAAGGTGTAGTTGGAGACTGGCTCTCCACTGTCTGTCCTTCCCCATTTGTCATGGCCTTCCACCTACCCCAGAGGCTGAGCTGCTCTTGAAGAAGGGTGTGGCCTCCCAGGACCCTGGGGTGCTCAGCCATCCCTGAACAGAGCATCCATGACATCCCAAACCATCAACCATCCTCCTGGTTCCTATATGATCAGTGAACTGTGCATAAATAAAACAGGTTTACATCCATTTAGACAGGCTTGTTTCTGTTATGCTGTAACATTTTCCTTGCATTTTCTTGATTTCCATTACAGCCAGCAAGCAATATTAAAGCCTTGTGATTATATGAGTGCTAAAACAGAAATCACAAGAGCAAAATTCAATTTGCAGTCAGGTCTAACTACGGTGTGTGTATTCAGGGTGTTGATAGTTTCCTATCTTTGTCTTTGAATGTTTAGCCACAATCCTTAGTGATTAATATAAATTTCTGCTAGAAAGGAGAGGTAGGAAAAAAACCCAGCATAAATCAGTGTAAAATTCATACTCCAGTGAATTACTATTATGCTGCAGACAGCAGTAACAGCAAGTAAATGATTCAGTATTATTGTAATGCTGATGATTATTGTTCTTTTCTGTGCACCAAAACAAAGAAAATCAAAAAATTGCCTGCTGTCTCCAAACCCACCTCATATCAAATCCCCTGGGCTTCATTCCCAACCTGCACCTGCCTAACATCAGTGTCGGCCATTGATTTCCATGAGGAAACACTCAATTTGCATTGGTGCCCATGACTGAAAAAACAGGTCCTGGCTTTTTGTGAGGTTTGGCATACTGTCTTGAAATCAGGCAAAATTAGCCAGAATTTGTGAATTGGTTATTCTTTGCTGATGAAACAAGGCTACGTCTGCAAGAACTGCTTTGAGAATCTGTTCTTTTTGTCTGAGAACAGATGTCTGGGAGGGATTTTGGCAGGACCCACTCTGTCAAACAGTCCAGCTTTGACAGTTACTTGCTTGAGGGATGGCTAAAATGCAAAGCATTTCTGATCAGAATATCATATTCATCTGGAAGTTAATTACTGTGTCTGCCTTGGTATAAATAATTAATTATGCAAAACCCACACAGCTGTGACTGGACAGAGTTAAGTGACTTGCTGTCAATGTCTCACGGTTCTGGAAAGGATGAAGGGATTTAGAAAATAAGCTCTTTAACTCTTGGGCAACAAAATTGTGATAGCCCCTTCCTGATCACATGAGAATATGATTATCACTGAGCACTTTACCAAAGAACATTTCCCAGTTTAGCCTGTTTGGACCTCAGTAATAATCTCTTCTCAATTCTGTGGCTGTGTCAAGCTAAGAAGCCAAACATTGATTGTTCTAGGGGAATGGATTTGTAAATCCTCTTTGACTGCACAGTCATGCTCAGAGCAATCATCAGCCAAAGCAACGTCCGCATCCAAGTATGTATGTGTGCATAAGGGTGAGCAAAGAGTGAAGCCACATGGGTGCAATAATCAACCTGTCCCATTTTATAGGCAACAAAGGTAAAGAGAATGCTAAGTTTACAGAAATTAGGAATATTGTTGACAGCAGCAGTCCAGTATCTGATCTTATGAAAAATGGGTTCATGCTGCCAAATAAACAGTATTTCTGGAAGGCGAGGGTGGAGAAATGTGTCTTGC
>JAOXXN010000446.1:101214374-101226062 GCA_026770055.1 Myrmophylax atrothorax | reverse complement strand
AGAGGGATACTGTGAGAGACAGTATCAAAGTCTTCTCTAAAATTTAAAAAAACCTCTCACACCTACTGCCTTGTATTTTATTCAGTCTCCTGATTCATCATGATTTTTTTTAGCATTTTAACCTCAACAAAATCAAGATTCAATTAGGGTTCTTAGGACAACCTCTTAGCTTTGCCAATTAGTGCATAGGAGGGTAAAAAATTTATGAGGTAGGAACTAGATCTGTATTCAGTCAGCTCATTAACTGATATAATTATCAAACTGATACAGGAATCATTAAAAATGTATTGGATGTAAATAGCTTTCAATCCATATTCAGTTGGCTGAATTTACACCAGTAGTGCTAATATATACTCTAAGCCATCTGTCCCTTTAATGAATACTAGTAACTACATGCACAATCCTTACTTTCATGAACATAAAGTTGGCATAATAATTAAGAACATTTAAAGCACACACAAAAAAGCATAGAAATTAAAACTTAAGGTACCCAGGTATGAACATGCAATTGCTTTCTCTTGAAGTTATGGTTATCATCAACAGAAAAGCCCTCCTGGATCTTAAACTACCTGTTCCAACTCTATCTTGGCTCCAGGAGACAACTACTTTGCTGCACTCTCTATTGTAAAGCAGAAGTGTCTAAAGTACTATTTACTTCTATCAGATGCCTAAAAATCTTCCAATTACCCTGTCTGTGGTCTGAGATGGGATATATGAGGTTTTGGGTCAGGCTAAAAAAGGGAGGAGGGAATAGACTTCCCCAAACCAGTAATTCCTTGACTGGGTCTCTGGTAGCAGCAGGAAAAGCTGTCTCTTCTGTCCCAGCTCCATCTGTCCTTCTTTCCAGAACTGCTCTTAGCTGAGACTCACACCCACAAGATGGCAAACTGGTGTTTGATATAAATCACTAGGAAGGACCAACTTTGTTCCAGGTTCCTTTCCTTAAATTTACTGCAGTATAAGGACATGCCTCCTCCTCATTTTTTGCATGGAAGAAATCTTAAAAAGCAAATCTAAACCCAGAAAACCTCACATCTAGAGAAAAAGAGACAGCAGGAAAAGCCCTGAACAGTCAGAGTTTGGCTTACTTTTTAAATACAAGCTGCATGAGTTGGTGGTGTTTTGTTTTTTTGGTGGATGAAAATGATCACTATGTTATTTTGTGCAGCTGGCCTTCCACTTCCACTGGTAGGGCGCAGTTTAAACTTGCCTGTGCATAGATCTCTTTGCAACTGCTGAATGTGTTATTACTGTGAAACAAAATTAATTTCTTACACTTGAATGAAAATTCTTGTCTGCAAGATTTTCCTATTATAGTTGTTCTAAAGGCCACATGCTCTTTGGCTGTGAGGTGCTGGTTTTCCACACATTGGTACTTATTGCGTAGCATGAAACAGGTGCGGTCTTAGGGGTGTATAAACTGAGAGCGTGTGTGGGAATTTATTAATTTTGCAGGGAAAAGTACAAAGAGCTGTAATTTGCATATCTAATTGAGGAATCAACAAAATGATTCCTTTCAAACTCTGGGTGTGTCAATGGATGGACATAAATATGAGAAAAACTTTCTAAAAATTGAATTTTATACATTCTGGCATAGTTGAAACCTAACTTTCCATTCTTCTACTCTTTGGATGTGACCTTTTCCTATGGTGATATATCAATAATCCTATGGTGATATATCAATAACCTGCACCTAGAATATCACTAGATTTATCAGTATTAAAATAAACATTGCAGCTGTAAGAGTAGGAGTTGACCGAATATTGAGATCTGGGTTTTAACTGTCTGTTGCTCTGTGCACAAGAACTATATTCCGAGTCAGACCCATGGTCCCTTGAAGCAGTCAGTGATAAAAAGCAGATGAATCCTGAAGACATGAAATGTGGAATAATCCTTCTCACTTATATATTAAAATTTTATTTTCGTTTCTTAGTTCTCCTATATACTTAGTTTCAATAATTTCCTGTTACTGTGAGTTTTATTTCTTAATTACCTGGTGATAATTACCAATGATTACTGAGAGATGAATGCATGTAAAGGAGATAGAAACTACACGAAAATGGAACTGACAGAAATACTCAAAACTATTCTGATTTTCTTAAAGAGAGAATTATAGATCAGGCATGATCCATTGTATTTATTATCTCACAATAAAGAAGTAGGTGTCAGTATTAGGTAAAGATGAATTCTCTTATTTTAAGTAAGTCCACAAAGACAGTAGGTATTACACCTTACAGGTACTGTGTTCATGGAGAAAGTGGACATCTGAGCATCTTAATTGCCATGCAGGAGTCACACACAAGTCAGAGCCTCTGTGGCCCTGCTTCAGAAGCAAATATTGCTACCACTAGGAAATCAAGGCTATCTTTCCTCTGACTAGAGCTTGTAAGATGGGGTGAGGCAGACAAGCCCAAAACAGGGAAATGCTGCTTAAGAGAATAAAACAGAATGTCTTTGTAAATACACAGATCTACTTGACATCTTAGAGAAATGACGGTCTGAATCTAATTAACTGCATCTGCTTCTTTATTTCACTACAATAATGGAAAAGGTATTACAAAAAGTAGTCGACTTCTGAAGAATCATCACAAAGTCTCAGACATCTGGTTGCAAGTCAAAACCTGCAAAATTCTCTTAGTTGTAACATTTTGCCCTGTTTGATTCAACAAGTGTTTCTCACTACCTAATGAGGCTATTTGGAAGATGTCTTTCCATACCTCACATTCCTAACCCTAGTGGTAGTGTTGTCATCTTGATTGTCACCTTTTCAAGTTCAAGCTCCTTATCAAGTTCATTTCAACCTGGAAAATGCTCCTGGTTGTTCTTGCTCCTGTGGTCCTCAGGAAAGGCACAATCTCCCCATTTCCAGGATGGCTTCCCTCATCCCAAGTTAGGTTATAAGGACAAGGTAAAAGCAGCTTTATCTCTGTGGCCCAGCTACAGCCTTTGTGGGAACCAAATACACACTAAACAGATCCAAAAGACTGCCATACAAACAGGCTCATAGTCACTTCTCTAGCCATGTTCTGGTCAGCCACTGGGGGTGTGATGTAGGGATGGGGTAACCCCTTGAAAAATGGATGCCACGGGGCTTGATGGGAGTTGTAGTCTATGCAAAAGCCCGGGAAAAGGATACTCGACTATGCATGCCCAGGAGATGGACATTAAACCTATTGGCTAGGATACCAAGCGTCCACACCCTTGTAACCACCCCTTACCCAGGGTTTATAAGAGCAGGTTTGACTGTTATTAAAGGATTCACTTATATGTCTCCTATGGAGGTGTGGGTCCGTGTCCACCCAACTGTCACAGTGTGAATGTGGCTTCGACCCACTTTTGGATATTTTCTGTACTTTATTTACAGAGGCAAGCACAGGCAGAGACAGGGTTTACTGGCTCACACTTCTACAACACATAACAGGCAACTCACCTTTCTTATGGAAAAAGTGAAAACAATCTTCGATGTTCTTTCATATAAGGCAAGATCTGGGAAAACACAGAGAATTGTCATGGAGCAGCTGGTTTTTACTAACTTCCTGATCTGTAAGGCAGCAACAAATGGCTCCTATGATGTTTTACTGCATGCTCCTTACCATCCACTGTAGTTTTTCATCATGCACTGAGATGTATGATTGGGAAGGCCCAAAGAACTGGTAGAAATGAAGGAAGAATTGTATAGCTGGAGATTGGAACAAATGATAAAGTAAATGGCTGGAGTCTTGGCAAGAGGAGTGAGTAGTGAGGAGGCATTGTGTGGAACTGTAGGGTTGGTATGGAGGATTCATTGGTTATGTTTCCTGGTGTCAGGTCTCGCTTGTGGTAAGTGGAATGTATGGCAAATAGGCAAGAGGAACAAGAAAATGGGGAAACTGGGTGTCTGAAGGAGGACTGGTGCACAGATTAGGCTTCTGTTTTTGCTAAGCAGAATGAGCAAGAGAAGGTGGAAAAGTTACAGGGTTATGGGAATGGAGTTGAGTCCCGAGTGTCAGGACAGTACAGATTGTCTTGTCTTGATTTTTATTGTTTTCTTTCTAATGAAGAGCTTTCCTCTAAATCATACCTGGCTCATCAGCCCATCTTTCTTCCCCAGAACTCAGACTCAGCAATTTCAACTCTGCAAAGAGATCTTAGAGTCAGTTTGATATTTCTCTGGAATCAGCAGTTGCAGTCAAAAAAAAGTCATCACAATGCTGGGCATCATCAGATCAAATACTGAGAACTAAACAGCACCATTTTGACACTATAAAAAAACTTGCTTTGCTGTTCTGGCTACTGTGCATCAAAAGGAATATGGTGGAGTTCAAAAACAGGCACAAGAAGAAAGAGCTAAAATTGTCAAGAGGATGAAGCCACTGCCTTGTGAGGAGAAACTGAAACTCTCAGGACTCATCAGTCTGGAGAGCAGAAAGAAGGCTGCATGGGGATATGAGAGAAGTTTACAGAATCAAAAGGGAAATGGACAATCTGAATTAATTGTTATTTCAGTTCTCACTGTGTGAGTTAGGAAACAATAAAACTAGAAAGGGATCGTTTTAAAAGAGTAAAGAAGAGTGTATCTTTACACAGTAGGTGGAGAAGTTTTGAAATTTATTGCTAGAGGAGGTTGTAAGGCAGATAATAGTGGAAGGGCCAAGAAGGATTTAGACAGGTTTATGGACATGACATTCAGACATGGATGCTAAAAGAACTAAAAAGGGTTGTACACTTTAATTTCCCTAATACAGCATTTTGAGATGCCGAGGTAATGTGAGAGGAACAGAGTGCAAATACAGCCAGGCCCATGTGCTCTCCTTAAATATCATGTCCTACTGCAGCTGAATGAATAGTATACAAGATGAGCCACTAGCATTACCTAATAGCATATTTATTCAGTTCTTATTTTCTTATTTATTTTTTTCTTCTACTCAAAGTGCTTTTTTTTTCCCCTGTGTATTATACGAAGAACCTAAGCCCATCACCTGTCAATGAGGAGTCCAGTAGGGCATAAACTTCCTCACAGAAAACAAGCATTAGCTTGGAGCATACACTAAACATACCAGACTATGACTCCCAGAGTGCAATGAATATAACTATAATTAACTGCAGCAAAAGTAACATTGAGTATATATGCACATATAATCTGTTTGTAGGTATTTGTGTGCCTGTGTTTGGTATTCACTCTGTTTGCATGTTCTCTTAGTATTACTCATATGAAGTATTCTCTCACACTGACCTGCTTTACCAAGGGCAGATCATGCTGAGTCAACCTGATACTCTTGTGCAATGAACTGATGCATAGCTTGGTGAACGATGGAAGAAGAGTCAGTGCTGTTTACCATCACTTTAGCAAGACTTCTGATACTGTCTCCATTGCATCCTTATAAAAAAGCTGACGAAGTGGATCCACAATCCACAGTTAGGTAGATTAAACTCTGACTGAGCAGCCAAGTCCAGAGGACTGTGGTCATTGACACAAAGTCTAGCTGGACACATGTCATTAACTTGTGCCTTGAACTAGTAACTGGGCAAGTGAACAGCTTGGTTACTAGGTAGTCCATGAGAAGAAACTCTATAGTTAGATGATATTCAGATGCTTTTTTTCTCTAGCCTGTTTCCTCTCCAGGTAGAGTCTGGTAAAGCTGTCTTCAGACAGAGGAAAAAGCATATTGAGAGGAACGGATGACCGAAAGATTAGGTTTAAAGTACTCTTATTTCAGAATTATAGCAGGACTCTAATTCAATATGAAAAAGAGTTATGATGCCCCAGTAGATAGATTGTTCCAGTCACATCCTATCACCAGGAAACAAATTGCATAATCAAGGACCTTATTAATTTTCTCTGGTATTTAACCACTGGACTCATCTTATGAAACCTATGAGTAAATAAAGAGGCACAATTGCATATTACTGATATACCAGCCTATTTATCTTGAGTGTTTCAGGTTATTCTAGGAGCAAGTTCCTTAAAAGCATTTCCCTTAAAAACACAAGGACCAAATTTTACACACTCTGATATCTTACTTTGGTTTTCAATGAGCTCTGATTCCTAAAGGGTCAAAACTTCCTTGGAATTAGCTCAAGTTAATCCTGCCCTCAGCTGTCTGCCCTATGCCTCTCTTGGAGGTCTATGCTCACATACCAAGAAGACAGGTCCTGAATGAGCAGTTCTGAATTGCCATTGTTTTCAGAATGGAATATTAAAAAAAAGTACCTTGCAGTTGATTATTTATTTTGTGGAAGTTGTAATTTGGTGTCTGTTATGCAGGTGTCCTGACCTAGAGGGGAAATGTGGTAGACAGCTGGAAAAAGGACACTCTAGGGTCTTCCCAAGGTACACCATCCCTGCTTGTAAATCAGAGACTGAAGACAAAACTGAATGAAAGCTATCAGAAGAACAAACTGAGGAAATGTCAAAACCACAAAAATGTCAAGCTCTACTCTGAATAAATAGGTGTCTTCGTAGCTTGGCTGCGGTGCAAGAGACATGCTTTGGAGAAAGCAGTTCCCTGTTGGAAATAGGTCCTATGTCAAAACACATTCAGTTCTGAGCAGAAAAGATGAGCGAAGAGAGAAAACAAATGTTCCATGAAACTCAATCATATTACTGTTAATTGGAGGAGATCAGCTTGGAAGAATTTGTTGATTCTTTTTCTGCCTAGGCAAATTTTATTGTTATTTGCAGTCACTGAATACTGGATTCTGTTTTCCAATGTAGTGTAGAGAAGTGTTTTGATTTGATGTACACTTGTATGATGTAAACTCTGGACTCTGTCAGGCTGTGATAAAAGCTGCCATCACCTCACCAGGAAATTCCTGTAATGTATAAACACTTGACTTCATGCTAACCTTCTCTCCTGCCTCTCCCACATCCTTGCATGCATATCAATGACTGCTGGAAAGGGCACTTCTGTGTACCAACTCCTAGTCAACAGACCAAATTGACCAAGGCCTAGGGATTACTGCAGCACTGCTAATCAATAGATATTGAATGCAATCCCCTGCTCTAAATTTAACAGGGTTAATAAGTGTCTACAGAAAACAATGCTCTGAAATGCAATCTCCCATTCACTGAGGGAGGGGAGGTAGAAATGTTTGTTTCAGCAGCTCCAGATAAAACCCGTGGGAGGAAAAGCTTTAGCTTTTGCCCAAATTTGGCCTGAAGCATTCTTGATTTGCTAAGTGTGCTGTGCATTAGAGACAGCTTTGCCACTGACAAGAGAAATACCACATATGATGACATGTTTCTGTGCTCCCAAGTCTTTGATGTTTTACTCAGAGATGGTCACATCTATTAGACCTTTGGTTTTGCCTTTTACGCTTCATATGCAAGACTAAGCACATGCAGGATGGAGGAAAGGAATTTAATAGCTGGCCAAATGCCCTTTTCTCTTTTGAATAGGCAGTGATACTATCTTGAGATGAAAGGTGACACTTAAATGGAGCAGCAACACTACTTGTAAAAGATCTGAAATTCCTATAACTGCTTGATGGCAAAAGTGAAGCCAATCCCAACCCCCCATTTTGCATGATTTACAGAGTGAACTTTCAGTACAATTTAAGATCCTGAGTGAAAAACCTAGTGTTGAGAGACAGTGTGCCAAACTATCTGACTAAGCTGGGGTAGTCAGCCAAGTTCAGTATCTGCTAGCTGATGATGAATGGTGACGTCTCTGTGCTTGCTCAACATCTGTCTGCCTACTTCACTTCTAATTGCACACCCACGGATAACTGGGAAGAAGAGAATGCTACATTTCACAGGAGCAGTATAATGTGACCTATTCGTAAGTGTGAATGATTAGGTAGGTATGTCCATGCTGTGTTTTCAAACACGTCTTCAATAGATGTCCAGCTCGCTCCAGGTGGACATGCCTGTTTCAGGGTTATTTGCTGTCTAAACCTCTTTGTGACAATACATGAGAATATGCTTTTGCTTGTCAGTGTGGCTTTACTGAATTCCTCAGTGGGAGAGGTCAGCAGAAATGCTGCATCTTATCAGCTAGAAGAGCTGCACTTGCTAACAGATCATGGAATAAGAAGATAGGTATACCATGACATATCCTCCACAGATACCACTCTTCCCCAGATTGAGACAAATATACCACACTATCTGCCGATGTAAGTAACTGTCGCACAACACTTTAAAGCAGAGGAACTAACCTATCTATTTTTCTTTAGAGTTGTCTGTCATTTTTCTTTTGTGCTATTTTTTCTGTTTTTCATAATTTGATAGGGATTCAGTCAACATTACCTTTAAATGACAACTTCTGTCTTACTTAAGCAGAAATACATTCCCCTGTGTTGACCTAAAGCTAGAGAGTGCTTTGTATTCCTTATTTCTGCTGTGTTACATTTTTAACATCAGTATAGTAGCATTAACTGTCTCAACGTATAGACATGGGAAATGTGTAGTATGAAATGGAGTTTGCTAAAACAAGACCCTCTATTATCTATTACAAAATTGTAGGAAACAGGGTAAAGGGTCTTCAAGAGACCTGCCTTTGCCTCTTATGCTTTTCATCTCATCCCTTTCCTTCACCCTCTTACCCCTTCTTTTCTTACATGTTGCCTCTTTGTTTGTCTGATCCTCTGCTGTGTCTTATTTAAGCTTTGGGCTGTACATATCAAAGAGTCAGTAAAACATTCTGACTCACTGAGGTAGTCCCTCTGCCTGTAAAGGTAGAAGGCAACTGTGTCTCTCATTTGTAAATAAATGGGGAGATAGGCTTCATCCATGCTTTATTCCCAGTGCATAATTCTCACTGCAGAGTTTTAGCAACATGGAGTTACAATAAAACCATGATGACAGATTTATAATAGTGGGTTTAAGATGTTTGGTTTGCCAGTATAACTCTGAGTCTGTAAGGACCCAGTTTGGTACTATGGGGAATCAGGGCCTTTGTATCCCAAGACAAATGACTTCCAAATTGGAATACAGCTATGGACTCAGGCTCCATTGTGAGTGTTAATGTTGCTTCACTCAGAAATAATTATTGCTGGCTTATCTAAAGCAGCAGAAGCTTGGAACAGGAGACTACTTCACTCCTTCTGGCACAAAGACAGTTGTGATAATGTAAGTTATATAAAAATGCCAAGCTAAGGGAAGGGGGAAGAGGGGTGTGTGTGAAATAAAACCATCTACAAAACAGTGACTTCAGCCACCTTTCCACTGTTCAGATTATTTTCCCCTATTTATTACATTTATATTGACTTTCCATTCCAACCACTAGCTTGCAGGAAATCTTGCATTGCAGTTTTCCACCAGAGAAGAAACCAGTGACCTAAAAGCATGGTATATTTTTTATGACACTTATTAAAATTGCATGAAATGTGCTAGTCCTTGAACAGCAGAAATGGCCTGCAGCAAGGAATCCTTCTTTAGGGAAGTCAGCCCTAAAGCTAACATCCAGTTCCCAGCCAGCACTGATGCAGATTCTTCCCACTTGCCCTAGGAATTCCCTGCTTAAAATTACATGAAAACACCACACACCTGAAGAACATAGCAACATTTATGGAAGTACCTAGTGTTAAAGTGTTGGGATACATTGCTTTGTGTGAGTCTGCCACCTGCCAACTCGTGCACTGTGGTGAGTACCTTCCAATCCCACTGGCACTCAGGATTTCCTGGCACTGGCTGATTAACAGGCAGGTATCTAGCTGGGCAAGGACTGAATCAGTACATGATTAAAAAGGTGACACTGTAAAGCAGGATTAAACATTTGGGAGAAGAACAAAGTGTTCTTGGGAGAGAAATGGCACAAAGACATTCATCTGAGTCTCAGAAAGATAGGGAAAAGGATGGTAGTGGAAATAAGGGACATCCCATCAGCTAATAGTTTAATCCTAAACATCTTTCTCAGGAAGGCAAATGGTTATCAACATGCAGAGGAATGAAAAGAGACTATATTGAACAGCTGAGCAGTTTGGTGGACCAACAAGGGTCAGAAGCATAATATTATTGTCTTATTACTGTTTATTATTGTCTAGTCAGGTTTAGCCACACTAGCAACTGTCAGTCTACTCTTTGTAAAACACCCACAACCAGATCAATCAATCACTAAAAAAAAAAATCAACTCAAGCCACCTCCATCTCTGGAGGTTTGGTCTTATCTTTCCACTCTAGGCAGACTGGAAGCTATTGTGTGGGCCCTCACATTTCCATTTCGTATTAAAGCACTGGCTTAGGATGATTACCCCCAAGATGTGCTTCTTTGTTTAACCCCTTTGCTACCTTTCTGACAGCTGTACTCAAGAATATAGAGTTTAGGAGTTATACCAGGTGGTGGCAGTGATGAACTGATGTTACCTATTTCTACAAATCCTGTTGATGTAACAACAATAATAATAAAGAATGTAGGCAAACAAGTTAGTCCTTCCGGGCTCAATTTTTAAATCTGTGCGTAGGGATTTATTATGATATTAATTGGAACTGCTTGGTCAAATCCCTCAGCAGGGCTTTGACAGTTTATCTTGGACTAGTGAGGGTTCGGCTCCAGTCCTGAACTTTGCATAATTTTTATATAGGTTATAGCAAAGAAGATTGGAATATATTATGAATATATTATGGGTGTATAACAGTCACAGTGAGGGCTGGCCTTGTACAGTTTTCAGTCACTTCCCTTTGGATGTGAAAACAATTTCAAAAGGAAAAAATATTTCATCAAACATAAATGGACAATTTAGTGTATATTGTGTGTATATTGCAATTATGGATAGAATATTTTTTCATTATTTTGATTCTAGAAATTGATTTCTCAGCTGAGTTGGAGAATAATTCCTTTATTCAAATAGTGGACACCTGCAATTTCATTTGAATACCATGTCTTGCAACTAAAACATAAAATGTGTAGAATAGAAGCATCAGTATAAATGATGGAATATTTTAAGGACTTTCACGTAATATGGTCTCCTGAATTTAAAGTGAATTTAAAATATTTGGGTTTATCTGTAAATATCAATAAGATTATTTCATTAAACACTACAGTTCTGACTTTACAAAATTCTCATCATGCTTCACACATTAATGTTGCTATCCCACCTTGATAAATCTTTCATAGGGTTGTGTATAGCAAATGAGAAACATCCCACTTGTATGAAGCCATGAATCCTTTTTTTTGCAGAGACAGATACGAGATGTTCAGTCAGATGGAATCAGCACACAACCCCCCCAGGGCACGTTGGGCTGCTACCAGCTACCATTTCAGTTGCCAGTGATCTAGGGCAGCATCCCATATCCCTCTGAAGGTTTGTCAGTGTGGGGGTCCCCAGGGCTGCAGGCCTTACATATAATTTAATATGAAAGATATAAAAAATATTTTTAGTCTTCAAGGAGAGCTAAATCACAAGGTTTTCTTGTTGCTGCTGTAGTCAATGCAATGGACTCATCTTCCCCAGCTCATTGCCTTTGCCATGCTCTGGGATAAAAGCTTGCTTGAAGTTCACTTGGAGCTGCATTACTGTAAGAGCGATCATCCCATATTGTCATGTTGGTGACAACCAGAGAGACATTTCCTTCACAGCTCACAGCTTAGAAGAAAGATGTGCAGGAATTACTAGAAAACCAGAAAGTCTTCAGGCAGGACTTGACAGGTAGAGCTTGAAACATCAACAAATTTCCCTCTTAAAAAATGTCAATTACTGGCAGCCTTCTTTTTCTTTTGTCTAGCAGGAAGTATTTTCACTGAAATAAAATAAAAATTATAACACCACCCC
>JAOXXN010000446.1:101182524-101196241 GCA_026770055.1 Myrmophylax atrothorax | reverse complement strand
TACCTGCACTGACAGGCTGAGCCTGTCAGTACTGTCAGCACCATAAGAACAAGGGGGTAAGAACCTTTATTTTTACTCTCAACTAAAAAACTGGGGATAACTGTAGAAAAGTCCATGTTGTGTGGTCACTGTCCGGCTGGGAGGTCCTCTTCCTGAACCTTCCACACATTATAAAGTCTGTTGCTTGGTCTCTTTTCTTTTTCCATTCGTCCATGTCCATGTAGGTCCCATCCCCAACAACAGACCTCATACGCTCAGGAGGCAAGTGCTTGCAGGGACCTTAGCAAGGTAAGGAAGTCACTTGCTCCCACCACTTCATCCTCACTCCCTTTCCTGCTTTGGAAGCTCAAGTATCTGCCTCCTGGGTTGCAAATCTAGTGTGGTGCAACCTTGTTATTTAGCCTGTCTTTGCTGCTCTTTATAATTCGCTTTGCAGGCTAGCATAAAGTCAGTCAATTCAGAGTTTTTCCTAGAGAAAGGGCCAGCTCCTTCCTGATAAGACCCCTCAGTGATGGCTGCATGTTCTCAGCTCCCATCTCAGCACAAAGCCACATCATACTGGGTGCACCTGGAGAGATCAGGGCCATGGGATGCACAGAAGAGCATAAGCGCAGTGGTATAAATTTTATTCCAGGCTAGGACCTCAAATAAGACAGCCGCTACAAACTAAGACAATCTCTGCAAGTTTCAACATCTATAACTGTCAGTTGACGGAAATTAAAAGGTTGAGAGAATTAAAAGCTCAAAGAGAAATCTTAAAAGGATTCTTGGATACAGATGCAGCTCTTAAGGTTCATGGGGTCTTGACAATCCTCAGTAAAATCTCTCTTCCTCTTCCACTGAATGCAAGCAGCACATTCTGCTCACTGGGACAGAAGGCATGATGTGCCTCTGCAATATCCACAGAGGGGATTCCGCTAGATATCCTCAAAGCTGTAGGGACATATTTCTAGCAATTCTATCTAAGTAGTAAAGGCAGCACACAGTAGGAAATTGGATTGTCTTGACACCCCACCTGTCCCAACATTTCATTTGGGAGCTGAATGGTGAGAATTTATGATGCAAGCTTGTCATTTTCCACTCTGTCTAATGTTGTATTTGAATGAAAGAGGTGGAGGGGGTTTATGTTGCGAAACAGGATACAGAACTCTGTACAGTCACCTGCACAGTCACTCTCAGTAGGGTTTTGCTGACTGTTCACAAGCTGTTGCCTGAACCTTGGAGTGCATGCATAGTGGTCATATTGGAGCAAATTACAAGATCAGTCACAATGTAACATCCATTTTTTTGTGTGTTTTTCAAGAGCCAGCATGACGAGCATTGACCAGAGAATAAAAGACCCACACTGCACCCGGTGGAATGAAGGCACAAAAGTGAGTATTTATTGAGGAACACACAGATACTTATAGAGTTCTGAGGGGAAGGTTCTGAAACTTGGATGTGATTGGGTAAGTGTAGGGACAGAGTTGGTAACTGGCAACTGGGTAGCCTATGGCAAAAAACTGGTCAAGTGACAGGAGAACTAAACAATAGGAACCTGGGGATTGGGATAGAGGTGGAAGTGGATAGGAGGGGTGGGCGTGGTGCCGGCGGCTGCATCAGCAATTTGAAGCAGAGGCATCCCTAAATGGAGCTGCCTTGGCCCGGACCCACCAAAGGTACCCCCAGCAGGTCCTGGATGCTGCCGCTCAGCAGCAGCAGCAGCAGCCGCAGCGGTGGCTGCACTGGCCGCACGGGGCAGGTATGCCCCCCAGGCGGGGTAGTCCCGACCCGGGAGACTGCCCCCGCACCTCAGTGGCATGGTGAACCCACAACAGGGACAAAGCCCCGGGGGGAAATAACACGAAGGGATAACAATAAAATCTTTTGAACTTGATGCCTAAGGAATTTTTTGATTTTTTAATTTTTATAGATTTTAGGGGCAACTGTAGTGAGTGTAGATTTAGTGTAGTTAATATTTCTAGCAACTTAAATTCAATGTCTCTTCATTCTAACCTCTAACCCATATCAATTTCTTGAAATTCCTTTAGCTATTTAGTCTTATTTTCAAGGGAGAAGGCTGAATAATATCTCAAAGCCTGTGCCACGAGACATAAGCATAAGCCAACAACCTTGAAGCTCAGAATGCTGGAACACCTCCAAGATCCCTATGTGATATGAGGAAGAGAAGAATGATGAAGAGAGGGTCCCACTCTCCCCCAGACTCAGTTCCTGACAGGGTGTGCCAGGGGTGGGATGGGGCTGGACCCAGGGGATGGGTCAACAGAGAATTGGATGAACATTATTTTTAAAACCATGAAACCAGTGTTGGGACACATGTCATCATGTATTCCTGAAGACCCTAAGCCTGGACATTAAAAAAACCTTTTTATCTTATCCTACACTAGGTTGGCTGGAGTCCTGTTTTCTGCAATCTCTCAAGGTAACAAACTAAAACCCATACAAAGAAAACATGTAACTTTTAAACAACGTAAGCATCTCATATATGAAGCTGGTCTGGTCCATGCTGCTCTTCAGCGCTGTCCTCATCAGAGGGCCATTTTATGAAATGGTCTTTCCATTCCTCATATTTTAAGCATTCTCCCACATTAGCAGCTGTGTATTCTTGTCTTGTTAGCATTATCTGTGAATAACGTGCACTGATCTTGTTTTGTAAGCAATTGTTCACTCGGATCACCATTATGTTATGGAGATATATGCAAAACCACACTCCTACAAAAGAATTGTCAGTTTGTGTCTCCTACAAGGCAAAATGCATTAGATCCACTATTGGTTAGGTAATTTGTTGTTGATATAAACCTTAAGAATAATCACCTTCAAAACTGTAATGTTGCATTAAAACAAACTATTTTTCTGTGTTGACTGCTCTTGAAATAGATAAAATTATCAATGAAATGGTTAATCCTGGTATAACTTTTTCCAGTGTAAGCATTTTGGGGTCACTTAGAAATCACTGGAAATGTAACCTCTTGCACTTCCTGTAAAACACTGAACTCCGGATGATAATCAAGACCTCTAGAAATTTGTGGGCTGCATAAAATTGCAAATTTGGCAATTTTCTGACTGCTGTGTAATTTTCTGGCACATTTAAATGTGTGTTTGGTTCAGTGCCAGGCTCCTTCCTCCACCAGACACCCTAAAATTAACTAGGAGCTTTGGGAATTTCATCTGTCAAACAGAGACAGAAGTGTCCAATCAGCCTGGAGGAAGCATGGCTGACCAGTGCTGACCCAAATCCCTTCTGAAAGAAGGAAGGAAAGAGACAGAGATAGATGAGGAAAAGTATAGCAGAGAAAGGAGAGGGAGGACAAGATCAGAAGGTGAGAAAGAAAGCTTTGCAGAAAAGCTGAAAAGGCTAACTAAAAAGAGAAAACAAGCAGTACTAGCATTTGGAAGAATGGCTTGTAGTCCCCTTATAAAGTTGTGGAGTTTCTTGGTGAAATTTCATTTGGGTATTGGGAGTGAGAAGATTTGTATGCTTTAAAACCCTGGACTTTCTTCACCAAAAGATGAAGAGGAGTCCAGACTCTTTCTAGCTGGGTTAAGAAAGTGCTGAGATCCTTCAGAAGCACATGAAGCACTGCTGAATTTACAGCTGACCTTGGCAAAACTGATGAAAACTGGAAGATGACATTGGATCAGGAGCAGACTTGATGCTGAGTGGTAAAACAGGAAGAGAAGCCAAGGTATCCAATGCCAGTGCAACACTTTTATCACCACATCACCTGCACTACACAGTTCTTTGTCTTTCTATTATCATTTTCTTCCTATTCTCTAGGTGTTGTGAAGCAACAAAAAGTGGTTTATATAGCTGCATTTGGCTCATACATCTACCTATCTTCCTCCCATTCTTAGCAACTGTGCCTCATGGAGAAACAAAAATTGTCTGTTCTGGAAGCTCAATGCAGCAGATACTGGAGAAATAGCACCTCACAGGACTCACTGCTGTGACTAATCATCACTAGTGGTACAAGGCTTATGGTCTTCAGAAGCAGCTTTTTGAAGGTCCTGAGGAATAGGGAAGCATTTTAAATAGAGAACTAAAAGAGTTGAAAGGTATGACCAGGAGTTTACCAGAAAGGGCCAAAAAAGAAATTACAGACCCCAGGCATATTACCTGACCTGCAGCCTTTGGCCTTGGGATTGGGTCCTTAGACCAGAACCATTGTTACTTTTGTTGTTATATCAATACAGTTGCTTTGCACTTGGTATTTGGACCTTAGACAATTATTTTCAGAGTAGAGTCACACTATTTTCAGGCTGTGAGATCACAGGTAGCTTTTGGAAAAAAAAAATTATAATTATAGATGCAAGTGATTTTAAGATTGCTCCAAAACCTAACATTCATAGTTTAAATCAAGGTTAATAGGTTGAACAAAGCATGAGAGAATTTCTTTAATATGCTGTGGGGTGTGTGGGCAAATCCTCAGTTCTCTAGAAATAATTATTCTTTCTGTCAGGATTAATTTACTTTAAAAACATGATTAGAAGCTCTACACCAAATACACCACATGCTCATTTTATTCTTAGAAACAAATAAAATGCTCTATCTTTTCAGGAAATTATGCACTCCCTGGCATTAAAAAACATTCTGACCTTAACAATGACGTGAACATTAGTTCTAAAGTCTCACAAAAACCAAACAAACAAACCAAACAAGAAAACAACCAAACACAAAACCTAAAAAAAATTAAAACACTTTGAGATCATAACAAAATAGACTAAAACATATGTTAGAAATAGCTGGCAATCTTCAAATCCTTTGAGATACAGGGAAACTCATGGTTTCATATACTGATCTGAACACTTTCTCAAATTTGGAAATCTCATGAGGACAAGATCTCATGAGATACACTGTTATTATGTTTTCCAGTTTGGTTAGACATATGGCACAGCATAAACAGCTTTCCTTCCAGTGTTTGGTTTCTGTTACTCAGCCATGAAATACACAGTAAAATGACACTTCCTCCAAACTGCAATGCTTAAAAAATGTTTTATTCTAATTCCAGTTGTGCTCTGGGGTCTGATCTGGTTTTATTTTCAAGGTGGAAAGACTAATGAATTGTAGCAAATTTGACGTGTTTTGTTTAACCTTAATCCAATATATTTTATCTTTAAGCAATATCTGTCATTGAAAGTCACTGATGCTACACATTTGCAGAAGACAAGGATTTGTCCCTATGCAGAACAGTTCCTTTATCTTTCTTTAAAAGGTCTTAGTAACTGTTGTTTTTTAACCCAAATAGTCAAAGATCAACAATTTGCCTCAGGCTACTTGCTTCTTTCTTTCCTTCCTTAAGTTTTAAATGACTGAGTGATTTCCAACAATGAAGCAAGGAAAAGAACAGCTGACCCATTCTTTCCGTGACGGCAGTTGTTCAGTTGAAGTTAGGCAAGATACAATATTCTGCATCTTTACAGCAACAGTCAGGGAAGAGATCTGCTTGCCTGCTGCTTGCAGCTTGGAAAAGCATGCCCTCACTTGCTTCAGAGGCGCGATCCACACACAGTCTGAAGAACTAAACTATAAATCTACATATTTAGTAAGGACAATATGCACTGAATTTTGCTACAAAGTCAGTAAGTTCATGCACAAAATGGCGCCTCTGACACCCATAAAACATTCACATCCCTTGTCAATTGTTGGTCTATGCTTCAAAGTTTTGTATTAATACAGCTTCTCAATAAAAAGCTTGTAAGAATTTCTCAGCATGGACACAACTATATGTATGGCCTTTACCCTGGTCTCAAAAACATCTATAGCATTTTTTCAAAATTTAAGAAAAAATCAATGGGTTTAAAGCAGACCTTTAACATGGGAAATTTCACCTTGAATTATTAAAATAAATAAATAAAAGTGTGTGGATAATGGCTTTCTAACTGACAGTGTTGAACAAACATGACTATACTTAGAGATATTGTTATGGCAGTTAATGCCAGAATATATATGGAAAAACCTACACAGCACCTAAATTTAATGATTTCATAGCAAAAAGTATCAAATGTATCCTAACAAATAGTGATTATTTCACTTATGCATATCCAGTAAGGTAAGGTCTTTCATACCACACCAGACAGGAAGATATTTCCCAAATGTTTTTTATGAAAGTATTTTTTTTTGTTTTAGAGGGTTCTAAAAGAGTACTTTTCCCCCTAACAATATTTTTGTGGGGGGAAAAAAAAGATTAAAAATAAAAATAGCCTTGAATATTTTCTTTCATGTAAACTTGTGGTTCAGTTTTACTAAAATGGGTTTCTAGTGGCACTGCCTATTCTTGGCCTCACCTTGAGAAGCTGTCAGATTCTCACCTGCTAAATGTTCTCAGAGGTCTCTCAGCTTGTTAACTGTGTTTTGTGACTTCAAAGGTCTAGCTTTGCAGTGACTACAAACATCATGGCGGCTGTAAATCCCATGTCATGCTTAACTACTTTGAGTATCCATGAACTGTTGAACTTGTGATTACAGCTTTTTCCTTCATCAAGAAATTGTCTGAGAAAACTTGTATTTGGTCTTTCTATGATAGAATAGTGGAACACAACCCACAAAGATTCTGTTTCAAAGACATTTCTAAACAGAGGAATCCTCTTTTCTGCCATATGGCATCTACAAGTACATTTTCCTAGAGTCAGTTTAAACTATAAGGAGTTTCTGTGCTAGTGGAAACTCTGCACAACACTCCCTAGTCTGCACTGGATGTGTGTTTCTATGGTATGTATTTCATTCCAGAGGACTAAAGGGTGGTTTGGAAGCTTTTATTTGACCTGCCTTGGAGACAATGAAGGGAAGATTCTTAGTGGAAATGGCATGAGAATGGTCAGATGGAGGAACTTTGAACGAATGGTGCAACTTTATTATGAGTCATATGCAAAAAAAAAGGACATTCTGGTGTCTCTGCGAAGTTAAATTTATATGAAACATGGACGATATGAGAAAGATTTCTATATCTTGTCACTCAATGGATCTATCTCTAAGGATCAGTTTGTCTGTAAGAGAATGATATACCCTTTCAGAAAAAAAAAGTAATATCTAGACTACATGCAATTTTTGTCCTGACCTACGAAGTATCCACATAAACACATATGGAGAGGTAAGACTTTCAGCTTCTTTTGTCTTACTTAGCTGCATCTCTCTTTCCTCCTTTGGAGAGACAACCAGCAATTCCAGAGGTTCAGGAAGGTCTAGAGAATGTCCATAGTGAATGCTCATTTTCAGTTGCATTCAAATAAAATGAAAATTTATGCAACAGACAGCAGGATAGTTTCAAATGTAAGGCATCTTCCTCCACAGTCTCATATGAATGAAGGTGCACAGAATCACTAATAATGTCTATATTCATTAAAAAAGCTAAATGCCTTATGTTTTCAATGTACGTTCCAAATCATCTCTGCATTGATTTCTATTCATTTAATAACTGTGTAATTGTTGCAAATAGAAAAAACTAAACGAAAGGTTAAAAACTGAAAACTAAACCAAAACCTGACAAAACAGACATATAATTTTGGTTTTTGGACTTACATCTATCCATTTTTCCAGAGGCCCATAAACTGCAATCTTTTCTGCTTTATAGTTCTAATAACATCTTTCAAAAATGAGAATGAGGATAAAATGGGAATATTCACAGATAACTCTTTTTTTTTTATTATTGTGGTGTAATCATATTTTGGTCACTTGTGGTTAATGTCAGCAGCTTTTCTGGGGACATTCAAATAAAACTCAGAGAAAAAATAAACATAGAAAAAAATGCTATGTATTACTTTGTGATACACAGCTATACATCATTAATGATATCTTTATAATGCAATACTATTTGGACATTTCAGTCTGGAAAGAAGCCCAAGTGTTTCCAGGCACTTTAAGAGCACATGAAATTATGATTGGGGACCATATTTAAACCACCTACTCTACATGCCTGATTTAGGCCTTGCTACTAATATAGTGTTTAAATTTAAGAGTGAGATGGGTGATCCAGGACTGCCAGATCTTGCCTCCACTACAGCTGGTAGGAATGAAATAGCTGTGACTCCTAATTTGAGCACTGGAGGGGGGATTCATCTCACCTAACTTCTCACACATGAAAAACAGTCATTTAAATCTGGGCTGGCAGCCCTTCTTCCTGTGAAGAGAGGGAGACACCTCCACAGTGTCTCTCCTGCTGTCAGCTGTTTCAGAAAGGTTTCCAGCCAGGGTGGACAGACAGGACCTTGTTGATCCCAGACAACTCAAAAATGAGATGAGAATGGAACTTAGTGAGTAGATGTGTGAATTTTAAAAGATACTTTTAACCCAGTCATTCATGTTTTTAATTTAAGGAGTATTTGCAGTATTAATAGAAGGATTCCTCTGGAAGTTCTGGCACTTTTGCCAAGTATTAGCAAAAGTCCTGCCTATGTGAATCATTACTGACCTTGTCATCAAAATATATCTGGAGATTAAAGTGCAGGGATGTGAGAAGTCTGCCAAAGCTAACAAACTTTCCCTGGAGATGATATGATGAAGATGCTTTCTGAATAAATAACACCATATACTAGTGGCATGTCCAAGCCACAGCCAACATCTGGGCTCTGCCGCACCTCTGCTCCCAGACAGCGCTGCTTGGCTACAAACTAGCAGTGACACGATGCCATATTCTCTTTTCCAACAAATCCAGCTGTAGTTAAAAACCTGTAGTGAATGGACTGATAGAGCAAATTTCGTACATTCCCAAGTGATTTTCAACCTCACCCACATGGAAACAAAATTTCTAGGAGACAATATTTAGGGAAAATTGTGTATGCTGTCTGAAACAGGCTCTTACAGAAAATGCAAGCAGGCCAGTCCTGGATGACAATTTTTTCCTCCAAAATCTACCATGACTTTAATCTCTCATGGATTTCCTATGCTCTTGCACGTTCCCAGAGTTTGGGTTCTACTTTCACAGGATCACAGAATCAAAGAATATGCTGAGTTGGAAGGGACCCACAAGGATCATCAAGTCCAACTCCTGGCTCTGCAAAGAACTATTCCGAAGTAACACCATGTGCCCCAGCATATCATCCAATTGTTTCCTGACCTCTGTCAAGCTTGGTGCTGTGACCACTTCCCTGGGGATCCTGTTCCAGTGCACAACCACCTTCTGGGGGAAGAACCTTTTTTGAATATCCAACCTAAACCCACCTTGACACAACTTCAGGCCATTCCCTCAGGTCCTGTGACTGGTCAACACAGAGAAGAGATCAGTGCCTCACCCTCCTCTTCCCCTCACAAGGAAGTTGTAGACTGCAATGAGGTCCCCCCTCAGTCTCCTTTTCTCCAGGCTGAGCAGACCAACTGCCCTCAGCCACTCCTTAAGCAGCTTCCCCTCAAGGCCCTTCACCATCTTCATTACCCTCCTTTGGACATTCTCTAAGAGTTTAATATCTGTCTTATATTGCAGTGCCCAAAACTGTGCACAATATTCAAGGTGAGCCCACCCCAGTGCAGAGCAGAGTGTGACAATCCTCCCCCTTGCCCAGCTGGCAATGCTGTGCCTGATGCCCCCCAGGACAGGACTGGCCTTCCTGGCTGCCAGGGCACTGTTGTCTCAGATTCAATTTGCCATCGACCAGGACCCCCAGGTCCCTTTCTGTGGCACTGCTTTCCAGCATCTCATTCCCCAGTCTGTACGTACATCCAGGGTTGTCCCATTCCAGGTGCAGAATCTGGCACTTCCCCTGTTGAACTTCCAATGGCTGGTGATCACCCAGCCCTGTAATTTGTTGAGGCCTCTCTACAGGGCCTCCCTGCCTTCAAGGGAGTCACCTGCTCCTCCCAGTTTTGTGCCATCTGCAAACTTGCTTAGTGTCCCTTCCAGTCCTGCATCTAAGTAATTTATGAAGAGGTTAAAGAGACCAGGGCTTTGGACAAACCAATTCCTATATTAAAGGTTGCTGAAGCCGACAGTTTTTCATCTAATTGTATCAGTCATACATAAATAAGAATTTTAATAAAAAAGTGTAAAACAGTAAACTGGAGCCAAATAAATAAGCAGTAAATAAAAAGAATGTCAAAGCAGAAAATAACAATATCTAAAGCCCATAAATCACAAATTAGCTTTATGTCTATCATATTTGTGGTTTAATGTTCACTTGAATTAAGTTCTAAATTCCCAGGAGAGAGTGGGAGGAATAATCTATGTTATCTTAGACTACAACTCTATATAATTGTCCATGCTATGATTGGGTTGTGATGACACTTCTTTCCTTCAAGCTGCTGAAATAGCATCTCACAATTACTTAATATAAGGAAGAATATAAAGACAATTAGGAAGGAAGATGTTGAGACTCTTGTTTTGTGAATCATATTATGGATTTCTGGCTTGTCTCTTTTTTGTCCTTCCAATATTTCAATGGCCAATGGGATTATGGCTTTTCATCTGTGGGGATTTGCAATCATATTCCTATTTCCATCTCTAACATACTCCTTAATCAGATATTTTTTCTTGGCTGGTGAATATTCTCCTTCTTGTTTGAGTGTAAACTTGTGTCTGGATAACTATAAAATGTTTATTTTAGTACTCTATGGAAATGATGGGTTGAAAATTTTATAGTTGAGAGACTCTTGATTTCTGTTGGTTTTATATAATAGTATCCTATAATTTCCTCACAGTTTTTTTGTAATGCTCATGTGAATGCATGGCACTAAGTTATACACCTCAATATATTATATTTCTACTCATTCAATCCTTCACTAAAATTACAACTGAAAAGTCTAGCTATAAAAATTTATAAGTTAGTTGACATCAGTTGACCTATTTTGCTCACACGATACAAACAAATGTAATGTCTGTAAAGCCTGCCCTCCCTGAGCAACTACAGTGGTCACTTGAAATCTGGATCCTTCATTAGCAGATTTTGAGTAAAATTCTTTGATCTGTGTGATGTCACTAATAGTATTTTATGCTAAAGGCAAACTTCTGAAAACATATTTTGATTAGCCATAGCCAGCATTTTCTCTTGTTGCAAATGTATGGATGACAGTGACTTAAGTGAAATCTGAAGGCTCAGTCTGGTCCTGTCTCATCACTGAAGCTGTCATTCACATGTACAGTGGAGAAACCACACTCTCCAGATGCAGAATAATTGTGAATTGCTGTGGATTTACCTCTTGGTGGAGGTAAAGAAACTTATGACAGCTGCAGTACCTTGATCCCACAGTCTCTGACCATAAGGTAGCAACTTCTAATCTTGGAATTGCAATAGCATAGTTAAAGCTAATAAACTATGTGGAGCCTCATTAAACTTTGGGAGACTCAGTAGAAGCCCAGCTATCAGATTTGAGGGCTGTATATTTTGAAGACAGTCTGTAGAAGGTCCCTTTTCAGAAATTTAATAAATCAGAGTAACAAAATATAGCCTGATGGCTCAAATTAGCTAATGTTGGATGGCCCTGAAAGCACTCAACATCCCACCTCAAAAGCCACAGCTAAAATAGGAAATCAGTGGATGCAGCAGTTTGTGCAGCAGTTTCTGGTTACTGCTCCTAGATCTTCCTGGAATTTCTCCTAAGAACTTTTTGAGGAACTGAGGGGTGACTACTAACACTGGGAAAGGATGAATAGAGTGGGCTGAGTTGTCCAGCATGCTCTAATTACTTCTAACAAGTTCTGAAAGATGTTCTTGATCAGAAGCTGCTTTTCTGTTTGCAGCTAACTCCTGATTTTGAAGGGCCAACCACCCTTCCAGTAGGTGCTAGGGAGAGTCCTATGTAGCTCTCCATGCAGAAGTAAGCAGAGAAGGACAAGGGTGGCTCTGCTGTATACAGTGTATATGTATGATGATGGTGATGAAGGAGAAGTGCTACAGAGCATGGTCCTCACCATTTGCTGAAGCAGTTCTTCCTGATGTGCCAGAGTTCAACTCAAACTGAGCTTCTGAGGGAGGATGTATCTCTGAGGCTACAGGGTCCTCTTTCTTGGGCTGAAGATCATAGTCTCCTTGCTTGTAAGAAATGTGCACTGGGGAAGAGTCTGTGAAGTCAAGTACAGCAGCTGTGGGAGAAGGTCAGGAGGCAGTGCAGCAGCAGAGATGGTGAGAAAAGCACTAACTGTATCTTCTTCAATAGTGTGAAGGTCTAACTGCATTGAATGAGGAGTAGACCAAGTTTGTGCTCACCAAAGTCTTTCATGATTGTAAAGGTTAGAATCCTTTGGCCTCTCATACTAGGAGCTTAACTCCTGTGCCATCTGCAAGTCTGCAGCTACAGTGGAGGTTCAGTGCCCATGCAGCAGATGAAGGGTTGAGAGCTGTGTCCAATGAAGCAGCTCAACAGCCTGAGCCTACATCTTGCTGCAGCATTAAACTCATTGCTGTAGGGGATGGATGTCACCATCTTCTGGTTTCTTGGGATGTTTACTGCTTGCCAGGCATTTGGATCCGGGGCACCAGGTTTTCTTGTCCCTGCTGCGCTTCCCTGTGGGCACCAATGATACTTGTAAGGGAAACCTGGACTGTAACAGGTGTGAGATATGCTTGAGGGGAAGGCCAAGGGTACAGGAGCCAAGGTGGTATCTCCTTGATTCTTCCACTGAGGGGTAAGGGTTTGATGAAAAACAGATGGACTCTGTGGGTCAAAAAAGAGTTGTACAGTCAGTGCTAACAACAGGGTTTGGGTTTTCACAAGTTCGGGATCCTCTCTGAGGACTAAGATAAAAATGGCTTCCACATGACCAAGTGCAGCAAGTACCAAGGGGCAAATGATATTTGTCATCAAGCTGGCCAGCCTGGGGGAGGCTCTAAACTAGGAATAAAGAAGCAGGCAGTGCAGGTGGTGATGACTCACAACCAACTGAAGAGGTTATGGACTGGATCAGTAAGAGGGCACAGGGTGATACCAGCAGAAGGGACCTTGAAAATAGTCAAACAGGGTAGAAGAGTGGTCCTGAAGAGCTGGCTCATTTTCAAGGACCATTTCCCCAAGCTCAAGTTTTATTCCTCCTCCTGATGAATGTTCAAGCAAATATGGCAGGAGACCTGCATGGATGAGCAAAAAACTCTTCTCTAAAATTAAACATTGGAAGCTAGTGAACAGGTGCCAGAAGCAGGGATAGTGCTTCTATAGGAGGAATCTGACTCAGGAGGAATACAGGGGCACTGTCTGAGTGTGCAGTGTCAGGGTTAGAAAAGCAAAAACTCATCTGGGGTTGAATCTGACAAGGGTCATGGAGTGGTTATAATCATGAGACCAGTTAGACCAGGTCTCACTGTGATAGGCACTGCAAAAATAGAAAATGCATGCTCTTGAACCCAGGAGTCAGAGTAAAAAAATAGCTGTAAAAAATTATATTCTACTTAGTCATGTGTAGGCTCAGATTTCTTGCACATAAACTCATAGTCACCCAGTCTGGATGCATTTAAATTAGGGGTTGCTTTAAGTTCCAACATGGTCAGCATACAGTAGATAGAAAACAGTTTAAATTTTGCATATGCAGGCCGGCCATTTTGCCCACTAACAACTGGCAGAACCAGACTCATATCCCTGACGTCCCTGTTGACTTACAAAAGTTAGGGTGGATATATGTGGTCCCAACTATATTTCTTTAAGAAATGAAGTAAAATTGTAAAGCCTTTTGGTATTTTCCTTTTGCTATTTTCAGATGAATTCATAGGGATATGATCACCATTCACTCAGAGAAGGATGTGGACAGAAAAATGAGGAAAAGTACAGCAGCAAAACTGAGTATGAAAGGGATTCAGGAAGGGG
>JAOXXN010000446.1:101163731-101180444 GCA_026770055.1 Myrmophylax atrothorax | reverse complement strand
GTGGCTATAGAAGATATGCATGGGGAGGCCATGTCATTCCTTAAACAACACTCCACCCCATGTTGATCTTGTCAATTGGCAAGCCTTTGTCTTCTCTGGAGCACCCTTCCAGGGGGCCCTGAGGTGACTCCCTCAACTCATCCAGGCTTATCAGGGGCCATCACCCCACAACATACCCTATGTGACTCAGAAAGATATTTTTTTTTTCTCTTTACAACGAAGTTACAGACTTTGCCTGTCTCCATGCAGAGGTATGAAGGAGGCTCTGTTGTACCCTCTGCATCAATGGAAACCACGAGGCACTGCAAGGGAAAAGAAGGAGGTTATTGGGTTGTGAGGGCACCTGCATCTAGTTGATGTTTTGCTATATAGCATTTTAGTAAGTGATTGCAGAATTGAGATTGGGCCAGTGTTTAAGAGAATGGTTAATTGGTTTGAATAGTTGGGATAAAATCTGGTGGGATACAGCCAGTTTCAAGAATAATGTTTGAAGTATTCAGAAACACTGGCTGGGGGAAACTTGTGGAAGGAGGGAATAGACTACTTTCCTACTGACTCAAGACCTGACAGTAAATAAGGGAATTTAGCAAAAATGACAAAAAAAATTGTCCTTCTTTTATTAAATGAGAACATGAGACATCCCACCCTGAAGTGGAAGTGAGCACCCAAGATTCATAGATGTTCATGGTTTAAAGGAATGACAAAAGTTAGAGTCTGTAAAAGCTTGCAGAAGTTGTATTAGTAAATTATACACTTGGAATGGAAATTGATAAAAGTTAGTCCCTAATCTCCTAGTATAAGCACACAGCAGTGAATTTCAAATAACGGGGTAGGATGAAGAGAGAGAGATGGATTAAAGAGGGACAGACAGAAAGAAAGATCACTAGTCCTGGCTCCATCATTGATCCATCTGATGTGGATTGTCAAGGGACCTGGCACACATGGACTTTTTGGGGTTACCTTTATACAGATAAGTTTTCCTTGCAATAGAGATAAGTTTCTTGTTTTCTATGCAAATCTGCTATCATGCAGAATCCATTCTTCTAGACTTTCTGGAAATGGTTTGGGGAGCTTCAGGGGTCTTTGGTGGTCTTGATTCCCCTCTACAGGTTTGCCTCTGCTTGACAGTCCATGCCTGCTTTTTGACCTCATTCCTGTGCTGTCACTGGACTGAGTTGTGCTTATCTCCAGGAGGCAGAACAGGACATTTGTCCCAGAAAAATGCTGTCCTACCTCTGTATGGCTCCCTTCTTCAGCCACATCCTGTTCTTTCTCACAACAATCCTTGGCTGGCTCCACAGCAATCTGGTTATTGGGTTTGAGATGTACACATTAGTCCCTTCATCTTCTAGGTCTCTACAACGCTGAAAGGTTTTTAGAGAGAAATCAAAAATGACATAGCTGTTGCACTTCAGTCATTCAAAACATCTTATCTATATAAAATGTGAAATAATTTTGTTTAAAATCTTCAAGTTAAATTTAATTTACAATATTAGCAATTGTAGTTCCAGTAAACCTATAATGTATACACTACATGCATCTGTAATCCCCTTGGGCTACTTTATAATGATTATATATAGGAATGTAATTTTTCTCCTCTTTTTCCCACAGAAATGTCTTTTGTTTAAGAACTGAATTATAAAATTTGAAGCTCTCAATCTCAAAGTCAGAATCTTTTTTTTTTTTTTAATCAACAATATTGGAGCTTTCTACCTTCAAGTTCAGGACAACTCCATTTGTAAGAATGTAATGAAAGTTATACATAATGTAGTTCTTAAGGAAAGAAATAAATGTAGTTTTGGTGAACAAACCACTAAAATGGAACACAGTTTTTTGAGTTATTTTTTGAGGAATGAACAGGAGACTCTATAACAGCTTCTTTTTTACCTTCCCTGAAACTTCAACATTTCCAGGACTTGCATATCTGTAAGAATATGCAGTAGCTTTTCCATGCATTTCTGGTGGGTCTTCTTAGGATTTCTCCCCCTGAGCACATGGATTCTTGGTAAAGTAATAACATGAAGGTTTGTATCTGTAAGGTTCTGTCTGTCTGTGTGTGTGTACTTGGATTGTTGCACACATGCACAGAACTTGACGGTGGTGGATCAGCTGATCTGACTCCCACCAGCACTGGGGGATGTTGTGGAGGTGGTTGGGAATCATGCAGTGCGGTGTCTCAGCCATGGGCTCATGATCCCCTGCCACAGTCAAGACTGGGAGGCTACCTTGTGCCCACCACACTGGATGCCCTGGACCTGGGAGCCTCCTCACCTGCCCTTCCTCAGTGTCCTCCAGTAAAAGCATTTAAAGTATTGCAAGAAAATTACAGGATATTGAAGAAAAACCATCTGGATTTCATCATCTCCTGCCCTCCTTTGACCAGTGAGATTTATTGAGGTTGTGTTTGTTTCTGCTGAAAAAGTGTCAAACTAAGGTGGGATTTTTGTTCTTGTAGTTCCCTAATTTAAGCTTCATAAACAGATTTTATTGTCACCAGCAGTGGATTTCTATCTATATATATAGAAAATTTTTATTCAGAATACCTGACAGTCATCCTTCCACCCTGCTCACTCCAGTCTGAAGGATTTTGTGGGGCTCCAAAATGCTGCTCATTGCCAGAAAGTCTTCCAATTTTATCTCTCTATCAACTTATGTAAGGTTCAAGTCAGAAAAACTGAACAAAATATTGAAATAGTTTGAGCTAGTTAATTAAAAAAAAATCACTATCTGCCAAAAAATTAATCATAAGAGCTCTAACTTATAATCCTAAAAATATAAAAGCATAGGATGAAAAAAAAAACCCAAACTAAAACTGATCCCTCCTGCTAAACAACAGCTTTGACCCCTTCTAAGGCTATCAGCTCATCTGTTTTAGCCTGCTCTCTGTCTCTGGTTTCAAATGGGTAAAGGGGGAGTGTTCCTCCAGTGTCACACAGGCTCATACTTTGGTGACATAAGGTGTACAAACTTGAGAGCAGAGATTTGGAGAATAAAGGGAAATTAAGTCTTGAAAGCCATCTGTTAAAAACAGCAAATCTTTCCCTTATGTTCTTATGAGCTTTTGGGCTGTGCACCTTGTATGGGGAAGATGGGGACACTTCTTTTGTTTTCTTGGTTTTGATAATTATTTTTTTTCTATTTTCCTGTCTGGCTTCTAGTTTCTGTGAAACAACCTTTGCCTCCACTTAAAAAAAATCCAAACACCTGACCCAGGCTACACTTTAGGAGGCCTGTTTGGTGGTAAGTGAGTGCTGGAATATTTCAGCTTTCAAAACTGTAAAGATTCAGATTTATAGTCAGTCTGTTTATACTCTATCATATCATGTGTGGTAGCATAGGATATCAAAGCAAGAAAGCCTACAGGGCTACCACCATTTGAAATGAAAAATAGTTCTTATGTATGGCATAATGCAGCACAGATGGAAAGTTGTGCTTTTCTGTTTTACTGTTTCTGTAGATTACTCAGGCAATAAATACTGGACAAATCAAGCAGTCATTTCTAAGGCTCCATATAACCTATTTTACCACTATCAGCTGCTATAGTTTTATATTCCCTGGAAAATAGCTGCCTGGGTTCCCAAGTTTTATAAGTCATTTCAAGGGGACCTCACAAAAAAAAAAATGGACGGAAAATATGACCTGGCTTTTAATAACTGTATCGTTAACTCTGCCTTTTCATATGACAGTCAAAGCTCTTATTAGTGTTCTACAGCATTATTATTCTTCAAAGCAGCATCTATTTAATGACTATTACTTGTTTATTTCATCAGCTGTGAATTTTGCATTGGTATTTCAAGGGCACAGCACAACACAAATTTGCCACAATCATGTCACTTCAGATCTGTGCTTCATAAACTAAGAAGCGTTATCCAACATTTAGTGTAGCAGATATGCTCCCACACCTTCTTTGTGAAGATGGTCACAAAGAATTCCCAAAGCAGGTTTGCAAAGCCAAGTAGCCTAATATTAAAAAAAGCAGTGCCTGGACAAACTGGGACACAGGTTTGGGGAGTACTTTTGCTCTGATCCAAAATGCCTAATGGTATGGTGTACCCCAGGATAGGAAATTCTCCCACTCTCTCTTCATCACCTCCACTTGGGGTTAAAAACCACAGACAAGCGGCCAGATCCCCCCAGCTGCTAAGCACCTGTACTGATCCTGGGCTGCTGTGTTGGCAACATGCAGGTTAGTTTTGATGGATGCTTGTCTAATGCTGAACTGAAAAAAGCTCTAGGTGAAAGAAAATCAATCACCTTTCTCTAGAGCAGGCACACTGACTATGAAAAAGTCTTTAAAATTAAGGGCAAGATATCTCTCAGGGAAAAGACACCCCCAAAATAAATACTGAGCAAACTGTGAGACTCCTCGCACAGGCTCACAGCTACCACGCTTTGCGCAGCAGGAGGAAGCAGTAGTTCCATGGTTTTTGTACTCTAACCTACCATCAAATTATTGGCCCCACAATATGGAAAATCAACTTTCTTGAGCCTTTTAGGGTTTCAAAACACATCATCTGTACCCAGCAAGGTAGTTATCACATTTTTTCTCCTTTTTGGAAGTATCAGGGCTGGAGTTTTAATAACAAAAATATAATAAAACTAAAAAGGAAAAAGAATCCCTTAGCAACATTTGTTTAAATAGAAGAAATAATTACATAGGGGACTCTGCTGCAAGATATTGTTTGTAGGCTAGGGAGAAAAGTATCTAGATATTTTTAAAAACAAAGTCATAGCAATTTTAGTCATAGTAAGCTTCCACTCGTGGTATAAGCTGACCTCTGTCCACCTGGGCTTGTCCAACTTTCCATTTATTAGATGTCATATCACTGTTGAAGCCAATTCTAGAGGTGAGGAGGAAAGGGCAACTTCAGCATCTGATAAGAATCTCTCCCCTAAAAATAACTTTTGGTGAGACAGAAGTTTGAGTCATTGCTGTATTCCTGTGTGCCAATTTCAAATTTTTTAACCAACAATGACTCAGTTTGGAGTGGTCAAAGGCTAACCAGGGAAACATGAATCTTTAGGATTTTTTGTTAACATGCTTCAGATAGTAGATAAAAACTTTTCCCCTATTTTCAGAACTAGGTGTATTCCTTATGTAGCACTTGTAATTTATTATTTTTATTAATTATTTTTTTAATAGTTGGATACTTCTTTTCAACTGATTTACAGAATCTAAATTTTAAAGATTCATAGAATCATAGAATAATAGAATCATTAAGGTTGGAAAAAAAACTGTAAAACCATCACGTGCAACCATTAGCCCAGCACTGCAAAGAAACAGCCAAAGAAACCCTAAACAAAACCCCACAATTTAAATTACCTGAGTCGGGGGTTTGGGCTACAGTTTTGTTTGTTTGGCTGGTTTGCTTTATTGTTTGTATCTACTGGGTGTTGGTTGTTTTATTTTTTAATATAGATTGCAGGATTCTACTTCACGCAACTTCACATCCAAGGCTGAAAATATAAAACCAACTTTACTTGAAGTCAAAAAAAGCCAATAGAGAATTGGATATGGTCAGAATGGTTACAGCTAAACTAATAAATAAACTAAATCAGGTCAGCACATGGGCTTGAGCACAGAATGAATGGAACCATTCATACTGTGAAATGTTTCATGCAGTTTTGGTCTCAGACAAGTAATGCTATCATGGGGACAGTCTGGGATCCAGCTCAGGGGGACAGTTTGGGGAAGAGTTAAGATAGTCAAACTGTATAGACATGAGCCTTTCCATACCATTTTTCCTTAGGCCCAACAGGGCAGACCCAGGAAGTTTTATTTACCCCTACAAATGCAGTCAGTAGTGACAAGAGTGAGAAGGGGAAGAGATTTAGTACGAAATTTGTGCCAGAGAAACTTGTTGTACTCCAAGGTCCACTAAACCCACAGTTGGCTTAAGGTTAAAATACCAAGGACCATTTTGAGAATGTAAGGTCCAGGAAAGTCAGATCTGCTTCTAGTTCAAAGTTGGAGACATTTTAAAACAGCTTCTGGTTCCCCCATACAAAGAATTAACTCAGTCTCAGTCAGCTTGTCTGGACTCAGACATTTTCAGCCCTAAGTTTAAATTCCCCTTTCCCCCTGTTTGAATCAGAACATTACTGTTTTGATATAATTTAATTAATGTAGATGAGTGGTTTTATTGTTGTGGTCTGCTATTTTTATTACAATAGCAAAAACATTTTTAAAACCCAGTTATTTTTTCCAAGCTCCTGTAGTTCTTACAAGCATAAAAATCTATAAATGGTGTCTGACAAAAAAAAATTGACATGAATAAGGGAGTATGAGGCCCTACTCAGTGAGGTACTGAGCAGCCTTGTCAAAGTTGGGCCAGATGGCTTCATTAGGGATAAACAAAAAGAGTGAAGAGAGAGCAAGAGATAAGAACCATTTAAGGACTACAGAGACAGGAGAGACTTTGACCTCTGGACCACCTCAGACTGAGGAAAAAGGTCTTTTTGTCAGAAGTCATTCTGTGATTGAGAGTATATATGATCATGAGAGATCCTCTTACCTAGGGCCTTACTACGGCTTTGCAACTTTTAAAGATTTCTCACAATAAGAAGATTTTTTTTTTGCTTCTATGTCTCAACTCCTTCTTTGGGAAAAATCTGTTTCAGTCTCATCCTTACTTCATTCTTCCCTAATGCATCCCAGCTGGAGGGACTTTTCCTTCATAATCATCATTTTCCCCAGTGTGAGGCAGATCCACTATCCCTTCTTGACCTGCTCTTCTGCTTTAGTTGAGGTTGGAGTCAGCACAGGATTTGTTGATATCTCACCATCTTGACTCTGCAAGTGCTTACCTTATAACCATCCTGAAAACCCAGAACAACATCCAGAGATGAGAATTAGTTAAAAGGTAAACCAACAAAAAAACAGTAATAGAAATTCTGCACACAAAATAAGGGTCACTTTAATGCTGATGAAGAGAAATATTCAGCTCACAGGGGTAAAATTCCTTTCCAGTCCTTGAATATCCCAAGTAAAGGCTTTAGGCAGGCATTTGTACCTCCTGTACTTCAAAACCTTGTTTTGAAGGAAGACACCTACAGCTGCTACAGTGTTTCTAAAATTACTGCTTTGCATGCTTGTTTCTGCAGTTTACCCAGCAAACCCCTCAGATAACATGTATCAGCATCCCCTGCAGCAGAGACCAGATTGCTTATCTCAGTTCAGTCTTCCCAGTCTGAGCATTAGTCTTTTCCATTGCACACTTCTGGCCTCTTTCACACTCTGCAAATGTCTTGCTGTTTGGAAGGGCAGTCTCATTGGAAAATCAGGGAGACATCCTGCTACAATCAAGAGTGTAAATTTTCTGGAAATGAGTATGTGAGCATCTGCCCCTTCTTAAAGAGACATTTAAAAAACCCCAAACCCCGCAACCATACAGAACGTGACTTCTACAAATATCTGTTGTAATTTGGAATCAAATTCTTTGTTCAAAACCAGGGATGCAATGGATTTGCATGGAGATCATTATTCTCTCAGGTGAATTTTTCAGTTTCTGGTAGAAGAGAAAAAGACATCTTAGGTGTTTTGGTTTGGGAGGCAGGGGGAGGGGGGTGTGGCTTGGTTTGGGTTTTTTGATTTTTGTTGTATGGTTTTGGTCTGTTGGCTTTGATTTTGTTGGTTTTGACGGGGTTTGGTTTGGCTTTTTTTTTTTTTTTTTCTTTTGCGAAGGGTGAGGCATTCTGTGACCACAGCTGAGGAGGAGAGGCAAGGATGCATTGAGCTTGGGTGCAGTATCAGCTCATCAGCTCAGCCAAGTCTGCAAGCATCAACACATGAGCAAGATGCTATAGTGTGAATGTTGACACATGGTCAAATGTTTCTCAGTAGCTTATGTGTGATGTTTAAAGATTCCTTTGTGACTAAGGTCTACTAAAAGGATACATTGCTTGGCTAAAACAAACATTGTTACACTACAGACAGAAATGGAACATCTCCAAGTACTCCTGTTGTGCTGTACAGAGCAGCATCTCTCCTAGTTTATGCCATTTTCCCTTGTGAGGGAAAAGACTTATCCAGATACAGTAAACTATGCAGATAATGTAATAGCAGAGAGAATTCACAATAATTTTTTGGCTAAGCTTTGGGCTGTGAAAACAGCTTAGTGGGTTTAGGACAAGTTTCATTCCCTGCAGCGGGTCCTGTGCCAGCCTTATTACTGCACTGCCGTGTGGAAAATACTGGAAATAAAAAGACTGATCCTTTGAAAAATGCTTTAGTGGACTTGATGAGACAGAATAAAAGAAGGGGCAAGTTATGATGGATAGGGGTAGGGGGTGCTTGCTGACTGCCTGCAGGTCATTCCCAAATCAGTTAAAACAGCTGCAGAAGGGAAAAAAGCAAGATAAAAATAAACAAAACAGATTCGCACCCATTATAATCACTGCCTTTGCCAGTCTTAGCACTGAAGCCTGGCTTCCTGGGGTGAAAGAAGAAAGCCTTCAGATTTCACAAAGGAATATTAATGGAAGTAATAGATGAATCTAAGAAAGAAAAACGACTAAGATGAATACAACTTCCTTTTGGTGTGAACAGATGGGTCATGGAATAGTCTGAGGGGTAACTAATGGGACATTGATGCTTAATTGAACAAAATAGACAATTAGCAGCTGAAGAAAAATCTGTGGAACAGGAAATAATGCTAAGAGAAGGCCAGTTCTACACAGTACTTTGAGATTAATTATAAATAGTACTTAGCAACTCACATATTAATACGTTCAACTACAAGGAAATTGGTCACATTTATAGGGCAAGATTCTATTTTAGCAATAAGTGATGTTGAAGATGATACAGGGTCACATTAGCCAACCAGGAGCACCCATTTCCAGCATTATTAAGTGTGGAAAGACCCCATGGGAACTTTTGAAGTAGAAACAAGGAAAATCATAAAGCAGTAGTAGTGAGGCTCTCCTTGGCACTAATGAGAGCATTACTGTCAGTTCTGGTGTCTGTGCTAAAGGTTATTAGAAAAGGCTGACAAGAGTTATAAGAACCAGCCACATTCAGGAAAAACATGTTTTTAGCTGGAGGATAAAGCAGTTTGATTTCTTTCGTGTATCCAACGGAGGGTTAAGAGGTGACTTTCTTGTAGTGTACAAGTACTGCCTTTGAGAGATTGTTTTTGAGTGAAAAAGGTTCTTCATCCCAACAGACAACATACAATTTAGTAGTTTGAATTAACATGAAGTTTTTTATAAAAATACCTTCTTACAGCAGATAATTTTATAAGCATTTCATGCATTACTCATCAGTCTTCAAATAAAGACTGGATTGTTCTTCAAAAGACAGGTGTTCAATCTTGACCAGGAGTTATGAGCTTTATTCAGGTATTACCAAGCAATATTCTCTGTTTTATGTTGTGTTGTAAGTCAGAAGTATAAGGGACAGCACTCATTTCTGACCTTAAAACATAGGTCAACATTGGGAAAGCTCTAAAAGTACATTGCAAACATACAAGTAATAGCAATTTCTAAGAATTCTCATCAAAATGTCAGTTGTGCATAACAAGTTTCTGCCTCCATTGGGTTTTAATAAATTTTCAAGGGCTTCATTTTCATTATTTTGAACCTTAGAGATGCAGAACAAGAATCCAGCTTTACTTTTGACTGAATAACTCTTCTTTGCTAAAAAGAAAGTGACCCATGCTTTGCCTTTCCACACAGAATGACACAAGTTCTTCATCAAGTACATTTCTCACATTATTACGTAAATATCCCTTGATTAGCTCTTGCATGCTCAGGAACAAAGCAGTCTTTAAAAACCCTTAGGAAAAAAAAGGAAACCTGGATCAATCTCCTTTTTATTACTTGAAAGGAAAAAAGCATTCTCACATTCTCAATCCATCAAGAACCATGATTTAAGCATTAGTTGTTAAAACGAATAATGACACGGGATCAGGTGATTATATATTTACAGGTACCGAATGTTCATCGTTAAATGTAAGAACATATCTAAGGAGTTGTGTAATCTAAATAGCACCAAGTCCTTATGACCATCTGCTTGCCCTATTTTTTTCACATTTGATCTCATTTTTTAATAATGCTGATGCCAGAGGTGCTACTTAAGAAGCTCGGAGAGGTGGGAGCAGTGAGTTCCATCAGCTTTATAATAAATGGGTGTGTAAAAGGAAACCAGCCATAGGGCAAGCATTTGGAGGTGAGATATTGAGAACACCTGCTCCTCCCTCAGCACACTTGTGATTAAATATTTTACTTAGTATGTGAACTGAAATGTGTTATGTTAAACTGGGGTCAGAAGGCACAATGCAATTATGGTTGTTATTAATATTACAGAGGCCAAACCAGAGAGAAATCATATTGTAAATGACTCTGTGTAGCTGCAAGAAAGAGTAAATCTGCTTGGGTAAGGAATTGCATTTTGGGTGGGGATGATAAAGAATGTTTTACTGGAATTCTCCAAAACTGTAATAGCAATATTTCTCTTCAGGAAAGCATTAATCTCTTTGTTTAAAATTCTATCAGTAAAACACAAGAGTAAATTTTAAAATACTCCAAACCTCTTCAATGTACTCTGATTTCTTGACATGATCTGAATATTTTTGCGTGAGTCAGTGCTGAAGTATTTCTTCATTTCCTAACAATTTTTACACCTTTCCTTGAGAAATACCTACGGTGTCTCTCACCTCAGGGCTGTATGAACCATGACTACTTTTGCCTGAAGATAGATCACAGAACACGCACACACATTCCGTGTCTGTGCAACTGGTCTGTGCTTAAGCATCTTTAATGATCCTCAATCATTTCATGATTCAAATTTAAAGGTTTAGTCTATTTTTTTTTAAAGCAATTCATGGAACAAGGCTCAAAGCTGAAATTTCACACATTTTGTACCACAACAGCTGCACAATTTAGAACCAGTGCTGACAAAGAGAAGAAGAGGGAGAATTAATGTCCTAGTGCAGTGTGGCTTAACCCCAGCAGGTAGCTAAACATCACCAAGCTGCTCAGTCACTTTCACCTGAAAAATGGTGAGTTGAGCTAGACAGTTCAGCAGGTAAAGCAAAAGCCAAGAACACAAGCGAAACAGGTAAGGAATTAATTTAGTACTTCCAATTGGCAGGGAGGTATTCATCTCCAGGAAAGCAGGTCTCATCATCCATAATGGTGACTTGTGAAGACAAATGCCAACACTCTGAATGTCCCCTGCTTCTTGCTCCCTCCCTGGGCTTTTACTGCTGAGTGCAGCATCTCTTGGTGTAGGATATTGCTTTAGTCACTTTGGGCCAGCTGCCCCAGCTGTCTCTCCACCCACTCTCTTGTGCACCTTCAGCTTCTACCTGTTGAGGAAGTTTAAAGAGCAAAAAAGGCCTTGATTATGTGCAAGCACTACTCAGCAGTAACTAAATCATGCCTGTGTTATCAATATAGTTTTCAGTACAAATCCAAACCATAGCCCCATAGCAGTTACTATGAAAAACACTAACTCTGTTGCAGAAAATCCCAATACATTCTTCATTCTTTTTCAGGTCTATGTATTGTATTATAGGTTTTTTTAAAAAAAAATTAATATTTGTACATTAGTATATATGTACAAGCTCTTAATATTTATAAGACTAAATTCTCAAAGTAAATCAAGTATCATAAGAAGCAATAAGTAAGTTCTAAATGAATGAAGTAGATAAATGCATCTACTCTCAGCACAGTACTCAAAAGCATCTAAGTGAAACTAGAAACTTTAATCAAAGTTCAGGGGCAGATGCTGAGTACATTTGTATTCTACTGTCCTTATCTATCTTGAGAAGCACTTAACACCTTAGAATTACCCTACAGGACAATTACTGTGAGAGATGAGATGCCACCACCCTTTTATCTTGTAATCAGTAACAATTATCATATAGAGAGGAAAGTATAAAATATGCTATGTATTAGACCCCAGCCCTAAAGGTTCAAGTCCTGAATCTTTCTATTTTTGACTTAAAAAAAGAAAGGACATTGTAATTAATTTTGACTGTTGAGCAGCCATATTACTGGAATCAGAAAAGTAATTTTACCTAAGTTTGACTTTAACAATTCCCTGTGCTGATATGTTATGCAGTCTAATCTCATAATTTATAAGTTGAAAGATATTTGTTGTTTTTGAAGGTTAGCCTTTTTTAATTAATCGAAAGGTCACTTCCTCATATAGTATAGGATAGATTGTAATGCCTACAATCAGTTTCATATGTTGATGGAAAAGCTTAAGATGTATAAAATTTTGTGACTTTATCTGTTTGCAATTAAAATTTTCCCTGACAGGTATCCACCACAGTTTAATTTTACAACAACAACCATCACCAGTTAAAACAAGGAAGCAGTTTCTTCCAGTGACATATACCCTGTGTGTTTATATGAAGTTATTCATATGATCATTTCAACCAAAAAGTCAGTATATTGCTTGGCTTTCTAGCAGGAACTGGATAACTAAAAGGCTGTTGTCCTAGTGTCAAGGGTGTGTCTTTATCCCTCCTGTCATAATTATTCCAGGTACAATCAGGTTTTGAATTTCAAGTTTTAAATCAGCTACACTTGGTTAATTCATGCTCTATAGAACATAGAAACTAAATTCCTAACATATCATGAAGAATCAAGTACAGAAAGTTGCAATACAAGCTCACAGTTGCAAAAATAACAAATATACAGGAATTACGCAGTGACAGAATTGAGTTCACACATGGAATTATGTAATGATCTTTAATTCTATAGCACTCTATTTTTTTTTCTTTTTGGCAATCTTTAAAACACAGAGAGACAGTAAATCAAAAGAGAATAGGCATTTGGCTTTTCTTTTTATTCTTCCTACTAAGGTCACCAAAGTCCTTTTGTATGATTCGCCTGCAATCTTTTCTCACACTCCCACCATATGAACTTTTTACTTGTTTCTCAAGCTTCATAAAGTAGAATATGACAGTCTAACACATATAATTGTGATATCCCCACTAAAAAAGCATGAAAACTCATAGGCCCACCCTATAGAAGTCCTAACTAATTTAGTGGCCTTCTTTGGTGCAGTGACTGTGTCAATAGACAAGTGATGTCATCTACATAGACTTCTGTGAGGCCTTTGATACATTCCCCCACAACATTCTTACCTCTGAACTGGAGAAATATGGACCTGAAGGATGGATTGTTAGACGGATAAGGAACTGACTGACCATGTCCACAGAGTGCAGTCAATGGTTCAATGTTCAAGCGAAAAGCAGTAATGAGAGGTTGTTTCTCAGTAGTCCAGGATGGAACAATTACTACTTGATACCTTCATCAGCTGTGTAGGCAGGGGGATTGACTGCACCCTCAGCAAGTTTGCAGATGAGACCAAGCTGAGTGGTGCAGTTGATATGCTGGAGGAAAGGGATGCTATCTACGGGTCCTTTATAGGCTTCAGGAGTGGATTCGTGTAAACTTGATGAGCACAAGGTCAAGTACAAGGTCCTGAACCTTTGCTGGTTCAATCTTCAATATCAATACAGACTGGAGGACACAATAAAGCTTCACTGAGAGCAACCCTCACTCCATCATGTAACTCTTTCCATGATCCACTTCATCATCATCATGGCTAGGACTCGCGAAGGAAGATTTGGGTATGACTCTTCCCAAATATGGGTGTGTCCTTCAAGCCTACACAGTGGATTTTTTAGGTGAGGCACAGTGTGCGCAGAACTGGCCCCACCCTTTAACTCCTGAGGTTCATCTGCTACGGCCAAGTGAGCTTGGACGGTGCCAGTGAAGTCCTCAGGACTAGAACCTACAACACCCCGGTATTCCCAGGAGGTCTCCCATCCAAGTACTAACCGGGGCTGACCCTGCTTAGCTTCCAAGATCTGATGGCATCAGGTGTCAGGGTGGCATTTAACTGCCTCCATGATCCACTTAAACCAGATCTTTTTACACAGTTGTTAACCATAACTATATCATATGGTGCTTCTGCATTCCTAATTAGGGGTTTAGAGTTAATTTTATCAAAATTTCAGTATACTCCTAGTGTTCTGTCAACATTAGACTGCTAGACACCACAATAAATAAAGAAAACAGAAATTATCATATGCAATTAAAATATTCCAAAAAATCTACAGATCAATTTACTTACTGTCAGAAAGCTAACAATCCTCTAAATAAAACCACTTCTCCAGCATTTAGTTGAGCTTTCAGATAATGCTGCCTCTATTTATTAGAAACAGTCACAACACCCAATTTATCAAGACAAAAAACACCTCTTTTCAGGGGGTTATGCCTCTTATGAAATAAATTTTAATTTAATAAAAGATTTTCATATCATCGTATAAGCTCATTGTTAGGAAAGAAAGACTTCAACAACTGTACATACCTGTGGAAGGTAGAACAGCCCACAATGATGAAATGCACACAGAAAATAATTTAGCCATTTTAATTTACACTAAAAGAGGGTTATACTTTCAAAATAATACTACTTCAAATCCCGCTCCTAAAACATCTAAATTTAAATAACCTTCTTCTCTAAAATCAGTGCCATTGGAACTTCTAATAAAAAGATCAGGTAAAGCCAAGTCTTGCCTAAAATGCTGTCGCCCTATATGGTTGAAAACTGAAGAGTCATACTTGTGACCATTGGAGTGAATTCTTAATGAATATATGACATCAGTGTAGGGATGATCCATGATTGTGAGGTTTGGAAGAGAGGGTGGAACCTGCAGACAAAGGAGTTTAGGTTGTTATAGACCTGTGTTGCTTTCAACAACTTTATTGTTTCTAACTGCTGGAATTTGCTGTTTCTTCCTGAAAGATGGTGAAGGGAGCATATGCCCCAAAATGAGTCTGCTGCAGTCAGTAATATCAGCTGGAAATTCTCTCTTACTGCAGAATGGTCAAACTGTACACAGCAGAAGAGATGAAACCATGCTGCTTGCTTCTGTGAAGATAATATTTTATTTTAACCCTCTTATCCCTGCTCCAGACACCATCTATAGCATCTTGTGTGGCTATACTTGTGGTGTTTTCACATTTGAGTACACACCTGTGTTCAGAGGTACACCAACGAACCCTGCCTGATGTGGGTTTCTGTTCTATCAGAACATCACAAGGTTTTTAAATTGTTCAAATAAAGAATGCAGCCTCCAAGAAGAAAACTCATGTCAGATTCAATTGTGAGTAACGATTTATGCCATTTGGCAAACAATTTAAATATCTCTTCCTTTTTTATTATTTGATCAAGTACAGTTACAATTTCTGGGGCAATTTATTTTAAGATCCATCTTTCATGTTGCAAGGCTGAAATAATGACCTCACTGGAGCCAATGACAATGTTGTCTTTGACCTAATGGCACCTAGATTTAACCCTCACATTCTTTTAATGTGCCAAGTGATGGCAAATTGTAGATGCTTAACAAATACATAGATAGTAGTAGCTCACAACAACTATATTTAGGAATCCTGAATATATATCTCAGCCATGCTTATTTTTATATCTGGCTGTCCTGGTTTTTGCAAGTATAGAGTTAATTTTCTTTCTAGTAGCTGGAACAGTGCTGTGTCTTATATTTAGGGTGAGAGAAAAGTTGATAACATACCAATGTTTTGGTTGTTGCTGATCAGGACTTGCACTAAGACAAGGAGTTTTCAGCTTCCCCTGCTGGCCTGCCAGTGAGGAGTTGGGAGTTGCATGACAACCTGGGAGGGGACATAGGGGACAGCTAATCCTGACTGATCAAAGGGATATTCCCTACCACATGGTGTCATGCTGAACAACAAAACTAGGGGAGTGAGCTGGGGAGTGATGGCCCTCTGTTCAGGGACTGGTTGGGCATTGGTCAGGGGCTGGTGAGGAATAGCATTATGCATCACTCGTTTTGTGCATTCTTTTGCTATTATTGTTTTCTCTTCATTTTCTGTCCTATTAAACTGTCTTTATCTCAAGCATGAATTTTACCTTTTCTCTGATTCTTTTCTGCATCCCACTGGAGGGGAGCAAGTGAATGACTGGGTGGTATTTAGCTGCATGTCAGGGTAAACGACAACACTGGTGAACTATTCTGCTCAAATGAATAATTTCTTTGAAACCAGTGAGACTTGGAGGGGCTTAAATTTAGCATATCATACATGTCTCTGTAGAGCTAGAGCCACAGCTTGAGTAACGGAACATTCCTAATGTTCCCCAGGACAAGTATGGAAAAGTGACTTGAACAAATCATTAGATGACCACAGAAAAATGACTTAAGGATGTGACCCTCACAGACCTGATTTCCTGTAGGCTGCAGAAGAACAGCAGTAAAAGCACTTAGAATAAAAGCTGTCTGTTTCTCTAGCCTTTGGAAAAAAATTGGGACAATTTTCTTTTTGCTTGCATTTTTTACTGCAAAAGGTAGTACAGAAAGATAATTCTCACCAAAATATCTGCAGGCTTAAACATTCAACACATTATTTTGGTAATTTTTATAAGATCTAGCTACTACAGTAGGATACAGCTAGAGAAACTAGGCTTGCAGCTAGTTTCGTTCAGTCCTACTAACAATTTGAAGACTATTATACAGAAAATACACCAGTGATATCAGTGTCCTTGTAATATTCATAAAGGTGCCATCTAGGTTCAGCAGCAGTCTGGTATTTGTACCCAGGAGCTATTTTTCCCCCCCACTTGCTGTTATTTTTGCAACTCTAAAACATGAATCATGTAGAGAGCCTTTTTGCAGAAACACATTTTTATCCGCCAACAGCAGCTCCTTACATTTGCCA
>JAOXXN010000446.1:101147902-101163631 GCA_026770055.1 Myrmophylax atrothorax | reverse complement strand
TTCCCTCAAAACCTCATTTTGTTATGAGGGTGCTGCTGTTGGTTAAATGCTATTATACAAATAACATTAATCATATGTGCCTGCAGTTAATTCCAATTACTATGCTCTCTGCTTCTCTTTTTCTTTCCTCTATCTTTCCCCCAGTAATTCTCAACAGAGGAACTGAAGACCCACTGTTTCTGTCCTTCCTCAAGACCGAAGGAGGAACAGAGAAATCCCTCTGTGAGCTCTGACACCAGTTAAAGGGAAAAAAATAAAAGGTGCTTTCAACTAAGAGAAATGAGAATCTCTCATAAAAAAACCCAATGTTTTCAGATTTGGTTTACAGCAGGAGCAATATTTAAATGCACTGTTTTAATGAATTAAAGCACCAAAGCTTGCAAGATAGCTGCAGTGTCCACAAAGTACTCAGTTGTGACTGACTGGTGGGTTCAAAGGTTTTGCTGAGCATGTGAGGATGAGGAATGCTGATAAGCTGCACCATCACACTGTATACGCATTCTCTAGGCTGAAAGCGGTCTCACCGCTCACAGTTTCCAACAATGGTCAACAGCTGGAGTCCTTAGACTCACAACATCACAAATCACTCTTGAAGAACAGAGGAAAATCAAACAAAAGACAAGTAGTAACTGTACACCTCTACAGCATGAGGCAAATGTCTATGAAGTATCAAGCTCCATTATCATTTGGGGTACCCACATCCTCCACTTTCCTCCTGGGTGAATGATCTGCTATATCTTCTCTATCTTCTTCCAAAATTAGACATTATTGCTACCATTGGCTTTTTATAGAGAGAGAGAGACAGAAAGTGACCACAACTTCGGCTCTTTGCAACCAGGTGACTGCTCTCCACCTGCGTTAATTCTATGCTGAGTAGATCTGCCGGATCTGATGCTCTTGGAAAACCCAGGCACACAGATACTGATGGTGTGAATCACTGTGTTGGAGTCAACAAGTCAAAATCTATGAGATACTATCTCTTGTCTCCTTTTATATTTACTTCTCTGATTAATGCTACACATCTCTCTTCTTTTTTTTTTTTTTTTTTTGGCTAAATGGTAGAGGCTCATTTTCACTCTTTAATTGAGAACCAGATGCCTGACTTGAGACACTGATAACCTATACTAATTATGTTCACAATAGGCCAGAAGCACCCCATTATCTGTGAATACCAGGTATGTCTGAGTGTCCCTGCACAGGCTAATGCGCCCAGCATCCTGGACTATCAGTAGGATGATTTATAACACCAGTGAGTACCGTCAAATTATTAACTAGCACTACAATATTACTGTCTTCTCTCATACTCTTGATGCATCCTCAGTTTGTTTCTTACACACTGAGATGTTTTCAGTATGTTGATCACTGTGACATCTGACCAAGGGGTCAGAGTGAAATCAGGGAACAGTTCCTTGCAGAGCTCTGTTTCTTAGGGAAGACAGCTTTCTATGGATCAGATTGAGGACAAAGCCCTCTTTCTCTGTGCTTGGTTTCTTGCTGAAGTCTGTGCCCCCGCATGCCTATCTCCCATGCTGAACTTCTGTTCCAAGTTCACTCTTTGCTTGGATTGTTTATAAAAAAGTGGGACTTGACCACCTTGGAAGGTTTATGGATACAACCAGATACCTTAATTTCCTTTCTGAAAACAGTTCAGAACTATGATTTCATGTCAACCTTCCTTCTAGGTATGTAAAGTCTTCCCCCCGTCTTTCTGGTCAGCATTTCAGAGCCTGAAGACGATATTTATTTTCGTGTGTCGTTGTCATGTGCGGCTAGTGAGCTCAGGCTGTTTGTAGCTCTGATAACAGTTAGATGTCTCCTTGACTCCTTTTTTAAAGATAATTAATGAGATCAGTTTTCTGGAGGAAAATTCTGCCTCAAATGACCTAGGTAGATTTTTAAGTCTTTGCTTTTTTGAATAAGAAGCATTTATTAGCTGTCTTGGTGCTCAGATATGGTTAGGCAACAGCAGTGCCTAGTAGAATCAAACTGATAAGATTTTGATTTTTCAAGCATAGAATGAATATTTATTGATAAGATATAGCAGAGTAGGCATAATGTGGATGAATTAGGAGACCAGAAGAAACAGAGTTGCATTTTTCCATTCTCGCACTCATTTTTTCCATTTTGTAGCTAGTGTGAGAACCTGCTGTGGGAGGACTGCAACTCAATTTCCTTCACCTATGGTACTTAGCAGATCTATTCCACTCTTGGCTCACCTGCATCCATTTTCTCAAGTGTCTGTACAATCAGGCATTTCTCCAACCAAAATGGTTTCTAAAATCATTGTGGTGCCAAGAAAATGTTTGGCACAGAATCATCACAGTGCTGATAACTTCTTCAGATAATCTAATCTATTAATACTTTAGGTTGACAGTTATATCTGGAAATTAAATACAACTTGTTTGTGTATATATATATATGTATGTTTGTATATGTGTATACATGTAGTCCCTTTCCTAGATAAGGACAAAAGTCAGCCAGACCCCCAAATTCTCTTGTTTCAAAGAGTCTGTTGAAAGTATTGGGAATAAAGTACTGAAATCAGGGTGCTGCTCTCACAAACAATGGACTGCAAGAAGCAAAATAGTCCTATAAAAACACATCTTGTTCTTTTACAATTATGTTTCTAATAGTGCTCAATTTTATATAATACTTTATATTCAAAAAAAGCTGTTGTGCACCAAAATAAAATAAGCATGCGGTAAACTTTCAAAGGTGGTGGAATGGCCAGATGTGATCCCTTATTTAATTATTGCACTCTTGATATTTGAAATTTTAGTTTATCAAGATAGAAGAATCTTGAGCTACTGTCACAAATATCCATCTTACTTAGAGTGGCTTCACTCTGAAAGGTGTTCAGCACAACTTGATCTTCCTTTAAGTGGGAAAAGTGCAGGATGATTTAATGCATATAAACTTTCAGCTAGGTGTGATAAAGTCATGGCATGTCATGTGGCGCTGTCAAATCTCTGTGTTCAATGAAATGCTTACCTTTTCCAGCAAGACAGGTGACCTTCCCCTGACTGGCAGTCTTCAGCTCTTGAACAGGGCTAACCTCTTGTAAGGGCCTTAGCATGAATGCTCCATCTCAGCCATGTGTCTAATCAGTCTGCATGGCAGGCTGTGAATATTAAAGGATGAAGCTGTGGTGTTAAGGAGTAAGCAAGGAAAAAGGAGGCTAATCTGTTTGTATGCACACTAGTCATTTGATCTGTGCTGGCATCAATATTGTTATTGGCCCACTGAAGCTTTTGTGAGATTCATCAGAAACTCAAATGCTCTGATGGTAGGTTCATATTTCTGTCCAAAGTTGGTCACTCAGAGATATGTCTGCTAGAGAAACTGCTCAAGAACCTATATAGAAGGTCAGATAGCAGATCCACCTAGTGCAGTGACCCATGTCAATTAGATCCAAAAGGACCATGAAGCCATTGTTAGCCCAGAGAAATGCTTGTGCAGAGTGTTTCTCCATCTCACAGAAATATGAGCCTCTCAGGACTTCTGAACTAGACGTGACATCTGTTTAACAGTCCTAAAGTGACCTACTGGCTTGTCCCCACCTGAGTGAATGCTTGACTGATTGGCTTTCTCTGGACTTTCTGAGGTTATTTTCTGTAAATTAGTGAGATTCAGATTGGCTGTGTCTTTACAAGCCATGAGCACAGTCATACCTCATGTGAGGCTGTGCCAAGATCCAGAGACAGATGATTTTGAATAGCACTTTCTGAAGAAATGCAGCAGGAATTGCTGGCTTCAGTAGTTCATTAAGTTACAGAATCTAATTATGACCATCTAAGGTCACAGTTAACTACCTTTTCACAGGTTCTTTCAGCAGAAATATCCTCTAATTTGGTGGATGGGGGAAGGACACAGTGAGATTTAGCTTTTGTCTCTCTTCTTCATATTCCCGCTCATCACTACAAATTTACATCATCCAATACTATTTCACAGAACACCAACATAGGATCAGCACAGGGCAGTTCTCTCAGGGCTCCCCCACCCTAGATGCTCAGGTTAGAGGGAGTGATGGCTCTTTGGAGCACGAACTTGGCTGGAGCATGGCAGGCAGTTTCTGGCTGCTGGGCCAGGCTGTCTGGGAACACTGCAGTCCTCCTTACACTACCCGACAGACCAAGCTGATGACATGGTGACAAATTCTTGTTCTCCTGGCTTTTTAATCAAAATGTTAAGTACTCTTTTCCTTGCTCTATACAATGAAAACAAAGTCTGGAATATTGACATTTTTGGAAAAATGAAATTATTCTTTCTGAGCCAGACCCAGTCAGGACTCCACACTACATTTTCTCCCTAAAGATAATATTTTTTTTTTCAAAATCTCTTCCGTTATTGCTGTTTCTACATTCATGAACAGTTGCTGAAACCATAATCCTTACAGTTAATACAATGCTAATCTGAAACGTATCATTGAGGTCTCTTTGTGACATTTTTACAGGCAAAAAAAAAATCAGAATAGCCTGATCTGGGACATTGCAATTTTTGTGCACAACTTGAAACATGAATTACTTACATTCATTTAGATAAGTACAGGCTTGATATATCTAAATAAAACCAAATATATTGATTTTCAGGAGTAAAGATGATCAGTTTTGAATATGAAATATGCAGAGCCAATGTTCTCTAGAAGTCAGAGCTCAGTAATTCAAATATATTTACTTATTTTAGGAACTAACTAAAAGCCTCACTCAGGGCTATTGTGGCATACTTGTCAGGTATCAGTGTCAATTTTTTTGGCCAGTTTAGAAATCTGATTCTAGTATTCATCAGTGGAAAGCTACATTTGTAATGTTCACACCATTAATTTATTGTATCCAATTATAAATAATAAGAAAAATATTTTTAAGGGTTAGAAAATTAAATGATTTAGTATTCATATTATATTTATAGTCTTTGAAAAGAATATCAGCAAGAAAATTTTATTATTTTATCTTAAAATCAAAAATATGTTCTTCCTCTCCAAGACCTGTCAGTAATCTATTACTGACAAAAAGCATGTGAGTTCCATGTTCATCTTGAAGATACAATATGCAATATTTCACATCTACTGCACTCAGATTTCAACAATCAGCTTCTTTCAAAGACACACTGACAATTCAAATGATGAATTATTAAGTCAGGATAACAAGGACAACATTCACTTTCTTTGTACAGCTCCAGCTAGAGTAGGAGACTCTATTAATTATCAGACCAGAAATGGGCTGGGATCTGCTTTGTACACTGCTAAGCAGTTTAACTGGAAGAGATGGGTTATATATGGCAATAAATGACCTTTCTAAAAGCTTGTTTTTCCACCAACTGCTTGTGTTGAAACCAATTGCAGAAGTCATTCAAAATGAGCTGTTTATTGCTTCCTAAATGCATTTACTGCATGCCAGATGTCCATTTCAAAACATTCTGCTGTGTGCCTTTTAACTGACCCTACACCGAGACGAGATGCAACTGCCCATATCCATTATGCTGGAAATGTTGCTCACATAGCAATGAACTGGAAGCCCAGCAGGCACTGGGGTAGACCTCCTTCAGTACCACAGAGATTAGGAGAAAACACAACTCCTTAGAGGAAATGAGTGCATGTGCCACTCGGAAGGGTGATTGCATCCCAGAGTAAACCATATTGTCAGTGTTATCTTGTGAGCTGGCTGACAGGAACAGCAAACACATGGCAATACAAACTCTCAGCATGGAATGCTCACAGGGTCTCTGCAGTTGCCTTCTCTTGTGCTGGAGAGTTACTTTTTAACTGAGCTGTGTTTTCTAGGGAGCCTGTTGCCCGGTGTGCTTCTATTCTGCCTTCTTAAACTCTTCTACCATGTGTGTCCCTGGAATTCATCCTCCTGGCCCACAGCAGCCACCAGTTGCAAGGCTTAAATACACTTATCTTCACTTGGTGCTTGCCTTTGTGTGGGTGTGTGCTCTCTGGGATAGCATAGAGTCATAGAATAGTTTAGGCTGGAAAACACCTTTAAGATCATTGAGATCATTGACTCCAACTGTTAATGTAGGACTGCCAAGTCCACCACTAAACCATGTCCCTAAGTGCCATATCTGCATGTCTTCAAAATACCAAACTCTGTACTTGGTAGATGTTGGTCAGAGATGTTGCCTGAAAGTGATGAATGTGATGGACCCAATTCCCCACTTACTTAGATCAGCAGACCTAGTAGAGCACTGTTAGTGGGATCATGGCATTTTCTCCCTTTAAAGTTCCTCAACACTTTTGTAGGTTTAGCCCTCCTTGAGAATGCACTATGTTTTTTTCTTAAATTTTGTCTTAAAATGTTCTCCTGGTCCTTCAATAACACATGACTTCTATATGGAAGTTAGGTGGTCAGTTTGGTTAGTTTTCTTCACCAGTCAGTATTTTTCTCTATTGGTAATTTCATAAGAAGTTATTTTATTGTTTTCTCTTTCAGGCAGTTATATATTAACTCCCTCTTCTAACATCATCAAGGATTTCTTATTTTAGATGTTCATATTCTCCTCATGGTACCCTGAAAGTGAGGCTTGGATGAAAATGAAAAATACATGAAACAACAATAAAATTTCAATTTAAACTAAGATTAAAAAGAAAAAAAAGAAAAAGGAAATCTTTTCACAGTACAATATCATGGAAATTAAAGTCATAGTAATTTAAAGTAATTTTGAGTAACTTTGACATATATAGCACTCAGGAAAAGAAATTACTTTTATGTAACTGGTTTCAGTTCAATGTCAAAATGAGTTATTTTTTCTTTTTATAACAAGCCAATAACAAGCCAATGTGAAATTGTAAAATAGAAGGTCTTTATCAAATGAGAGGAGTTATAACAAATGCAAAATGAAAAAAACCAAACAAACAAACAAACCCTATCATGCTTTAAGACTGAAAATCCTTGAAACTTGATCCATCATAAAAAGAGTTTTGGTTTTCATGAGTAGGAATTTTCAGCAAAGGTTTAATTCCCTCCAACTAGATTTGTTTAATTTCAGAGCAGCCATAGTGCAAAGCAAGGAAGTCATCTCCTACTTGCTTAGGAACACAGAGCTGATATTTAGCACAGGAAGGCCACAGAGAGCAGCTCTGCAAGCCCATAAAGTACTTAATGTCTGTTTCCACATTTCAAAATATCACTGTATTCTTTACCATGCCCTCCTTGCTGCTGACAAAAAAAACAAAGCTGAAATAAAGCACATGAAAGTAATTAACTACCTCTGCATTTCTTCTGTTTTTCTTCAATGTAAATTCAGTTAAATCCTGAATTTGAAATTTATCCTCAGGTAATTGAAAATACTTTGTTTTTAATTCACTTTCATTTATAGTTGTATGGAATGAAGAAGAATGAGAAAAGTAATCATAAAAGACATGTGAAGGAAGTTATTGCTAGAGTATTGATTTTTCCATGAACCTTAGCTGTATGTCAGAGGTAGATTTTTTATTTACTTTGAAGTAAAAATGCAATACCTATCTGTATAAGTTATACCTCAGTTAAATGTAGCACATGGAGCCTACTTATGAAATGTAGTTAAAAAATAGTTTAAGTGATTATTCAGAGTAAGTTTGCAACTGATTTACATAATTTTAACTTCCACTTTCTGTTAATCTCAGTAAATGTACAAGAACACAATTCATTTGGTAAATTATCAGCATTGAAAAGAAAGTAGCTACACCCACAGTGACAAATCAGTTTTTCCAGACTGTTAAAAAGAATTAAAATTGTCAATCATTCAATTCAGGCTGAAAGGGCTTAACATTGTGCTGGCATGCAAATAAGAGGAGCCGTCTGCAAGAGTAGATCCGCACTGCAAGATTAATGAAAGTACAGGAAATGGTTTGGAACTGTCATTAAAGTAAAGGCCTTGGAAATTATATCAAAAAAATAGGAAAGAAAGCATGTGGAGAAAAAGCAATGATTCCACATGCTTCACATTGATTTCACCACTGTGGGTGAGATAAGAGGGATATATAATGGCAAGGAAAGATCTCATGTAGAAGTGAAAGTTCAACTGGAAATGTCCTTCTAAGTAGTTGTTATCAATAAGCACTTTGACAGTCTGACGAGGCTTCAAAAGTTACGTTTCATTATGCACCTTTAAGACACCCAAAATCCAATTCTGTGTCAGGCAGTGCTTGTGCTTACCTTTGAACATTTTGCAAAGTGACTAGTCTTAATATTAAGTGGGAAAAAATAGCTCAGAACTAGACTGTAATCTATTTGTGTGCTTGAACTACTGACATTCCAGTTGAAACTGGAGGGTTTTATCACTTGATCATCATTTTGGTCTCATTCAGTGTAACCCATTCTGAGATCTGATCATCACTTCAACTGCACACGGTTCTCCCATTTCCAGGCCAGACCTAGAGTTTGAAATCCTATGTACCCTGACAGCAATTACCCCAGCACCTCTGGCATATCCATCATCTGGATGTCTCCTCACTCTGGGAGCAATAGCAATTATAAGCAGGGATGAAACAATCTCCTTAAAGCAACCTATTTGGAACAGAAACATGTAGAAAAAAATAAAGAACTGTTAAAATAGTAAAAATTTAACTTGTCAGCTATCTAACTGTATTCCAGGGAGTTGCTGGTAGCACTGAGGTTTAAAAGACCCTGGTATATGCTGTTCTTTTAACTCATGAATCTGTTCTCACTTCCAGCATCTAAGTATGAGGCTTCTAAGGGTCATTTTCTTTTTAATATGTTCATACCTTTTTGTCAGGACAAAGTCACTGTTTTATTACCCTGACTGCTTATAGCCCCTAACTTTAGCAATGAGGCCAGTAATCCATTGGAAAAGGGAGGTAAAATCCTTACAAAACTTGATTTGTTTTCTAGTGTTTTCCTTTTGAACCTATCCGTGGGAAATAATTTTTTCCTCTTTTGTTTTTACAGCAGTCCCCCACAGTCCAATAGATGCTAATTTTCCTTTACAAGCACGATCAGAGTGGGATTTCCCTCACCTAATTTTGGCTGCCTACAAGTTAATTGTCAAATTTGGTCAAACAGGTCTTCCTTTTATTATGGAGAGAAAGAAATATGTGTCAGCAGAGGATAACACTACCTTTGGAATTTACCTTAGACTTGGGCAGCAGAACTTTTAAATACCTAAGGTAGTTGAGATCCATCCTTACCTGTAGTATTAAGGGTTCCATTTTCATAGCCTTTTGCTTACTATTTACACATTTCATATTTTTAGACATTTGAGTAATAACAAAGCAATCAAATGTAACTCAGATTTGAGGGAAAAGTCCTACAGGCCTTAATCGTTCCTTAATTATTACTTTTTTGTTTGCTTAGTTGGTTTTTTTGTTTTGTTGTTGTTTGTTGTTGGGGTTTTTGGTTGTTTGGTTGTTTGGTTTCTTTGCTTGTTGGGAGGGTTGTGGGTTTTGTTTGTTTGTTTGTTTGATTTTGTTTCTGTTTTTTGGTGGTGATGATACTCTAAAAAATGACACTATTACCTTGTGATACATGTAGGTCTCAGTCCTTCTAGGTGGCAGCCACTCACAGCTTATAGGACAAGGAGAAATGGGTTTAAACTGAAAGAAAATAGATTTAAATTAAATATTAGGAAGAAATTCTTTGCTCTGAGGGTGATGAGACATTGATACAGGTTGCACAGAGAGGCTGTGGATACCACATTCCTGGAAGTGTTCAAAGCCAGGTTGGTTGGGGCTCTGAGCAACCTGTTGAGTGGGAGGTGTCCCTGCCCATGGCAGGGGGTTGAAAATGAGATGATCTTTAAGATCCCTTCCAACTGAAACCATTCTAAAATTCTATGATTTATTCAGCTGCATTTTACAGTGTGCAGGGCACATGCCTTTATTGGTCAGAAAACCTTTGTAAACCAGGTGAGTGATTTTAAGATGCTCCTTTGTATATCAACTCTGATTTGTAAAACTCTCAACCATTCAGGTAACTCTTTTATTCAAGATATCTCCAAGGTTCTTAGTCCAGCAGCTATACATCTTCTGACATCAGCTGGTGCTTTTATAATTTCTCCTTCAGATAGCAGGTCAGCAGGCTGTCACCCCTTTCTCTTGCTGTAAATCCAGAAAATTGGCAAATGCTGACAACTGCATTTGGCACTCAGGGATATGATGCATTTTGAGAAACTGAAACTGCAGCAGCCAAGAGTAAACCCCCTCAATAAGGTGTGTAATGCTCTTGTGTGGAATTTGAATCCATTGCAGAAGCTTTGTCTCTTCATCATAAGCCCAAGATCTTACCTAAAAGAAAATAGAATTGACTGGATTTTTTTTTCTGTTTCACCTACTTAAAAAGGATAAGCATGTGTATGGACACATTAGAATAATCCAGTAAGTAGAAATGCCAAACAAAGCTGTCACATTACTGCTATTAAAGTACAAGGAGGGGCAAGCTGGAATTTTAGCTCCATATTCTAATTCCCCTGGAATCTAAATATGTTTCAAAGTGCTTAATTAGATGTCATGAATTGAAAAGAAGCTGTTACCAGCTGCTGGAGTTGGTCTTTGAATACATAAGCTGTGAAGGTGATTTGGTAAATGTGTCAGGAGGTGGAATTTCCAGTATTTCTGTCAAGCTCCTGCACTTTTTTTACTCTTTTTTTTTTTTTAAAACTCGGAGACCTTTCTTCCCTGCCTCTGCACTTCAAAGTAATTAAATGTCCAAAGTGACAGCTCCTGCAACACTTCTGTCTTTAATCCTCTACTAGTCCATGTAAGTCTATCCATGTAAGGTGAGAATGTACAGGAACAGGAAGCCCAGAGCAGCTATTGCAAATCCTAGAGTAAAATTCTAAAACATGTGGTGGATCATTTAATTGCTTCTTTGCAGTATAATCAGGAAGCTATGGTGATAAACTTGGAATCTGACAATTTTTTTTGAGTATTTATCTGCTGAGGCTGCAGATCCTCATATCTGTCAGCAAATTGCTAAGAGAATGTGCGGTTATTTATGGGGAAAATAATTATTTCTGCTGCAAACTACCTGAGCATGCTTTCCTTAAAGCTTCAGAAGCTATGCAAATGGTGCTGCTCCAAAGGAGACTGTTGTTAGCTCCCTATGACCCCTTGTCCTTTGGCAGAAACACATCAGTTGGTTGAGGAAGTGAGAGGGAACAATGGAAAAATAAGAAAACACTCTAGGAGTCAGGGGACTGAAACATAGAAATATAACTTTTCTGGTAAAGTAAGAGCAAAGAGTTGAAGATGTATTGATTGCAACACATATTGCAATGGTCCCTGAGCTAACACTTTAATAAACCCAAGGAAAATGACAACCGAAAGGAGTCCCAGAAATCGTAAATCTCAGTGTACATGCTGAATGGTGTGGAGAAAATAATCAGCAAAACCCAATCAACTCCATCTGAATTTGCAAGCATAGAAAGTGCCATCTGGGGAGAAGAGAGGTGCAGAAAACCTTGGCTTCTTCTGTCTTGCCATGCTTCATAAACACATGAAGGAAATTCCACAGCAGTCACATGAGAGATAATCTGTCCCTGTCTACTTGCCAGGAAGATCTTATGCTAATCTTAAAATTTAAGATATATTTACAACTTTAAACATGAGTTTTATATTGCTCCCAACATTCCGTTTAAATGTTAACAAGTGTAACTGGATAGTCAAATACTTGTTTGAAACATGCTAAACCTATTTTTTTCTTGGAATTTCTTTGTAATGTAATGCATGTCCACTTAGTGTTAAGAAATACTCCAAATTTATTACTCTTATTTTTCCAATGATCTGAGCTAACCAATTTTTTCCCAAGCAGCCATTTCTCAGTGTTCAAAATACCAGTACAAAGAATATAAAGAGAATGCACTCCACTCATTTTCCAGGTTTCAGTGTACACACCTTTTCCTTGTCTTTCCTCAGTAGCCAAAAAGAGAGTATCCATTTCAGAGATGTGGCTGGGGTAGACTTTCCATGTAGGATCCGGTTTATCTAACTTGCTCCATATTTTTGAAGATGTAGGATACATCTATGCTAGAAAATTAAAAAGTCTGGGTCAGGAACTAAGTACCAAGACTTAACTATTTACAGATTTTAATTGTTGAAATGATCCTAGAAATATTTTCCTCAAATGAGTAACATTTTTTCAAACAGCGCCCTTGAATAATTTGCATGATGGCACAACCTAAGTAGGATGAAACCTTGCCATTGGTGTTTTGAAGCAAGCTATCCCATTTTGGAGTGTAAGAGAGCTGACCGCAGCTTGCACACAGGCTGTGCTCTGTCTTTTAGCTTCAGTGACAGCCAGTTGTCCCAAACACATCTAATAAACTGGTACTTATGTTCCCTTGAAATCTCACCTTGCACAGGTAAGCACATCCTATATAATCAATAGAGGCAAATGTTCTTGAACTCCCTCCAGAAAGGCTGTCCTGTCTAAATTGTGCCAACAGATTTTTCTCTTGTGGATATCTACTGATCAGACACAGATCTTCATCTGTTTTATTCCTGGCACTTTGTTAGCATCTGAAGCTCCTGTGCAAATCTAATTAGTCAGATTGGATCCCATGCTTTACTGATTAACTTCAACAATCCAGGTATCAGGAACTCTGCAGTTGTATTTTACTTTAATTTTCAATCATTTCATATTGAAAGGGATAGGGAAAAAGTAAAAACTAAACCTGAATTTGCAAACATTTATCTGAGTAAAACTGCAAGTATGCTTTTTAAAATTAATTTCTTATTTTAGAAAGAATCAACACCAGTGGGTTAGTGTTGCGGTTGTACCTAGAGGTGTCAGTGAGCATTCAGGTGCCTCTGAGCAAACATGTACAGTAAGAAAGCTTCTGTACCATGGAGTTTAACCTGGAAATGAACCAAATCATCAAAGAGGGAAGAATAAAGCAAAGGCTTGGGAAGTACAAAGATGAGCTTGAGTTAAAAAACTGACTAAAATGTGCTTAAAATTAAGAGATTTAGAGCAACAGAAGAATTTAATTAATTAGACTGTCAGAACTAACTTCCAGGTAAAATGTATATATTGATAAGTGTAAGACTGCTAGTAAAACACACTCTTCAATTCAGCAGCAGAGAAGGAAAAGCTAAGGAAGCTCTGAAGGAGCCATGGCTGAAGTGTGCTCTCAATTACACTGCTGAGGCACTGACAATTGCATGCTATATGATGTACATCAACACGGCCAAAAAGCAACAAGTGCTTCAATAATATTTAGGATGACACATATTCCTGTTAATCCCATGTCATTCATAGGAGGAAACAAAAACTACAGTACACTTAATGATTTCCTTGCCACTGTTCAAAACACCACTACCATGTACACCATGCATAGCATGCATACCACGCTTGTGTCACTGAATTAAATCCCACCCATCTTCCATCTCCACTTTCTGCATCCATCACCTGTTTTTTAGTTTTGGTTTTTTTACATTTTATCTTCTGAGATATTCGAATTTTGAAGAATGTGTTCCTCTTATTCTGAGACTTCAATGGCTGTTTGCACATAAGATTTTACTTTGGTTGACTTTTGTGCTCTGAAGTTTTCGTGCATGGGTAACTATGTGGCAAAGTTTGTTATTAATTAATCAATATTTTTAGAAGAACACACAGTGGCATATATGGAATTAAAAATAACAGATTCTGTAGTGCATTTTTTTCTCTTCTATGATGCAATATTTTACATTTCATACCATCTTCTTGGACAGATTCTAAGGATTCTGCAATGGTACTGCAATTAAGAGTCTATCAAACAAGCACTGTTTATAACTATTTAAAAATGCTTAAACACAGAGAAAGAAAAGAGATCACAGTCTTATACCAGAGGAAAATTTGTTTTGACTAGCAGTTAATGCAGGGTGCACCCTTGTCTGAAAAAAATAAGCAGTTGTCTGATTCTGAAAAAACTCACATTATAACTTTTCTAGTCCCTTTCACACGTGAATTTCATAGCTACACAATGAGGAATAAAGTTATCTTCTTATTATTTCCACTGTATGTGCTGTTAACATTGATCATAAATCCACTGACTATAAAGTCTATAAAGTTCTGCCTCTTGGTCCCTGGCCATTACATTTTCATTGCACAATCAGTAACCAACAAATGGAAATACATCAAGGTGTAGGATTTGGAGATTTAGGTCTCCTTCTATCTAAGCAATCTTGCTGCTAATCTGTGAAGCTGGACTGGTTTTTGTTTGTCCTTTTCTCTGCATCCATGAATTTCCCATTCCTGGTCCAGCAGCTCAGTTCCTGCATGAGATAATGTGTGCTCAGATCTTTATTAGCACACACGTTATGGTCAGGAAAATATCCTGTAACAAGGGATGTAATCCCCTCTATTTATAGATATACTTTTAACTGTTACCAAATGCTGGCTGTATGTAACAAAAGTAGGTCACAATTAGAGTCACAAATTATGTGAATTGCCTAAAAAAATTATTGTATGTTGTATGAATTACAGCTTACTCTTTGAAAAATATGAAACACCTGTAAAAAACTAGAAGGTTATGATAATTCCCTAAGAACAGCAAGTCATTGAAAGTTTCTGCAAAAATTGCAGTACTCATCAGCTTCAAGAATGTTTCCTGTAAGTATAATTTCAGATCCTGACTACAGTGACATCAATATCAACATCTGTATATCTTTAACAGCATGAATGTTCTGAAGATTTTAATGAGGTCTGACCGCTGAATATCAGAATTGGGACAGAAAGAAAGAATGAAAAAGAAAGTAAAACAAAAAAGACTTGGAACAGTGAAATTCTGTCCTGCAAGTTTTCCTGCAATATCTCAAGACAACTTAAGTGGATGAAACTGTACATGGATTGACTGTAAATAAAATAAAATCTGTGAATGAAATCAAATTCTGCTTCTCTAAGAAAAGTCCAGCACCAATAATTTGAAGTGAAAATCACTTTTAATTAATAAACAATAATATATAAAAACAATATGGTAATTATATTATAAGGTTATTCATATTTAGTCATGCAGAAAGCATTGGAAGCAGAGTATTCCTGAAGTTAATTTTAAAGTTATACATATTAGCCAAAAGTGATTGCAAAACCAAAGCAGGGAAAAGCCATGTCTGAAACTGGGGACACAAGGCTGCGTTTCCTGGTTAGAACTCTCCCTGTCTGTGCTCCTGCAGATTATTATGAATAAAGTGAACATCCAAAGAGCTGATCCACAGCACTGCAAGTGTTTGTGTCTAGAGGAAATTGGAAATGTCCTTTTACAGCTTTCAGCCATCATGGAGAGAAAGAATTTAGGGGTCTGTTAGATGGGCTTCTACAAATTTTTCTGCAGGGATTTATATCTGTATGTTATTGTTTCACTAGCTTGCCAGAAGTTACCATCCCTGTCAGAATGGTAATGTAGAAGGATTAGAGTTCACATTTAGCAAGTCCCCTTTGGATTGTGTCTTTGTCCAGACTGACTTGCCCATTCAATGTAAGTTCAGATGTTGAGTTGGAAATCATTGTAGATAGTGCTGCTACTCCTCAAAAGCCTGACATCAGTTCTGACACACAGGTGGGAAGGGCAGAAACAGCTGAAAACAAGTCCTCAGAGCTCATTTTTCAGCTTGTTTCAAGGCAATTCTCCTTCCTCTTAGCAATCTCCAGCTCTGGCAAACATTGTGAACAGTTTCAGACCAGTTCCTGAAGTTGATGTGATAACCTTGGTTGTACTGCAATTGTTCTATCTCCTTATTACTGTTGTGGGTTCACCTTGGCAGGCCTGGATTTGGGTTCTGAGGTTTGGACCAGGCCTGGAATTGTCGGGTGACTT
>JAOXXN010000446.1:101131551-101143898 GCA_026770055.1 Myrmophylax atrothorax | reverse complement strand
CTGCCTGCCTGTGGGAAGCAGTGAATTAATTCCCTTTTTTGCTTTCCTTGTATGTGTGGCTTTTGCTTTTCCTATTAGACTGTCTATGTCTCAACCCACAAATTTTCTAGTTTTTACCTTCCAGTTCTCTTCCTAGTACTGCTGATGTGGAAGTGGGAGAGTTATTGCATAGTACTTGGTTGCCCGCTGGGGTGAAACCATGACACCTGTATAATATTATCTTATTGGAAGAGCAGCTGGTATTGATATTCAGGAACATGATTGCTAATGTCAAGGCCTAACCTCCACTTTTTCTCCATCCACAGAATAATAGGTATCCTCATAATTTGAAACATTTTTTTCTAGCCAAAGAATTTGGTTCAATGTTGTCCTACAACACTGTTATACCTCATTCCTGTATCTGAGTGAAAACTATCTATCTTTTAACGGTTGCTGACTGAGGGAAAACAGCTCCCCAGTAAATACTCCACACTCAGCATGGGGGTGAGACCAAGAAGCACTTTATTAATGAAAGAGCCAACCTATAAAGGATCAGTTAGGGGAGGTACTCAGAACTGAGTGGAAACTTAAAGGGGATTGGATGAAAGGTGTGTCGGTAATCATTAAACATCCAATAAGAACAGAGTCCTGGAAAGAGGAAGGGATTCTGAGCGGAGGGCTTTGGAACTTGGACATGATAGGGCAAGGGGAGGGGTGGAGTGGGCAACTGACAACCTGAATAGCCAATGAGGAAACACTTGTCAAGTGACAGGAGAACTGACCAATGAGGACTCAGATATTGGGGCAGGATGGGCAGAAGGAGCAGGCGCATTTCCAGTGGCTGTGCCAGCACAGGTGCAGAGATGATTCCCCTGGCCAGGGCTGCACCAGTCTGGATATTCTGGTGGGTCCTGGACCCTGCTGCGCTGCAGTGACACCCACAGTGGTGGCTGCACTGGCAGTGTGGGCAGATTCTGTGCCCGGACTGGGCCAGGACTGTGCCCAGATGGGGCTGGCCCGGCCCAGAAAATTTCCCTGGTATCTCAGCAGTGCTGTGGCTCATTAGAGAAAAACTGCAGGGGGCACACACAGGAGGGGAATGAACATGGGGTGGTACAGCACCTTTCTGAACTCAAAACCATACAGAGAAAACACAATAACTTTAGACTTCAACAAGAAGTCTCTCATGCATGCGGCTTGTAGAATTCAGGGTGCCTTTCAGTGCTGTCTTTCTCTGGGGTCCATTTCACAGCGTTTTCCCACAATCTTTGTCAGTAAGTGTCAAAATTCAGAAGACAGAATGCACAATAACCCTGCAAACAGCTCTACTCTTCAGTGATCTTTTATAAAAGAGAAGAATCCTTTTCCAACAACAAGGCTCAGTGTGTTGAGTTACATTTGCATGTGTAATTTTGTGCTCCATTGCCCCTAATGTGCACTTACAAGGTATTACTTTTGAGCACAGCTATAACTGATTGGAACACAAACCACTGGGTTTATCACCTCTTGGACTTAGATTTGAGTCTTATCCTTAGATAAATGCATATGGAAAGCTCTGCTCACTGCGTTGCATATTGCAGCTTACTCCCCAAATGTATAATGCATAATTCAGCAGAGTCTGGTGTAGTTGTCAGCTTTTCCTCAGAAAGAAACCAGCCGTTTCAAAAGACTGAAAGAATAAAATGTTTTTGGAAGAACATCCCCTCATGGATTTCTATAGCTCCTCCCAGCTCATATTAGTAAGACAGATACAATAACAAATTTGGAGAAAATGGATGAAAACTGGACTTAAAGCCAAAAGAAGGTTGCCCTCTCTACTGACTTTCCCCACTCTCTGAATTATGATTATGCATGAGAAATGAGGGAGAAAGAGAACAGCTTCATGTTTCTTGTGCTAATTTACATTTTGTCTGGAGCTATTCATGTTTTCTCAAGGACCTCTATGTGAAGATTAGAGAATCCCTGAGACACAGGCCTATAAAAGGCATTTCGTGCATCCATAACATGAAAACCTACAAGACATTTAGGGTATATCTTCACTATCATACCAGGAAGAAACTGTGGCCCCCAGGGCAGTCAGAGCATCTCATATCTGTATTGTCCAGTGACTTCGCCTTTTGAACAGGACTAGCTTTCTTCATGTGGACTGTTAATGACACAAATCTTTGATAGCTGTAGAACAGCCCTTTTTTTGTCTCCCTGCACATAAGCCTTCACAGCCCACACAATTTCATTTGTGTCCTACCACAGTGTGTAGTGGTGGAGTGTCCCATGTTGGCATGTTCTGTATTCAGGCGCTTCACGCCACACATGCTGGAAGGCTTTCTTTAGTGTTTTTCAGTGCTAAAGTAAAATTTTCATACATGGCTAACAAAGCATAGACAGAAACCTTATGGCCAGATATGCATAGCAAGAAGTGCATTTCTTGAACCCTCATGGTCTTCAAAACAGCTGCTAAACAACAACACAGACAAATATGACATAAAAGATACAAAAGTGCCCTTCTGAAATCTTCCTCACAGAGACAAAGGCTAAAATATTGATAGACTTTCTTACCTTCCAACTCCTCCTCCACATAAAATACAGAAATATGAATTATGTTTCTCCTGTGTTCTCTTCTCATATTTCCCTACTATAAAACACCACACAAAGTATAAATTAGTTCTCCCAATTCTCACAGCTATTAAAGAAATAAATACATGAATTCACATCTCTCTTCCCTCACACACCTATGCAATAAACTATTTAAAGCATCCATTACTCTTGTGAGCCTAGTCTTTCTCATCTGTAATATCTGTGGTGTTACAACAGGCAAGGACGCAAAATGAAAAGCCTCTGTAACACCAGTTAAATGCCTTATGCAAGTAATGAGAACCTCTCAGCAGTTATTCCCCTCCTATACCTTTTTTGACTAGATGTGAGACACTGTCTGTGTCTTCCACACTGTGCCTGTGCAAGGAAAAAATATGCAAGGACCCCAAACTCTGATGAGCATACAGTGACCACTTTATCATCAAAGATAGATATATTTAAAAATATGTACATAAGGAATAAATTAAATAAGAAGCCAGTTTGATGTAGAAATATATATGTGATCAGCCTGACTGCAATTTAAAGAAAAATGTTCTCCAACTAACCAGTATGCTGAAGAGGCACCTTGTTGACACAAAAAAAAAAAAAAGGAAAAAAAAGAGGTACATACTTGCTCTGTTGAAGGCTGCATATGAAAAAGTTGATCTATGGGATAGAGAGATACCTTCTTCCTTGGAGGTAACAGTGGATGAAGAAAACCCTTTTGGGAAAGTAGAGTGGGAAAAGATGGACTTGTCACAAGAAAGGCTGTTGTCTCCTTCTGTAGCTTCCTACTCAAGGTGCAGAAAAGAATAATAGGAAAGGAACCATGAACTACAAACACCAACTGCCAGTCCATTTTCTTCTGTTTCTTTGTCTTTTAAAATGGGGTAGTGACATGCGTCCTCTCTGCACAGATTGCATTCTGGCACCTGAAATATGTTTCAATGGACTTTTGTGACCATCTCTGTTGTGAAGCACTTCCTCCAGAAGAACTTGCTTGGGTGATAGTGGTCATGCTTCCAGAAGTTGGGTGGCAACCAGTAGTGTTAGAAGATGGTACCTAGGATCAGGATCTCATTTTCAGATTTATTTGTAAAATTGCCAAGAGAATTATCACCTGTACACACACAAGATGTTGTACTGATATCCATAACCTACCTCCCACCCAAGTTTCTTTCCTGCCATCAGCAACAAAATTGTCACTTTGTTTATGCATACCTGAATTACATATTTATTTGGCAATCTCCTGTGAATCCTCACAGGCAACACAGGCAGGGAATACTGTGATACAACCCAGGCACTAAAGGAGCTGTTTTCCAGCTTTATGGTTTGTATGTACCTGAGGGCAAACTTAATGAACCTAGCGAATTGTAGGTCAGAAAACTAAGAAACCTACAGACTTAATGTGAGACAAAAAAAGTTTGAAGACAATAATGTTGCAAACCTTTGTTGTGACTGTCAAACACCTACAAAGAAAGGTAGAATGGACCAAACGTGTAGCTGCATGAACTCTCTTCCCTGCTCCAGATGAACTTGTGGAAAATCCAGACTGAAAAGGAACTGACTGGTAGGCTGGCATGCTACAGGCATAGTGACAGTGTTAAGGGTAGGAAGCTTTTTCAGAGGAGGTGCATGAGTTGGTCATAGCAGAATCAAGGGTATGAAGCACGTACTGAAAGGAAGCCTGTAGAGAGGAGTAGGGTTTTTGTAGCTAGGATTGAGAGGAAGAGTTCTTGGGGGAGGTTTAATGAGCTAGGATTGAAGAATAGAATGGCAGTGAGTGTATTTACAAGCATGATGTTTGCATATTCAGCTAGGAAGAGTAGTGCCAATGGTCCTGCAGCGTCCTCTACGTTAAATCCATACACTAGTCCAGATTCCCCTTCTGTAAGGTCGAATGGGACTTGGTTTGTCTTGACATGTGTAGAAATGTATCATATCATTGCCAGGGGTCAGGAAGAGAAGATCAGATATAAGGGTTCTTGAGTTGTGGCAAGGGTGTTGAGGGTGTAGTTTCCACTTAAGATGATTACGGATGAAAGGATGATAGCTAGTGTTGCTTCACAGGACATAGTCTGTGTGACTGCTCGTAGGGTGCCAACTAAGGTGTATTTGGAGTTGGAGGCTCAGCCAGACCACAGAATTGAGTAGACTGCTAGGCATGATAGGGCCAGTAGAAAGAGTATCCCCAGGTTTAAGTCAGTTAGGGAAAAAGAAAGGGGGAGTTAGGTCAATCGTGGTCTATGATTATTTGTAGGGAAGATGTTAGATGCATCTTGTGCTTATAATGGCTTAGTTGTATTTCAATCTTAGTTGGAAAGATAGTTAAGGACCACACTTTACACCATGTAGAGTTAATCTGGGTTTCTTGTGTGACTGCAGCAGCTGGGCCAAGATTTACCAACCGTGGAGTTTGCCATGACTAAGTTGAGTTTTCACTCATTGCTTAATGTTATTTACTGCTGAATTCCCATGGGGATGTGGCTGGCCAAGGTGTCCTGAGATTCCCATTGTTCTAACCTTTACCCGCACCCACTTACAGTGATTAGTTTTTATCAGTCTTCAATAAAAGTTAACCCATTCTGAGATATGGGCATTTTTAATATATTTGTAGTCGCAAAGGCTTACCAATTACTTTAAGAGCAAAACATAGAAGCAGCAAGATTTGATTTGAATCCATCCAACCAGGCCTTACCAGGAAAAGACATACAACTTTACTGTCTGCTGAGACTTCATCTCTGCTGCTCAATAGGTTGTTCCTGGAAGAATATATAAAGACAAATTGTACTTTCTATTGCTCCACGCAGTTCCATTGACTTAAATGACATTGGAAAAGTTACTTAGGAAGCATATGTGGTTTGTAACTTTAACTTTTTTCCATTAGAAGGCCAAACTACTTTAATAAAATACAAAGTGAAAGTTCTTTAAGAATGGCAAAGCACCTGGACATTCTCAAACTTTTGTTTCTGTTTGACTGAATGGTTAGCCACTCCTTTCACACAAAGAATATGAATGATGATGGGTGGCTGTGGCACAGGCTGTGCTTACATGATGTGCCATGTCTATTACTAACTTCCTCATGTTAGAATTATCACTTTATGTCAAACCAACAATTTAATAGTGTTTTTTGTTGCATCTCTTTTACATCTGTCAACATGATACTGCCAATTTCCCCTCTTAAATTAAATTTTTGAGACCATTCCTTCATTTCTTCTACCTCAGATTCATGATTTTCATGCTTGCTATAAATATACACAAGTTTTTGTTCTCCTTTGCACTTTATATGAGGCATGAAACACCCTCTACAGCTCTGGAGAATAACTTGTACATCTTATTATCCACTTACTAACATTTCTTTTTCATAAAGGTGAGATTAAGCATGGATTCTGTGAAATAAAATTCAGTATCAGTGCATAATTATATATAAAGCTATTGTAAATCAAATCTACAGCAAGGATATCATGTTAATAAAGATGCACTGAGGAATTATTAATTCTCAAAAATGAAACACGCTTCTACAGTGCCAAGTTTCTTTTTTTTCCTGAGTTTTCTCCTCTCCTCTGCTCTCTACTCTGCTTTAAAGAAAAGTGCCACAGAAGACTTTTCAGCACTTGGTTTGTAGAATCTCATAAAGTGATGTGATTGAAATTCTCCAGACATAGCTTGGCTTCAAGATGTAAATAATGTTCTGATACTGATTTCCAGAAGCTCACTAAAAGCATAGAATTTGCAACTTAACTGTTCTCAGTGAGGGGTTAAAAAAAAAAAGAAAAGAGAATAAATGAAAAGAGAAAATAAAGAAAAAGACAGGAAAAATGGAAATATAATTCAAGAAGGGACAGTTATTATTACTCCCAGAAAATTCAATCTTTTAAAGCTTCTTCCTTGAAAGACAAGCTTAAACTTGCCTGAGCATTTCCCCAATCATGATTTATGTTTGAATTTACTATGTCTTGGCAAGATTTTGCAATCCATTCCATCCAATCTCAGGCTCAGCTACCAACGAAAGCAAAATAAATACTGAAGAGTAATATTTACTTGAGGTCCAAGTAGCATGAAAGAGTAAGAGCAACTTTGTCATGTAATTATTTCCTATATAATTATTATTTCTGCTTACACTTTCAAGACTTTCAGATTAAAAAAAAAATATCCATTTATATAGGTGGCATGCACAAAAAAAAAGGTACATGGCTTCAAAATGCTGACAGTTCTGAGGAATAAGAGAATAATTTGGTTTATTATGACTGCCTGTGTTGCTTGACCTAGATGACATGTGAAGAAATGTGTGTCAGGTATTTTATTTTCCATAGGAATTCCTCTGTGTGGGCCAACAGGACAGAAAGTGTGTTTCAGTAAGAACACTCACCACCATGGAGCAGGGGGAAAAGGTGAATATTGAGGAGAGAAAGAAAAAGAATAAAAGAAAAAAACAAACAAAAAACACCAAAAAGGCCACCCACCAACCCTGTTTTAAAAAGAACTGTATATTTCCTCTGTAATATATCTCCATGTACCGATCAAATCTTTTCTGACTGTTTTCAGATTCAGTGTAATTACCTATAGCGTTGCCCACAACTCTCACCTGCGAGCTGTGATTTTCTTGCTTTTTATGTATAACCTTATACTGGTGTGACTTACTTACTTCATTAATCAGGAAGGACTTAGGATCAGATAGGTGGGGGTTTTCTTGTAATTTCTGTGTCTTCTCTATGGCGGTAATAAGTGTAGTTCAGTCTGAAGAGACTCACATTTTTTGTGCAGCCACGTCCTCTAGTCAGGAGCAGATTTTAAACACAGAGAAAGAGGGTAACATTAAAATGTTGGTTTACTATCACAGGTAAAAATGATTGTCAGATTATATCAGAACCATTCAGGAAGCTGAATCTTTCCTAAAAACATCTCTGATCAGTACTGCTTATCAGAAAGATCAGGGTCACTCCCACAGGTTTATTCTATGATGAAAATCTCCTCCATCTGTAGAGGAAATTCTACTCCTGCAAAGAGGTGCTGGGGAAGATTTCTATGCAAACAAATGCATATATTAACCAATCTTTTTCACACCAACATGGGATCTTTGCCCATTAGTATCTTCCTTGTCTTCTCTAGTCTCTCCTGCAGCCCATCTTTAAAGAAAGGACAGGTCAACATCATCCAAAACAGGTCTGTATAGTAGGTTGAGAATTAACCTGTCTGTTTCAGTTAAAATGTAGGAACTGGTGGTGTGAGTGTTGACAGTCCATTTCTGTGTGAAATATGCCAAATTTTGTTCAACCACTATTGCAGGACTGATTGTGGGTGTCTGTAGGTGTTCCTTTCTTACTCTGGTACTCTTGTTTTAATGGCAAATTGACCCATACTATGCCTTTCCTGAACAGTAGAAAAGAAGAAACCTTCAGTGAATTTTCTCCTTCCTTTTATTCTCTTTCACCCTTTCAGTTGTTCCATGGAACTTAAATGAGCAGAGAGTTATGTGTAATGACATATGGAAAGTGTTTTCTAACATGGGATATTCTGACAGTCGGTGGGGTCTGGACAACCTGAGCCTGGTGCTTGACACTGAGGTGCTAATTTTCTGTCACATACAATCCTGTTTCATTGTTTTCACCAGTGGAAATGAATATCAGTTACTTTCTTTCTTGTCTGGGAGCATTTTGGAACCTGTTTTCACTTGCTCTATAAAGACTGTCCTAACTGATGAGACAGCAGTGAGCCATACACAGAGACATTATGCTGTTAAACCTATCTCAGTCTGTGTTGCTACTTCCGTTGCTTAAAGTAGAAGGTAAATCTCTGAACTGGCCACATCTACATTTGGTGAAGATACTAATTCTGGGTTCCTAACTTTTTGTATAGGATCTATCGACCATGGATAAAACCTAAAATGTTGATGTTAGTGTCTGAACAAACCTTCTTACAATACGTTCAGCATGTATTATTTCCATGATGTTATTCACTTCATCTTAAACTTGACACTGAAAATAGGTCAAATGAGTCAACACAACTGGCTGTTTGCCTCCACTGCTCCAACACAAACCTTCTGCTATGAGCTCATTCCTTTGTAAGAGTTTAAAGAGGCTGATACAAGTCCCATCAGATGTGTTTGCATCTCCTATGGGAAGGCTGAACAAAGATTTCCAGAAACTCTGCCTGCTTCTTGATAGGTAAATGGAACCTTTCTATGGGGGAATTCAGACCAACCTGTGATGAGCAGGTGACAGAGCTGTCATCCGATCAGACACAGAATAGCAGGGCACATTCACAGGATAAGGAGATGCTGCTTAAAATGCTCTATGGAAAACAGACCGAACTTTTCCCTTGGGAATGTGAATCTGCCCTGTGAAATTGCCCCAGGAGGCAGGTAACATGAGGAGCCTTCAGCTAGTCTTGCTCAGCGTTGTGGACCCAGGTGTTGCTCCCAGACAGGCCTCTGCTGTTGTGTTAAGTTCTTCCTGTGGAAGTGTAATGAGGAGATTGGACACAGCATACATTGCTAGACACAAGGAGTTAATGCAGAGTTTCTTATCTCCCCCAAGAACTGTTTATCCCATAAAACTAACGGGTTTAGCAGAAGTGAAGAAGCAGATATCATAATGTAAACAAATTGGTTTAATTTATTCTATTTTTTTTCTTAGGAGGAGGGACTAGTTTTGCCATTGATATTATTTTTATTCCTGCAACTGCTCTACCAGCATGTGTTCCTTGCTTGTTAACATCATATCAGTACAAAAGCAACAGCCTTCACCATGTGCTTCAGTCCCTAATAGCACTAAAAACAAACAAACCCTGAAAACTTAAGATAACAGTGGGGGAAATGTGCATATCAGCCAAATGTGTTTATTGTGAGTGTACTAACTTTTTTCTTTTTTTAACAATATATATTTGGGGTTTCTGCACTGGACCACCAGCATACTTCCTCTGTTTTACTTAAACTTTCTTTTCCCTTCCAAACATAATTCTTTACAAGAATCTTCAAGTGCCATTCTTCTGCAGTCTGAAATTCAGTATCTGAATCATATCCTGGGGATTGTGGTGGTATTATATTGTCAACAGGGCTGCAGCTGTTACTATCATGTATAACACATGTTTAGAGTATAATTTTTTTCTGTCTCCCAGTTGTTTGGGCTTTTTTATCTTTTGATGGCTTTTTGGGATAAAAAGGGAAAAAAGATGAAATAACTGGAATCCCCAAACCATTAAAAACGTAGATACAAGGTCTTCAGATGAAAATAATGGGTACATCAGTACACTACACAATGGACAAAGATCCATATTAAAAAAATCTGCTGTCATCATAGTTGCTCTACTGAGAAAATGTAAGGAAGACAGCCTGGAAATGAACTGTTAATATATCATTAAGGAGTCAGCTGAAGTGCTCAAACTGAAAGCATGTATTACAGCACTGGGATGTTTATACTTCAACTCCATCCTCCTTTGGCTTTATCCCCTCCTGCTTTTCAATCCAGAGTAGGGAGCATGCACCTTCTGCCTGCACCATGTCACCTACCAGCACTCCTGTGACAAACAGTTTGTGGGAACCTGCTCACTTTCAAAAGAGTACTAGCGCACATGAAGTATCCCTGATGCCAAGACAGGGTTCCATTAAAATACTAATCGTGTGAAACAGGGATTAGAGGATGACTTAAGATAAAGACAGCTAAATTCTCAAACAGCAACACTTTGTTATCGAAGATTATCTTTCTTGCAGCAAAGTAATTTTCAGTGTGTGGACTACCAGCAGTCTGGGAGGGATTTCTTGAGAGATTTGAAAGGTAACTAGGAAAGAAAAGGACATTATCAGAAAACTCACATTTGTTTTTCAGGGATTCATGTTTAAAAAAAAAAAAAGGTTGAAAAAGAGTGAAAATGACTGCAACTCAGAAAAGCAATATATAGAGTAGATAAAGTATTTCTATTGTGATGGTCTGAAATAATGTCTCTGGTACATTTAACTTTATTTTCTCATGTGTTTAGTTCTGATGGAAATAAATTTCTCCCTAGTATGGAGAACATTTAGTGGAGTTGGTCTCTGGAGTTGGACATTGGTGAAAGAGGCAAGAAGTTAACTATTATTTTGCAGAAATAGCATGAGAAACTTGAAATCCAAACATCATGGGACTGAACAATAATAAAACAGTAGTGAACATGTGACTGGAACTCATGGCAGCTTGTAAAAACCAAACATAAACCAAAATGACATCCATCTTTACAAATTCTGGCTTTGTTTAAGCCAGGGTAAAACCAGCATAATTGTTTTATCACAGATCACATTGGATTTAAATCTAAGTGTACAAAAACAGTGTCTATCTCCTCATATCAGCAAGAACACAGAATAGAAAAAAAAACCCTGCAGCAGCTAATCTCCTATTTCTTTTCTCACTGTTGGGTAAAATGGCTGAAATTCCAGAAGGCAGTGTAAGAGCTCTGTTATGATCCTTGAATTTCCAAAAGCAACCAGACAATAACATTTTGCTGAGGAGAGTATGAGAAAGAAGCCTTTAATGAACACTAAATTAAATTTTAAAGGTTTAAAATAGAGTATAAATTCTGAGACACTTAGAGTTATAACAAGAAACTTAGAAGCAAACCCAGTTATTTTCAAGCTATCCAGATGGATGAGTGAAACTGCAAAAATGTAGCTTTATTTTAAAGAAAAGATCTAATCATAGATCTAATCCAGAAGATCACCACTCTGTCTGGATTCCCCCAGAACTCAGTGCGTCTGCTGTATCTACTCCAGGTTCATCAACGCACCACAGCAGAACAACTGTACTTATTCAATATAACAAACAAAAAACCCTAAAAATGAAACCCAAAATATCTCCTAAAAATGACATTGAAAAACCAACCAACCAAACCTAACAGTATTTGAATCATCAAGTTGAATGCAAAATTAATGCTAATAACCACAGGACTGTATTTCTGCTGCTCTTCTTCTCCATCATCTTGAAAACTCGCCTGAATTTTGTGGACTTCATCTGTCTCAAATTTTTGCATTTCACAGGAATTTGCAATGTCTTTGTGAGAGAGACTCTACTTTATCATTTCAGAGATGGATAGAAATTCCAAAAACTGGAACCCTGGGCTTTTGGGATCAATCTCAGAATTAGAAATAACAATATATAAGTTACAGGATCTGCCTTGGAAGCTAAACTTTTTTATCTAGTACTTCCTTTTATAAGAAAACCTGGAATAGTTAGGAGCCATGAAATAGTGTAATGGCACATATTTACAAAAGCTACATAAAGGAATAGTTTATTGTATTCAGTCAGTATAGCAATCAGTAAGTAATTAATGTCATTGCCGGTCTGGTGATGGAAAAATTGGACAACAGCGTTCTTTTCACAGAGCCTACTATGTCTTCTTATGGCTCTGAAAGTTGGAGTCGGGTAAATGAAGTTCATGGTTCAGCAGACTAAGCTGTCTTGGTGCCCATCCGCTTCTCAGCTTTTTCAAGGAATTCTCTTGCCAAATAGGTAATGTTGTAATGGGTGCGTAGTAACGGATTCGAACACTTCATTTTTTTCTTTCACATTTCATTTTATGCATGCAAAGCTGTTCACCAGGAGAAAGTGGAAAATGAACATCAAGGAGCCTACACTGGCCTTGCAGCCAAAAACTTCATTGGTGTTTTCCACCTCTGATTCTTTGAAATTTGTCACTGTCTAAGTGCAAAGTGTGATTTTTGTTTTTCATTTGAATTAATTTTTTTCAGTCTTGGTGTCACATGAAAGGGAGGGAGACAGAAATACAAAGATTTCTAGTCTTAACTGTATTAATTAAAAGTTATTAGCTGT